>JAVGVS010000026.1:242500-1442500 GCA_032718565.1 Distichodus sexfasciatus | reverse complement strand
GAGCCACCTAGAATATAAATGCAAAAAATGTGAGGAAAGCATGTAACAAGTTCTTATAAATACAGCTCTTTCCCCCCATTTCTCCTTGTATTCTGTGTTATCATTAAATGAACGTGTGCAGGAAGCATGTTTTGATGGGGTAATTTGGCCATCAGAACGTCCTACCTATATAAATACACGCAGGAAGCATATTTTGATAGGGTAATTTGGTCATCAGAACGCCCTACCTATAGAAATACAGGTCATCAGAACGTCCTACCTATACAGTATGAATACACGCAGGAAGCATATTCTGATAGGGTAATTTGGTCATCAGAATGCCCTACCTATAGAAATACAGGTCATCAGAACGTCCTACCTACACAGTATGAATACACGCAGGAAGCATATTTTGATAGGGTAATTTGGCCATCAGAACATCCTACCTTTATAAATACAAGCAGGAAGCATATTTTGACAGGGTCATTACCCTGTTTGTACACAGATTGTCCTTGTTCATTTAAAATTTGGGGTGTACTTCGTACCCATTTGTCTAGAGATCATAGACAGACTGAACAGACAGGGCAGATTGTTTCTTTTTCATGTCATGTATGTAATTCGTGTAGCTTTCACACAGAGAGGCCATATTTTGAACACCATGGAGCTCATCTGAAAAGTATGAAACTGTTCATTGTGTTTTTAAAGACTGTGAATACAGTACTAATGTATATTCAACTTTTGCATCACATAAAAGTGGAAAGCACAATCCTCACTGTATTAAGAGAGATTTAAAGTTTTAATTTTGGCTGTTGACATTTTGTGTAAAATAAGGATTTTAGTCCTCTAAGAGTTGTTTTTTTAAGTGTTGGAATACTTTTTTTTTACAATGTTAATACACCTGTATGTAAAAGAGTGGGAGTGTGTTTGTATGTTTTAGTTTGAAATGTTTTATACTGACTTGTGATAACAGTATTAATAAACTGTTGAATTGTTTTGCATTTTAGTTGTCTGATCTAATATAAAATTGTATTCAATGCAGTGAAAAAAAAAAATTCATTTGGTAACATTAATCAGCACAGAATTTGCAAGATTTCCATAATTGTATTGAGTAATTTAATTTAATACAATTAAGTAACTTAAAGTGTCCAATAGTGAAAACATAACAAAAAATATTTATATCATAACAGTAAGAAAGATTTATTATATAAGTTTAAGTAAGATTTACTTAGTATAAATAAATGAAAATCTATACATTGATTTTAATTAATTTAAGTAAATAAAACTTGCTACTTTTTATCTATCATCTTCATAAATGTTATGCTCAGTACTAACTAAATTTACATTGATACTGGCATGTGAGTTGTACTTGATTTTATAGCAGTAAAATCTACTTAGGAATACTAGTGCAAATTGTTAGAAGGATTTTATTACGTAAATCCTACGAGTAATTTTTTTCAGTGCAGATGTGACTATTCTGTCAGTCTTACAACTTACGTTTTTAAGTTAGTTCAGGGTTATGAAAATCTGTATATGACACATTAACTTAAAACCATGACTATGTTTAAAAGTGAACGTGTTAATATGCCACACATTGAAAAAAAAATCCATCTGGTTTCAACAGAAAACTTTTCAAGTTCAACTGCAGCCCTAAAGCTTCAAGTAAAACCCAAAACTCATTGTTTTTAGTCTAGTTTTAGCCTTGTATTGTAGCAAAACTCCTGTTTGGTGCTTTACTTTTCATTCTACATAAATGATGCATCTGAATGATACGATGCTGTAAGACACTTACTGGGAAGAACCACAGTATATTACTGTTTCAATTTAGCAATTTTCAGCTACTTTGTGGCATATTAACATGTGGAAAACTCATAAATGTTAGTTGAAATCGCCTAAATTCTTGATCTGAGTTGAAATAAATGAAAGAGGTCTGTTATTGATCAAGTTTTTTGCAGTGCAAGTCCTGGAGTGAAAATCTGTAGTATTCAAGTGTAATTTTGGGTTATTTTATCAACTGCCAGACCATTTCTATACAGAGGGATTACAAAAAAAATAATCTTGGGTCCGATACGTCCAACAAACGACATCACCCGGCCCAGACGTTTGTCTCCAATTACAGCTGAAGATTTTTATTGTGGCTCTTTCGGGCCGTGTGACCTCACTTGGCCCCGCTGTTGTGTCCAGAGCAATATAAAAGGTATTGCTCGGAGGTACACTTCATCTTCTCCTGTAAACTCAGTTCATGTTCTGATTCACAGTGCCCTGTTGTTACTCGGCTTGACGTGTCGCTTTGTCAAAGCGGCTGCGCCACCAGACAGACCCCGCAGAAACGAATGACTCGCAGCTGGAAAGCTGGAGACAGGGAGACATTTGGTCGAAAGAGATTCCGAGATAATACGCCGCTTCTTTCCCCCCTTGCGGCTGTTTGTCTGGAATCTGAAGAACGGCTGCTTCCGCTTTCCCCACTTTTCCAAACGTTTCCTGCAGAATGGACGCTTGATCGAATGCATCAAAGTTATGTAACATCCGACCCGCCCCTTTATTCTGCTCTTATCGCAGAGGCCGAAGACTATTTAACTAATATGAAAAGTCCATCCCTTGCAGACGTTGCTCTTTCATTCCTCCTCTTTTTTAATCGGACTAAACCCCCATAAGACTTAAAGCTGTTCTTTACATTTAAAACCAGCCAGATTACATTCCATACCTCTTAATGACATTGCGAAGTTGGATCCGCGAGACCGCCATACAAATGAGGTTAATACAATTCCGAGCGCTGGCAGAGATAAAAGTATTATCAGGCGCAGCAGCGAGGGACTTTTTTTTTTAGGGGAGAGACAAGCAGTCAAGGTTGTAGCGCTGCCTGCATTTGCTCAGCAAGGTCAGAAAGTTCACCTTCGCGTTCGTACTTTTACAGTGGGAAATTAGTACGATTTGATCAAATCTCTGTCACGGAAGTGGATGTGGTTTGTTAAGTGATTATTTGTCAGTGTGAACACACCACAGCACAGCACACAGTGCGCGAAATGTGACCTCTGCATTTGAGCCATCCATGAAGTAGCAGTGGGCAACGAGGGAACAGAGCTTGGGGAAGGTACCTTGCTCATGAGTACCTTAATGGAACCTTCACCAGTTTGGAACTTGAACTGACAACCTTCCGAAAACATGACCCTCAGAATTCTCCCATGATTTTAGCCCTGATTTCAGGTTTTGCTGCAACCAGGTTGTACATTGAGAGCAGACTGGAGCATAGTTTATTTCCCAGCCTTCCTCTCATGTCAGGAACGTTGGCCCGATCTCGGCCAGTGTGAGCAGTACTGCTGACGTAATGTCCAGAAATTTGTTGCATGATCGGTAAGAAACCAATAGGGGGAAAAAGTCAACAGCACAACTGACTTAGACGAAGGAGATAAAGGCAGGATTGGTAGAGATTCTTGATATTTCCTCCACAGATTCGTCACGGCTGACATTACATTAATAACCTGCCAGTACAAAGCCTATGTTACAACAACTCGTCATTTATGTAGTTACTCAGAGTGTAAACCACAAGTTTCATCACAATACAATATGATATGTATTCAAAAGACAAGTCATTATCTGCCGAATTCAGAAAGCATGCTACAGTATAATTTCAATTTGATCCAATTCAGGACGTAGCCATCGATATGAGACCATGTCATACATATGCAGTGTTGGGGAGTAATGGAATATATGTACAACAACACATTCAGATTACAAAATATGGGTAACTTGCAGTTTAAATAGATGGTAATCGGAATACAGTTACATTTAGAGGTGGGAATCAAAAACCGGTTCCGACTTAGAAGTGGCTCCAATTGATCGATTCCAATCGGAATAGTGCAGTGCGTTTACATCTCCAAGAATGGCATTTCTGTGTTTTAATGCAATTATTTCAGTTTCTGTGCACGGAACGACTCACAAATAAATTTGCATACAGAGGAATCAATATAATGTCCGTTAAGTTCAATCTTGTGATTCTGACGGTATGTGTGTGGTTTCTGTAAGTTAAAGGGATTCTGAGTTATTAAAAAATTATTTGAAACGGCAAGATAAAAACTGTGTTTATTCCAGGCATTCTTGGAAAGATTACTTAAGTAGTTATTAAAGCACCTTTACACAATTATCTTGACTATGAAACTTTGGGAGATGAATTTTGAAGAGCTTTTCTTTCATATAAAATCACAAAAGAAAAATCAATATTTTCAATTCTTTTTAGTTTTATTGGCCTGTATCCCAAAATGAGAACGTGCCACTTCACACTCATTTCACCATATCGGGTCTAGGGGTGGGAATTGATGAGATTTTATCAATATCAATGGCATTGTCGATTCTGCTGAATTTTGATTAATGGAAAATAAAGAAATGGTGAAGTTTTGTCCATTTCTGAGCATTTGGACCTATTTTGGCCTATAACTCATTTTGACTCATTTCTGGGAGAGAAGTACATTTTTGCCATGAGGGCGTTCCATATGAGAGCCGCGGCACAATAGTGCTGTGGACGTGCGTCGGGAATAAATAAATATCAAGTAAATGGCTGTACTGTGAGTAGAACACTGGTTGTTTTCGTTATTTATCAGCTAAAATATAAGTTTTGTCTGTAATAAATGGGAAGATTTACCTGAACTGGAAGGTGTTAGTGAATGTTGGACTTCCCTGTGACAATCGTGCGCACTAACAAACAACGGCTGTGTTTACATTGCGAAAAATATCATTTATGCCTCATGATTCCTTGTGGTTGATGGTCAAGTTGCAGAGAGTGTGATGTAACCGGAAAACGTGCTGGGAAATTTAAGAATTGTTAAGAGGAATCTATAACGTAGGTGGTGTACAATTCCGATGGAATTATTCAATTTTTGAATTCCCACCCTTAATCAGATCACACAGCAACTCTCAAAAAGCAAGTAAAACATGACGACATTTCTGCTTCTGAGCTCAACCAAACATTAAAATGTCTTATCCGTTATCCTCATGTTCAACATACAACGTGTACAAAGTCTAACCAACGTGACCTGTTTTCATTTGGGATCAATGCTATGTGCTTATTGATCACTGAATCAATGTATTGATGACCAACTTGAGCACCATAGTGTAGCACAGTGTCTGGCTTCACTCATATAGATGTGGAATATATTATGAACCTAGAGATCTCAGTTTGCACTCTCTAAATCCAGCGTGAGAAGCCTTACATTTTTTTTTTTTTTGGAAAATATGGATTTTTGTGCCTTATATTCTGTGACCTACTTACTTCCTGAAATCAACACGAACACGAAATCTGTCACTGCCCCATATTAAGCCACCGCTGACACAACACACTCCCCCTCACTTCATTCTTTAAAGGGGAAAGGGCTGGAAGAGACGGACTTGTACCCTAAAATCCATGAATCAAGCGATTCTTGGTCCTTTCATGTAAATCCCATTATTAATTCATTAACGCAAGCCAGTGTCAAAGCAAGCCTGCTGCTGTGGACGGCGCTTTTACAGCTCAGCATCCTCAAAGACTGTTGGGCTCGCTTTGCCTTGACCTCGTCCGTCGCTTTCTGTATCCCCCCTAAAGGAAAAAAAAACATTCGGCCTGCAGCGACTGATCCTGGGACCTTGAAGTGCAAAGTGAAGAGACAGAGAGAGAGAGAGAGAGAGAGAGAGCGCAGCCGAGCTCCCAGCAGCACGTGCGGGGATAACAGTAAAAGTGATGGGAAAAGCCCAGCTTTTATATGAAAATAGGTGGAAGACGAGAGCACTTTGATCAGCATGTAGGAAGGTCGACTTGCTTAAAGCATGAACGCGGGAGGAGTGCGAGGGGTTCGCTCACCTCTGGAAGTCTATGAAAGTCCTGAACGGCATCCAAGTTGGCTTGCTACCATTAAAAAGGAAGCTTAAATACATTTACATTTACAGCATTTAGCAGACGCTCTTATCCAGAGCAATGTACATTCCTAATTTCAGGGACAGTTCCCCTGAGAGCAACTTAGGGTTAAGGGTCTTGCTCAGGGACCCAATGTTGGTAATGCCAGAGGTCGGATTCGAACCCACGACCTCTTGGTCCAAAGGTGATTGTTCTACCAGTAGACCACCAACAGCCAAATATAATACATTTATGTTTACAGCAGATGCTCATTTAGTAATTACAAGGACAGTCTTCCAGAAGCTACATCGGGTTAAGGGCCTTGCTCAGGGGCCCAAAATTGGTTGCGAGCTAAAACCCATCCCAATCTTACATGGGGCTTCAGCTACTCAGGGTCTATCAAGGCTCCTTTTTGTAAATCAAATCAAACGTCAGCTTAAATGTTAACTGCAGTTTTTCAGATACATTTATCACCTAGATCAGGGGTAGGCAAATCCAATCCTGGAGGTCCGCTGTCCTGGGGGTTTTCCATCCTACCTGAAAACCTCCAGGACACCGGACCTCCAGGTCCGGAGTTGCCCTCCCCTGATCTAGGTGAACAAAATCTCCGACGTTAAATTAACAGTTGAAGCATTTGTGGATTTTATGCGGCCCGTGGCTTCTGTCTTAATATGTATTGTGCTATTTTGTGTTATTTTCTTTGAAATTCAAGTATGCAGGAATGTTCACGAGGACAATTGTCTTTTCGTGCTCAACTCTGCCTGCACCTATGAAAACTAAATTGCTCGTTTGCCTCATACATGGGATGTGTCCCGAATCACCTTGTTGTAGCTTAACGGTTCTCTACGCACTAGGTAGTGTACATGGCGTGTCATGCTCCCTATTTGACTTAGTACACCACATCACTTTTTATTCAAATGTTGTGCACTGTGATCAGAGTTATAGCACTGTTTTTGTGCCAAAATTCTGAGCGTACTGTGGAACTTTGGAGAGCAAAATATCTTGTCTTTACGCACTCAACTCTGCCTGCACGTGCACTCGAATCTGATTTCCTCTTTTACTGGTATCAGTATCGGCATCTGCAGATGTATGCATGAAATGTGACCCTCCACGGCAAAACCAGTCGCTTGTCGCAACGGAGGTTTCCGAGAAAAACGACCGTTTATGTTGCGTGGGGTAAAATTTGAGTTCTTTGGTTTTAGTGTTTTGAAACAGTGGAAGGTCTATACTGTACTGATGTGAATAAATTTCACTGAAAAACTTACCCTTTCCATCCTAAAAACGTGACTTTCTTCAGGTGAGGAATTCAATTCCAGCGGAAGGTTAAAAGTTTCTGTTTTGACCGCTCTACTTCAATATTTACGGTAAATCCACTCGTTGACTAGCGTGAAGATATTTCTCCGGAATCCATCTTCGTCTCCCGAGTTCAGTTAACCTAACGCAGGTAGGCTATCCGTGTGGCTAGCCGCGACCGCTCCAAGCGTCTGTGAGTGCTACGTCGATAGTCAACTTCAAAGGCAGATTTCTCCGTTTCTCACTTGGTGTGACAGGAGAAACCCGACTCCTTTTAATGTTATCTCAGTCATATGTCGTTCGATTCACTCAATATAGGTATCGTTTTGAAGCTTGATTTATGCCCTTTCATATAACATAATAACTCAATTTTGAAAATTTGCGACAAGCAACTGGTTTTGCCATGGACGGTCACAAATATATCGGATATAGGCATCAGACAATAATTCCCTCATCGTGCAACCCTTATGCTCATTTGCGGAGGAACTGTCATTTCTTAACTGCAGAGACAGTGTCTCTGGAGCAACACAGAGCATTAAGGATCTTGGTCAGGGGCTAATCAGTGGTAGTTTGGACAGTCGGATAGAACTGGTTTTAAACCTCTTGATCAGAAGGGGTACTTACAGTAAATACCACACTGTAAACCCGGATTAGCAGGGCTACCGTGGTAATTGTGGTATATTGAGCTCTTAGGCTCACCATACTTTTAAGTGAGTTATTGTGCCTGTTCCAGGTATAAGAGCCAGACCGCGCGAATCTGCTGCCTGTCCTGTATAGTGAGCCACTTGTTCCAGTAAAACTGTTAAACGTGTGCAGCCGTCTTGTTATTGTAATACACCACGGTAATATTAGTCGGGTGTTAACACAGTGATTCGTAATTTACAGACAACATCTGTTTGTCAGTCAGATTAACGTTACTGCAGCTTGAGCTAACAGTTTGCTTATTTTCTGCTTTGCAGGTTCTTGTGAAGATGAAGTGGAAGTACTGTGAGTTTGTATCAGAGAGGTTACCTGTTAAAACATTACCGGTTAAAACATGGGAGCTACAGTACAACTCTACCCTTTCCCATGCTGTGTCAAATCTACCGTAAACAGCCATAACAGTTAAATGTTCTTAAAGGAGGCCCTTGCCTAGTGTTGGGAAGGTTACTTTTAAACTGTATTCCACTACAGATTACATGTTCCGAAATGTAGTTTGTAACGTATTCCGTTAAGTTACTCAATGTGAGTAACGTATTCTGAATACTTTGGATTACTTAATATATTGTCATGCTTTTAACAACTACATGAATGTAGCAATCACATCCTGCAAATTCTTGTTTGTTTTTCTCTACCAATTGGCTGTTAAGTCCAAATCTCCCTGAATAGACAATATATTTACTCTAAAGGAGCAAACACGAGATTTCCGAGTAAGAAATGCATTCCTGCCCGGGCACTGCTGGCTCTGTTGTGCTGGCTCCGGGTCCATTGTGTAACTGACGCCACCAACATTAACAGGACACTTACATTAGAGCCTCTTATTGCGTGTTTTGTTTGGGTTTCCGGCAATGCGTAGAATTACCAAAATTAGAGAGGGGATAGAGAGGGGATAGCCTAACATATGAAACAGGAAAAGACCGCCGTGTAATCCATTTATTTCAACAAAGTAACTGTATTCTAATTATCATCTATTTAAACGGTAACTGTAACGGAATACAGTTACTCATATTTTGTATTCTAAATACGTAACGCCGGTACATGTATTCCGTTACTCCCCAACACTGCCCTTGCCATACAAATAATTTTTTCGCTGTGCCTCTTGCAAATATGCAATTATTTAGATACCAATGTGGGTTTTTTTTTTGTAGCATACAATGAAAGGGTGTAAGCACAATATGTTCTGTATGTATGTTAGTATTTAAAGTTAAAGGGTTAGTTTGGATATTTAAAAGTCAGGTTCTGTGAAATAGTTTCCTTACCTGTAAAGCTGCGGCTTGTCGCAGATTGATAAACTGCAGTGTCATCACACATAATTTAGCTCAGCTGATAAAACATTCAACAATGGTCTCTTGTGGAAGTATAGACATCTACAGTTTGATCATTTAGAGTTGAAGCTGACTTCTAAATATCCAAACTAACCCTTTAAGGTCTTAACAAAGATACTTCAGCACATTGACTAGCATATATTGAAACACGCACACACAAGTCCGCTTTGACTACTCTTCAGCTACCAGTGACGCTATCTGTTCTGTCTGCCTAGTTCTGGCTGGTTACAGGTTTAGGGTTAAATGCAGCAGAGTATGCACAGGACTGCATAATGATGTTCTTTAAACCTAAATTAACAGTTCATGTGACTTCCATACTAGTTCAAGATGCTTGTTGAAATGCCTGACTGGATGTGTTGAATTTTCAGGATATAGCAGATATTTTGTAAATGCTGTGTTTATTTTTATTCAGTCAAATGAAAAAATGGTTAAAATAGTTTCTATGCCATTTTAAGGAATGACTTTACTTGTCGTCTGGTTTGTGCAATACAGCAGAGTGTTATCTTGCACTATTTTGTAAAAAAAAATACATAAATGTTTTTCTGAACATTTAAATGTTTTATTGCTTTTCTTCTATACAATTTTGTTTAAAGTATTTATTACAAAAACAAAATGGTATTAATTACATTTGAAACCACATTGTTTATATTAACAAATGAATATAAGTAGTGATAAATACAATGTGTATCTAAGTTTAGCTTAAAATAGTTATTTCAAACAACTTGGGGATGCAAAGAAAATTAGTTAAGTGAACTAATCATTTTTAGTAAAGACAAATGATTGTCCATGTCAATACAACTTAATCTGTTTAGTTTCAGAATGTGTAAAAACTAAAGTGGTTTGATGGGAACAGGTTTACTCGCGAATTTCTAGTAAACCCAACTAATCCAGGATTACAGTGCAGAGCAGCTCTAAAGAACTTGCTCTATTTGAAACAAATGATCGCCAAACAATAACTGTGCAAAAACAAATGAAAAATCATGACAGGAATTGATCACAGCAGCAGCACACAAACACTGTTGAACAATGCTCATCTTTGTTCATTTCCCTCTTGTCTCGAGCTTGCCCATTTAAAAAAAAAAAGGAATCCTGATCCGGGAACGACCCCCGACCTTGATCTGCGATAGCTGATCAATACAATCCCCACGCACACACGCCGGGATGACTAGCAATTTTGGATTAGATGTCATCCTTCAAGCGGTCTATGAATAGCTGGACACGGGCTGTTAAGTCTGCACATTCACCGATTCGCATTTCCAATTACGGGGTCAGCGCTAAAAAGGGGGAGCGGGTCTCCTGCCCTCTTTTGCCTTGGGGTTGCGAGTGCTAAACATTTCCATGCTACGCTACATCGATTTTGCTTCACAGTCCGCGGCGCAACGGCAGCCGGTTTACTTGTCACTGCAAATATCAAGCAATCACTGCTTCAAAGGTCAATGTTTTATGGAATGTTTAACATGTCAGAGAGATTACAGTGGCATTTCCTCGGCCACGGGATAAAGTCCCCCGACCGAGTCGCATAGTCATGCGAGGGGAACCTGGAATGAGACCATTTGGGATGCTAATTCCAAATTAGTCAAACTAGATGACAGACAGCGGCTACGAAGGAGATGCGTGACCATTCATTGCGAGTGACGGTATTCTGTATAAACTGTAGCAGGAAAAGGTCCATTTTCTAATTAACAATTACAATAATTAAAATATAGATACATTCCCCTACATTTATGGCTTTTAGGAGATGCTACTGTAATGAATTTCCCTTTGCTAAATAACGGCAACAAGCAAATATTAGGGTTAAGGAAATTAACAGTAGGGCTGGACAATATGACCTCAAATCAATATCCTGATTAATTGAAGATTTTACCTCAATTACAATTAGTGAACAATGAGTTTATTTTTTGGTTTTTCAGTTTGGTTTAGTTGTTTTTTTGCCCTCATAATTGACCACTGGCAAGGCTTGAACTAGGAATGCCTGATAATATCGGAATCATATCCGAATTGGCTGATAATTGCTTTTTTAAATCATCAGCATCGGAGTGATGCTTAGATTTGCCTGATATTTCCTGCCATAATTTTATGACAAGTTTATTGCATGTCAAAAAGGTAGCGCTTATGCTTAGGCATGTCCTAAGTCGAGGTCAGATTTTATACGGCCCCGGGGTTATAGCTTTCCAGCTCACTACGCACTAGGTAGTGCACATGGAGTGTTTGACTTGATACACCACATAGGGCGTGAAGTGACTTTTTCTTAAAATGTTGTGCACTGCGCTTGAAACGCTCTGCCCTCGCTCCACACTGCTTTCACACTCGCTTGACTTGCCACCATGTTAGCAACGTCAGAGTTATGGTGCTGTTTTTGTGCCAAAATTCTGAGCGTGCAGAGGAACTTTGGCGAGCAAAATATCTGGTCTTTACTCGCTCAACTCCGTCTTCCTCATTTGTCGGCATCGGTATGTAGCATGGAAATATCGGATATCGGCATGGGCCAATAATTCCCAAATCCGTAGTTTGTACTGTAGAAATGTGCTCAATGGTTTTTTATTCTATTTTTCTAATGAAAGAGTACATCAAATAATCACACAAGATGTCATAATGTAGAGGTTCTGAATGGTGAATTTAATTAATTAGTAGTGATTAATTCATTCATTAGTGCTTGCTAGCGCTAGATTTGGACTCACAACCTCTTGGTTCATAGACGACACCGAATGGAGGACAAGTTTTTATTAACCTGCTATTTTTCAGAAATTTCAAACTAAGTAATGTGATTCATGTTTGCAGAAGTGTGAGAACTTGAACCCCTGCTCTCGCCCTCCGAACTCCAGCCGTCGCACTCTGATTCCAGCCGTCGCACTCATTAAAACCAAGAAAAAGGGCCGTGGCAACGGTACGAGTCTCATGTTAAGTTGGCCCTTTCCAATAAAACAAGACCCTCTTAGCGCGGGGGCTCACCTCGGCCTTCTCCTCAAAGCGCATTACGCTCCATCTTGCTCCACAGCTTGCTCTCAAATAATTGGACGAAAGTGAGAAAAACAATGACCTGAATGGAGTGAGGATTTGACCGAAGGCTCATAAGTATTGTCCGAACGGCCGGCGGGACGATAATGATCCGAGTGAGGACCTCTGGTTAAAAAGGATCGGCAGGTTAATGGTCTTTTCAGTCGTTTAAACTACGCTCTCTCGAGAAGTGCCCTGATCTGGAGTCTAATACATATGATAAAATATAGTACGGCAGAAGTAATGTAAGACTTTCCCGTTACGACACTTAATTATTGAGTGTAATATCACAAAAATGTAAATGGTAGCCGGCTATCTGAAGAGCGCACGATAAATCAACGCGCCCAGGCCTACGTGAAGATCATTTGCTCCGGACGTAAATGTAATTGTGCCTGCACCTGCTCAAAGTGCCGGCTAACTCAAAGAGGAGTTGACTACGAATATAATATGTTCGGTTGAAGAAGTGATTAAAATGTGGCCGTATCTCTAAATCCGATCCCTCGTTGGGATGATCACAGGACTCGTGTATCATTCTCAAATTAATTGGAATTCACAATGTCTTTGTCAAATGAAAGGAAGCTACTCGAGGGTTGAAAATGAACTGCAAGTCATAATTAAACCCCATATCAGCTGCGTGAGCCGCTATCTGCCAGATCTCTGACTTGCTTCGTGGTGAACTGAAGGGCTTCTTCAAGTGTGAAGTTTGTGGAGATTAATTTATGCGACAAACGGCGTACAACAGATGTGGAAGTTAATTACATGTTTTTTCCTGTTTTGCTTCTTGTTTTTATTAAAAAGCAACATTAAAATAGCACTCGAGAAAATGCTATAATAAAATAATACCAGAGGAAATACCATATGCTCACGCTGAGCTCGTATAAACGCCAGACTAAACAACATAATTATTTGAAAAAACGCTTTAAAAACGTCTGAATGGCTGTGTCACAACGGGGAGTTTTAGAAGCGCAAATGACCACTTTCACTCTTCATCACGCAGAACTAAAGTCTACTGATTGCCACCGTGTCAGCATTCTCACTGCAGGATAAAAAGCTCACTCTGTGCCAGAAGGACGCGAGCTGGATGCTAAAGCATACCAAACCCTTCTAGTCGGGTTAACAATGCCAAACGTTCTCCAGATTATCCAGCCGGCTCTCACCTGTCAACCCAGAGATCTTCTCAACGCCCATCATCCTCTCTCAATAAATTCAATTCTGAGCTCCGTTTTCTCACGGCAAGACATTGCTTGTGTGTGTTTACGTTCACGCCTTGCCACACTGGCGAAGAATACAGACATAAACAACAGTTCATGAGACGTCATTGCATATGTAACTATATGGTTTGCAGCACAAACCTCCAAGAGGAGGAATACCTACTCTATTGTACTGGTTATTCTGGTTATTATTAAAATTGTGCAAAAATAAAACCGACCACCGGTTAAAATCCACTGCGCTAGTGAAACATGGTTAAACACAGTTTTTCACGTCATGAAATGGCTGTAAGAGGCAGCGCTTTTACAGTGCTCTAGTAAGGTGCCTTTAAGGCGAACTGTGGCACTGTCGGCGTTCCACAGATCTGAGTGTTTCGAGTGCATGTGTAGGCAGAGTTGAGCGCTCACAGACGCAAGATTTTGCTTGCGGAAGTTCCACCGCGAGCTCAGAAGCACAAATATAACGGCGTGGTTCTCTCTGTGCCTACATCCACATGCCACCGTGGTGACTACTGCAAATAGTCATCAAAACCATGACAAAATATTGTCATAAACTACGCATTGTGCGAAATCACAGTATAAAAGGAAATGTTAGACATTTTAATTTAAATGTTAACTAGTTTGACTGTAGTCATATATCCCCATCACCTATTAAAAACAAATACAGCCATGTCCTGCACCTTAAGTTATAGACACTTCACTGGCAATTCATGGTCAGTTTTTGATCACAGAAAACTTCTTAAGGTGCCACTGCTGCCTGTGATCAGGTGAAGACCAATTTCAGAAACCCAGGGCACCATTATATTTTGCTGGGAAAATGAGAACGTAGCAACAGTGATTTATCACAACATCTGCAAACATACATGTAAATGCTATGCATCAAGACTCCACCAAAAAAAAAAAAAAAACATGAAGAAATTAGGGTGCCTCAAGACTGTATTGTAGATTTCATTTGTGCTTTTGCGTGTGGAAGTTGATGAACAGATCAAAAACATTTACATGGAAACTGCATCTGTAACTGATTTCTTGTTCCACTTGTATCATTTACTCTGCAACCGATACATACACTACCCCCGTACCCTTCTTCTTTCATTAATATTCACACACGGCTGGACCCATACATGTCTTACTCCATTATCATGCTAGATATAATGCTTTTCCTAACTCCATCTAAAAATGCAATTTTGCAGGTCATCAGCACTTTTTCTCACATCGTTTAGTTTTTTTTTTTACAGAATGTTGCAATATTTTAAAATCTATGTTGATAACGCACAAACACACAGAACTGGGTGAATTGTCATAAATAAACAGAAAAACAGGTTCTAAAGGTGAAGCAAAATGTTGTGTGCAGATAATCTGATGTTTACTCCAAGACAATGATTAAATCACACATGATTAAATCTACAGACAAAAGGGATTAGAATATAGTACACATTAAGAGGGCAAAAACATAACTTACAAAATGTTGAGAATAAACTGGAGAATAAACAATCACTGTTCTTTTCCCATTTCATCCTTGAAGGAAACCTCAGATCTTCAATTTATATATATATATACACACACACATATACATATATACATACATAAATACATACACATATACACATATATATATATACACCTCAACAGCCAGCGTTCTACTCACAATACAGACATTTGTTGAGATTTTCAGCATTTATTTCGGAATGTGCGTTTATCGGTTTATTGTGACGGGACTGTGCGGGTTTTTTTCAACTGATCTGATTTTCTTTCAATTTTATAATGCTAATCAACAGGAAAGAAAAAATATAGAAAATGCATTATTTGTTTTCAAAAAATTTATTCTATATTCTGCCGAAGACCAAATGGATTTTCCACCTGGCAGAAATGTGGTGATTTCAAGACTGTGTCAGCATTTACACATCAAACTATGACAAATCTGAGTAGTGCAGGACGCCCTGAACACAACATAAAGCATGTATGGCTAACTTCCACACACACACACACACACACACTAGAATAAGCCTAAAAACTTGTTCTTTAACATACCTCCAAACCAGGTAAAAAAAAAAAAAAAAACACCCCAAATTCTCACAGAGCTGTAAGGGTTCTTTTACATTTTTCAAAGAGGAACATTCAGGAATAAAAGCCAATTGCTTGTATATTTTCAGACTTGTCTTTTTCTGATTTTTAAAAAAGAATTTATTGAAAGATGGGGGGCTTAGCCCCTAGTGGGTGTGGTTAGGAACCCTAACCCTTCTGCCTGCAGTACCAATGGAGATTTTCCACTTAAAGTCAAAGTTAGTCTAGGACTAGGCTTAATCTTAGACTGAGAAATTAGTTCCAATGTGTATCATTCACTGCAAATTAATTCCTCTCCTTCTTAACAGCTCTGCCGACCTCAGCAACGTTACCTCTGCTTTACAGAGAAGCCGCGTGGGTCCATATGCCCGCCTATATGCCCGCTAAAGCCCCCCTAAAGTAGACCTAACGACGTCCATGTGTCACATGTCTGTAGTACTTTATACGAGGCCACAGAAGTAGCGTAACGGTGTCTAATCAGGCTAAAGTAATGAATAAGTTAGGTGCCTGACTTGGCCTCTTCATAGCCACAGATGGTGACCTCCTTCTAAGCCCGAAGTGGAAAGACTAATGGCTAAACATGTCATACATTAGTAAGTGTTTTCAAGGATTGGGAAACAGCGCTCCCCTTCCTGTTGTTTATTTGAAATGGATTCATGCTGTCACGCAAAGCGCTCGTTTTGTCTTGGTCCGGTTGCTCGGGTTAAGGAAATAGAGGAAGAAAGGGTGAGAGGAAAATGAAAGGTGTCCTTTTTTGTCTCTCCCCAATTATTGGTTTTTGTATGACAGTATGCAAAGACAACACACGGGCAGCGCAGTGAGGCAGGTAATTGCTGAGAAACTAATTAGTTAACTACTCAAGGACGGGCTCGGCGCGCGGAGATGCGGGGAGGAGGTGCCGTGTCACCAAAAAGTAATTGGACGGAGAAAGCTTGGGAATGTGGGTAGTAAACAACGGAAGAGAGGAGGGGAAGCCTCGGAGAAAAGGGCCTTGCAAGGTTGAAGATTAAATAAATTAACAAGTGGGAGGAGGAAGTGTCAACAACATGCATGCCTGTTTTTTTTGCTGCTTTTTATGAGACTCACCAAAGCTGAGCCCCAATTACTACCACCTTTTCTAAAGCTTGCGAAAATGGCCAGTTCCAGCAAAGAGGTGAGCGTACGTCCACGTTAGTCCCTGCAATGGAGAAACAAGTTCTGCTCTTCTGGCTTTGATGTGGAGCTCAAAGAAGCAAAAGCAGTACATTCTAACTCGATTCGGATAGTTACTCATAGTATTTTTCCCCTTTCAGACTTGATTCCCGATGTGTGTGAGACGCTCAGAGGGTGAAAGTCCTGCTATGATTTTTCCTCACTGCGCTAATTTCAACGGTTAATTCCACTTGCTGCTGTTATGATCGAATCCAGGGACATGGAACTAAATCCTCAACTTCACCACAAGCAAGTACGTATAACATGACATTTAAGCAACACGTCATACAAAATAGTTTGGAAAGCAAGACTCACTATGTTCCATCACAATCACAACAATCACCAGGTCGAAGAGAGCCAATAAGAACTGCTCTCTTTCCTCTGCACAGCTTGTCTCTAGAACCTCCTCACGTCTAAAGTTGCTCTCACAATCCCCTTTGACAATTTGCCCATTGTGTTCATGGAGCTCGGATGCGCCGCATCCCGTCACATGCACTTACTGAGATCTCCTCCCGGGCCGTTCTGCCACTTCACCTCCCTCGACCTGCCACTTTCATGTCAACATCTATTTCATACGCCTTTATCCGGAACGCTCCAGCGGGGGCTTCTGAAGACGAGCATCAGCAACCCCTCTCTCGTGGTCAGCACTCTGTGGGGGCAAAAAATTAAGTCTCACATTCCAGATCTATATTTATTCAAAATGTTTACGGCTAGTCTGTTATTTCCAAAAGAAACTGATGATGAAAATGAGTGATTATTTGTGAACACATCACAGCACAGCAAAATGCAACCTCTGCATGTAAACTGTCCATGTAGTGGGCAATGTGCAGGGAGCAGGGCTTGCAAATGATCATCAGTATCCAAGTACCTTTTAACAGATGATCATATAAGCAATTTTCTGACCATTACACAGAGCCACTGCAACTCCATTTTTACCACAAAAGTTTTATGGCAGGTAATTTTTGATATTGTTGACTCTTTTGCAACATTCCTTTGCTTTTTATATCTGCACCACACACACAGTTGGTAGTGTAACGGTTGGGGAGTTGCCCAGTGACCAGAAGGTCGCCAGTTCAAGTAAGGTATTACTGAGGGATCGTTCCCAAGAACTGCTCCACGGGTGCTGCACGTCAGCTGCCCACTGCTCCTTCATGACTGTGTTCTGTGTTCAAAATGACAAATTATCACTTGCTTAAATCAAATTCACTACCAATTTAGTCACTGCTGTGATGCAAATGAGCAGCTGCATAAAACCCTCTGACCCCTAGTAAATATGTTTCACCAGAGGGCTAAAAATTACAATAAAGGTACAATCTGCAACTGTACACCTAAAAAGTACAGCTGTACAAGGCTGTTGTCCCATGCAAAGTTGCTATTAAATGTATTTAAACAAGGACCAGCACAAAAAAAATCTGACTGAACAACAAACTGACATAAGACCTGCAATGTAAAATGTTGTAATCACTGAGCTCAAAAGCACCAGCTTCATCTCAATGTAGAGAGCGAATGTCTTTCTTGCTTTATGTCCACCATATGGTTTGATCAAAGCTTGAACAGAGAAGGTGAATCTAAAATGCAGTGACTGTACACATCAAACCGTGATGAGCTTGGCCTGACAGACGGACACACTCCCAGTCATGACATGACAACTTAATGTACTCTTAATTGAGCTCTTGCAATGTTTTTGCAATCAATTAAATCATTATAAATTGTTACCTCAGTCCTTTTGAATGTCCTGTCAGGTTTACATCAGCTTCTGTTTACAGCTTTTAAATAAAACCTATCAAAGAAAGAAAATATATGATGCAAGTACCTGTAGATTATTACAACTCAAATGATGTTTCAACAATAAATGTGCAATTCCGTGACGGGTTCTCACCCTCTGCCCTGCAGATAAAGTTGATGAAATCGGTGTGGCGTAATGTACTGTTTTTGCGAGTTCTCTAAAGGAAGCATTTTAGGGTGGAAACTAGCTTCATACAGATTTGACACTTTCGTGGCAATTATGGCATTCTCTTTATGGTTAATAAGACCAATCAATTAACATGACATTACAACATGACAAAGTGTTATTGCAATCGCAAATGAACAGCTGTTTTGTTTACTTTCCTTATTGATAATATAATAGCCTGAAAATTACGAATACTATTTCATATCTTTCTTAATGAACTTTGAAGTCCGGTCGCTTTGGAAACAACCCTCATGCGAAATGCAGGCTCACAGCGTCGGTTTGATGTGTTATTTTGTGGAACGGGAGGTACGATAACAATATTGGTCGAATAAACCTTGTTTTGTTTACCGCAGGTTATTGAGCCACCGGAACAGCGCCAGGGCGTGCGAACCTGGCACATTTAGCAGCTTTAAGACTTTACCTGCTCCGACAGGGACTCAGGGCAGCTGGAAAAAATCCTCCTCTGCTTGTTTAGTGTTCGTTTTCCAGCTTGTGTTATATAATCGATAGTTAGTTTGTTGGTTGCGCAGCGCGAATTGCAGCAGCGTTGTTTGTTAACTGAGAGGACCGTCAGCGCATTGATGGCGCTCAGGTGGGAACATTAACGACGTGTGTAACGTTTGCCTAACAACGCTCAGGCAACGTTAATGAAACATCCATCAGTGAACGTTGAGTAACTGTCTTTAAGCAATTATTCATTCAGGCGCGGATTAACGCACAGGCTAGACATGGATGAAGCCTAGG
The DNA here is from genome assembly GCA_032718565.1 of Distichodus sexfasciatus. NCBI lineage: Eukaryota > Metazoa > Chordata > Actinopteri > Characiformes > Distichodontidae > Distichodus > Distichodus sexfasciatus. The sequence continues at coordinate 1,423,198 of JAVGVS010000026.1, read as the reverse complement.
CGCCCTAAGTGTGCCAGCCTGCCAGGGGACCCCCGATTCATTCATTCATTCATTTTCCGAACCGCTGAAATCCCAACTGGGGTCGCGGGGGGACCGGAGCCTATCCCGGCAACTTTCGGGCGCAAGGCGGGGACAAGCCCTGGGCAGGCGCCAACACACCGCAGGGCAGGACCCCCGATTGTTCAGTAAAAATATCAATTCATTATAATAAGGCCGTGGGGTGAGGCAGAAAATGTAGCCTAAAGGCACATGTACACCTTACTCTGCCCCGTATTCATTCACACCATGAAAATGTTTTTTTTTTTTTTTCAAAAAGAAACCGATGACGAAAGAACACAAAACAGCACAACAAATTGCAATCTCTACGTTTAAACTGTCCGTGTAGTGGGCAGTGTGCAGGGAGCAGTGGTTTGGGGATGTTGTGGAATTACATTTCAGGAGAGAACATCACTGAACCTGTAATAATCTACAGGATTAGATTATAGTTGTTTTCAGAAGAGCTCGAATGCATTTCAAAAATGATTCGATCAATAAGTCAGGTTAGTAGACTTATTTCATTTACTTGATTTAAAGCATTTAGCAGAGCAATTTGGGATTAAGGGTCTTGCTCAGGGACCCAATAGTGGTAGTGCTGGAGGTAGGATTCGAACACGTGATCTCTTGGGGTTTTTTTGTTTTGTTTTGTTTTGTTTTGGGGTTTTTTTTATTCAACATTGCAGGTGTTTTAACATAAACAAAACATAAACAAGACTCACATCATCACATTTTGCCAGGGGAAGTACGATTTTACAAAAAGATATCAAAGTGTTTACAAACATTCACAGTTTTTGTTGCCTTTTGATTAAGAGAATGCTTAATCGAGTTGACATATTGCTTGACCTCATTGTTAAAAGCAATAAAAGATGTTTTGGAATGCGCAAACTTACATTTATGAATGTAATATTTTGCCAACAGAATAATGAGATTACATGATCTCTTGGTCCCGAGGCGATCATTCTAACCACTACATCACCGCCACAACTTCAACTTACATTTGTAGGTTTTTTAGTTGAACCCGAACATTTTACAGTGTGTAAACCAAAAAATGTATTTTACTAGAATTTTAATTGGAATAAACACTGAAGAATAAGAAAAGATATCATTTGTATCCAAGAAGAAGAAGATTCGTGCTGTATTCACATTCACACATATGCGCACATTCCGTGTATGTAGTGACATATTTCCGCCGCTAGGAGGCTGCCTACGTATGAAATGTTCCTGAATTAATATCCTGGTTACAGTAATTAAACGAACGAACGTCGACTGCTAATTGCTGTTTGCTCCAAACTAACTCACAGTGCACATCCCAACTCCAAATTGTGCCAATGGAAAATATTTGTCAGCCAAACACTGAACTGTCCATCAATAGAATGACAATGCAGATTTGTGTAGTGCAGTAAACAAAGCTTCAGGGAGAGCATTTACAGTGGTGCTATCTTTAGCAAATGTTTTTTAGTTTGGGGTCAATGAGTTGTGAATGCATAAAACATTTTGAGCTGCACATGGGCATGTGTTTTATTTAATAGAGCTTTGATAAACTGCCAGATCAGCCACAAATCGGTTTCACCATGTAATACATCACAGGCTATAAGCCCACATCATGTTTAAAGGCCCGCTTCATATGAATAAATGCTTCATGGGTAACAGTAAATTCATATCTGTGAAGGCCAGGTCGCATGATCTCACTGGTGTAAAGCTAATTAGTGCCTGCACAGCCAAAACCCCCGAGTTTAATCAACTCTTGCGCTGCTGAATTAATGTCTACTGTGTTTATGTAGGTCCAGACCGTCATACATATATGCAGAGCCTTTACTCCACACTGGGATTTTTTATAATTCATTACTTGAACTTTCGAGCGAATGTCCTTGGGAAGGTTTGCATTTTTTTATTAATGCAACAATGGCATATGGTTATATAATTATGGGTTTTATGCATATGTTTATAACCTGTCACAATGCTTTGGCGTCTCTAACTACTTCATAGAAATGTACTAGTATTTATGAGTTATTTAAATCATGGCCTGCTGTACATGATAAGTGTGATGCTCTTTCTACAAAATCCTACCAAAAACGTGAACCCACTAAGGGATTTTTTCCCACAAACAAAAAAAGCTTTGTCTCATATGCTGTGCTCAAGGACATGATGGCATCACAGTTGGAAGGCAGGCATGCTGTCACCCCAGCAGCTTGTCCAGGGAGAGTGTAAATTCCTCACTTTCCCGTGTAAGAATCACCCTGCTGGTCATTATTTTTGATAAAGACCTTAGTCAGAGACCATGGCCACATATGATGGCAGATCATGTTTCCTTGAAATAGATGACGAACGACTGCACTCTCAGCTCCATGATGCACTGCCATTTGCGGAGAGCCATTTGCCTGTGGGTATAAAATGACACCTGAGAATGCGCTGTTTTTCCAGCCAGTCTCTCCTAACTGTACTGAAATATCTGAATTTACAGCAGACTGGGTTTCACCTGTTTTTAAGAGTGTAATTAGAGGAGATATATTTTTGATAAAGTAAACAAAAATAAAGTTACACAAGGGAAGAACAAGGGATGACAAAAGTAAGAAAAAGACGAGTGTGGGTTGAAACTGATTGAGATGTGTGTTCAGTGATGCGGTCTGAAATGGCATAAGAACCGCTTTGACTGTCGTGTGAAAACAGGCCATGGGAGTCCTGATTCGCATGAGAAAAGGAATGGGTTCTTATGGAAAAAATAAACCACAGAAAAAAGGAACCAAAAAACAACTGCGGGTCATGATGGTTACAGATATGCGAGGAGGCCGATGGGCCCTCAAATCATGTCAGATTTGGTGGCTTTATGAAGAATGGCGACCATGCAGTAAAGCATTGAAATAGACCATGTTAGTCTATGGACAGAATTTGCAAATGAGTACGCATATCAAAAACATATTTGCAAGCATCCCACACTTCAACAGGCTGCACATTTTAGAGTTGGAACGAAGTTTCTAGTGCAAAAATGGTAGAAGGAGTAGTGATAAGAAAAAGTGTGTGGAATAAAAAAAAACGGATAACAATATGCAATTGCTCATTGCAATCGCATAACAAGCCATGCTACAACTTTTTGCTGCTTGATATAAAAGGAAATCTTGCCCGTTCTCATTTTCCATGACTAATCTACAAGAGAAGTCTGTTTGAGGAGTGATGGTTTACACTCATCTTTACACTCAGTCTTAAAGTAAAAGACTGATTTTTTTCCCAGCTATTTACTACATTCTATTATATATTTTATACAATATTGTTTGAAATCACACAAATTGTTTGTTCCATGATTACTTTCCAAACAGATCTGCTAACGTCATTTGGTATTATCCTGTACTTTTAATGTTGCAATATATGTTGTGGGACAGTGTTTTAGATGCAGTTGCTCCACAGTTTACAAATGCACAGTTTCCAGGAATTTAAACCAACAGACTACTTCATGTTCACAGTCTTTGCTTTATTTTATACCTACTGCACTGTAGCAGGTGCAATCCAAGAGGAAATGTGTCAATCCTAGGGAAAAACAAACTGTCACAAATCACACAAAAAGAGTGTTGGAGCGTGTCATGTTACCACCCTTTATCTCCTAATTTAACATCATCACTGTGCCAAACCAAAGAGGGGAAAAACAATTCCACAACGCCTTTTTGTCACCCACCATGCAACCAGCAGGAAAACACATCCCTGCTCTGTCGATCGCAGCTCAAAGCGAATCAAACCATTTCACAGCTTTGATTTCGTTTTCGGCAGTCTAGACGGGACAACGTAAACAAGCCATATTTTTTTCTCTATGAAATATTGATTCCGTAGTGTAGATCTGCGAGTCCTGTGGTGCACTGTGGAGAATATTGATAACAGGATTTGCATGTCCGTCCAGATGTTGGGGAAAGTTTATTTGATTTAAGGACAATAGAGCTGTCAGCCCGTGCCATTCTTGTCAGCGGTGGGTATTTACTGTGCAGGGAAGTTGTGGATGTGTTTGTTGTTTGCATAGTTATCAGCTGGAATCAGTGTTTTATGTCTTCTGCTTGCTCGGTCTCTTGAGGACAGACATCCCAGTCAGAGAAGATGCAATATGCTGAAGAGTTTCGCTGCAGACACAACTTTATCTGTTGAATGTATCGTATTGGGCAGGGGAGTATTGAATGAAGAAAAATTAAGAAGTCAGACGTAATAAATAAAGTTTCTGAAAAGTCTAAAGGCTACAACTTGTAAGAGTCACAGGAGTTCACGCAGAGCGACTTGAAATGTTGTTGAGCAAAATAAACATAGCCTAACAGTGAACACCAATGAATAGCAAGTGCCCTGTCTTTATGTCTTACACATTTTTTTGGCCAGTCTCTCCAGCGTGTCAAGCAACTCTGATAGCACTGTGTGTAGACGCGGCAGGTTGCTGGACAAAAACAGGGAGGAACAGCACTGAAAAATGGAAAAAGGCATACACCCACAAAAAACCCTTAAACACAACATTGCACTTGAAATCAATACCAGTCCCGCAATAAAAATGAGTGATAACTTTTAATGCTCCGTTGACCTTTCAGTAAACATGGTATGGCGTTTTTGATACACAAGCCGCCTAAGGGACAAACACATTTATTGCAGTATGCGAGCGAGGGGGCGTGAGGTTGTCACTGCACTTCAATTTTTTTCTGGTTGCATATTTACATGCATTAAACTGTCAAATATGCCATAATATACTCCAGTAACATAAGCGTCCTGCTAGCTGAACTCACTTAGCCACATTTCCATCGCAAGGACAGAGGCCTAATCACGCACTGTCACCATCCACTCTCTCCATCTCGGGGGGAAAAAAACAAATGAGTGGGCTGCTGAGTAGAAGTGATGGTGGTGATGGTGGTGGTTGAGTGTCACCACGTCTCTCTCTCAGCTTGGAAGCGAAGGAGAAGGGGACGTGGCGATATTTCCGACAGGCCCATCTGTATTTTCCCCAGGATGTTAATGAGGCCACCAGGCCAGTTGATGAATGTCGAGGTTAAGCCGGAGGAGAAGCGCCCTCCCTTTATCTCCACCCGCGCCGAGTGCCGGACAGTTAGACCCTCATTCCCACTCCTCCTTTGCCCTGTTCAAGGCCCCGTCTCCCCGATCCATCATGGCTTTCGATTATTGATTGACTTTTCCGCATGGAGCCCGGCGAGGTCGCGCCCTTTCTGTCTGCCGCCATGCTGGCTCCATCAAGCCGGTGCCATTCCTCACGCCTTCTCTCTCGCTGTAGGCCTGCAGGAAGTCACGGCTCCCTTCCCTCTGGATAACCTTGCGGGGCCTGCTGCGAGCTGGATGTCACACTAAATGGAATGGGCCATATTTCTGCTGGATTGAGTGGTTGGGGTGGGGTGGGGCCAATCTGTCGGATGCTGAGTAGAGCCACACTGCTCATCACGCCACTATATTCTTCAGTTTCCATTTTTTGTGCTGCAGAGAAAAGTAAGCTGTTTGATTGAGAACATATACACATACATAAGATCAGTTATAAGTGACAGAAGCATTGCACCCCTCAAGATCCATTAAAATCGAAGGAATCTACAGTAAGGGTTATGACATGGTTAAACATCTAGTTCCTATGCCGTAGTTTCCGGCATAGGCTCCGGTCCCCACCACGACCCCGCTTGGGATTAAGTGGTTCGGATAATGAATGAATGAAAGATCTCAGTTTAAGCTCTTGCATTCCAGATTCAGAGCTGTCTTCTCCTGTTTATCTTCTTAGCTTTTAAGGACAGTTCTGTTCGCGTTTCCTCTTCTTCCTGTTCATTAAGCACTTCCACCTGCCTCCTCCCACCCACACTTTGACAGGTCTAGATTGAGTTAGACCCTTAGATTATCATAACAGCATGAACGAGTTCATAAGTCTCAAGAGACTCATAAAAAAGATGGTCGACCTGCCATTTAGAGAGCAGCTCTCCCACTGTGGCACATGCTTTGCCCCATAAAGGATTTACCGTATGTTAAGTGCATGTGACGGTTCATAAGAGCCTTGCATCATGCAAACTCCATTGAACATCTGGAAAACTAATGAGCTCTTGATTTCCCGGAGTTACTTAGTTGGAGTTCACTCACATGCCCTGCATGTCTAGAAAACAATTAGCAGTGATGTCAATAGCTCAATCATGGCAGCAAGTCAAGCATGAGTTCCCCAGGGCTGAACCCCTGCCGGTGTACAATATTGGAAACTTCAGGTATAGAACAATCATTGCGACATTGAAATCTGTTTCTGTGGACATCTCAGCAAACTTCAATACACAAAAAGAGGTAGTACAGGAAGTCAAGATTGGAGCATATGGTCAATTTATCACTTAGTGCCTCTGAAGTGTTAGGACATCAAATGCACGGTCAGTTCTACCAGCCTGGCATTTGAACCCACAATCCTGTCATCACTGACGCTGCCCATGAGCACAGTACCTCAGACCAGTGGATGAAGGAAAATGACAAACCATGGAAAAGCAAAAATGATTGCATTTCTTTATATATTATAAATATCTTTCAGAGTCTTCCAAAACCAGGACAATGCTTCACACCTGCCCCAGTGTTTCTCATCTCATGGTGTTCACAGGCACAAACTGCTGTGTCATTGCTTTGAGGTCCTCTTCTGATTCGGATCAGCTCTGCTGTGATCTGGTCTACATCCTGCGATGACAAGGCAGGCCGTGGCACATCGCAGCAGCAGTAGGAACTGGTTACGGCAGCAGAAAGGCAATGTTTACTGCTGCATGACTTCTACAGTGCAGCCTACTCGTTTGTGGGGAATGCCAGAGACATCAGACAGCTTTACTTCACCACCTCTGCCTTCATTCTCTTTTGCTAAGCTCCCTGTTTCTGTATATTTGTGCAATAACAGAATCCCGACAGTTCAGCAAGAGCTGACAGGGAGCTTCTTTACCCCTCGCCACCACCCCCTCACTGAATCGTAACAGAGTGTAATATCCTGCCATTGCAGCATTTAACCCGATGGAGTCTCAGAAGGTGTCCAACCCACAGGGAAGCTTGCAAAGAGCCATAACGTCGAAGAGGATTAGCAGGATCCTCCAGGAGCAGTAAAAAGGCGCTGACGGGACGCCTTCACCATCTCCTAACCGGCACTGATCCAGCTTTGACGTGCTAATGCACCATTTTTTGAGATGCGCTGCCTCACACGGAAAGCAGCAGCGCCGCAACAGAAGACATTCCTTGTTTCTTTTTCGCATGTGCGACCCTGGGTTAGGAGATAACGGAGCACGTTTGCGGGCACAAATAGAAGGCGGCGCTTTTCGTACCTGCTTTTCACATTCATAAGCATCCCCATCAATTACAGTAGGCTTTCTTTGGCAACGGTTAATTACTGTGATTCATCATAATTGCTGGCAAGCTACATTAAAAGGCCACTGTCGGAGATAGGCCGCCCACCCAACCCTGCAAAACTAATGTCTCCAGGAAGTCGAGTGTAAATCCTCGCTCACAGACACAACAGTTCGAGGAATTAATTGCGTTTTCACTTCATTAGGTTAAATCAGTTACATCCCGATAGTGCTGGGCAACAAAAGAGAGGATTAGGTGGTTACAAAAAAGACTTTTGTGTCTTTGTTCTGAAGAGAAGTGGGGCGATAAGGACCAAACACAGCCTCCATCATTCTGCCACAGTGTTTGGGCAATGCTTCATCCGTGACACTCATGGAATTTCTTCTTCATTTTATTGACTGGGTTGCTGTCAAGCTCTTCGCAAAAAGTTGCCCCAACATATTTTGACAAGAGGCACCCCTCATCCTTTTTTCCCTGCTTCATATTTATCATGCATGCCCACTGACACACCATAAATACTTAGAAGGGAGCACTAGGCATTCTTCCATCCTCTAAACAGAAAAAAGTCCAGTTCTGCGCCTGTGAGGGAGTGCCGCCGGTTGGGGAGGAGATAAGCTTTTACTGTTTCTTAGCCACTACGGAAAACTCAATAACTGCCCAAACAGAACTGACAAAACCACTTACACCAGTGACCTCCCTATATAATTCCGGTGAGTTATGACTCGACATCTTCGTTGACTTACAGAGTGCTTTTTTCCCTTAACAGTCCGCTGCTTTGCGACGAGTAAAAGTGCTGCCTCCACAGATTCCGGGGCCATTCTTCACTGGGGTGTTGTGATTCTGATGCTAGCCAGCTGTTCCCCTTCTCTCCCCCATTCCTCACCGGGCTCGCTCCAGCGAGGCAGCAGAAGGCAGGAGAGGTGGGGAGCAGGTGAGGCAGTAGTAACGGGGCTGAGATAATGAGAGCTCGGGAGAGGTGAGGGCTAGCCGGGGATGGTTTTGGCTATTGCTCCTCTCCCTGACCTCTTACTGCGGTTGTGTTTATTCACAGCTCTTCTCTGTTTAACAGCATGAAAACAGAATCATACAGGAATGCAGTCAAGAGAATGGCTTCATCTTTTTGGTGACAGGCTTGTTGTAAACTGATGACCATGACAGGTGAATTAAATTGAGTAAATTATTCATTCATTCATTTATTATCCGAACCACTTAATCCCAACTGGGGGAAACAGAGCGTATCCTGGGAACTTACAGGCACAAGGCAGGGACCAATCCTGAGCAGGCACCAACACAATGCAGGGCACACCTTGACCATCACACCTTACGGGGCTAATTTAGGTTCACCAGTTAACCTACAGTGCATGCTTTTGGACTGTTGGAGGAAACCGGAGCACCCGGAGAAAACCCACACCAACACGGGAAGAGCATGCAAACTTCACATAGAAAGGCCCTACGGCCGACCCAGGGATCGAACCCAGGACCTTCGCGTTGTGAGATGGCAGCGCCAAGCACTGCCATACCACCATGCCACCCGCTGCGGTAAATTAATGATGACAGAATCAAAGCAGGGACTAGATCGTTTTAACTCTGTAATTTTGGTTTTTATCATAGTTAGCATGAGGGGCTTTGTAAACTCACTGTGTTTCAAATTGTTTTTGAGGTTTATAACTAAGGAACTGAAAAGTGAAACATACCAATCAGGAATAAAAACTCACATTTTTACAGGGGTGCCTTGCCATTGAAGCATACAAATCTGACCTGGGGATGGAATTCTTGTGCATTTCAAACCTTCACAAAATTTCACAAAATTTTCCACCATCACTCCTGCAAATTTGTCATAAAGGGAAAATATGCTGAAAGGGCCTGGGTTCTAACCAGGGATATTGCTTGATATTTCCAGCCAATATTTGATGATGCATACCCAGGAAAGGTAGAGCTTATGCCAGGCATGTCCAAAGTCCAAGGCAGGAATTTAAATGGCCCACATTTTCCGTCTTAAAATATATGGCATTATTTTGTCCCAAAATTCTGGGCATGCAGTGGAACATTTGCAAGAAAATCTCTTGTCTTTACGCACTCAACTCTGCCTGCATGTGAGCTCGACATTTCGGCACATTCATGTACTATGTTACAATCACACATCCCAGTATTATATTTAATTCATATTTACCGCCCCCAATTATATCATCTATAATTAGATCATTTCAAAGAATGAGCTGTTTGTGGTTCTTGTTATGTGTTTCAACATCTTGTCCTTTGGCAGTGCATCCCAAAAGATTTGTATTTGCTGCTTAGAACTGAGTGTGTAAAGACAAGAGATTTTTCTCGCGAAAGTTCCACTGCGCGCTCAGAATTGTTGTGCACTCGCAAAGTAACACTATACATTTTAAGACAGAAGGCATGGGCTGTATAGTGATCAGCCTATTTTTGTACCACTTTGTCAACTAGCCTAAATGTGTTTACATTTTTTGTGTTTGAAGAGAGCTGATTAAAAAAAAAACTAAAAAAAGAAGCAATTAAATATTGCATTTCTCTATACTTCTAATATAGTGGTAGCTAATCTTTCTATGTTTATCAGCATCGGCAGATGGAAGCATGAAAAACATCAGATAACGGCATCGATCTATATCTAACCGTTCCATCCAAAATAGAGCCATATGACTTTTTAAATGAAATAAGAATTTCTTCTTGTCCATCTCAAACTGAAAGTAAACCATAACCATCGCCTCATTACCTAGAAGGCCATCCCTTTCTCCATCACCGTCCCCTGGCACTCGTCTGTTCTTCACTGGTTGTGCCCATTACCAGTTGCCTAATATAATTACCTTTTGATAGAAAGCAGTCAATTTCACAGTCGAGCACCGTGCGGAGCCTAAAAACCGGTCCCATAGGTATGATATATGAGGCAATAACCTATAACGTAATGAAGTCACCTTCAGAGCAGGACCTTTGTCACTGAAGTAATAATGAATTATAACAAGTATAATAGTATTTGGGTTTGACATGGCAGGCACTGGGGAAGTGGCATAAAAAAGGGGTGAGTTACACTGTCTGGGAGCCGAAAGTTCACTGGAAAATCCATCAGGCTGGCACTTTCATTGTGGGACCTTACGAGAAGACATATGCAAAGGCAATGGATCATCTATGAGGGCCTGTGATTACGGGCGTGTGCGAAAGCGAGTGTTATCCTAATATAGACATTTCAGAGTAATTAGCAGCCCCAGGCTCTGGGGAAGTTTTACAGAAACTTTAATTTTTTTTCCCAAATTGCCTGAAGAGGGCAACTTTATTACTATTGATTTGAAGATTAGCTCCTCTCTCAGCTATTTGTTCGAGCCCAAGAGAACTGGGCTAAATCTAACTTGCTCTCAGCTCTTCTTTTTTGCAACCAACGAGCTTCAAAAGGACGGAAGACTCTTAGGTAGCGTAACGGAAATAGCCATGCAATTTTAAACAGCAGGGTCACGGCAGGACTCCAAAGAAATTATGGCTCCTTTTCTTTAGGTTTTTGTGTTTCCAACAACACCAGCCCACCTAGAGTCAACACAACAATCAAAAGATTTGTAAACACAGGTTCTATCTCGCATTAAGCCTTATTTCATGTTTGTTCCCATGTAGAGTTTGGAACGAAAAACAACAGGATTAACAAATCATCATTTATTTTATCTCATCAGGGGGTTTCTACACAAACGTATGTATCAGGAAGTAGTTAAAATGTGTATGAAATAAACTAGTCTTCTTTACTCGCAATCTCTGTCTCTCACTATCCAAAATGTATTTTTTAATCTATGTAACTGGGCGGCACGGTGGTGCGGTGGTGCAGTGGTTAGCGCTGCCGTCTCACAGCAAAAAGGTCCTGGGTTCGATTCCCTGGGTCAGCTGTAGGGCCTTTCTGTGTAGAGTCTGCATGCTCCCCCCTGTGTTTACGTGGGTTTCCTCCGGGTGCTCCGGTTTCCTCCCACAGTCCAAACACATGCAATATAGGTTAATTGGCAACTCTAAATTGGCCCCGTAAGGTGTGAATGTGAGTGTGATTGTGTGAGTGTGTGTTTGCCCTGCGTTGTGTTGGCTCCTGCCAGGGTTGGTCCCCACCTTGTGCCCATAGTTACCGGGATAGACTCCGGTCCCCGAGACCCCGATATGGATTAAACAGTTTGGATAATGAATGAATGGATTTACGTAACTTGCTAAAATGCAAGGCTTCATGAGGAAAAAACTGAAATCAAATTTTAAGACCTCGTCACGTTGAGCTTTGCAACCTTTGAAACAGAGGACGCAGAAGAAGGCTTCATTTCAGACTTTACACTCTTTAATGTTCTCAGAGCAAATGTAAAGAAAAACAGCACACACAAACACAGACGCGGGCTCACGCCTCAACTCTGGTACGTGCAAACGAAACACCAAGCAAAATCGATTCCAAACTTCCAGCAGGCAGGCGCAATTCCTCTGAGCACAGTGTCTCCGTAGCAGCCCAGGATAAAGGCAGCGCAAGCTCGGCCGGCTGTGGTGCAGAGGAGTCAAAAGTACACATATTCTTCACTCATATAGGTATATAGATACACGTGTTTAAAAAGACTTTAGTAAAAGTTGAAGTATTGACTCGACTTCTTTACTCAAGTTAAAGTGAAAAGTACAGGCTCTGAAACATAGTTATTAGAAAACATACTTAAGTATAAAAGTATAAAGTACCCTTGCGAAGAACAAAACCACTATTTTAGGGCAAAGCTGACTGGACTCCATGTCCAAGCGTTATGTAGAGCGCAAGCAGTGAAATCAAGCCGAAACCTGTGAGCGAATTAGAGGAAAGTGTGACGGGCAACCATTACGTAATGCGGAGCTCAACAGGGCAACTTAACTAGAACCAGGTGATAGTCAAATGTCCAAAATCGACCGGGAACGGAGTGGGTGTGGCTGAGGCAGAACGGATGTTACAGGCCTATCCATTTATATTACATAGATTGGACTGATTGTGTTTTTGTTTGCTACAAGAAAGTGAGATTGTATCAGCGGAAAGGGTCTTGCGTGTCCATTCCAGCTTCACTTTCAGCTCATGTGACAGAGGCTATCAAATCATATGTGACCCGATCTGCCGTAATGAGTTGGAAGTCGGCGTTCTGTTTATTTAGATACAGGCCGATTATGTTGAAAAACATCACAAAAATATCGATTTTTATTTTTTGGAGACCTTTTCTTTCATATAAGACCAAAAAAGAAAGATCGATATGTTTTTCAACATAATCGGCCTGTATCTAAATAAATAGAATGCCGACTTCCAACTCATTACAGCAGATCGGGTCACATATTTCATTCATTCATTCATTTATTATCTGAACCACTTAATCCCAACTGGGTCGTGGGGAACCGGAGCCTATCCCAGGAATTTACAGGCGCAAGGCGGGGAATAACCCTGGGCAGGTGCCAACACACTGCAGGACTCACACAATCACACTCATATTCACACCTTACGAGACCAATTTAGAGTCACCAATTAACTTATATTGCATGCTTTTGGACTATGAGAGAAAACCAGGTCACCCGGAGGAAACCCATGCAATCATGGGGAGAGCATGCAAACTTCACACAGAAAGGCCCCATGGCTGACCAGGGGCCTGAACTCTGGACCTTCTTGCTGGACTTTCTTGCTTATTGCTGTGAGGTGGAAGCACTAACCACTGCGCCACCATAACGAAAATGTGACCATTGCATTTGACCCCTACAGAGATAATACCTTGCATATGAGCACCTTAGTGGTACCTTTACTGGTCCGGGACTTGAACCAGTGACACTCCTTACTTACTGAACTGCCCCAAATTGAGACCAATACTGTATTTTCCACAATGAAGAAACGCAAATATTTGGAGCAAAATGATTCTCTATAAAGATTAAATTCGGGTGATTTTTAGGCAGTGATGCAACAAGTTGCTGCTTGAATGTTTTTCACTCTCATCATACTAACTGAAGCTAGTTCAAATGTTTTTAGTTTTTTTTCCTAGGATCAACTTTAACACCCAGAGTTAAATAATTGCACAGACAACAGCCAGCACCCTGCACGCTCCAGCACAACATGTGCAATAAAAGGAAGCACCAGTTAGCTATCTTAATGAGCTTATTTTCAGCCATTTTGTATCATCTTAGCTCATCTGCAGACAAGCTAAATCACAATTTGGTAAATATTTGAGATGGCTAATGCCTCCCCTGTTTTTTTGATGATAAATAATGTAGGGTATTTACATGCTCGGGAGGCAATTAGCCCGCCTTTCCTGCAGTTCCAGGGCCTGAGACGTCGCACTGCAGAAAAAAAAACAGTATTAATTATTCCCTCTCAATTGCATTTGTATACGAGACAAGAGAATGCTCTGTTCCCTTTGAAGGGAGTGGGTGAGGAGGTAAGAAAAGAAAACATTTCGGGACTCTGAGATAGAACGAAGTGTCGTGTCGGGCAGTAAACCTGTAGCTCCATCAGGAGTCGGTAATGAGAGTCTGGGCTGTCAGCTTGGGGACGTGAATCAGAGCAAACTCACTTTCCCACCCTCAGGCTCATCACGGCCTCACCTCTGCGAGACGCGAAGGCGGGCCGGTGATGTTGCGCATGAGACGGGGTGCCAAAGAGGCCGTGCTGGCTGTATGCAGTTTAGCCGAGGTGTGGGACTTTAATGAACACTTACAGAGGGGAAAACTGTCACCGAGCGCTGCTTAATACGTCAGCTTGGGTGAGCTCATCGCCTAATCGCTCAGAAGACTTTGTTCAGGTGGAATGTCTTAAAGGGACTCTAGGTGCTCATAAGGCCCTATTCAGCAACTGTTCTTAACAAAATGTTCTTAAAACTCATGGGCCGTTTTCTGACGCTCTGATAGGTTTCTGACATCAGTGCTTTCTTTTTTGAGATTTGTTCTTATCTCTCTTACGCAAATTATGTTGTTAGTGCTTTAGCTTATATGGTTTTCTTCAATTCTACAGTTGTTCAATATTATGTACACGTATTAAGCACAAAGCACAGTAGTGTTCTGACCCAGCTCTGGCAGTGTGTGCACACATATATGTGTATGTTAATCAGGAGGACAGTGCAATAGCTGTAAATGCAGCCTGCTCACAACATAATCCAACCTGCTTAAAACCCAGCGCTACACCTCTAGCTTCATGACTTTCCAACAGCAACAATGTTTAATGCAAAATCAGCAGAACTGTCTGAACTTGGTTTTATAGTTCCAGTCTACAGGCGTGACGTAACCCTACTGATTACTGATAGACTGTCACCTGCCAAACAACCAATCACGTTTTAGAAAAGGGGGAATAACATCCACTTTATCCACAGATTTGAGACCTTGATAGAAATGTAGTGAAGTAAAAAGTATGGTATTTGTCTTTCAAATGAAGTGAAGTGAAAGTCATAAGTTTCCCAAATACTTCTCAAGTGAAGTACTGATACTCAAAAACTGGACCATACGGTACTTAAGTAAATATACTTCGTTACTGTAGACCTCTGGGAATCGGTGGCATTGTACCGCTCTATGGAGCCTATGTGTTTAATGAAATAGGAGGTTTTTCTATGTTGCGTGCATACACAGTTCGTTATGCATCGGAAGTGGCACTGCGGTAAAGTTGGTTTATAGTTGGACATTCACACTAATTCTAATATACTAATATGACAGTGAGCAGAACAAGCAACACAATACTCTACAACCCCTAAAGCAAATCACGCGATTATACTGTTTAATTTCTTTAACAACATCAGTTCTCACTCACAATCCCTGTGTTCCTGGTGGTTTTAACATTGCAAGATTAGGGACCGTCACAAAATTACACAACTGTGTTAAACAAATATTTTTTTAGGTTATTTTAATAAGAAATAATTTAGCATATACATATGAGTGTGTAATTATTACATTGTTTTAGTTAGAAAACAGTATTTGAGTCTGTCACTGTCCCGCCGGACTTTGACGGGACTGTGTCCCCGTGAACCCAGCTAAGTGTTTGTTCTTTGTTTTCTCTTGTTCTCTGGGTTCACTTTCGGTGTTTTTGTGGTGTTTACTCCTCTTGTCTCCTCGGTTAGCCTTAGCTTTCCCCGTTAGCTTGCTCCTCACTTCTGGGTTCACTATCTGGTTAGAACGCACTCACTTCTGGGTATGTTGTTTGCACTGCGTGTTCCCTACCTAGTAGGTCAGTGTCTGTGTAGAACACCCCCACGCTTATTATTGCTTTCACCTGTATCTCGTTTTGCCTTGAGTTTGGGATTGGTGCAAGCACTCGTTTATTGAGTTGTGTGGCCTTATTTAAGTCAGTTTAATCCCAGAGTCTGTATCCTTCATACAATGTGTGGTTGTGGAGTATGTTTTGTCTGCGTTTGTGTAGTGCCCTGGCTCAGCTCTGCTCCTCCCCCTTTGGACTTTGTGGATCCCGTGTTGTTTTGGTTCTTGGTTTTGTGTTTCGCTTTGGATTACCTTTTGTCATTTCGTTCACAGCTTTCTCTTTTGTTTTTCCCCAGGCTCGTGACTCCCAGTGAGGTTCCCTCCCGGTCAGACAGCCGTTGTGTTAACCGAGTCTGGATCGGTTCAATTCGCCTCCTGAGTCTTAGAGCGTAAGGACCTCGCTCTTTCAGTTTACTCCCCAAGGTTTTCCCCATACCTGCTGCATATGACTGGGAGCACGGGCCTCGACTTTCAGTTGGTACTTTTGTTCCTGTTTTTGTGTCTTCTTCCCCTGCATTTTGTGTGCCTTTTTGTCCTCTGTTCCCGTTTTTCCCCGTTTTTGTCACCTGTGTTCCCCCTGCTTGTTCCCTACAATAAACTAAGTTCTGCCTGCAACAGTGTCCTCACCTCCTTCCCACTACGACCACCATGACAAAGTCAAGTATTTCCTTGAGTTTAACAGAATAATCTCAGTCTCCTCCTCACAGAGAAATACACAACTTATTAATTAAAAACTGGTATCTCTTCGGTACTTGGGATCAGCCGATACCCAAAGCCTAAATATCAGCACCAGTATCGGAACTGAAAAAGTTGGATCAGTACATCCCTAGACCAGTTGGAATGACTGGCTTGTCACTTTACATCATTGTGTCTTTTTAAAGATGTAACTTTTATGAATGGAAATGAAATCTCTATTGACGGCTTTCTCATAAGCTCTTTTTATCCAGAGCCCCTGCAACTTCAGTCTAAAATTTCAATGCAGTGCACACACCCTGTCTTTGTTTTACACATTTGCCTAATGATTCCAACAGGGATAACCATATTTAAAGAGATCTTAAAGTTCCCTCAGATATGCATAATTACAACATTTAATATGAGAATCAGTGTTCTGTAGGTTTTAATTTCTTTGTCCTGTACTGTGTCATCATTACACTGTGTTCCACTTCAGAGCCATTGTACTTTTGATCGGCGTTAATTGTATTTTAGACAATTTTAAGTCGAGTTTGATAACAAACCATCTTTAAGTGTGTGTTTTAATCCTCAGATCAACATTAATCAGCCAGTGACCATCACATCCGTATTGAAACCCTTCACTGCTCCACACTTTTGTCCTTTTCAGCATCCAAGACCATCAATCGGCTCAGTGACAGTGTCGGATTGCGTGTGTCACAGCTTATACCTGCTTGTGTGTGCATGTTCTAAAAAAAGTGAGCCTGAGAATCTCCCACATAGCAAAACACAAAGCAAATCAATGTCAGCTACAAGCCAGAGCGTATCTCCCCTTCAGCGGGCCTCGACATCATCATTAAACTCCGGGGACCTGCTATCTCGCACGCCTCCTGGGCTCCCGTGGGCCTGAACCAATTAGCGTGCCCTCTTTATCTGAAATGACCAATATATCAGTCTGCCTGCCTGCGAATTGGCGCCGCACCCAAACCTATAAGCGGACGGCGGCAAGCCGATGATTAATACTGATCGAAACCTCGATAATAGTGCTGAATATATGAATGAAAACGAACATATATATATATATATATATATATATATATATATAATATATATATATATAGCCCATATCCGTCACAACTTCATAAATCCCGAGGAAATTTTAAGGAAATCGAGGCGCGGCGACGGCGCAGGTGCGTCTCGAGGCCTAGACGGAGGAACGGAACAATAACGGGACGTCTTTTCAAACAGCTTTGTTTCAAAGTCTGTACAGGCCATGAAATTGAGTTTCTTTTATCGGCTTCAAAGGCCGCCTTTGGCAACGTGACAATAAGGTTTGAGTGGTATGCAAACTTCAAGAAACATTAATTAAACCTTCTGTGTGTTCTCAGTATACAATGTAGTCAAATGAACGATAACGGAGCAATTACCTTTTTTAAAATCCCGGCAACACTATAAAATGTTTTGTTTGAGAGCAAATTAAAATGACAACCATTTTCCCTGAGTAATTTCTATAGATAATCTCTAAACTGGGCCCAACACAATTAGGCTGGAATTTAACGGCAGCCCCATTTTGACGCCATAAAGCAGATATAAATAAATGGAGAAAGGAAGATATGCCCAAAGGCACAAACAGCACCGGCAAAGAGATGAGAAATTCACACGGCTTCAACAGGAGATTCAACGCACATTTGGAACATTTTATGGTCTTTTCCGAAAGCCTCATATTATTACTTAGATACAATGGGAGTAATACTTCTTTTTGGCTTCTAATGGAAATATGCATGGCTCATATTGATGTGGCTCACAAGTCTCACAGGCATTCAGAACCCCAAATGATCCAGGGTTATAGAAACCGTTACTCAAGTAGCTTCATCGGGACACCCTTACGCTTGAATCTCAACAAACTCTCAAGACTGCGCTCCAAATTTCAGCTCATAGCTGACTGAGTGGGCTAAGCAATCTGATTAATCTGCACATTGATCAAAACCATCAGATACTGTCTGATAAGCATTTTTTTCATTTAAAAAAACCCCTCTGGACATCAGAGCAAAACCTAATTTCATTCTCTTCAACTTGATTCGTTCAACTTTAAAATTTGCTTCTAATTAAAGCCACATTCCATATTAAGTCTCTCCCCAAGAACATTTTACTTTAATTGTCTCACGTAATTACCCGTGACTTCACAGAGTGAGGAATACTATTCTTTAATTGTCTTGTTTTCTCTGGAGAGACAAGTGGAGAATGATGTCCTATATAATTACCGGAGTCAGACCAGAAAATATCTTATGAAATGTTAATGATACTCTTTCAGGAATGCTTATCGTGAGGTTAATGAATAATTATTATATGGTTTACTTCCTCATGCTGGAGGAAGAATCCCTTTTGAATAATTACAATGTAAATCAGATATTTCCCCTGTAACTTCTCCAATGCTGTAAAACTGGTAAAAAAGCAGCAGTATGGAAAGTGTGCAAAAGCAGCATTTATTCCCCTGAGCCCAAAATACACAGACTGTGGAGTGTTGGAGAGGAAAAGAAGGGGGAGAGAAAGAGAGGAAGAGAGGGAGAGAGAGAAAGAATTCACTCTAAGCCCGTAGGGAAGGCTTCCTCTCGGAGACTGTGTTCAAAGCCTTAACCAAAAGTGAATCCTCGCTATTTTCCGCCGAAGTGGACTGGCACATTAGTATTCGGGGCCCGTTCCGCTCCACAGCCGCACCTTGCGAAATATTCCGGTTGTGCCAGGTTGAAAAGGAGACGAAACACTTAAATGTCACTTTTGTCAACTGCAAAACTTTCAAGGAATACCTGTGGTTGGGGGCGTGTGTGAGGGGGGAGGGAAGCCCTGCCGCGCGAGGTGGTGCACGGCGTGACTGCTGCGGCTTTCGCCAAGGTTGTTTACAGCCTTAGCATAAGTGTTGCCTGCCATTGTCGTCGTGAATAACGTGGCACTGATCTCAGCGGCTCTTGAAGCTCCAATATTAATGAAACCCGCGGCTTCGGCTCCCGACAACAGTCAGTACAAACAGCTTGCGGAGGAAAGCTTTGGCGGTGCTCAAAGCCAATTCTCTTTGGTTTTCAACGTGCTCCCGCACTTCAGCGGCAGCTTGCTGACGCAGGGCCGGAGCAGAGGAGAATGCTGGGAGATGAAAGTCAGGCAACGTCGGCCGTGTTTTCAGAAAGGTTGCAGATTAGGGCTATCGTCGTGTTACGTGGCTTTAGATCTCAGCGCATGGTTTCATAGGACATTCATTACTGCATTTTATGATGCTAACTCTCAGCTTTGTTGGTCGTTTTGTTTTAGCAAAAGCCAGCTGACGTTAAGTCAATTTTGGATTCAACTTTGAAATATAAAATATTCTAGAACACATGAAAAGGAAATGTGTTAGCATGCTATGAGCAGAGTCATGAGCTTTCCATAATTAATGTTTAGTGTGAAAAAGTCATTTTTTATTTAATACTGTGACTGACGCTTACAGCGGCCAGCTATGCTCAAACAGACAGCACTGCAAAAAAATAATTACACCTCCAATTACCACATACTGTACCTTTAATATGCATGCCCTGCTATTAGCATGCTGCGCTACACCTTTACAATACAGCTCATGACCAAAACAAAAACATGCTGGCTTTGGAGCAGACTTTTTCTTTTGCCTTTTTTAACGTCGGCTGAAATGTCCTCCGGTGGCATTCCTCCCAGGGTGTCTTGTCTCATTTGCTTGAGGCTGCTGCCAGCATGGCTCCCTGACAATAAAAAGGACAATGTCACCAGCCCTTTCCGGCTCCCTCCTCCCTCCTCCCTCCCGCTCTTTCTCACGGCTGGAGCCGCCACTCAAATTAATCAGTCCGCCACGGCGTCATCCTCGGCGAGTCTGTCACCCAGGGGTGAGGCGGCGGAGTCACTGGAGCTGCGGCCGGCCCCGGCTCATCATTACTCCCTGCATCCCCAGCTGTGGCCGAGAGCACCGGCTGCCAATTAGAGGCACCCGTCCAAACGCCGCTGCCACTCACTCACTCACTCACGGCTCGGAGTGCAGGTACGGAAGACACCTCTGTCGGCAGGGCGAAGTGCTGTTTGTGGAAAGGGGAGGGAAAAATCCTGCTGCTATGGACGGTGACTGTCAAATGGCGTGTGGATACGAGCTGATGACAGGGAACGGTTGAAAGGAGCGATTTAGTCTGTAGGAGATCTAGCACTAAGGAAGGAGGCGTATGATATACATGGAGTGAAAGGTTAAAAGAAATGGCTGGCTTTTGATCGGCTTTCGCCTCATATCTAAAGTCTTCAAAAAAATCCCACCTTCTGGAGAAATCACTTCTCCGGGTAACATAAAACTCACAAATTCTCAAACCGTCATTAGTCGGAGCCAATTTGTTGAGTTTCCCCTCAAGCACCCAATAAGCATATTAGTGCCAGCCCCTCCACCAGGTTCAAACTCGGGACAAGTTGAATCCTTCCGTTCTCCTGGCTCCAGTTTTTGGTCTAGGCAGGAAGAAACCGAGCAACTCCCACAAGCCCCCAGCAGGATTTATGTCCTAGCACTCTCCAAGCTCAAGGTTGTCATCTGCTGTTTTTCTGTTTATCTTCACCGGCGTTGGCGGCAAAGTCGCTGTTAGAGTGTGATTAAGTGGGACTTTCCTTCCATCCGCTTGCCCAAAAATCCCTGAGTATTCATATAGAGGTGCGCAGAGGTCACCGGCCCGGTGAGAAATCAACTTTACAGCCTCCTGCACATTGAGGCTGTCATTATAGCTTTAAGTGAGCCTGCCATATTGGGACACATTTATGTGCCTCTGAGAGGCAGCTATTAAAATGTCTCTCGCTCTCTCTACGTGACCTACGTGGCCATGACCAGACAGCAGAACAGACAACAAAACTGGCTACAGCTACACCAATCAAAAGCTTTAAAGTGTTTGCTTTATGCTCCACTCACAAACCTTCAAGAGAGATCAATTAAACAACATTTAAGAGCTTTGGCCCGTTTGATTTGTTTACAGACAGTTTGCTGCTACAATAATGTCATCACCTCTGACTGCATCCTGAATACCTCTATTATTCAAAGTATATCATCTAAAATTGACTGTTACTGGCTTACAGTGAGTATTCCATCATCATTTCACTCATCAAAACTTTATAATACTCATCTGGAATAAAACACGATCAACTTCATTCAAAATTAAGTTGATTTGGGCACAGGACATGTTAGTATAAGGCATAATTAGTTAATGTAAGGGATTATTTCAAATCAGTTAAACCAAGACCGAGTCGAGATAGGAGACCAGGGCGGGCGAGACCGAGTCAAGACCAAGATCGGGTCAATTCACATTTTACACCACATGACAAATAAGTAGAACATTCAAAACCTAAGGAGCCTTCAAAAAGAGCTGTTTATTCAATATTTCTCTCTTCCATATCTATAATAAAGAAATCATTTCACTGGTAGCAAACTGACCACATCACATGTTAAACTCAACAAACCACAGTGGCAGAACAATCCTCAAGACCAAACTCACTATTTTATTATAATATATTTACTTTTTTCCTAGTGATTAATCTCTAACATCATAAAATGGAAAAGATTTTCTGGTCAATTGAAAATTAAAAAAATACTAAAGTTTGGGGTCATTTTAAGCCAATTTGGGCTCATTTTGGCTTTTCTGAAAGAGAACTACATTTTTGTGCATGATGGCGTTCCAAATTAGAGTTGCGCACGCACTAACGTGTGTGTTTACATTGTGAATAATGTAATTACTTCAGTTTTGTGCACGGAATTACTCAGAAATAGTTTCACATACAGAGGAACGAATATAATGACTGTTAGTCTTGTGATTCTGATGGTGTGTGTGTGGTTTCTGTAAGTTAAAGGGATTCTAATAAACAATGCAAAATGCCTTCGTCGGTTTCAAAGAGTAAATAGTAATATTCTCAGAGTTCTGGTCTCAGCTTATCTCAAAATAAAATCTCGAGTCCTCTTTGTCTAAGTCCATGACAAGAGCGAGTATTTTTCAAAACTGATCTTGAGACTGGTCGCGAGTACTACATCTCTATCAATCTGATACCATACATAGTTTGTTTTTAAAGTTACTTTAACCTGTTCATATACTATGTATTCTACATTGAAAAAAGATTAAATTTCAAAAATGGATAAGAGTAGAAGTGATTTTTTTACCAAATCTTCTTGACACAGTGGTGCAGTGGTTAGCTGAAGGAGGTCCTAGGTTTGATGCCAGGTTTGAGTCAGCTGTAGGGCCTATCTGTCTGGTCACTCTAAATTGGCCCTGTAAGATATGTAAGTGTGTGGGCCCGCTGGCGGGCTTGTGCCCGCCCTGAGTTGGTCCCCACCTCGCACCCGAAGTCCTGGGATAAGGGCCGTGACCCTGATGGGGATCAAGCATTCCAGATAATGAATGAGCAAATGACAGATTGTTTTTTAAAAACAGTTAAAGAGAATATATTAATCCATTACCTGAACAAGTGCTTTAAAATTACACCAGCACACTGGGAAATTAAACTAGTGCTTAAGTTGTTTGTGATGGAGACTAACTGCATTGCATTAACTCTGTCCTTTTTGTACCAATAAAGCAGTTGTGCATTATTCATTCATGCGTCCAAACCGCTTAACCCCAAACGGGGTCGTGAGGGACCGGTGCTTATCCCAGGAACTTACGGCGCAAGGCGGGGACCAACCCTCGGCAGACGCCAACACACCGCAGGGCACACTCACACAATCACACTCACATTCACACCTTGCGGTGCCGATTTAGAGTTGACCAATTAACCTATAGTGCATGCTTTTGGACTGTGAGGGGAAACCGGAGCACCCGATGAAAACCCACGCGAACATGGGGAGAGCATGCAAACTCCACACAGAAATGCTCTACGGCTGACCAGAGGTTTGAACCCAGGACCTTCTCGCTGTGAGGTGGCAATGCTAACCAGTGCGCCACCATGTGCGCCCAATTGTGCATTATTACATTCACATATAGATCAGGGATTGTATTTAGACTTTTAGCAAACATCTGATGCATGATAATAGTATGTTATTTACACATTCAAGAGAAAATATGCCTTTCCATTTCTGCATTAAAACATACAGCTGGTAGATGTCACAGGACATGAGGTAGATTTATGCTTTAAGTACATGCGGCACTTTTGTTTAAGACCTCTCTCATAAATATATTCATAAGAAGGCGTGACAGTGGACGTTTCAGCTGCAAGCGATTAATAATGGAATTTTGTTCACAAACCGACCACCACGTCTAATGTTTGCAGTCGTCCCGGCCCTGTGCAATGCTGCTTCATCTTCCTCTCCCTGTCCTCATATCCGTTGCCTTCATATTCACACCCGGTTTAAAGCATTTTTCAAAGTTGTGTGCGCCGAGCTTTATTTAACCTGGGGAAATATGTTTGAAAAATATGGCAGAAATCAATGTTGCCGAAAAAACTTTATTCCATGAGTCATGTTGTACAAGGCAGTAAAATTGCCACCAGCAATTCCTTGCGTGTGTTGATTAGGAACTATAAGGATGCATTGTTTTTCTCAGTGAGGAAGAATAAAGTAACTTGTCTTATAGTGAAATTAAGCAATTTGTCTTGTACAGAAAATTAAGCAACTTGTCTTCCAGCAGCTTCGTTCCTACAGAAAGTTCCTGCATTTGCCTAAAGTTGCTTCCCAGTGACTGAAAGTGTTAAAGGGGCATAAAACCCCCTGAGGCAATTAGGTGGCATGGGACAGGTCAAAACACGACTGGTCATGTCAGAGAGTTTCTGCTTTAGGCGCTCTGCGGCTGAGCTGAAACACTGCAATTTAAGGCTTTTTAGCTACATGGCAGTTGGCAAGAATAACTGGTCGCAGGCAGTGTGGAGGTCAATATATAAAGTTCAGCCCGTTAATTATGGTTTCTACAATACACTAGGGCAGTTGATAGTGTAATGGTTAGGGTGTTCGCCCTGTGATAGGAAGGTCACTGGTTCGAATCTCGGAGCAAGGTACCGTCCCCGAGCCCATGTCAGCTGTAGTGTTGTACTCAAGTCTGGTCTTGAGACCGTTTTTTAAACGTCTCTGTCTCGGCCGTATTTGTAGTCAATCTCGGACTTGGACAAAGAAGACTCAGGATTTTATTTCGAGACCAGTCGAGACCAGAACTTAAGAAATATTAATATTTACTCTTTGAAACCGATGAAGCCATTTTGCATTGTTTATTAATTAGTGTTTTAATAACTCCTTTAACTTACAGAAACCACACATATACCCTCAGAATCACAAGATTTTGAACTTAGCAGACATTATATGCATTCCTCTATTTGCAAAATTATTTTTTGAGTAATTCCTTGCACCAAACTTGAAGTAATTGCATAAAAACGCATGGATAACCGTATTTGCGATGTAAACACGCACGGTAGCGCTCACAACTCTAATATGGAACGCCATCATGCACAAAAATGTGGTTCTCTTCCAGAAAGGCCAAAACAGCTTATATTAGGCCAAAATGAGTCCAAATCTGCTCATAATTACCCAAAACTTTAGTATTTCTTCATTATCAATTGATCAGATTTTTTTCCTATTTTATAATCTTAGAGAGTAATCAATGTGGAAAAAATAAATATAGAAAAATGCATTACTTGTTACCAAATAATTTTATTCTGTATCAAGATGGATACCAAATGGATGAAGGAGTGTTTCCACCTGACACTCACCTTATTTTTCTTCACATTAAATGTTATAGACTGTCTCTGCATAATAAAAACTCTGTAAAACAGTGAGTTTGGTCTTGAGGAGCGTTCACTGTGGTTTGTTGAGATTAATATGTGATGTGATCAGTTTGGATAACTGCTTCCAGTGAAGTGATTTCCTCATTATAGATATGTAAGAGAGAAATATTGAATAAATATGTTTAATGTTGCTTAGGCTTTGCATGTTCCACTTATTTGTCATGTGATGTAAAACGTGAATTGGTCCGGTCTTGGTCTCGATCTCGTCTGGGTCTCGGCCCTTCAGAGTCTTAGTCTTGTCTCGGTCTCGACAGACTCTGGTCTTGGTCTTGTCTCGGTTTAGGTGGTCTTGACCCCATCTCTAGTCAGCTGCCCACTGTGCCTTCACAGATGGGTGAAACGCAGGAGTTCCTTGGGGTGCATTTTGTGCTGTGCTGTGGTGTGTTCACAATGACAAATAATCACTCACTTTTTATAAGCGATAATGGAAATAAAAGTGAGACACTTGGTTGGACAAACTATTTAACCAGCATGCATTGCAGAGAGGCATGTGATAATCTGATTCAGGTCAGTACCACTGCTAATACTAGTATTCCTGCTTGTATTAGGGAACCAGCGTTACGTAAAAGGCATATGTTTCATTAAACCAGGGCCCTGTGAAACTGCCGCATTTCTTTTTTTGTCCTTCAGAAATCCACTCCAGGCAAGCTCCATTCATCTCTCCTTCCATCAGCAGCAACTGTTTCCTCCGTGGAATAATATCTCCACGTTTATGACAAGCGAAGTCATCTTGTGTCAGCAAGCACGGCGAGACCCTTTTGTTTTCGTTTCAAACAGATGAGCGGCCCAAATTAACGCATTTCATCTTGCTCACGCCAGTCGCCTTGATGGATATCTAAATGGGGTCTAGAGACCATGCCAATAGGAGTCACAGAGGAGTGGGGGTGGAAAGAGAGAAGTGGCACTCTCTTGCTGTTCCGCTAGTTCATTATTCACCTGAGAGAGCATCATGTCCAGGGAACAAGACATCAGCGTCCTGGCTGAAGTACCTCGGCCCAATCATTTCACTGCCTCTGGAGGTGTGTGGGGGTTACAAACGATAATGACCACCAGAGCCACACTACTGCACTGCTAAGTCCAAGCACCCGAAGTACTGAGAATGTTGGAGTTTTTAATTCAATTAATGTTGGATATTCGAGGAAAGAAGCACCGCTGCTTCTGAGGGACTGTTTTGCTCTTGGAGATCATGTCCACCTTTGCCTGGGGCAACAGTGGCATTTCCAGTTGTCGGAGAGTCTTTGCCACGGGCAATAAAATGCTGTTTAAAGAAGTGTGTCCGTGTTTTTTTTTCTCCACCGCTCATCACCAGAGACCGTGGTTAAATCTCCTATGGATAAGCACAGTGAGATTATACAGTCTCATCAACCGCCTGCAACTCTCAAGCATTGATTTTCTGATGATTTGCTCTTGGAATGACAAATCCCCACTTTGTTCCCCAATGGAGCTATCAGTGACCGAGGCTCCTTATAGGACACTATCATGGTTCTGATTGACCGAGACTGACCAAGAGGCCACAGGAGCCGTGAGGGTCAGGTAGGATCTCCGGATTGAAACAGCAGGAGATGGACGAACTATTGTGGAGTTGTGTCCTAGCCTTAGCTGATGAGGGGATTTGGATGCAAGCCTGGTTTTAAATGAAAAGGATCCACGGACATGACACATGGAGGTCTGGTTAAAATGGACAGAAGAAAACTTTTCTGATTCTTGATATCCAAAAGCATGGTCTTGGTTCCATCTAAAAGCAATTTTTCCAAACAAAATTCTGCACAAACACAGTGTTGTGCAATGGCCAAATTTAATGCTTTAATGTTTTCGACAACAACCCTGTTGTAAACAATAAGAAATTCTGGGAATATGATCTTAGAAACAACTGGGCTTACTGAACAAAAAAATCAGCTTCAAACACTCCTTAGATAGAAGAGAGCACCTTTCAAAATCTCTTCCCACTTTCACATCGTGCTGACACACCATATTGGGGACATTTCCCTTCCATCCACCTTCTTCCCTTTAAGTCACCGACGACAGAAACACATCTTTCAGTGCTTCGTCGTCCTTCTGTGCCTTCGCCACCTACATATCTGATCCCATTTGTCATCTCAATTGTTCAAATGAAAAGCCTCACGTACCAACGTACACAGCCCCGGGGGGGATAAGGAGAAGGTCCTGGCACCTAGGAAATGGCGCAGCGTCGTCCTCGGGTCCCCCGCCGCAGAGAGCCATAATCACGTTTCCAGCCAGGGGACTGCAGCCTTTTATGTTCCCTCACTGATGAAAAAGAGGAGGAGGAAGACAGTGGGGAGAGCGATAATCTACGGCTAGAGTCAGTTTGATCCTCATCCTCTCTATCTGCGGCAAGAATGCCGCAGCCACGTCTCCGGAGTGCGGGGGAATTTTGAAGGAGACTGATGAGAAAGTACAAGAAAGGAAATGACTAGGCGTGTAGCGACTCCAAGAAGCGAGGAGCGAACAGCAAGGCCAATAAAACAGTCGACCAGGAGACCATGGCCCTGTGGAAGGGTGAGAGAAGGACTACCCCAGAAGTTGGTAGGATGACTACTATAATGGAAAGTCCAAAGTCTTCTGAGTTAATCGGGTGGATGGGGGACAGTTAGAGCAGCAGCAGGTATGTCACTCCCTAGGCCTTGAAATGCCTTCAAATGGTTCCGTTAACAGTACGGTGACTACACATCAATTGATGCATGCTTTTATTACCAGTCACCTTGATTATTATAATTTTGTTTTTGCTGGCCTACCACATAACATGAATAACAGGTTTCAGATCACCCAGGATGCAGCAGCAAGAACACTGATCAAAGTAATCAGTTCAGGCTTTTGCTTGCTTACAAAGCACTTTGGTTAGTGGCGCAGTGGTTAGCACTGCTGTCTCACAGCGAGAAGGTCCTGGATTTGATCCCTGGTTCGGCTGGGGTTACAATTTATTGTAACCCTCGTTCTCCCACTAATTATTTTTACATCTTCATTATTTTTAGTCCTTCCTTGTAACCATTTTAAATATTTCTTTTTATTTGTTTTTAACAGATCCTCCCAGACTTCTTGTCTTGGGTGGCCACCAGGGGCCGCTATTGCGACGTTTTGTGTTTGTGATTATTTGCTCGGTTAATACACCTGGTTTAATTCAGATTCTGTTCGCTCATTGGTTGATGGTTTTGATCCTTGTTTGATCCTTGGTCCTGGAGTATTTAGGCGAGCGCAAAACCCGGAGCTTGGGCATGTTTTATTTGAGAAACTAAAAGAGGTAAAATACGTGCATTTGGTTACTGAGCTTAAGGTTAGGGTTAGGATTAGCTTTAAAATTATATACATCGAATCATTATGGGAGTCTATGAAATGTCTCCACAAAGATAGTTTTACGAATTTGTGTGTGTGTGTCTGTGTGTGTGTGTGTATTCCTGTCCCCGCTATCCTAATAGGGATTAAGCAGTTCAGATTATTATTATTATTATTATTATTATTATTATCATTATTATTATTATTATTATTATTTCTGGCATACTAGAAAATGCTTTTCCACAACCGTTTATTCTAAAAGGGGAAAGTAAACTTTCTCCTGCTATGACATATTGTGTTTCCTATGTGCTATAGCCCTACTGTCAAATGGCATAACAGCAGGCAGAGAGTGGGGCCGAGACGCATGCCAGCGCTGATCCGAAAGTCAGATGCTAGAAACCTTACAGCTCCCCCAACACATTCCAGCCAGCCTCTCCAGAATGCATCACTGCCAAGAAGCCGAGCGATATGAGATGAAATCGCCACATGGCCGCATACAAATTATATTTCAGCATTAAGCTACCTGGAAAACAGTCATTGCAAATGCTGAGTCACGCTCGCCGCCAGAATGAGAAACGATGTTACTCGCAACACAAAATGTGCGGCTCACAACAGTGCATGAAGACCCATTTAAATTTTTCCAGTGGATGTTAAAAAAGGGGGGCTTTGTTGAAAAAGAGAGACGGAGAGAGAGAAAAACGAAGGCATTTGTCTCATTTTCCAGACAATAAGAGGGTTCACAAAGCCCGTTGCGGAACGGCGAATGTCGTTATTTATTCCCTCCCTTCTACTGAAACGGGAAGAGCAGAGAGTGGACTGATTGAGATAATACATTTCGAGTGTTCGTAATGCCACCTTAAGTGCCTCTAAAGGAGTACAGCAAATTAATAGTCTCCATGGCTTGATCTCAGCCAATTACATTATCTGCTGATTTATGAAACAACAGTTGCAAATGGCACGGTAACCTTGAGTCTATGAAACGCAAAGTGAAGTGTGTTTTTTGCAGAATTCTTGCGTCAGCTGGAAAGAGCAGCAAGGTTCCGTCTGAGCGATTATTGCTGTATAAAAATACGTAGAATGCAATAGAGAAAAGCTCACTTTTGGAGGGACAGGCCATTCTACCATGATTACATTAATGGGAATAAACAGTCCAACTGACATGAGTGGAAATGTCAAACCAATTTAGGTGTAATTTCTGTTTTGGTCAGAAAAAAAAACTGGGTTTGTGTGCGTAACCTGTAATAACTTTAACGTGTGTTTTAGCCGGTCTAACAGCCCTGAGTGGAGTGCGATGTTTACGCAGAACAACAGCAAACTTCTTTCAAAGTCTTCGGATGTAATGGACGTCAGAGAGGCAGAAAAGTTCTCTTTGAAAATCACGCAGCAGATACACACAGTTCACTTCACAACAGTTTGGATGGATTTTAGCCACTGAAATTATGCTGTCTGCAAGTAAATGGCCGTTGTCCTGCTGCATTACTAGTGCCTCATGCTCTTGAATGAGCGCAGTCGCCGTTTTTAAAAAATCTGTCCATATTTATTCGATCTTTCATCCCTCGAACAAAGCCCCCTGATAGAACCGTGAGGCTACTTTTGTAGTCAATATTTAATCGACTGTGAGCCGACACGATCGGCCGGTTGCCCTTATTGCTCGGGGACGGCTGTGAGGAGGAGCGAGGTGGACGCTTTTGACAGACATTTCGGGCGATTGGCTTCTCTGTAGCTGGAAGTCACTATGAGCAAGCGGGACCCCAAAGCAGATTAAAGCAAGGGCTGTTTTTGCCAGCTTAAACAGCTTGTGACAGCCTCACGCGTTGAGGTGCAGACAACAGACCCTCGGGGCGGCGAGGACGTCCCTGACTGGCGATTGGACTTCCGGCCTCGCAATCCTTTATTTATAAATGACGGATACAGACGAGCAGACTTGTGGGGCCTTCAACCGCGGTCTTCCGATGTTCCGAAGCGGCATTTCTATTACAAAAGTTAACGAGGAGAGGATGGAGGTAATTCCCCCAAGGGTGCGGTGCTACATCGGGGAGCTCGCGGCGGACGCTTGCTGCTCGCCGCCTGTCCTCCCCAGCTGTTCAGTCCTGCGGTGTGTTTCGGAGAGAAAAAGCGTGGAAGACAAGCAGCAAGGACTCATCAGGACATGCTCACACACACACACCCAGGCTGAATATTAATGACTTGCCTCAGTAAAGTAGAGAAGCACTTTGCTTTCACCTCCTTAAAGAAAATGACTCATCCACTCTCGGATTTTTTGCACCTATTAGCTAGTCGCTCTGGTAATAAGGTTCCTGTTTGAGTGGCAAAACACGTCTCAACCAACTCGAAATAGGTCCTATAAGCACTGGGCCAGTAAATGAGGGCAGCATCAGCCTGATCACGTTAACTCTGAACCAATGAGTATTAAGCATCGAAAATGAATGATATGAAGCCGGAGAGAGAGGCGGTAAACCAAAGTGTTATCTCAGCACACCAAGCTGTCAGTGCTCTCAAAACAAATTCCCACACGCTACTAACGTACTCCATGATATTCCCTTCTGGAAAAATTGTATATTCAAGGATATTTTTAAGGCAAACAGTAGGCTTCAACTAAGTGTATTATTTTGGCATGTCTTCTTACAACATTCATCCCAACTGGGGTCACGGGGGGGCCAGAGCCTATCCCGGGAACTTACGGGGACCAACCCTGGGCAGGTGCCAACATACTGCAGAGCAAACACACACACACACTCACACAATCACACTCACATTCACACCTTATGGGGGTCAATTTAGTGTCGCCAATTAACCTATATTGCATGCCTTTGGACTGTGGGAGGAAACCAGAGCACCCAGAGGAAACCCACATGGACACGGGGAGAGCACGCAAACTCCACACAGAAAGCCCCCACTGCCGACCCGGGGAATCGAACCCAGGGCCTACTTGCTGTGAGGCGGCAGCGCTAACCACTGCTTTTTTGTTTCTCTTCAGAGCGTATAAATCTTTTGCCATTTACTAAAGATTTCTGTGGAGAGGAACATTACGGGTTGAAACAAATTTCGGGGCAGTTGGTGGCGAAACGGTAGGATGATCAGGAGGTCGCAGGTTCGAATCCAGGACTACTCATCAGCAAGCACTGCTTCATGGGTGCTGTCCATGTCAGCTGCCCACTGCTTCTTCACGGATGGGTCAAATGCAGAGGTCACATTTCATTGTGGTGTACTGTGTGCTGTGCTGTGTTCACAATGACGAATAATCACTCAGTTTCAAGTTGAACAACAGTTAGACTTAAATATAGTTAAACTGTAATAGCTCCATACAAATAATATTGACATAGAATATTGCACTTCAAGTATACTTGTGCAAAATTAAAAAGGTCTTAATACAGCTTAAGGTTGCAATTAATTCATGTAAAAATACATCTTAAATACATAAAGTGCTACTTTTAAGCACTTTGTTTAGCCACTTAAGTGCTTTAGTAATGCTAAAGCACGACTTTTAAGATACTTAATACACTTATATTCTAAGCATACTCTGAAATTGACATTTTCACAAACAAAAATTGCTATTAAACACATTTAATCTACTTATATTGGTCTAGAATACACGTAAAAACACATATGTCCTACTGATAAGTGTACCTTTTTTAAAGTTATTAAATCCTATTAAAATGCAAAATATTAGAAGTATCATGTAACAGTGTTTCCCCTACCATTATATTAGAGGGGCGCCCCGTGAAAACTTTTTAAAAATTAATTTTGTTCAAATGAAATTGAACAAAATTAACCTGACCTTCAAGGGGGTTGAAGGTCAAGTTGATTTTGTTCAATTCTATTTTCTAGATCGTGTCAGATCACAACAGAAGTCATTTAAGGTTATCTTTCCTACAGAACAGGTCTATTTCTATTTTTTCCTTTTATTAAACAAAGTAAATGGGCATATGTTATTTATCTTATTTACAAGATGGCATGTCGTTTCTGTCTCTACATGGTCACGCGCTTAAATTCTCCTCTGCTCTGCTCTCTGTAGCGTCACGTACGCACACACACACACATACACACATACCAAGTATTTTAAATATAAACCAAGTGAAGTGAAAGTTTGTCTTTGTGAACAGACCACAGCACAGCACACAGTGCATCACAACAAAATGTGACCTGTGCATTTGACCCATCCGTGAAGAAGCAGTGGGCAGCTGTTATGGGAGCAGTGCTTGGGGACGGTACCTTGCAGTGGTACCTTTACCGGTCTTGGATTCAAAACCGCCAACCTTCTGATAACTGGACAAACACCCTAACCGTTACGCCACCAAATGGTTCCGATTTCTACCCATGTTTTTGTTGCAAACATTTTACTTTCTAGAGAAGCAAGTGGTGCTCTCAATGATGCTCGCACGCACGCGTACACCAACCCCATTTGCTCCCGTACGTGAATAATGCCGACTCCTGCTCTTAGCAAATGTCAGATACGTCCGTACAAGCATTTTTTTTTCTTGACAAGTACCAATAAAATAACATAGTGTGCAGCCACACAAAAGCTGCTTATTTAGGATATGTTTTTCACAGTCTGTTGAATCTTGCATGCCTTGGGGCTTTTGCCTTGCTAAACAGACCTGAAGGACAGGAGCAGCAGTAGTTATTTGCAGAGCAGGTACAGGTGTGGGTCTCCAGTTTTGCTGCATTCAGCTGATTAATGAATGAATGAATGAATAAACACAGAAAGGCTGTTAGCTCACCTGCTAATTGATACTTCAATAAATGCTGAGTTGCCTTGGCTGCATCTGAAATGACTCCCTGCACCCTTTGTAGTGCACCAAGCTGGAACAAATGGTTCTGACACATTTTGTGTAGAGCACTACGTATCTAGACAGGGATGGATTTTGGCATTCTGGACACCTTGTTAACTGCCTTTTGCGCACTCACACTGAAACTGGGTATAAGCAATAGTTCTGATGCTGGATGTCTGGCAACCCAGTCTCTTGGTAATGTTGTTTTTTTTTAAACAAAAAAAAACAAAAAAAAACGAGCACACAAGCACAAACAGCGATGAGCGTGTGGCGTGCACTCTTATGTTTTTGCATTTGTACAAATCTCATAATGAGATTACCGCATTTCTGAGGCAAATCTGCTCAGATGTTAGATTAAATTTTGAAGTTAGGAAGGGGTGTAATGGCTTTGGGGTGAGTTAGCAATTAGCCTTCTATTCTGAGCTCGGAATACATGCATAAGAATCGTTTGCAGCCTTAGAGAAGAAGGGAAAAAACAACAACTGCTGCATAAATATAAAATGTGTCATGCTATTATGCTGGGATGGTATAATTTCATTTTCTGGTTACTATGACCAGGGTAATCTGGTTGTATCTTATTAGCAGGATTTAAATTGCAGCATTGCCTGAGGCATGGTACAATTCCATGATCCAAAGTACTTTGAAAGGACAGTGCCACAGACGAAAATAACATGATATGTCCAGTGAAAATGCCTCTGCTCACAAAGCAATTAATTTCTCGGATTGTCCTGCAATGGTTTGTGACATGGAAGGACAACGACACTTGGCAAACGTTTCTTTTCTCCTCGCCCAAAGCCCTATAGCATATGTGCCAGAACGAACCCTCCACTTCCCCAGGGCTTGGACTTGACGGGCCGGGCAGGACGTGACAAATGACCATTAACGCATACACGTGGGTCAAGTGTGGGGGGTGACTGATTAATTATAGTGGACGGGCTAAAAGGGGATCGGTGTGTCTAGACAAGGGGCCCGTAGAGATGATTAAGAAGGCTGAGGTGATCGCTGCCCAGCTATTCCATGCTTCACAATGCTAGCATGACACATCCGTGATTCAGTCCATAGTCATTTCTATTCAGTCCAGGGAAACACTCTCACCGAGCCGCTGTCTAGTTTTGCCCTTGATTTTTTTAAAAGTCGGCAGAGGACACTAGAACGGCGTTGTGTGTAAGCATCAACATTACTAAATTTGAAGAAATATATGAGAGTAGGGAATCAAAAGCAGATGTTTACTGTGCCAGTGCTCACTGGTCACTTATCTCTGGATACCTACCTTGTGGGTTAAATATTCACCTTCAGACTGTAGCCCATCTGTTGTCATGTTCAGCCGTTCATCTCTGGTCAGAGTTTCTGACCCCAGATTACCTTATATTGTTCATGTCATAGGTCGTTTCTAACCCAGCTGTGACCCTGCCATGATAGTGTGTGTTGTTTTAATAAGAGTGTAATAACAGCTTCAGGCATTTCGTGTGAAATATCGGTTCTTCCTAGGGATGCACGATATGGGTATTATTGGCCAATGCCGATATCTGATATTTTCATGCCGACTGATACTGATGCCAATAAATGAGGAAAGCAGAGTCGAGAGTTGAGCGTGCCACTGCAAGCCCATAATTTTGGCATAAAAATAGTGCCATAACTGACATTTCTAACATAGCGCCAAGTCAAGCGAGCATGAAAGTAGAGTCGAGTGAGGGCGGAGCATTTTAAGAAAAAGTCACTTTGGTGTAGCAAGTCAAATCGACGTGTGACATTTCATGTGCACTACCTAGTGCATAGAGAGGGATGTTAAGCTACAACCCCCGCAAGAAAAGTACGATAAGAGCGCCTTACCTACCATACTATTAAGTAGCGCTGGGGAGAAGACCACCTAAACTGAGACCGACACAAGACCAAGACCAGTGTGTTAGGCCGAGACAAGACCAAGACTCTGAAGGGCCGAGACCGAGACGAGACCGAGACCGGGGCAGAGCGAGACTGAGCCGAGTAATTAATGTTTTTGTGCATGGAATTACACAGAAATAATTTCACGTACCGGTGAATAAATATAATGTCTGATAAGTTCAAAGTCCTGTGCTATTAAAACACCAATTAATAAACAACACAAAATGCCTGTGTTGGTCTCAAGGAGTTTCAGTAGTAATATTCTCAGAGTTGTGGTCTCGGCTGGTCTCGAGTCCTCTCTGTCCAATTACAAATACGGCCAATTCCGAGACTGAGACACTGAAAAACTGGTTTCAAGACAGGTCTCGAGCGCTGCTATTAAGTGCGGCAGTACTCAGGACACAGGAACACGTAACTCAGGACACAGCCCATGTGCGAGCTCACATTCTCGAATGAGGCAATGTAGTTAGTTTAAAACATTTTAAGTTGAGAGTGTAAAGACAAGAGATTTTGCTCGCCAATGTTCCACTGCATGCTCAGAACTTTGGCGTAAAATAATGCGATACATTTTGAGACAGAAGGTGCGGACCTTATAACATCCCACATCAGACTTTGGACATGCCTGGTAGAAGTGCTGCCTTTTCAACGTACAATAAATGCGTCATCAAATATCGGCGGAAAACATCGGGCAAATCTAAGCATCGATCCGATGCCGGAGACTTTAAAAAAGCAATAACCAGCCGATTCTCATATGATTCCGATATTATCCTACTTTTACCCATCTAACAAAAACGTATCAGACTGCTCGGAAACATTTTTACCACTCCGTTTAGCCAGCAAAAAAAAAAACCCTCCTTCATTGTAAAGCTCCATGTATAGAACCGGAGTCCGATGTTTACCATGGTCCATTACACCTTGTTCCCCAACTCATGTTTATCACAGAGCGAGTGTGTGTCTGAGAAAAATCAATATCCATCATTTCGCTTTGGGCCTTCTCTAACCTTGAGCTGGGTAATCACTTGCCTTAATAATCCTCTGGAGTCTCCGCTTTGTGTCTCGCCATCTTGCCTAATGCTCCGAGCGCCCGCTTTTAAACCTTTTCCCTCGGCATGCCCGTAAAATCTCTCCTTCAAATCTCTCTGAATGCACCTGAAAAAAGCATTATGAATTACGATGCTAATCATTTTGGAAAAGTCCTGAATACAGTCTATAACAGGAAGCACTTTCACACACTGTGCTGAAACTTTGAAGTGAGAGACGAGTTTAGTCGAGGCGTCAGTTTAAAGGTTCTAGTTCAGCAGGTTATGGGCAAACTTTCTGTGAACAGGAAATGACACTGCAGTGAAAAACTTAGTTTCCTGCACTTTACCATGTTTTAATAATGAATTTCAGACAATGAGGAACTGGTGTCTGCTAGATAAAGAGTACTGTATATTGAGGCAGAATTCATCTTGTCATGACTAGTGAGAGGGCAGTATTTTTGTGTAGTTGAAACCTGAATGAGAAAAACTGCAGCGACTGTATTTTTTGGTTAAGCTTAGCCTTAAATATGTACATTCAGTGTAATTTAGCACTTTAATATTAATTCCGGAGGCCTAGTCTACGTTCACTTGTGGCAAACCAAGCCTCACTTAATCTTTAGGTCTAAAGTGATTGCATTGTGTCCCACTTTGTCCAAATGCCGAACACTGCACCAACACTTGATACGAGGGAATCTTTTAGCCAATCTTTAGGAAAATGGCAGCCATTTATCTTCGAACGCTGGAGCGTGACCCTCGCCGCCTGCGCCTCTGAAGACTGCCCTACCCCGGTCCGAAGTTGCATAACATTTCTAAATCAATTAGGCTTTTAATTAATGAAAGCCAACACCTGTAGCACTGAGCAATTGCCAAGGGACAGTGAAAAATGTCAGTGGCAAAATTAATAAACTGAAAGGGTCTGTGCCAAGTCTTTGCAAACAAACTGATGGTGTAAGCGGCGATGGTTATCAGCACAAAGGCTCAGTGAGAGAATCGTGCTACGTGAGAACCCGGGCTTTGATTCGTGTCCCTCATATTGTGCTTGTACCCCATGCGGTGCTTTGTGTTTAAAAGAGATGTTCTCTGATGAGGCACTGGCTAATTAAACCAAAGCAACACTGTTGCTCATGGCAGGCCTTTTTGGGCGACTGCGTTGCCTCGGCATCCGAAATGAAGAGAGAAAATTCACATGGCAAGTAAAAAAAAAGCAGAAACTTTTGCACACGGCCACCGGCTTAAACCACCGCTCGCTGCAAGAGGAAAATGATGAAATACGCAGTGTTATTTGTGTTATTACTGTTGTTGTTATGCTCTTAGTGACAAATGTTGCATGTGCTCACGGAGATTACCGAAGCCACAAATCTTGTAAGCTTTCCTAAAACACATAGATCACTGTCACTTGAATTCGGCAGTCATTTTTACTAAAATCCAAACCATTTTATAAAATGAGGCTGAAATGAGACGAATTATGAAGGTGGGTTCAGCTAATGAGGTCAAAGGAGCAAGGGGGAAAAAGCCCAAAGTAGCATTTGAGCGACATTCATATCCATCTGAAAAAATAAAGGCAGAAATGGCTTGGAGCTATAGCACTAAGAACCTTAAAAGCTTTTACAGCTTACAATACGCTCATAAATCAATATTTCATTAACTGCATAGATGCATAATGTTCTTTGCTAATACAAAACGAGGCCTTCACAGCACCTACAGCCAAATGTAGGAGTTGTTTTGTTAAACACCCTGAATAATAAAGGACTTGTTCTGAGATTCGTCCTTTGCGTACAACTACAGCTAAGACAGACGCAAGGACGAAGAAAACTGTGCTGGAATAAAAAAAAAAAAAAGAAGTCAACATATCCTTGAGGCTTTTGGGTGGACTTTTGTAGATGAGAAAAATGAAACGATTGGAGCTTGGAGGTGAAGTCTCCTCTCCTGTGCTCCGAGACAAATGAGTGACAGTGGGAAGATAGCAGCAAATTAAATGCTACACCGTCATATGAGACGCATCGTATGAGTCTGGCCTGGTTGGAGAAGCCCAAATCGTTCAGCTGCCACGTAAGAGGATATTGAAGACGTGAGCCACTACATCAGCGTTCAAACTGTACAAAGCTGTGTACCACACTGGTTTATTACTGGCCCATAGCTTAGATTTGGCAAATACCAACAGTGACACCTACAGATATGAAATGAGTCTACTGGTATCTTTAGGTTCAGGAACAGTTTCTTCCTAGTACATGCTCAGGTGCAAGATTCAAGATTCAAGATTCAAGATTCAAGATTCAAGATTCTTTATTTGTCACGTGCAAATTATACAGGTACAACATGCAAAAAATTCAAATAAAATAGAGTTACAGTACAAACTTGAAAAGGAGATAAGGGAATAAAGATTTTTTTTTTTAAATAGTAAAAAATAAAAAAAATCAACAAATATTTGTTAAACTCTTAAGGCTAAAATTTCCTTCAGTTCAGAGACAATTTCTGATTACAATTTATACGTCTTATCACATCTGCTGTCAAGAAATGGATGCTAATAAGAGCGAGAACATCATCACTTCCTCCTCTCCTTTTTCAATCAGAATTGTACAGGAACAGAAAACACAGAGCGTAATTGGATTATAGACACATTCTTTATGCGCTTTCTCCAGTCTTTCTTTGGCTGTCACCTTTCATCATATCAGTTCCCTTTCTTCCCACACCAGCTTTATCAGCGGTCTATACGAACGGGGATCAAAGAAGATAAATAAATCACAGAAAGGGAGAAGGAGGGCGTTATAGCTTAGACATTAAAGTTAAGATTTAGGCTGACACCAGCCCATATGCCTCCAAAAACAAAGCTCTCACACTGCAATTTTTCCTTCTCTCTCGTCTCTTTGTGCGTGCTGCGATAAATATTATTTTGAGGCAGGAAGGAAGGAGAGCTCCGGCAGAAAAACCCACAATGAAAGTGTTTGTTTGAGCCTTTTTCTGCTCTCAAGGGCAAAACCATATAGTGCTGGCTTGCGGTTTGGGCCGAAGGGTGTCCACGGATGGATTTTTATTAGGAAGCTAACATCATTTGTTACCAACCCAACACCAACTGAAAAATGAACACCTCCAGGCTCTCCCTGGAATAGTGTTGGGATACAAAAAATATATATAAACGTTTTTCTTAGAGAAGGCTTTAGAAAAAGGAGGCAAAGACCGGCTTTCGGCTAACCCTCTAGTAGACATGCTTTAGATCTCAACCCTATGATTTAGCCACGAGAAAAGTTCACTCCAAGAACTCCTCAAGTTCGAAGCCAAATGCCTAACACTGAATCCTCAATGCTTGAATTAACATCGTAAATAATATAGAGCTCACTCTCGGCTTTTTTGTTATCGCCAGGCTCCCCCCGGATATCACACATATAACTGACTCTCTAGATATTTAGCATATGACTAAAGAAATGCATTATTTAGCTGCTTTAATCTTTTATCCGGAAGCCACAACACAGTGAAACAGCGGACAGAGAAAAAAGACCGAGCCAATCCTGCCTCGGAACGGCAAGGGGGCTTTAGTGAGAGCTCCAGTTTCCCTTTCTCCTGATTGAACTTATCCATATTTTATACATTGTCTCTCCTTATAAAATTCAAAAGAACTAGTGCCCAGCAAGACATAAAACAAGGATCTCATGCTTTGAGCTTGATTATGACCGCTGTTAGGTCTCAGGGCCACTAAGGAGAATGAGTGGTAGGAGAAGAATTTTAGATGGGGCTGAATAAAACATGAACAATCAAATCTCAGTCCAGTGTAACGTGGCGAAACAGGAACTCCTGTGTACACCACAGATTTCTATACCTTGCCAACACCAGTAGTACACGAACCCAGGGGTTCTCGCCGACACTGTTTACGGAATCAAGTTCATGTCTTTGCCCCCTCACGGCAAGACACAACGTGCATATGTAATGAGGTTTACTCCCGAATATTAATCCAACCCACAGACAAATCAATAAAATATGTTTAAAGTGAAGACAAATTCTAGAACAGGGGTTCTCAACCGGTTCTGTCCCAGGGACCACCATTCAGACCAAGCGGTAGTCTGCGGCCCACTGAGTACCCACGCGTGTGTGTGTTGGGGTATTTTTTTCTGTTTTTAACAAAAAAAAAATTTGCATTAAATCCGTTAATTAAAGAAGATGCCCAAAACATCTAGAAATGTTTTGAAAAAAAATAATAAAATGAAATAATAAAAAAGTGATTTCAAAAAGTGAAACTGAACTGCATGTCACAGACTTACTGCGTGCCACAAAACTTATTAGAATTCCTGATTAGAACGTGAAGTGAAGTGAGTGATTATTTTGTGATTGTGAACACAGCACACAGTGCACCACAACGGCGTGTGACCTCTGCATTTGACCCATCCGTGAAGGAGCAGTGGGGAGCTGACATGGGCGGTGCCCGGGGAGCAGTGCTTGGGGATGGTATCTTGCTCATGAGTACCTCAGTGGTACCTTTACCGGTCCTGGATTTGAACCGGTGACCTTCCTATCATGGGGAGAACACCCTAACCATTAGACGACCAACTGCCCTGACTAATCATTATACTCTTCAGTCACTAAAATGCTGCTGCGGACCCCCGGTTGAAAACCACTGCTCTAGAACAGCTGCAACATCTGGATGGTACAATGAGAGGTGATTTAAGGATATTGGGTGTGGATATCATTTTTGGTCCTTAGTTTTAACAAGATACTTCTGTTTTTCTATTTACAAATATAGTAGTAAATAATTAAAAAGGGGAATTTCCTGAGGATATGTAACAATTAACACAAATCTAATTAAGATACTGACATAATTGATTCATATAAATGACTCAAAAATACTGTTTGCTCCCGTCTTCTACAAAGAAAACCACTTGTTAAGTATGAAATATGAAATTAAATCTGAAAGATCTCTGGCACTTGGTCAAGGCAGTTTCGTCTTAACCGCACATTGAAGAAACAGCAAATTCCACTTTGGCTCCAAGTGAAAGCCCAACCATTTGCAAGAAGAACTTTTGCTCTTCTTGTAGCTCAGTGCTCTGAGCTCCACCAACGAGGGGATAGAGCAGGGCTCTAACTTGAAATTGAGGGCACTTGTCTGCTTAAATTGGGGCCAGGAGATGGCATTTTATTCGAGAGCACACTGTAGGCGATGAGATGAAGAGCCCCTCGCCTCAGAGGCTGGCCTTGTGTTTCAGCAAGAACAGGGAACTATGGGGAAATTAGAAAGGGACCACAAAAGCCTGGCCTTTCTGATCTGGGATGTGTCACAGTTTCTCATAAAGCGCTGAAGACTGGGATTTTGGCTGAGGAATACTGTTTTTAGATCAGCATAAATGTCAACTTCTAAAAAGGACCCTCTCACACTGTCCACAATCTTTGTCTCGTCTTTGTGGTAATGCAGTGGAAGGACATCTGGAGATTGGACCTGTGATCTGATGCATAAATCTGTATCTACTGAGCCAGTACAAAGCCCTGTAAAAATAAAAGTTCCCCTTGACATTTTTTGGACTGTCTTCCATTCAGTACAAAAGCCCTGTCAATATCAGGATCATTCGACACAACTTATTAGAATAAATGAAAGTGAAAATAGCATTCATTAAGTGCATCTCAAGAATGGAATGCCTACGCTCATCACGGTCTTTTTATGAGAAACTCCCTACTTGAACACCTTGGTCTTGTAGCGCTTAAGTTCCCAAGCAACAGATGTGCCACAAAACTTATTAGAATTCCTGATTAGAACGTGAAGTGAAGTGAGTGATTATTTTGTGATTGTGAACACAGCACACAGTGCACCACAACGGCGTGTGACCTCTGCATTTGACCCATCCGTGAAGGAGCAGTGGGGAGCTGACATGGGCAGTGCCCGGGGAGCAGTGCTTGGGGATGGTATCTTGCTCATGAGTACCTCAGTGGTACCTTTACCGGTCCTGGATTTGAACCGGTGACCTTCCTATCATGGGGAGAACACCCTAACCATTAGACGACCAACTGCCCTGACTAATCATTATACCCTTCAGTCACTAAAATGACTCATGAGGAACAAGACAAAAGGTAACTGGCACATGTAAGGTAAGATATGTTCTGGTGCATGTGTATAAATGAGTCTGAAGGTTTACGGAGATCTATTCAAGCCTCCAAATGAAGAAATTCTAAATGAAACATTGTACAACAGGGCAATTGCATAGTTATATGGGGCCAGGTCTTACACAATTCAGTACACTGTAATAAAACAATAAAAGGTTCATACATATCTTTGTTTGAAAATATTTTGAAATGAAAATATTTATTTTCTTTAGGCTTTAGGTTTAGGTTCTTGGTGTTGAAAGACATTTAAAACAGCGAAGTTAGAAGCAATCCACAGAGGAAGCGCAGTTGCACCACCAGACCCCATCCTAATTTAATCAGAGGAAATAATGAAACATGAAATGGGACTGAGGGCTCTACCTGCTTCTGCGAGACACTGTGAGGTGAGCTAGGACACTTCAAGGTGGTATGGCTCCTCAAAACTGAAGCTGGCACAAATCCATCCTTTAATGAATAACACTTCGAGAGCTTATCCCGGTGCAGATGTCATTAACATTTCACCCTTCTGGTGTAGTCATGGAAGAGAGCTCTCATACAGACATGACAACAAACGCCACACATTAATACTTCCCATGCCGCCTCACATCTGCCACTTGCTCTGTCTGGAACCGTGATTGAAAAATTGGAAGATTCAAAACACAGGCGCAGGTTAATCAAAATGCTAGTTCTTTCATGCTTTATTAATTTCACTGCAAACTGTCAGTGCGCGGACAGAATAACGCTTCGCCGACCATTATCATCAAGAAATTAGGCAACTCCAATATTAAACTCAGCCTAATTTATTCAGACTTCTCTGAATACATCATCCCTCGGAGCCCAATGTGCTGCTTCAAAAAGATGGAAAGGCGAGAGAAAATGGGAGGTATGATTAAAGAGCTTCTGCCGTTCATGTCCGAGAGCGGGGCAAGTCTGGTCCTGTTCGAGCTAAAAGGCCACATGACAGTGTAAATGGGAAAGTGGCATCAGAGGTGACAGGAAAAGGCCGTGGCCACGCTCATCAGCCCGCTAACGAAGAATGCTGCAG
Organism: Distichodus sexfasciatus; assembly: GCA_032718565.1. Taxonomy (NCBI): domain Eukaryota; kingdom Metazoa; phylum Chordata; class Actinopteri; order Characiformes; family Distichodontidae; genus Distichodus; species Distichodus sexfasciatus. Next base: position 1,380,179 of record JAVGVS010000026.1, on the reverse strand, counting down.
ACGGAAATGTCACGAACGGAAATGTCATGTACTGAAACCGGGAAAGCCGTACAGCAGGGATGAAACAGGCTCAGTTCACGACCCTTCATCTCTCTCCCCTCGTTCATGCTTATTCCAAGAATCGGGCAAGGACTGCTGGCGTTTTTGTAGTTGACACACACTCTTTATTTGGTTACTATTTACATGAAAATTTCCTGAAACCTGACCCAAAAAACTGGCTTTGTAGGGTAGGCAAGTAAATGACGTAATTTATCCTTTTTAGTTAGGCTTAACTGCTTGTTTAATTCAGCTAGCTAACTCTTTAAAGCAGATTTGCGGTACAGGCCCAAAAGAGTAGCAGGTTTATGTTATAGCGAGTGAATGATAGTCCGGTTCTTCAGCTGTTGCACATACTCCTTGGCTTGGTCAAATGTAGTCTTCTGCTCGGTTGTGGGAGGCGAGCCCTCCACCAGCTTCACAAAGTAGTGACAGTGCACTTTGTCCATTATGCCGAACATACCACGACCGTGGTAACGAATGCGCTTCAGGTATTTGCCTTTGGACGAGTAGGACTCGGCTGATGGAGAGAAAAGGAATGCCAGATGAAGAAGATATACGCACTGCCTGAATAGCTTTAGTGTCTACTAATTTATGAGCACTGCCATTTTTATTTAGCTAATTTATTTATCACTCCCATTTACATCAAGCTCATTAAATCACATTCAATAAATTAAAGGATCTGTGAAACACCCTTACTGTCAACTCATTTTAACTTGGACTTTCTATAATGCATAATCCCATTATGTATGTCATGTTGTGCATCACTACTAATGTTACTTTTGGAAATAACAGAACCAAATCATTTGAATCACATTACTGCCAAGTTAAATACAATGTAAGCATCTACATTATGATTTTTAACATGGAATCAAACACCTGAAGGTGGTTAAGTTTTTATGTTCACCATCTCACAGTGAGAATGCTCAGCCTCACCACCACCTGCTTTTGGGTACGTCGGCACTCATAAGAACTTTAAATTTTACTTTGGGACTGAACTGTTTCTTGTGCCATGTGATAAAGATGAACCAGGGAGAGAGAGTTCCTTAAAACCACAGTCATATACACTTCAGATGAAGTAATGAAAACTTACCAACATACAAATTGGACTTATATTCAACATTGTTGTTCTTCACTGCCATTTCTTGGGCTTCCAAAAGAACCTGAAAAATAACCATAGTTTAGTCATGCATGCACTGGTGTACAGATGAGAAAGACCAATATTCGGATATGAAAAAAACTTGCACCTCTTTGATTACTTTGGCTCCCTTCTTGTCACTGAACTCCATCTGGGCAATGGCCTGATCAATGGTCATTCCTCTGATCTGTCAAAATAAAACATTTTCATCAACTCGAGGTGACAAAGACATCAAACTTAACATTTGGAAGCTTCCATGATACAGATGTGAAATGTGAAAACAATTACATACAACAGCCAGATTGTATATTTAAGTCTAAACTTAGTTATCATGTATTTTCCCACTATAAGTACGATGATTATTTCTGAATTCTTAAGAAATAATTAATAGAATCCAGGAATATATCATGAAGGCAGAAAGTCTACGTCAGATCATAGTTTCAAGACAAATGTGTAACTTCTTGACTATAAGTTGACGTGATGAATTTATATGATTGAGGAACCCTTTTCTAGAAGATTGTTCAATTGCAGTACTGCAGTTACAGTTACCTGCTCTAAATAGTGAGTCACTTTTTCTGGCTTTGTAGAAAGACAAGTTAGATGGAAAATCTTCAAAACACTTAGCTCATTCACTGTCACTTACTAGCTTAGCCAAGTACCACATTTTGTCTTTGCTGTACTTAATCTGCCGTCTGCAGTGGTGAACCTCCTAAAAGACATGAATACTCAAATGTTAGCACCACAACATTTAACTTATCCCAAAATACATTCTTGTGCTAAGATCAAAAAGTGTGACTAACTGCTGGTCTTCGCGGCTCATCCTTTGACTGGGGTGGATATAAAATGCGATTTTTCCTTTCCCAGTTCTTGGTGTTTAATACTGCACTGGTATGGAGACAGGAGACGGAAGGACAAGGGCTGAAAAACCTAAAGTATGAAATGCACAGAAATAGAAATAAAAAATGATTAGCACTGCCATATGTACGTTCACATTGCAAGAGGTTAGGGCAAACTCAATTGAAACATATCGTGCTTCAACTTTTGTGCTGCTTGATAATAAGGGAAAATTTACAAGAAAGATCTGACTGATGATCTTAACTTTTTGCTTTTATTTTTTTGGGGTTCTTGTACATACTGAAGAGTTCTCCTCTACAATCTTCATCTCACAAGATTTTCACACGGATCCAATCAAATCATTAGATAAAAAATATCATAACATATAGTACAGAAATAAATATTGCAATATTTTCCCCCAGATATCGTGGAGCCCCCAATTGTCTACACAATAACACCCACTTTAACAACGCAATATTGTTGTTGAAAAGCAACTCAGTCATTCTCATTCACTTATCCAGAGCTGGGTTGTGGGCCAGCAGCCTTAGCAAGGACGTCCAGACATCCCCCTCCCCAGCCACCACCTCCAGCTCCTCTGGGGAGACGCCAAGGCGTTCCCAGGCCAGGCGGGAGATGTAATCTCTCCAGCGTGTCCTGGGTCTGCCCCTGGGTCTCCTCCCAGTTGGGCATTCCTCAAAACCCTCCCATGGGAGGCAAACGCAGGGCATTCTCATCAGATGCCTGAACCCTCTCAACTGGTTCCCTCCAGTACAGAGGAGCAGAAAAGCAACTTTTTTCAGCATGTTTTCCATAATCATATCGCAAATGTTTTTAATGTAATGATAATGTAATAAAGCATGAGAGGACAAAATGAAAGGAGCATAGCTATGATTCCTGTCGTGAAACACTGAAGTACATTAGACGGTTACCATTCTTTCTAATAGTGATGAGACTCGTCATAGCCCCTCAACCGCCTGAGGTAACTAGCGAGCTATCATATTCTAAAGTAATTACTCACCTTAATATTTATTTTTATATAATATATGCACATCTACGTAACGATTAATTATATTGCTATAATTGGAGAAGGCGATCACCCTCATAAAAATCGTTTCATTAGCTTCATAAGTGAATACGAGACGTTTCAACGAGAATTTTCTTGTTTTTTTTTCGAGGCACTGCCATTTTTTTTTCTGAAAAAAATTATGCCTTTGACGAGGATTGCAAAAGTACTTTTAAAGAAGGAATAATAATTTTAAAATTGTAACACATACATTATTCACAATTAATCTGGCGTACATTTGTCAGGGAGAATATTTGCAGTTTTACATTATTTGAACATTATTGTGCACAAACTTTGTCCTCCTCATGAGGGAACAAAAAGCTATACTTCCACTAATAAAATAAACTACAAACAATGTAATAATAATAATAATAATAATAATAATAATAATAATAATAATAATAATAATAATAATAATGTTTTGTCCTTGAAACCGCCTGCGATAGCCAGCTTCGCAAACGTCTCCCAAATAAACGACTCACCTTGAATAACAATGTCCGACCAAACGGCCTAGGAATGTAACACCTGTAAAAGAAATTGCAGCATTCATAGAATAAATAAGGATAGAAAATATAACGTGATTTAAAATTTAAACGTGAAGTTATCCGCACCGTTCCCTGTGACAGGAAAGCCAGCCATGACGATTGCGCGACAACAAACCTGCTTTCCGGCAGGCTCTTAAAACGCCCGACTTCCAGGCTGCGTTCATTTCGGTTGCGCTGCAGTTTGCTGCGGCTGCTGCGTATGACGTCACAATGCAAGCAGAGCAGTATAATTTAATCGCATTAATAATAGACGCACCTCAATAATTTTGATGATCATATATTACAACCACGTTTTATTACGTATTTCTTCAGTTATGGTTGGCAGTACCATGCAACTTGGACAAATGTTCTGAAAAAAGCCCAACTACGCAGAAGTCGTACAATTAACTAGCACCGTACAAGCACTGCTCACCTCAAACGCAGCCTCGCGCGCCACATTAATTCCACGTTGTGACTAACATTACGCTTTTAAAAGTGAAAGAAAGAGAAAGTTTAAGCAAATTTGTTAGAATTAGAAATGTCAAAAACATAACTGAAAATGTATTTTTAAAAAGTCATTCGTATTCAGTTTGGTACATGTACCGGCACGCATACCATTTGCGACAGTGTGTATCGACTGACGGCGGCGGCGCGTCTGTGTTGACGGTGGAGCAGCATGGCTGAATCAGAGGTGCATTAGCTGTTAGCTTAAGAGTCCCACGTTAGTTTGATCGTGACCATTTACCGGTTTAGTCCTAAATCAAGACATTTTCAGTCGCAATGCACGAGAGGCTTCTTCCGGCATCTCCTAACTGGTACTGTTCGCGCTGCAGCGATGTGAACAGCAACGGCGTGCTAGGATTTGGAGCTAAAAACGTCATCTACTTGGTGAAAGTTACTGCAACTTCACCAGCAGTTATAGGTAAGAAATCTGCTCCTTGGAGTGGACTTTTGTCTTTGTTTGTGCATCTCGTTGTTTCACGATCTCGTGGTTTTCAGGCGAACTCAGTGGGCACACGGAGAGAGTCTCTGGGTTTGCTTTCTGCCAGCATGATGGGCAAGAAAACATCTGTGCCAGCAGTTCAGATGATAAGTCTGTGAAGATATGGGACATCGAGCAGAAAGTGGTATTGACAGAGCACACTGCTCATCAGGTAAAGCAAAACATTCATGCATCTTATTGAGAAAAGGATGCGTTCTTGTGAATTCGTGCGTGATTAACTTTTGTGTTTCTTTAGAACACCATCTCTGCCATCCATTGGTCACCATTGGAGAAGGGTCTACTGGTATCAGGAGATGAAAAGGGCATCTTGGTTTGTTATAGGCATGGCAGGAATGATACCCACAGTTTTTTTCCTGAACCTAGGACAATCTTCTGCCTGTCCTGCTCTCCACACAACGAGAATGTGGTCGCTGTTGGGTAAGAATTCAGGTCCAGTTGTGAGGTGGAAATTTATACACCGTCCCTTCGAAAAGTAGGTCTCATTGGCATTCTCTTTAAGTTACAAGGACGGCTTGATTGCACTGATAGACATTAGCAAGAAAGGAGAGGTAATCCATCGACTGCGAGGTCATGATGAGGAGATCCACGCCCTCTCCTGGTGTCCTGACCCCAAGGAGGAAGCTTTATTCAGTCGATCTGAAGATATCCCAGGTACAGTACATTATATAAACCAGATATCAAGTCACTTTTGTGTAGACATGGATCTTTTCATGTACTCTGTGGACTCATGATCTTAGTTTGCAGATGCTGATGATAGTAATTTATCCTTCATCTTGCGCAGATGTATCCAACGGAATGAAAGACTCTGAGCGAGGAGGCTATCTTGCTTCTGGAAGCCGAGATCAGACTGTCAGAATCTGGAGTACAGCCAGAGGGAAAGGTCAGAATAAAATGGCTAACTGTGGACATTTGTGGTCATATTACTGAGCATAAGTGTTGAATAACTGAGTTTAAAGTTTTGCATTGTTAGAATTCAGGAGGTTATAGGAATTTTGGCTCTTATATCAGGCTTGATGACCCTGAAGTTGCCCTTCCTGAAGCGACGAGGGGCAGGAGTGGACCAAGGGGTAAAGGAGAGGCTCTGGCTAACTGTGCATTGGCCTAAAGGACGACCTTCGCAAATTGTGTCCAGCTGCTTTGGGTACGAACCTCCTGGCAAATATTCTCTTATCATTTCACAAGTATTTCTCACATTTCCTAGGCTTACTTATGAATTTAATCTGTTTTGTTGAGAGTGCAGTGGGGAGTTAGTGATGTGGGACCTCACAAAGTCCGGAAAGCAGAAGTGGAGTTTGCTGGGCAGTTCTTCTGATGGTCTGAACCACAGCCGCATTGTTTTCAACATGAACTCGGTGTACTTGGGAGACAGAGAGCTACTGATCAGCACGTCCATGGACAGAGAGGTAAGACCAGGGAGATAACTTTACCTCTTATGTAGTAGCTTCATTAATGTTAATTCTCATCAGTGTTAAGACACTTGAGTTAGAAAATTGTCAAACTTGTATCGCTTTTTACCGTGTCCAGATGAAGTGCTGGGACCTGGCCTCTCTGGAGTGCTGCTGGACTCTGCCCACTCTGGGAGGCTTCGTATACTCCTTGAGCTTCTCTCCTGTGGGCACTGGATGCCTGGCTTTGGGCGTTGGTGACAATATGATCCGAGTGTGGAACACCATGTCCATGCAGAACTCCTACGACACCAAAACCTACTGGCAAGGTGTCAAGTCCAAAGTTACAGCGGTACGTAGTGGGTGGGTAGTAGGCGTTGATAAAAATGGAGAGTTTGATGGCCCATGGGTTTGCATGACTCGTCCTCTCTTTAAAGGAGTTACATTCCAATAATGGAGGCCAAGCTATGGCATGATTGGCCTTGTTTTAAAGGCTCATTATGTAAAACTCGTTCAGTATGGTAATTTAACTGTTGTGAAAAATATCTTAACAATTATGTTTTCTGAAACCTGTATATACAGTAGATTAGGACTGAGCAGTTTGACTTTAAATTGATATTAGACCTTGATTACAAGTAATGAAGTTATTTTGAATAGCTTTTCCCCTGTAATAGCTTTTCCCTTCCTTATTGTGATTTTATATTTTTAAAAGAGAATACTGTTGCTCTTTGACAGTTGTCATGGCATCCACTAAAGGAAGGTTCCTTAGCCTTTGGCACGGATGATGGCAAAGTGGGCATCTATGAAGTATACTCCAACAGGTTAGATTGCACATGGTCAAAAAAATCCATACTTTTGTAATATAATTTTTTTGCTACTTTCTCTCAACTAAACACTTGTTTGTGTTTGCATTCTAGACCGCCACAGATCTCGAGCACATACCACCGCCGGACAGTCTACACCCTGGACTGGGGACCCCTGGTCCCACCTCTCTCCTTTGGTAGGCAACTTTTCGACATTTCAGCTTTATCATTTGCAAAACTCTGACCGGGAAAGGCTTAGCACATATTTAATACATGGTGGTAGCAGCCTGCCACCACCGCAAAATGCTTTTTTTATTCCCCTCCGTCATCTGTTATAAGGCCGAAAGACAGCGCCAAAGATAAGACCGTTTTTTTTTGGTAGAGGAGATGAGTGGGATATGTTTCTGCCTTTCATTTTCTGGAACTGAGTGTTCTTCCAGGAAATCTAGGAACAAGTGCAGAGCATGGATCTGAATAGTGGGTTTTGTGTGTATGGCTTTAGGAGGCTCATCAGACAAGCCTTCCTACAGCCTGTACAGTTGTGGAGGCGAGGGGGTCATCTACCAGCACGACCCCTGGAAGCTGTCTGAAGAAGCCAGCAACATCGACAAACTCATCCGAGACACCAATAACATCAAAGTATGACTCTCAAATCCATGTCATTTACTTTATTTAGTGTTAGAAATTGACCCTGTGTTTTCTTATATCCTGAATTCATGCACTCTCTACTTAACACATAACGGCTGGACCGTGCTTTTCTAAATCATGCTTTGTTTTGTGTAGCACAAACTCTGCATACACACAGACCTAAGCTGGAAACCAGATGGTAAAATTTTGGCTGTTGGGAATGAAGATGGGTGAGTAGTTTTCTTACAGCACCCTTTAATGCTGTAACTGTTAGAAAAAATTTTCTGCTTTTGGAATATGTAATCACATGCCCAGGAAAAATGTAAGAGGCCAACTCCATTTTTGCAAAAAGTCGAACATTCTTTGTACAAAGCAGGCAACACCAAAACATATAGTTCTTTAAAAAGTCTAAATCATGAAATATCTTGATGAATATAAAGTATCTTGATCTATTCACATTTTTATAATGTTCCAAGCATGTATTTTTCCTAAAATACCACAAAACCAAATGTTTTTTAATAATCGAGGCCATCTTGCCCGTCGGTTGATGCTGCATGACATTCCTGTGCACAAGAGAATTTTCCATATATGGTTTATTTAACAATAGTTAAAAGACTTCTCAATAAAACATTTTGGACAACTGTTAGCTCTTCACACAAACTCTGCAATTCCCCAGTGTTCCATGTCATGCAAACGCAGGCTGAGTGTGCTCTCTGCTGCCTTCGCAGCTCTATAGAGGTGTACGGGGCTCCCAGCCTGAAGCTCCTGTGCACCGTACAGCAGCACCACAAGATCATAAACACGCTGCGCTGGCACCACCAGCACTCCGATCGGCCTGAACTGCACTGTCTCCTGGCTTCCGGCTCCACCAACGCCATTGTGTTCATCCACGACCTTCGCACTGCCATCGGTAAGCGGCTTCCAAAAGAGTAACATGACAACTTGTTTTAAAACGCTTGTGTCCAATTAGACACCATCAGCGTTGCCTTTGTCTCTGTGTTCGTTTGTTTGGTACTTGTAAAAGTTTCCACACACTCATGATGTCTTCTCTGCACCATCGTCTGTACTAAGTTTGTGAACAGAACAGGATCGGTTCTTACCCGGTGTGAAAATGTTATATGATTCCAAATAAAGCTAAGAAAATGTCTGTGTTTTTAGGCTAAGAATTGTTTTAACCTTGCTGTCCAACAGAGAATCCGTCAGATAGTCCAGTCCTGCTGACGGAGGCTTTCCACAGTCTTTCTGGGCACACCAACAAAATCACCAGCCTGGCCTGGAGCCCTCACCATGACGGCCGCTTGGTAACCGTCTGTTACGATGGCACAGCTCAGGCAAGCCACATTTGTCCACCTGTCTATATAATGTGTAGTTTCTGTTCTGGATTCATGTAACGATAATGAATATGAACATTACATTAAGTCTGAGGCCACAAGGGACATCTCCCATAAGATTGTCATTGCCTCTTTTGGCAGTTGTCTTCATTAATATTGTCATTTCTTTTTTTTTACTTCAAGGTATAGGGGAGGAGGGTGGCAACAGTAACGTTATCATTCTCTATTAAATAATCCAGCCAACGTCATTAATGCATCATTAAAATCCCAGTAAGGTCAAAATAAAATCGCCTCTAAGTTCCTCATATCAAAGAAGCAGTTGCCACTAATCATCTCCTCAATTTTGAGCAAACATGAACATCGTTAAGGAGGTAAAATTAAGTCTCAAAGTGGTGAAAATACAGGCGGTACTTTCTATGCTTGGATGCTGTAGGCGTGTCGGCTCAAAGCGTTGAAGCACCGCCCACTACTACAGAGCCCCTACACATTGACTGTAAAACATGCACATGCACTGTTAAAAAAGATTACTCTAAAGTTGTGCAAGTAAAACTATGTAAAAATTTCCCTTGTTGTGCCTTTGCAATATAAGTTTTACTGGATGGGATGGAGACAGTGACAGGATAGTAAACACAGTCAGGGCTAATACGGAATACAACACGGGATAAAAATGGGGAAATCTTTAAGCAGGAGAACAGTGCGGTAAAGGCTAAAATGACAGAGGAACGCTGAAGAACGAGAGAGTTGATAGTTTAGAGCAGATAGGTAACTTACATTTTACCATGCATTACGCCACCGCTATAATTCATACCTGAGTTAGCTCATACGGATCAGCTGCGTGTTCTCATTCATTCGCTAATCATTTGAAGTTCTTTACATCAGGTTAAACATGTACATGTCATATCTTACAGTTTATGACAACACAAAATAGGTAAACTTACACTTGGTGGTTCAACAGTAGCTGCCGGCGGTGAGGGAATGGAGATATTAGGAAGTGCTTCGGACTTAGCATCTGACAGACTCTCTTAGTGAACTTGCCCAGACTAGCAGGTAGGCTACTGACGCTATGCAGGTGGCCAGGGCCAGAGCAGTAGATCTAGGCAGGACTATGCTAAACATAACCTCTCCATGTAGGCAGGCTGCGTTTTAGTCCCACCTTGCTTAGACCTAGCATAAAAAGCTGTGAAAAACTGTTAAACTGCATAACTCTACAACATCGTAAAACTGAATTCAGGGCTTTTACACATTTTCAGACACACTCTTCACGTGTTACCAAACCAAGGACGGTTTTCACCTTACTGGGTGTTTAAAGTTGTCATTTCCTGTTTTGGTGGTTTGTAATACTGTAGGTCGTTCTCTGTAAATGATCGTTTCTGCGGACCTATGGGAACCTCCAAAGTCTGTAAGCGTCATCAGTTTGACAGGACTTAAATGCATTAGAGGGTTGTGTTTGTTCAACATCTGACTGAAATGGAAGGTGACATTACTTTGGTCTGCCAAGTGGCCCAACTCAGATATACCTATTCAAGGCATTACTTCACAAATTTGGTTCTATTTTGTTGAGTAACTATGCCAGTCTGCTTGTGTGTGTGTTGCTACAGGTATGGGATGTGCTAAAGGATGAGCCGGTGTGTAACTACAGGGGTCATAACGGGCGACTGCTGTGCGTGCAGTGGTCACCCGTCGACCCTGATGTGGTCTGGACCGGCGGTGACGACTTCACAGTACAGGAGTGGGCCGTTTCCAAGCAGGAGCATGTCAGACCGCCCAAGAGTGAGTACAGGAGCTGATCACATAAAGACTCGCCTTCAATTTTGCCCAATCAAAAAAATTGTCTCATTCACCAATATTTTCTGAAGTGTTTTCTTAAATTGAACAGTAAATTATACGACTGTAGAACTGAAGAAAGCACAATAATGTTTCGACAAACATGATTTCTGTAACAGTGCTCTTCAGTAGATTCTGTTCTTACCCTGGAATAAATCTTAAATAAGAAAACACTGCTCACTGTCGGAATCATTGTGAGAACTATATTAAGTGGGATGTAAGAACAAATTTCCTCTTGAGAACGGTTGATGGATGAGGCAAATTCTTGGATCTTGATGTCACTCTACCAGGTAAAAGACGGGCAGAATTGGAGAAAAAGAAGCCACCACAGAAGAAAAGCAAGAAGAAAAAGAAGACTGGCGAGAAAGTTGGGGCGAAGACGGAGGGGGGCGAGCCGTCCGTGGCAGAGGAGGACAAAGGGATCAACGGCAGCGGCCAGGAGGAAGGACAGTCAGAAGATGAGGGGGAGTATGAGGAGAGAGAGAACGTGGCCGTCTCCAACGTTGCTTGTAATTCCACTCGTCTCTTCATCATCTCACTTAATGCTGAACTCTGAAAGTGTTATTTGCACTGTTCTTAATATGCGAATGTGTTTTTAAGGTCCGCCAAAGGAGCCTATTGTGGATGGCAGTGTTGCTGCAGAAAAAGTGGTAAATGGTGGAAAATCCTTCTTGGCGATAAAGAAGGAGGTAAAGGAAGAAAAGAAAAGGGAAAAAGCAGGTGAGTATGTGGCTTTTGTGATGTGGATTTTACAGTTGGATTGTCTTTTATGTTAACATTTGATTGTATAGGACGAACAGTTTATTTACACCTTATAACTAGCAAGTTAGGCAATAGAGCAGTGGACAAAAAGTTAAAAGATTAGAAGGAAAGTGAGGAAGAAGCTTGAATTGTTGAAGCACCACCTGAGTAAAATGCACAGCTCCAAGATGAAGAGGACAATAGAGAAGAGTACAATCCCAGTTACCTTAATTAGGTTTTGGCATTATGTAGTGTTTTATACAATTGGACACGACGACATTCCATTTATTCTGCGTTATCACACGTAGCCAAGGTGTTCCTTTAAAATCCTTTAAAGGGAAGAGAGCCATAACACGGCAGGTTCTGCGGAATTCACTGATGCAGAAATGTCAGACGCTGCTCGGCCTCGCCACAAGACTTAAACACATAGATTACCACTCAGCATATCCGAGTGCACTTGACCTTTTCCTGCTAGTCATTTTGAGAAGTTCTCTGTGAGCAGGAGATAATTGGAATTGCTTTGGCCTCCTTGCTCGCAGAACTGCCTCTGAAGAAGAGGAAGCCGCGCTCCATCCTGCCTCTCAGCACCTCTATGGATCACCGGCCCCGAGACGAGCTGCTGCAGGACTGCCTCACGCTGACTGCTGTCACACACACACACGGTCAGCAGCTCATCACACAGCTCACAGACAGTGTCACAGCTGCTGCACAAGGGTTCCCACATATTATGTGGGAGGGTTCCAGCTTTATGGATATAAACGTAATGCAGCCAATGCAAATGTTTTACTACACAATGAGAAGAAGAAAACATATGCATTGTTATAGATACAGGGTTACAACGATACAAGGTTTTTAGCACACTTGCAAAAATATTTTTATAGCACATTGTGTTCTCCGAGGCCATTTAATGTGCCTTAAAGAGTAACTTAATTAGAATCAATTATAGCTTAAAAAAGTGCCAAATGTCTCTGGATCTGCCTATAATATTGGCCTTGCACATACTTTATAATAATAATAATATTTTGATAGTTATACAGTTTGCTTTAAAAAAAAACTTTTGCATCTTAAAAAACCTTGCATTTTGTAAAAAATAAAATGTTTTACATTGTACATTGTCATAACAGGGAGTCATTCAACGTGTTTTAACAAGGTAAAATAGGAAAAAAGGGGAGAAAAATAAAGTAGACAACAAACAGTCCATAATTATAATTGAAAATAAATTACACTTTAGTATATTAGTAAAGAGAATTTTTTTTAATGAATATTACAAAATTCTAAATTCTATATCAAATGAGAGTTTTGCAGTTTTAGCTTCTTTTTGAAACTGGCTACAGTAGAGGGAAAAAATAATTATAAATATTGATTTAAATTATCAAGGATTAAAACATTAAAATAGAGTTTAAAAAGATATGGAAATTGTAGAGTTAAATCTTAACTTATTTATTAAATATGGAGTATAAAAAGGGTGTGCACGTATTAATTTGGTATTATTAGACAGGCTTTTCTTTGATTAATGGAAATAATAAAATTACAACTATAATAATATAAATTATTATTAATTATAAATTATGTTTAATTATTTGTTCTTGGTTAAAAGTGATTTTCACCATCCATGTTGTAAAGGGCAATAGAAAATTACCAGAATAACAGGCCCTTGTGTGCAGTGTTTTGACAGTGGTGTCGACTCCGTCCTCAGATCAGGCAGCAGACTGTGTGCCTGGCTTGGGAGAGCACATTCAGCTGGGCCTGTTTGCAGACAGGGAGGCCCTCTGCAGGATGTTTGTGGAGGAAGGTGAGAAATGCATCACGGACTGTGTAAAAGAAAGTAACCAGACTCAGGAACTGTCTTTACCCTCATTCAGCACCAGTGGTGATAGTGGGGAGGAAGTCTGATCTGAAATCGGCACTGTCTCTGTGTTTTCTAGAGGAGGGCCATGTGGAGTCAGGCCACTATGACTCGGTGATGTACCTGCGGCTGTGGAAGGGAGATCTGGTTGGAGCTCTGCAGCTGGCTACGGAGAAAGGAGAGCTGACCGACCACTTGCTGAGTTTAGCTCCTATGGGTAAGACTTTTTTCTGCTTTATTTTGTAACTGCGGTGAGTAGACACATTGTTATCTGATTTATATTTATATTCACATTTCGCCGCTTTACTGTGCAGCCGCCGTTCTTTACAAAACCACCAAATTCGATGTGATTTGAGACCTCTTCGCATATATGTAACCGCCATGACCCGCACTCGTCTTTTTCATCCTTTTGTCCCGTCATTTATTTTTCCCATTGGAACCCATTCGTTTTCTCCCATTTAAAAAAAACATGGGATTTTTCAGGCTCACGTGTTTTCGCACGACAGTCTTCAGCTTCTTCAGGTCACCTCGCTTGACCCGCACTCGTCTTTTTCTTGCCTTTATCATCCCTTGTTCTTTCCGCATACATTTCAATGGATTTTAATCAAAGTCTTTCAGCTTCTGTTGTCGTGTCACAGCTACAAAATTTGAACAATCACATTGGCGTTTTCTTGCGGAAATCCATCTCTAGTTAAATCAGCAGTTAGATGTATTTGGCCGTAGAGAATGACACTTATTCTTCTGTTATCACTGAAGTTTGGGGCTCTAAACACTGGTAAGACATCAACAGTGTGTGTATATATATATTAATAACCAAAATCCTGGAACATTCACTTTTGGGAGAGATAGTCAAAGGGCAACTGTATGCTGTATGTGGAGACCAACTATATGCTGATGGGAACAAAAACACGAGGACTGTACTGGAAGTAATGCAGCTTATAAGGATCGTCGAAATTGCATACAGTAGATTGATAGAGTAACTCTGCCTTGTACTTTGGTATGAGAATTTTAATATCCACCTTTTCCCAAAAAAGCAACAGTGGAGTTGCCATGTTGCCCCCTGGTGGACAACCTACACAGTAACATCACTTATAACATGGATAAAACGTCCAGCTTCAGTCGATTTCATTTTGGTCATTCCTATGCCATTTACTGTATAATCAGTCTGGCTCTAATCTGGCCCCTCGTCCTGCTTTTCTTTCCCTCCTTTCTGCTACAGCTGGCTACCAGGTGTGGGTGAGGACGGTAGAGGCCTACGTGAAGCAGCTCTGCTTGCAAGAGCAGTTCCTCAAAGCCGCCTCCCACCTCGTCTCCATCCACAAGACCTACGAAGCCGTCAGCCTCCTCAAGGCACACCAGCTCTACAGGCAAGAGATGCTGCTAAATGATTTCTCCAAGTCAACATACTACCGTGGCGTTGCTAGTGTTCATTTACTATTAGCAACAAACTGTGAGGCGATGAGTGTTCTGACACCTTTCTGTCGGGGCTAGCATTAATATTTTCAGTAGAGGAGTGAACCCTCACTGGGCTCACGATTCGTTTCGATTACGATCAGGTCAATGATTTGATTCGATAGCTCAACGCATTGCACACAGATTGGGCTTGAATCACGGATTGGGCAGCCACAGTTACTACCGGGGTGTCCTTTTTAATTGAATTTTTATGCTGTTGCCAATAAATCACTAAGCAATGTCATTATGATATAATCCAAGGATTTTCAACTGCTTCTGTCCCAGGGACCACCACTCAGACTGGGAGTATTTTTTTTCTGTTACTTTTTGAAGATTGGCATTAAATTATTTATTCATAAAGATGCCCAAATCATCTAGAAATGGTTTGAATTTTTTTTTATGAAATAATTTTTAAAAACAGGGACCACTGGTTGAACCCCCCCAATATAATCAGAACCTCCAGGATTTTGCGATGTTGCAATCACAACTATTAACACAAATTCAGCCAGTCCACCCAAATTCATTGCAACCTTGCAATTTTGCCAATTAACGCAACCTTTCCGCAATTTTTGATTTCTGATTAAATCATTTTCATTCCCCGCGAAACATTGAGTCATACGTCAGCGAACTCACTTCCTTGTTACGTTTGGAAGACGCAGGAAAATATCAAAATGGTTAAAGGTTAATGCAAATAACAGTGGTGTTATCAGTCAGTCTGTCATTATCTAAACTGCTTAATCCCCATCACGGTTGCGGGGACCAACCCTGGGCGGGCGCCAACACCCCACAAGGCACATTGTGGTTTTGTTCCCTTCATTTTAATTAATTGTTAATGAATAATTATAAAGGGGGAAAATCGTAACTTCTTTCCGCAACTTTGACTTTCTCCCGCAACTTTATTGCAGTAAAACACCTAAAACCACTGTAACGTTTAACACAATTTTTTAGAAAAGCTGCTGCAAAATCGGCATTTTAAGCCACAACAATCTCAAAAAAGGTCTGTGAAATCCTGGAGGTAATGTATAATCGATTATGGTCTGCCACTGCATCGATAGAGAATCGTCCTCGTCTGCATCTATTATCTGATTAATTTCAACAGCCCTAATTTTCAGCAATCTGGTAGATAGATCAGACAGTACGATCAGATGCATCAGGTAGTCTTGACCCATGACCCTGTTGGCGGTTGCTCCTGACCACTGCAGTGTTGCTGCAGTTTTGGAAATGCTTTGGCCCAGTCGTCAAGCCACCATTACCATTTGACCCATGTCAGAGTCGCTCAAACCCCTTTTTATGGACAAAATATTCACTTGTTCACTAGTGTATCTCTCTCACTGTCAAATGCCTTTATAACCAGGTAATCAATGTTATTCACGTCACTTGTCCGTGGTCATAATTTTATGGCTGAAAGTCTGACAGGATGAGGGTTAACAGTCATTTTGTGATACAGGGAAGCTGTTGCTTTAGCCAAAGCCAGACTGCAGCCGGACGACCCCGTAGTGAAGGATCTCTACACGAGTTGGGCCACAGTGCTGGAGAAAGACGGCCATTACGCTACTGCTGCTAAATGGTACCCTAAACCCTTTATTGTTTAAAAGGAGAGCTGTCACAACTATTACATTATTATTTTTGGATTTCTAACAGCCATAAAAGGCACTGAGGCCAAAAGGAATCTGATGATGCATTAACATAAGACATCTGCTTCCGTTCCCGCAGCTACTTGGCTGCAGACTTCGGTTTTGATGCAGCAAAGGTCATCGCCAAAAAAGGTGACGTTGTGTCGCTGAAGGTGGCTGCCAGATTGGCGAAGATGGCTGGGGAGAATGAGCTGTCCCATTCCCTCTCCCTGAGATGTGCTAAAGACCTGATGCTCTCTCAGGACTGGCCGGCGGCGCAGGAGGTCTTGGGGACGCAGGACTCTCTGTTGGTGAGTTAGACAGTTTTTCAGTTGTCAGTGGTTCTAGTGAGCTGATGAAATCTGCAGCAATGTAAGAGTTGGACAGTCAGAGCGATGAAAAAGAACACACGGTCCTCTCAAGGTCTCTGTGCATCAGACACGTTTTGCCTTGAGGTTTTAATGTTTACGATCGATATTTAGTTGCTTTTTTTTGCCGAACCTGTTTGTGCTGGAAAAGTGCAAGTTCAGCTGTGAAGCAGCACGGAAAATATGAACACTCGCTACCCTTTGCGTTTCGTCTCTCTCTTTTCCAGGGCCACCGACTTCTGTTTTGTGTGAGCGAGTTGCTGACCCGGAGACTGTCTCATGCCACTGTAGTGACCTGCAGCTCGGCCTCCACTCACTCCTGGTCCGATCCCACCGAGCAGGACTTTATCCCAGCTGTCCAGACCGTATGGGAGAGTGTGTTTGGCCTCTCCAAAACTGACCTGGACAAGGTGAAAGCTCTCCATCAGCAACTGAGTACCGTAGAGAACCCACCTGCCACAGCCAACACGCCCATGAAGCAGGTTTGTCCGGAAGAAATGTAATGTAATGCAGTGTAGAGGTCGACCGATATTGGTTTATCAGGGCCGATATCGATGCTGATTATTGCTAGTTAACGGGGCTGATAACCGATATTTGGAATCGATATACAAAAAATAATAATTTTTACAAACACCAAGTACAAACTCAGCTGAAACTCTCCTCTTCTCCTTCTCGGAGCTTCACGCTGCGCTTGTGTGTGAGTGTGGTGTGAGGGACAACAGGCTTCAGCATTCATTGGCTACTACTTGTGTGACGTATAGCCAATCAGAAACTGTTGTGGGCGGGACATTAAATGAAGCGAGTCGAGAAGAGACGGCAGTACGTAATTGTAATTACTCAATATCGGTGATGGTCAAAATTAAACACATACCGATAATCTGCAAAATGGCTAATATCGACCCCTGATAACCGCCCCGGCCGATAATCGGTCGACCCGTAATACAGTATAATGCATCTAAATGCGGTAGTTGGTAGAAAGTCATCCGTAAAGGAGCAGTGAGCAGCTGACATGGGCAGTGCCCGGGGAGCTGTTGCTTGGGGGACGGTAGCTTGCTCATGAGTACCTCAGTGGTACCTTTACTGGTCTGGGACTGTGATGATGAAGAACTCATTGCAATGTATTGGAGGCTGTATAAAGAAAACTGAACATTTGCTACATAAAAAAAGACAAACCACCAAGTCTTAATTAATTCCCACATATTAGATATGACTTCACAGTTTGATGCCTGTGGTGTTCTTATGTTGTCCAGCTGTTCTCCCACATCGCACTGGACGTGACCCTGTCTGTACTCAGTCAGCTGCTGGGCAACTGGGGCTCAGCGGTAGAGGAGTCACTTCGAGCGGTGAGCCGAGTGTTTGATGCTGGTCACTTCCAGGTGATGGCTGAGGTGTGCCAGCTGCTGCTACCCCAAGGTGAGACTCTTGCATGGCTCCATGTGTTTGGAGAGAGTGGACAGTGATAATAAATGGAATAATAATCGGAGAAATGCTCATAATGTTGCAGCCAAAAAGCAGTTTCTTTCAAAGTGAACTCTGTAGGAAGTCAGATTTTGGGTGTGCTACACTAAGTTGGGAGAAGTGGGTGAATTTTTGTTTTCCTTACATCATATTCTTTTCCATTTTTACAGAGTATTAGATCGCTCTGTGCCATCTTATAATTAAGTAATTTCATTCTTCCAAAGTCATTACACATCTAAGTTTCAAGACCTGTGTGATTTGCTCTGTGCAGGTGTGGGTTCCCTGACGCTCTACAAAGAAAGACTTCCTCAAGCTGATGAAAGAATCTCCGCTGCCACCCTAAGTCTGGAGGCTTTTGTCTGCTACCAGCTCATGTACAAAGACTGGTGGAGCCGGAACTGCCCCTCAGCAGCAAGCTCACAAATTAATGGCCACCCAGCACCATTACAGAACGGAGAAGCTGAGCGTGAAAGTGAGAACGCATCCCAGTCAGTTGGGGAAGACGTCACAGCAGCCACATTGGGGTCCGAGGCTTCTCCCAATGAAGGCTTCTGGAAGGTTCTCCTCTCCGAGCCCCATGCCAAGTTTCAGTCCACCCGGAGGGCCATAGAAGACATCCAGAGCAGAGTGGCAGCTCTGATCCAACAGCACGGCCATCCTCAGAAGTCTGAACCGCAGTCACAGGCGGGTGACTGTGATATCAAACAAGAAGCAGCATCCAATTCGGAGGGAAATGGAGACCCAGACAGACAGCAAAGGTAGAGAAAATATTCAGCAAACTTTAAGTATTGACTAGAGGTTGACCGATATTGGTTTTTCAGGGCCAATATCGATACCGATTATTGCTAGTTAACGGAGCCAATAACTGATATTTGGAGCAAACTGAAAGAAAATCTGTCAAAACTTTGAATTTTACAAACATCAAGTTCAGCTAAAACTCTCCTCCACCTCGGGGCTTTACGCTGCACTCATGTGTGGGTATGTTGTGAGGAACAAGAAGGCTTCAGCGTTGATTGGCTACAACTCGCGTGACTTATAGCCAATCAGAAACTGTTGTGGGCGGAAGATCAAATGAAGCGGGTCGAGAGCAAACAGCACAGAGATAAGAGACGGCAGAGGAGCCACAGTAGAAACCTTGTAATTACTTAATATCTGTGGTAGTCAGAATTAAACACTGGTAACGATGCAATTAATCTAACGCATTTATACCTAACACATGCCTGTAAACATTATGGAGAAAACATAGCCTTTTGATTGCGTTCAGGATGTATGTGCGTCGGCTTGTTCTCTTGGTTTAAGCCCGTAAAACTTACTTTTCTTTTTCCCCCCTCAGGTCTTCCGTAGCTGACAGCAAGTCGTTTCCGGCCCTGGTGGCGCAGATCACCGCTCACCAGAAAGAACTCGCTGCTGTTCCTGAACATGTGAAAGTGAGCAGTTTGTAGAGTTTATTTATTTCACTTTAAACAGATGCAGGGTTGTAAGCCGTTACACACTGACATTGCCTCTGGTTAATTAAGGCTTATTTCTTGGTTTCAGAAATACTCCTTCCCTGATGTTATGGAGTGCTGCGTCGTTCTCCTCCACATGCACAAGCACTTTGGTGTGTTGCAGCAGCAGCTGTGCGACGAGGCGGCAAGGTTGCTGCTCCAATATGGGAAAACACACACACTCCTCAAAGCTCGGCAGAGGCTCACTTCGGGGGCAGTTGGTAGCTTAGCAGTTAGGGAGTCGACCCCGTGATCGGAAGGTCGCCGGTTCAAGTCCCTGACTGGTAAAGGTACCACCGAGGTACTCATGGGCAAAGTACCGTCCCCAGGCACTGCTACCCGGCTGCTGTTCTACAGCTGCTACAACTTACTTAAAACAGCACTTATGGGTTTTTTTAAATAGAAATATTTCTATTTTTTGTTTTGTTTAATACTAATATGAAATTAAGTTGATTGTACATCAATAAACACTTTCCTAAATAGAAATGTCTTCATATGTTACATAACATTACGTAACAGATCTAGGACGCATGCAAATGTTCCTAATGGGGTTTTCTAGCACTCTTATGGGAATTTACACACACAAATGCTCGGCTACAGCTCTGGTTTCTGGCACAAGATGAGTCTCCAAACTAGTTACACTAGACTCCTTGAAATCAAGCCATTTTTGCATCTAAATAACACATTTATATAACGACTGAATGCACTTTCAAATCGCTTTCCACTTTTCACCAAGTGAGAATAAGAGAGAGCATATTGGGGCTTTGTGCATTTGAATTTAGGAGCAATTTTCTGATGATTTTAGGGATATGATTAGGGCACTAGGGTGACACTAAGTGAGAGCTGATGCTTCTATAGATGGGCCAGAATGTGAAGTTCTATAATCTTGGTCTAAATGAAAGTCTAGTTCCTAATAACAGTGCTAAATAGTTGACTAAAATAAATTGTTAGATTAAAATCATAAGTCACTGAGGCATGTTTACTCTTTTTATATACACCAGTGTGTTCGTTCAAACCTAAATTCTAAATGATTACGCTGCATTGAAAGTGAGTGATTTTTGTCTTTGTGAACACAGCACAGCACACAGTGCACCACACCAAAATGTGAGCTCTGCATTTGACCCATCAGTGAAGGAGCAGTGGGCAGCACCTGGCGAGCAGTGCTTGAGGACAGTACCTTGCTCAAAAAGTACCTCAATGGTACTTTTACCGGGCCAGAATTCAAACTGCCAACCTTCCGATCACGGGGCAAACTCTCTAACCATTAGGCTACCAACTGCCCCAATTGGGAAGCATGGTGGCATCTCCTGTGAGACATACCAATTAAGTCTCAAAACCATATTTTTTCAAGCATGTGTCTCAGCAAAAGTTAGAAACATGCTTTTGATAACTCGGCATCACTTATCTGCGCTGTGGTTAATGTCCTTAGAAACAGACTAAAATTAAGACAAAGAATTGACTATATTAGTTTGATAGAAAACATTTTAATATACAACGGTTTCAAACAACAGATGGAATAAAAACAATGTGCATCACAAACATCTCTTTTTCCACGGTGGACAAATTAAAAGAACTGTTACACAGAACTAGTGTTTCCCTGCAACGTATCCAATCACAAAGTTGCTGCAAAACCCAGGTCAGAATTCACTCCTCAGGAAAAATGCTAAAAGGTTTGACTTCTTTGAAAGTTTACGCTTTAATACAATTTCCAGCACCGGATAAAAGAATCAATCTCTACAAGCATGTTTTTCCCCCAACATCAAACAGATTCTTCTGTTACTTGATGACATTGGATTTTTCCAAAGCCTTTTTATTTTCTTTTTTTTTTTTTTAGAAAATGTGAAAAAACATCCCAAACAGGATTCTGCCAAACTGCTGGTGGGCATTGGAAAATGCCTTGAATCTTGTTAGCAGTGAGATACACAAGTGCTGGTCCCATGCTTAAAAAATATTTTCGGATGTTTAATGCTGTAAAACAAAAGATAAAACGTTGACGAGCGCATGACCACTACGGAGGGAGAGTGTGAAATACTGGCATCTGGATGTTGAAAGAACTGGTAGGTTGCTCCAGCCTCCAGTGTGAACAGAGCCACTGGAATTTGTTCATTTGAGAGACGGAAGGGGAATGAGGAAAAGAAGGAATGATAAGCTGCAGGATGGGATAAAATCAAGTGCGTCGGCCGCTCGGCCCCTTCCCCGCAGGGGTCAGTGCTTGTTGTTGGTCTCTTCTTGCGAGGAGCTGGAGATGCCGTTTTGACTTTGTGAGGAGCCGGAGCCCAGGCCGTAGAGCCGGCCGCAGTACTTGGCGTCGTCTATGTTGTCTTCAAAGAACAGCTGAAGAGGAAGGAGGGATGACGGTACAGATGTAAGCTCTGCAGATGCCAAATCAGGAGCAACAACTTTGTTCAGACACTTTGAAAGCCGTGCAGCACATACCTCTTTCATCCTGAAGAAGGCCATTCCAGTCAACAGGGAGTCAGATCCAGCTTGGTGTTGCCGGCCGATCCTTTTTAGCTCCAGCTGGTCTGCAACCTCCTGAAGTCCGCCCTGAAAGACAATGAACATTTAAGCACCGCTAGCATTGCAGCTCTTCATCACCTCAAATTAAAGCCCTGGAGAAACCCAAGGCCCTCAACTCCAAGCTGCTCTAGGGAGGGTAGGTAGGAAGTGTAAGTCTCTCAAGCCTGCTAAATCCCATAAACGCAAAGAACTTTAATGAGTCATTATTTCAGATTTTGTACATCTATTTAGAAACTACCTTTAAATTTTTGCAGCTCTTCATAAGATATTTGACATCGTAGATGGCAGGGAAGAAGAGGTTAAGAATCTGAAAGAACTCATGCTCCTCTTCAGGCAGGCGGGCGTCTGTCAGGAGCTTGACCAAGTAGCCGAAATCATAACCACTGCCCAAAACAAAACAGCGCACAATTTAAGAAGACAATAGACGCTCAGCAAAATCGATCCACAGGAATGCTACATAGGATGCAATTAAATTTAGGGTCTGGTACCTATGAAAGGAAAGCCACTTGACATTTTCGCACAGAACTAATCCTGACGTCATCAGGAGCTCTGCGAAGTAAAGTGTGTCAATTCCCTCCTCCTCGTGCTTTTTAAACTGAAGACCTGAGTTCTGAAGGAGGTCTATCGAGTCCTGGGAGTACATGTCCTCTCTGTAAGAAAGGGGTAGATGAATGAGAAGCGCAGACCACGAGGCATCTCATCTGCAATAGGACCATAAGGAGAAAGTCGCCTACGTTAAGTTGAACTTGAAGTTGAACTGCCATGTGGTTGTCCCGGGTGGATAGTCGCCTTCCTCGTTCATGAAAGTCAAGCCCAGCTGAATGATTTTCAGCAGGTCCACGTTACACCGCAGGAGCTGATACTGGTAGTCGACAGTGCTGCGGAATTCTCCAATGGGCCGGACCACCACCCCGGGGAACTCTGTGTCCTGGAGAGGGAAAAGGATCAGACAGATCCTTTATAGAGCTTTTTATAGAGGATCCATTTTATTTCTCTATACTCATATATAGATTATCTATATTCTAGGCTGACTGATTCTTTCTAAATGGAACTATTTAAGTTTGGCAAAGTCAAGTTTTTGTTCACCCTGCAAGAAAACACTGGGAAAATTTGCAATATTGCATTCCTATATATTATGATGAGGAAATACAGGGCTTTTTTAACCAAATGACATGACTAACTTTACGTTAACTATCTTGATTCACTGTTCTAGAATGTCTGCTTATTTCCATATTTAACTATTTAAGTATAATTTCATTTTACATAATAATTGTTAGGGGAAAGCATTAGTATAATATTAGGGGAAAATTGCAATATGTATTCAGTATATGACAAAAATTACTGGACTTTTAACTAAATCACATAAGCTCTTAGGTAATTATCTTTTTGAGGTGATTTTGTCCGCACGCAAATAAAACTTTAGTCTCTATTCTGAACCATTCTTTTATTAACTTCATCGAGTAAATGACCTTGGATTTGTCTTGTAGATTAATCATGAAAAATTAGAAGCATGAGCTTAAGCAGCAATATTTGATTTGCCTTTGATTTGCACATCTTGCGAAATCACCATCGATGCTAAAGCCATGTATCGTGCAGTTTCATTTGAATTGTCATTTTCTTAAACTCCAATGTCCACTCTCTGACCAAATAATAAAGTTAACTTGTGTGAAATCCTTCCCAAAACAAACACACGCTTCTTCTTCTGCTGCTGTAGTGGAGGTAAAACAATTCCGTAGAAGCAGTAGCGGTTGTAGGGACGTACCATGGCGATGTAGTTGTAGCTCTGAATGATCTGTCGTATTTTCCTCATCTCCTCCTCCACATTGCTGGCCCAGACCTCACAGATAATCTGACTCGTATCTGCAAGTGCGGCTGGCATCGCTGCAGGTCGAGGGGGAAAACCAAATAAAACGCACAGAAGCTCAAAAGATCCTCCAGGAGTAGCGAAGCAGGCAGCAGTAGACGCACTCCAACTCTTTCTCTCTCTCTCTCTCTCTGAAACGACAAGCGACACCCATATGTTAGCGAACAAGCGAGCTATGCTAGGGGCTAAAGCTAACAATTAACATCATTAATACGCCGAAGCTTTCAATGATCGAAGCGCGATGGTAACGTGGTTTCAAGGGAGCTTTGGGACACCCTCAAAACAAACGCGCCTCGCTAGCTAGGCGGCTAACAAACAGACGCCTGAGCGCTAATCTGTCGTAACAAGCCTTTTACTTCACAAATGTTCAACACTACTATAATGTAACACAACGCAAGGAGTTAGCAACAAGTATCTAATATAAACGTAAATCTTTTTTTCAGCGTGTTTTGACCTCATAAAAGTTAGGCTGGACACATTCGACAGCAAAACCTTCGTACTAGGTAGTATATGTGAAGTCAGAACAGCTGCTTAGTAGGCACCAAGTCAGGGCGTTTGTACTCGGTTTGGGACAAATTAAAAACAAATAATTAATATAAACCCTTTTTCAGCGCGTCTTGACCTCAAAGTTACGCCGGATACACCCAAAAACGATCATTTGGAACTAGGCAATATTACAAAATAAGCGGTCGGAGCAGCTACTTAGTACGCACTAGGTAAGGGCGCTAGTAAGCGGTTTGGGACGAAGCAGTCCTCTGGCTAACGGCTAACAGCAGCTAGCAATGCTAACAGGCT
This sequence comes from Distichodus sexfasciatus, assembly GCA_032718565.1. Taxonomy (NCBI): domain Eukaryota; kingdom Metazoa; phylum Chordata; class Actinopteri; order Characiformes; family Distichodontidae; genus Distichodus; species Distichodus sexfasciatus. The sequence goes on along the minus strand of JAVGVS010000026.1, from coordinate 1,355,467 downwards.
AACGCTGCCACCACAGCTCGCGTTGTAGGGAGTAGGTCTAAAGCAGCTACATGGAGATGTAACAATGTGGAATTTAACGTGGCAGGTAACGGCATAACCTACGGCTCGCACGTGAAAGGGAGAGACAGCGCGTGCTAACTGAGCTACTCGCTCGCGCGCGCGTTACCTGACAGCAGTCCCACTGAGTCGATCCGTGCGTGCGTGCGTGCGTGCGCGCGCCCGCTAGCAGCGCTGCTTCAATACAGCTCTGCGCGAGCGCTGTTCCGGTGCGGAGGATTGTGGGGGAAAAACAGGCGATCCGGCTATTTAAAAACTCAAACAAATCACGTATAAAAACTCGATTAAATTAAACAGACATGTAAAACGTGCAATAAAATCGTCCCATTAATGTCTGGTGGCTTTGAGATAAGTTGTTATAATCGAAAATAAATCGGCATTGACGACAGGAAGCCCATTTCTTGTACGTTTTTTAAGCTACTTTGCAAATAAATCGTATTCTGATTCTAAAAATGGAGTCGGCGCTAACGTGAGCGCCAAGTAAATTAAACCCGAGACTGCGCAGTTTTTAAAATGCTGCGCACTTTTACAGTCACTTGCACTTGCCCCGATCAGACGCGCGATGGCAGCACAATCTCAACTGTTTTTTGCCTTGACCGGAACGACACGTTCTGGTGCTGAGTTTAACGTCAATAAATTAACTGGTCAGGGTCAACTCCCCGCTAAGTGCAGTCAGGTGTGTTCTATTAGGGAGGACCTGAATTGTCCACTGGTGTTGCTCCCTTTCAGTTACATTTACCTTTATTAAATTTGGTTGACGCTCTTATCCAGAGCTGCCTCCATGAGACATTAGGTGTCCGGTAAAATAACACATCATCTTTTAAAAGTACAGTCTTAAGGATCACACTCGTAATTTATCAACTGGCGTTGCAACTTTGGCCCAAAATAGACCAAAAGAACTTCACAGCCTGGCATCTATTAGTAGGAGATATTAGACTGCAGTAATAATAATAAAAAAAAAACCCTATCAGGTAGGTAGTTTCCAGAGGAATTAAGAAAGTAATTTAAAAAAAAAAAAGTACGGCCTGGCAGGCATGAATGAACAAGCTTTTGTTCAGCATAAATTTGGCTTACTTTCAATTACATATTTGGGAAAATATATTTATGTTCCCATTATTAAAGTCTAACAAATATGATGGCAATAACATGCAATCTAAATATAGGTGGACAAATACTATCGTTATACTTGTAGCTGTCATAACTTATTTATTAGAGGCTTATCATAATTTATAAGGATGGCAGATATTTCAACTCATATGAGTTAGACGTAGTGTAAAGGCTGGACTTACTAACAGTAGTGACTGTAAGGGGTTGGCTCTTAAACAACCTTGTATAATTAATGTCATTGATTGCTTTGTCATTATTTATTAACCAGTTTTTACTTGTGGAAATCGCAAGAACACAAATGTTGACTATGATTCTTAAACTTTGTTGGGAAAAAAGTCAGAAACTCATAAAATGACACAATTCTGAGGGTTAGAAGAAAAGAACGTTTTTTATATTTGTTGTGAAACTACAAAACATATTCTTGTGCTGGTGACATATTTACAAATTTAGTTGACAGTACAGTGTCGATGATAAAATTCACAGCTTTCATAAAGTCTCACGAGAAAAGAGAAACAGCACACCCAAATCACGAAAGTGCAATAAATACATGCTGTGTTTCTCCAGTTGCCTCTGTGGAAAGACACAGTACAATTTCCATCATCACTGAAACAAGAGATTTAAAAAAATAGTAGGATCAAAATAATAACGTTTCGAAAAACAAGAATTCTATTGCATGTCTACAATAAAAGAAATCATTTGTGACTACCAGCATCAGTTACGGACAGCATCTGTCTTTTTTTAAATCTGTCTTACGGTTATTCAAAGCAAGTCCTATAATGATTTTCTCACGATTAACGACGACCGCAGTCAACACAAAAAAGGGAATAAGAAACCGAACACGAGACGCTAGATACATGTCAAAAGAGGTGTGGGTTCGATAGTGAAAGAGCACCTAGTCGTTCATAACCGTTCTCTCCATCCCGACCACCAGCTCCTCCTCCAAATGAGAAACTACATCCTAGATCTCCCATGTAACAATACGCATCCGGCCGCAGGGTGTCGCACACCATTTTAAAGGCAAACTTCTCTTTTCACATTCACATTTCTGCTTGGAAAAAAGCTTGACATTCTACAAAAATAGGAGATTTATTTGTTTAAATTCTGAAGCAAAATTCTCCAGTTGACTTTAAAATAGTACCACAGTGATGGTTGTGCACATTGCAACTTCACACAGGATGAAGTCTACGAAAGCCTACAAAAGCAGAGTTCAAGAGTGTTCACTCTAATCGACGCCGTCTTTACCCAAAGACGAAAAACTTTGAACAGAACCCCAAAAAGAAGATTTCGTCTATGGAAGAGTTCTGGGCCTTTCTTAAAATTCAGAAACGCTGTGATCTGGTGTTTTAAAATGAAGCTTTGGGGTTGAAGGTTGAAAGCAACTGGCCCAGAATGCAGTTGGTTTGTGGTTTGGAACAGAAGGACGCTGACTCGGCTGTCTTCTGGTTTTTCGTTCATCTCAAGTTCTTCGGGCTCGAGTCACGTGGCTCGGGCTGAAGTGAGCTCCGGGCAAACTGAAGGTCTTGTGACACCTCGTAAAGGCTTTTTGGTTTTGACTGATTTGTTAGATATTCAAAACTGTGCCTGCCGCTTCGTCATGTTTAACACAAGGTCACTGTTGGGTCAGTTTCATAATAAGGAGTTTATGCAATGCTTCCAGCAGTTTGGCTGCAATATCCTAACGTTGTGCCACAGCTCATAATCACAAACGCCTTAAGGGTTTGAAACCAGCAAGAGGATTTAAAACCGTTGTAGTGCATGTCCACGTGGCGTAGTGCTTAATGTGTCGTACTTCATTCAACAGCGGTAAACAAGCGTCTAAAATTGACGTCCCGAAAACGACACAAGGAGACGTGAGAGTAGTTACTGTAAAAGTTAGTGGTTAGGGCTTGATAACCCCCCTAAAGAGAAAGACAAAAAAGTGCTTCATTCGGACATGAACGTTGACCCAGGAGACAGCAGGAGCCTAATAACATTCATAGTCGAAACCTGGTGAAAATGCAGGGGCTGTGAACGTCCCCAACGAAAGGGAACAGAACTGTACGTTCGGCATTAGGAGCAACGTCGGATGTGGGGAGAAAAAACAAAAACGAGTTTAAAAACAGGAAAAGGCTCGGGAGAGCGTCTCCCCGGGAGCCGTGCTAACGGATCAGTGCCATGCATTATTAAGCGTCTGAAGGGGAAAGCGGCAGCGGCTCCAGTTGAAGAGCTGGCATCGTGCCATGCCAGCCGATCCAGTTTCATATTTTATCAGCTGCGGCATCGCCGTCCGCCTCTGTCTGTGTTGAGGGAGAGCGAGAGAGAGGCTTGGGCTTGCGCTTCCTCATGGTTCCCATCACCCTGTGAGGCGCATAAAGGGACCTGAGACTGAATTTTGGGGAGTTTGGGTGACATGTTTAGCTTGATTCTCATTCTGTGACTGTGGTTAACTGATTCTGGGATTTTAGTAGATATCTACTCAAGGGGATACAAAGCATGAGACGGGTTAAATCAGAAACAAGCTCCTGGTGAGTTCCTTAAAAAACACTTCAAACGACAAGGGGCCTCATTCACCAACCGTTCTTAAGAAGAAAATTGTTCTTAAATTGCACTTTTGCAGTTGCAATCGTTTTCACAATGATTCTGACATTCACCAAAGTTTAAGATTTGTTCTTAGGTAAGTACTAAGTCTCCAAATGCAGACGATCTCTCTTACGTAAATTTTACTGCGTCCGCGTTTGTGCAAAACATTTGCTTATTGGGTTTCTTCAGTTCTACAGTTGTATTCATAAAATAAATAAATAATAATGTTTTCTGTGAGTATTAAATCAGAGACTCCATCATGTGGGACGAGCTGGACCTCTTTCAGACTATACAGACTTGAGTTGGATCCAGATTGAATATTGAATTTTAGCTTAATGACGCTGAGTGGATCTCACGTGAGGCCCCAGCAACGACTCGGTTTTTGAAAGCGACTATTTTAATATCTTCACTTCTCTAAAAATGATTAATTAACCTTTAATCTTCAACTAATGTTTACTTGCGTATTAAATGTTCACGCACCCAGTCGCCCAGAGGAGGACGGGGTCCCCTTCCGAGTCTTGTTTCCTCTCAAGGTTTCTTCCTACTAAAGGGAGTCTTTCCTTGCCACTGTCCCCTCAGGCTCGCTTGTTGGGGGTTTGGGCTTTGTGATAATGTCTGTTGTTAAGAGCGCTACATAGATCAAATTGAATTGAACTGAACTGTTTATTGTTAGCATTTCTTCAGTTAGCTAAGAGCAACCGGCATACATTTTCAGTTTACGAGAACAGGGGGATTAGGGATCCTGAATCTCACGTAGACTTTTCCTAAGAACAAATTTACGAAAAACCGTAAACGTTGGTGAATGGGGCCCATTCAACGTAACGCCCACATTTCTACGACTTCAGGATTTTTTGTGATCCTCCAACAACGAGAGACGAGAGAGACTTCGGGTCTTGGGTTTGTGCTGAACATTTCTGCTCTAATCGCATAATTCTACTGATGACTAAAGTGCACGAACTAGCCGTATAATTCTACCTGAGAGGCTGTGTGACTAAGTGCAGTTTCTCCATAATAACTGAGAGGCTGCTGATACCGTCTGTTTGCGTCTGGAGCCGAGCGGCCGTTTCTAAGCGATTTGCATATTCGACGACGCGGAAGTGACCGATACTAAAGCTGTAGCGTTTACCAACTAAGCTAAAGGCTTCTCGTGCGGCAGTTAATCAGACTACTTTCGCTAGCGTTAAGTTAATTCGTTAAGGTTGGGTGAAAGGGCAAACAGGCCGTTCTTTTCCACCCGAACAGACCCATTTTTGTCTCCCGCATTGTTATGGTTTAGCCCGGTTTCGCTGCGATTGTGCATTTGAGGTTTTGTGGCATGGAGTTTGTCGCTTCTCAGGGTTGGCTCACCTTATATTTGCAGTGGAAAAGCTGTAGCGGAACGCTTCCATCGTGCTTGATTTAAGTATGACGGTCATTTTTACACCTGATCCTCAACCACCCCCGCCTGACGCTGCCGTACATCAAAAATAGTGATTATCTACACCCTTGTGCTAGGAATTGTAGAAGTACCGTCTTCACATCATCCAGTTACAGTTCGCGGTCTTGTCCCCCACCTGAGTCCTCCCCACCAACTTGTTTTTAAAATAAAAAAAAAAAAAAAAAGACATGGTGTTTCGGAATGATCAACTACCACAAAAAATACCTAGTACAGATACCAATATACAATTATTAGTAGTAACAGAAAAAAACACTGCTACGAGGGAAAATAATGAAAATAAAAAATGCTGTTGTTGGTTCTAGCTATTGAAAAAAATACATCTAGAGATTTCCGATTGAGTGCTAAAACCCAGTGTGTGAGAAACGGCGTCTTCCTACTCGACCCACACAAGCCTCACACACACACACACACACACACACACACACACTTTGTTTCTGCGCGATGCCTCATCCTTCATAATACCGTTGACAGGTCGGCGTCTTCTTCAGGGAAACAGCAGTTAAGACTCGCCAATACTTGAGGAGCTCTACACGTCGTCGGCCGGCAGGTCGGGGACGTTTATCTTGGCTCGGGTAAAGAAGGCCATCTTCTCTCTGCGGACGCACACACGGGGAGGGGGACGGTGTTAAAATATGACAAAATAAGGCCCTGGACGGTTGGAGACATGCAGAGTTGAAAGGTTTTAGTCTGAGGTCAGAGACCTGGTCGCTGCAGAACATGTAGCTGAGTAGAAGAGTAGTCTAGCAGTCCTGAGTGCTTTTGTGATTTTTCCAACGTGTTTAAAATATTACAGCTGGAAAATCCCAGTCGAAATCAGAGCCGGAATCTGACCGGATCACTTCGGTAAAGACCTTACATTTCATGTAATGTGCAATTCCCTTCATTCTCATCTTCCTCTTCTTTCTCTTCTTCATTTACCCTTCTTTCTCTTCTTCCTCTTCCTTTCTTACCCTCTTTCTCCTCTTCCTCTTCTTTTCTTTCTCCTCTTCCCTGTTTTTCCCCTCTTCCTCCTCTATTCTTTCTCATCTACCTTTCTTGCCATCTTTCTCCTCTTCCTCCTCTATTCTTTCTCCTCTTCCCTTCTTTCTTCTCTTTCTCCTCTTCCCTGTTATTCTCCTCTTCCTCCTCTATTCTTTATCATCTACCTTTCTTGCCATCTTCCTCCTCTATTCTTTCTCCTCCTCCTCTTCCTATCTTTCTTCTCTTCCTCCTGTCTCCTTTCTTCTCTTCCCGTTTTCTCCTCTTCCTCCTCTTTCTCCTTTTCCTCCTCCCTTCATTCTCTTCTTCCTATCTTTCTTCTCTTCCTCCTTTCCCCTTTCTCCTCTTCCCTGTTTTTCTCCTCTTCCTCCTCTATTCTTTCTCATCTACCTTTCTTGCCATCTTTCTCCTCTTCTTCCTCTATTCTTTCTCCTCTTCCCTTCTCTCTTCTCTTCCTCCTGTCCTCTTTCTCCTCTTCCATTCTTCCTCCTCTCTTCTTTCTCATCTACCTTTCTTGCCATCTTTCTCCTCTTCCTCTTCCTATCTTTCTTCTCTTCCTCCTGTCCTCTTTCTCCTCTTCCCTTCTTCCTCCTCTCTTCTTTCTCCATTCCCTCTTCCCTTCTTTCTCCTCAAGATCTTGTTAATTATGTGATGTGTTTAATCTGATGTGTTCTGTTAGGGAGGATGTTAAACTCTGCACTGCTGTGGCCTCCAGGACGTGAATCTGTCTCTTGTGGCCTAAAGCAACTAAACCTTTTAACCCACGTGTTCTCATTAAGGAGTTGAATCATCGCATAACCAGCATCACACAGACAACTCCCCGACATCTGTCTGCTGGCTAGGGCGGATTAACATTGAGTTCTGGGTTGTCCAGCAGTAGAAGTGCTGCTTTGGTTTGATCTGGAGGCATGGAGGTACAGCAGTAAATCAGGAAGGTCTTACCTAAAGGACTGCACCTCAGGAACCTCTTTGCGGCTCTGTCCCCGGATCTTGTGCACTTCCTTCGCTGCCGCCCGCATCATCTTGCCTACGCGCTGCTCCTGCAGCTGCTCCTCTGCCGTCTGGTTGGGAAAAAGCGGGGCATAAAGGGTAAACGTGGAGGTTGGAGGTGAAACTGGCTCTCAGCCAGAGTACTAGTGACGTGCTTTTAAATGGCACTGGTAAATCCTGCCCTTTATTAATAATCAATGTGATCAATGTGAATCAGTTACATATATGTTCAAAGGATTTTATACGGCCCGCGCATTTTGTCTTAAAATGCCAAATTTGTGCCAAAATTCTGAGCAGGCAGTGGAACGTCCGCAAACAAAATCTGGTCTTGTCTCGCTGAACTCTGCCTGCAAGTGCACAACTAAACTGCGAGTCAGCCTTACTTAGCAAATGTGAGCTCGTACATGGGCTGTGTCCCGAGTCGCGCATTATCACTCTGAATAATAAGGCGCTCTTATCACACTTTTCTATGCAGTTAGAGATTATTGTTATGCTTAAGGAAATGCTTGGTTTAAATCCTGTTTTCCTAACTAAAACAATGTAACAATTACACACATGTATACGCTAAATTATTTGTTCTCAAAAATTGTTCGTTTAGACATAAATATTTCTTCTTTCTTACTGATTACATTATAACATTATAAAATTGAAAAAAATTTGATCAGTTGAAAATGAAATACCGAAGTTTGGAATAAACGATGGAAAATCGATGGAAAATCGAAATAAACGTCAGAACTGTGAGTAGAACACTGGTTGTGGTTATTTATCAGCTAAAACGTGGTTTGTGTCTGTAATAAAGGGGACATTTTGACCGAACCGGAGCGATTTAGCGAGTAATAACGCTCATTAACACAGCGTGCGTTTACATCGCGAAAAATGTAACTTATGCGTTTTTCTGCATTTACTTCCGTTTTAGTTCACGGAACATCTCACAGACACTTTCACATACAGAGGGCTCAGGTCTTGTCTTGATCGCGTCACTGAAAACGTTGTGTGTCACTATTAAGCTTCCGTGTGAAATACAAGCGGAGCTGCTCTAGCGAGTGAAATGAGTTAAACAAAGCTTCAATTCTAGAAAAACTGCCTCGACCATTTTTTGTAATAGAATTATTTGAGTTATTGGAACAATCGTTTCAGCTCTACTTTACAGTGCCACTTCGAATTGAGCGTGCACGCATTTACAGATCGCTCCATTGAACGGCCAATGCCACCGATACCCGATCCAGCTGTTTGAGCCGTTATCGGACCGATACCGATCCACATATCGGATTGGTTACATCTCTAGTTAATATCTTTCCAAGTCTGTGTTCATGTACTGTTCCCTTAAATTACACTACTGCGTGTTGTCACGTGTCTCTGCTCCGTCCAGTCTGCCCACTACATCTTAAAAATAGTAATCAAGGTCAAATGTTAAATAATGGTGATACTGAGTTAAGGTCACTTCGCCCAGCCCTGGTGTGGGTGTACAAGCGTGTGTTACCTGTCTCTCGGCCCTTGTGAGCAGCAGCCGGAAGCGCTCGTCCTCCTGCACCCAGGCTGGGAGGCTGCGTTGGCCTTGTTGCCTGGCGCTCTCCAACTGCTCCTTCAGCTGGCGCAGCACGTGCAGTTCCTCACTCAGTCGGCTGTGGCGCGTCCGCGAAACCTGCAGCTCTAGTTCCAGGTCCAGGGGTGTGCGCAGGACGCCGTCCAGACCCCGCACCGGCACCGGCGGCTGCACCACGCACAGACAGAGAGATACATCGAACCGACTGAATTGTTCGAGAAACACAAACGGTGACTTGCGATGGCTAACCTCAGCATTGTGTTACGCTGAGACGGTGTGGTTAATAGTGCAAACATTAGCACGTTAATTAAACGTAACATTAGACACTTGACTGGCCAAATATGAGTCCTCATTCGGTCTATCTGGCAACCTCGAGTCTGGGGAGGAGGAGGGGAAGCAACGTGCTGCAGTATTTAGAATTTTGACTGCAGCACCAGGTTTGGCCACAATTAAGAACACTGAATACTCCTACCACACATTTGACTTTTGTCTCTGACCAGCACATACAATAGCCATTTTTGAGAGCTTGAATTGAAGGCATCTGGACTTCTTTTCAAATAAATTGCCCAGCCCTACCTCAGTCCATTTTTATTTCATAGCAGAACAGCCGTGCAGGGAGTGAAATAAAAGACATTTAGCAGCTAAGTGCTCTAAATAAACCAGCACCACACAGCTTGCTCCTGAGCATCAGCGCACATTACACTGCAGGTCAGCAGAATTTCAGCGGCTTCACTAATTTAAGTTTGATTAAAAAGCAAAGGCAAAACAAGACAACAGCACGGCAGAAAACGGCAAAACAGACTCTAATAGGCCGATTCCAGCAGATGTTGCCGTTGGACTTTTTGGACATTCTGTCTCGGGCAAAAGACGGGAATGCAAATGTGTCCAAATCTCGGATTCGTGCAATTTTATAGGCGTCTTAAATTGACTCCATGAAACTATCCAACACGTTCTGCAATGAATAACTAGGAAAAGGGTACAAGAATGTACAGCAATCTCCTGCGAGCAACAAAATGTCTGAAACAATGTCTGCTTTGTGATGCGACGTTTTCATCCAACTTTGCTCTTACAGTTGCACTCAACACTCACTGAGACGCCTCTGTGTACTTTAGCGTCTTACAGCACGGTTATGACAGGACTTGACCTTTTTCAGAGCAAACAGAGAAGCCCAGCGGGGGTCCGGCACGCCCACTTCCTCGAAGGAGCCACTACTTCATTAACAGTGACCTCGGGTCAGTCGGGAAAATGTCAGCGTTAAATATTTAACCGCCGATCACGTGTCGGCCTTCGCCTTTCGGAAAACTGAATTCTTTCAGGCTATTAGACGAGGACAACGGGAGTAGCACTGTACCAGAATAATATCTCCCGCAGATATAATGATGCAAATGGGACTCCATACCTTCAGGCTGAGCAGGAGGAGGGTCACTTGCATCAGACAGTGATCTTTTTGGAAATGGAGATGCCGATGCAAGGGCGTTAGCAACAGTGGTTGAAGAGCAAATGTGTGTGAACCGTGTGTGAACCTGACTTAAATGGTGAGGAATTTTTGACATCTTGAGTTAATGATAATTATAATTAGAGGTTCTGGATGATGGTTATGATTCATTTTCTGTTTGTTGTCCAGCACTACGTCAGTCCAGTCCAGTTCTTTTTTATAGTAGAACAGCAGGGTAGAGGCTTAAATGAAACATTTAGCAGCTGAGCGCTCTGAATAAAACAACACAGCTTGCTGTTCAGCATCGTTACACGGCAGCAGAAGCTCAGCAGTTTAACTAAGTTTGATTAAATAAGCAAGTGGAAAAAATAATGTAGCACAGCAGAAAATGGCAAAACAGACTTTAACTGGTGAAATTCTAACATTACAGATGTGAATATAATGGAATGCAAAAGTGTTCAAATCTCAGATGTGTGCAATTTTATAAGCACATTGAGAAGCTGAGAGGAACCTAATTTAAAGCTCATGACAACGTTCAGTTCCCTACAGTTCCACCTTGTTCGTCAACAAATTACGATGACACTGTCACAGCAACATCATAAAGTATCACTATAAAATCTTCTGTTGTCTTATGCCACAAAAATCCAAACTCCTCTGAATCTTTGAAATGTTTTTCTTCTTGGTTTCTCTGTCTTAATCTGTATCCTGTATCTTTTCCATTTAATTTACACATCAACTGCATTTTTACAGATTTATTCCCAGTTGCCGTAATTATCACAAAACCCCCAAAACCCTGCTTAAGCTCCCTAGTGCGAATGCTGGATGCGTGTCGTTACCTTTTTAATGCGGACGCTGCGCCTCTCCGAGGCGTTCCGGACGAAGGGAGACTTCTTGGACAGAGTGGAGCTGTCGCTGTCGCTCCGGTTGATCTGGCAGAGGACGTAAGCAAAGAGAAAGTTGTGCATGTGTGCGTTTTTTGTATGTATATACAACAATACTGGCAACGTACTGGTAGACAGACCTGTTAAAACATTACATAGCAGTCTGATCGCCAGTATTTGTGGTGATTGTGATTTTTTTGAATAACTGTTAGTCTCTTTTCAGCTCTATGAAGAGAAAGGTCACGTTTTTTTATATCACAATTCACTGTGTTCAACCATACAAAGTTGGATTAGTGCTCGCTTAATGATGACTCTTCTTCTTTTCTGCTTTTGTTTAATTGCACGGGGAGAGCATGCAAACTCCACACAGAAGGGCCCTACGGCCGAACGCAGGATCTTCTTGCTGTGAGGCGGCAGCGCTAACCACTGCACCACTGTGCCGCCCTTATAAAAGACAGTGAAACTGTTTCAGCTGTTGTGTTTGGGTTTGTATAAGTGTGTCGAGAATACACACTCCTCTGCTGAACAGGTGAGGTTTGTGCGAGCGTGTGTGTGTGTGTTTGTATGTACTCACCCTACAGATATACTGGCTCTGAGGTCCAGGGGAGAAGGTCTTCGAGCGGATAATGGTGTTCCCCCTGATGAAGGGGTTCTGCTGGCCGACGTCGGGCCGCCTCTCTTTGGGTCTGACCACCGAGGCAGACTGGGGTAGACCCTCCATGCTCGTCTCCTTATTCACCTATGAGAGACACGAAGGAGTGACTTAACGAATTGGTTGCATCACCATGCAAACGCCGCCCCAAACAAAGTCAGCTCTGAGCTGCTTAAGCCGGTCAGGACGTGACGACACAAAAGCACGGGAAACCGCTTGAGCAGTTCACACCCGGTTATGGGGCTTGACGTTCGTCACATTGTCAAACGATCCACATAAGACTCCTACGGGAGCTCTAAAGGGCAAACAAGGAAGCAAACCTTCTCAGGAATAGCTGCTGCAGCTGCTGCTGCTGGACTTGGCGTGACCTCTTCCTCTTGACCCTCCTCTAGATTCTCCTCTTCCTCCACCTCCTCTTCTTCGTCCTCCTCTTCCAAATCCCATTGGTTTCCTTCAGGGTAAAACTCCTCCCCTTCCACGTCGCTGCCCATCCCGTCCACGAAGACGTCTCCCACCAGTGTCTCGCTTTGCCTGGTGGATCACGGAATAAAACCATCAAGACTTTATCAGTTTGCACTAAAGTAGAGGTGCATTCGACGCATGCGATTTCGGAGCTTTAAACGACTGAGGAACTCTCCCACAGTGAACTGCGTTTTGGTCACAAACTGTAACAAATGATTTGATCAATAAGTCATGTTAACAAACTTCTTGCACTAACTTCATGCTAAACTGAAACAGAATTAGGGGGGGTTAGTGCTGACTTAGAAACCTTGTAACACTGAAAATTCACAAAAGTTAGTTGAAACTGCATGTAGGACCCTATGAAATCCGTTTTGTTCTTTCCTAAATTCCGTTTTATTTTTTCCTAAATTCCTTTTTTTTCCTTCTGAATTCCGTGTTTTACGTTATAATCATATTTATTCACCTAAAAAGTGTCTCATTGTGGAGTGCAATAGGAAAAAAATCTCACATTCAACTTCAACAAAGTGCTGGGGTTCAGCAGAACATTTGCTGCTTTGTTAAAACATTTACCTGTAAACAACAAAAAAAATTCATTTTTTCAGGCAAAACGAAACGTTTTTTGATGTGACGTCACGTCACGTGTTCTTGCGGGTGCAGTCTATCGTGTGCTGGCAAAACTTACAAAAGAGTTGTTCTCCCGATTCATAAAAATCGTTTGGTTATTGTTCTGTTCTAAACTTAGCACTAACACTCGAACTCCGTAATTTTTTTGAGGACTTCGGTGTTTAAGTGAGCCTCTTGGCCATAGCTGACCGTTTTCTGCTCTGTGTCTGTGCTTGTGTGGAAAGCTGAGTCCTATCTCAACAGGTAACACGTACAGGGGGCTGCAGTGGCCAAACTTTATTAGAAACCCTTGCTTTGTTTTGCCCACACACCGATATCAGCGAATTATACGACATTCCGCATTTTACAACGGATTCCATTTTATTTGTTGAATTCCGCTGAACTGATCCAATCATTTTACAGGGCATGATCCACTGGCTGTTCGTAAATAAAACAGCCAATTCCAAACTTTAAAAGTTATTAGACTATACATATTTAATAATGGGCGGCACGGTGGCGCAGTGGTTAGTGCTGCCGCCTCGCACCGTGATGGTCCAGGGTCGGCCGTAGGGCCCTTCTGTGTGGAGTTATGGCCTACCCATGGTTGGTCCTACCCTTGCACCCGTAACTTCCCGGGATAGGGCCCGGTGCCCCCCACGACCCAGCTTGGGATTAAACGGTTCAGATAATGATTGAATGAATGTATATTTACTAATGACATTCTTGTGTACTAATCTAAATGTCCGTTCAAGTAGGGCTGGGTGATACGGCCTAAAACTAACATACAGATATTTTTCAGCTATATTAGGATACACAATAAACAGGTCCGTCACAATAATGCGCTGGACGTGCGCCCGGAATAAACGCTGAAAATATCCAGTAAACAGTTCGAACCCAGGACCTTCTCGCTGCGAGGCGGCAGCGCTAACCACTGCGCCACCGTGCTGCCTCGGTTTAAAATGAACGTGAGGATTTCTACTCGATATCGACAAAGTAGTTATTTACTACATCACACGTGGAACAAGCCGAGATACATCCAGTATATTCCGTATATTGTCTAACCCTACATTCAAGCTCCAAAAAAATTACAACTTGCTTCTCATCGGGGTGAACAGCAATATTGCAGAGCACAGCTATTAAACATGAATTTATCCTTCCTAATCTATAGCAGTGATAATGGGGAAAATACCGGCCCTGCAATCTATTCAGTGTGAGAATGTGTGTGTGTGTGTGTGTGTGTGTGTGGGCGGAGGTAAAATGCTGTAGAATGCAGTCAGGCCGCATGCCTTATCTACTCTCCGACTTCTACATGGAGAATTGAGAGAAGGTTGCGGTTCTGAGTCATGCGGGGAATTACAGAAGTTAGGCCTGCATACTTTCCGTGTGCCGTGAGAGTCTGGTTCAGCCGAGCAAACATAAGTAGTGGGATAAAGTCTCAGAGCTCTGGTGTGCCACTCATTTTAAAAAAAAATCCTTCGCAAAGTGTTTGCTAAAGGCAGGACGCTAAACTAATTCTCCATGTTTAATTGGCGTAGCGCTAATCTGAAAAATAATCACGTTCTTCTAGAGAATGCAGCAAAGCTCCAGCATCTGACCCGTAAGGTGGAGGGAGAAAATTGGAAGTTGTTCTGTGTTGTGCGGTAAGAAGCTGCCACGTGTAAATGTACATTTGGGAATTGTAAACAATGGAAATTTTGCTAACAAGTGAGTGATTATTTGTCACTGTGAAAACACCACAGCACAGCATACAGTTCACCACAACGAAACATGACCTCTGCATTTGACCCATCTGTGAAGGAGCAGTGGGCAGCTGACATGAGCAGTAGGGACAGTATCTTGCTCATGAGGACGACAGTAGTACCTTTAACGGTCCTGGGGTTTGAGCTGAACTCCCTAAACGTTGCACGTCCCACTGTCCCAAACACTTAGAATAGGTTCGTTAAATACTGTATATTGTTAGAAGAAGCCAGTAAAAAATGCAATCGCAGCATCAGAACTCGATCCACCAGGATGCGTGGTTGCTTTTTCCCACAAGCCATCAGACTCCTGAACACACTTCCTGCCCTCACACTCACCCTCCCCCTCCCCACCCCCGACTCTGTTGCACCACTGCACTTTACACATCACCGTCGCGGTGATGCACTTTATTTTTGCTGCTATACAGACTATTTCCTCCTCAAATGACTGCTGACACAACACTGCAATATTTTTTTTTGCACTGCTGCCACTATTCGCACAAATATTGAACATTGAATGTATAAATAGACTGGATATAGAATTCTTTTAATACTATAACTGTTTCTAACCTCCTGCACATCCAGTGTAAAAGTGTAAAAGTCAATTCCACATTGTAGGTAATACTGCATCCAAACTGTCTCTCTATCTACCTCTATTTCTAATTCTAGTTTAAAGTTATATTTAATATTCCTTGTCTAGTTTAAAATGTATATTTTGTACTTTATTTATTATTGTTTATTCCATGTGCCTTAATTGTTCTTTGTTCCCTTTTCCCTACTGCACTGTTAAAACTGGAGCCACGTCGTCTCGTCTCTCTGTGTACCTGTACAGTTTATAGCAGAGATGACAATAAAGCTGACTTTGGCTTTGACAATATGGGATGATGTATTGGCAATGATCCTACGTAGTTACATTTTTACCAGCATTCTCCCAATGAAAACTCTTTCTTTCATGACGCCAAATGACTCTCTTGCTTTCTTTTTCCATCAGGTTCCACAATCAACACAATAAAAGAGCTCTTATTGCGTCTGCTCGCGCATCAGCAGTCCGGAGCCGAGCGTGTAACGCCCGGTCTGCTCTCTAACGGAAGAGAAGCACGTTGTGAGCAGGGTTTCATATACGCTGTGGGAGGATTTCCCACGAGAACCCAGACAGGCAGGTATTCAGCTTGGTAAGAGGAGGAGGAGGAGGAGGGATGCAGGCCGAAATTTGAGCGGACCTCCTTTGTTGGAGTTGGGGCTGGCAGGTGGGAGGCAGGATGTGGCTGCAGCATGGCCCCTCTGATGATGGAGCTTACCTCGCATAGCAAACTCAAACACAATGCAATAACGCAACCTCTCCTGCCTCAAACAGGTCCATGTTTGGAAAAGCAGACCCCAGTATAGCTTCACCTTCACCTGCGTTATGAGCGCAAATCGCTATTACGTTTAATTGAACATTTTACCTCAATTAGAGTTAATAATAAAGAATTTTGTTGCTTCAAGTTTACACCGATTACAGGTTCCGAATGTTGTAATACTGGAGACAAGGGTTCCTCAGATGGTTCAAGTTAATCGAGGTAATAGTCTACCTTTGATGCGAAGTTTCCGAGGAGGGATGAAGGTCAGTCGTTTGAAGCCAGGCTGTACCACACTGAACCACAGAATGATGTTTAATTTTAGGAGAGAGGATGGACAACTCACCAGCCTTCACCAGACACTGTGTCCAAGTTGGCTGCAGGGTTTTCTGTAGTGCAGGAGACTGTAGTCTAAAAAAATGAGAATTACGAGCATTAGAAATACTGCATCTACACGGAAAGAGAGATTTAGTGTGTACATACAGATGGTCCCCGAAATGTGTTTTCTGTGTTTTTGGCGTTTCAAAGCCCAACGTCTCGATTTACAATATTTTTAAGTTACGGGGTCATTGGAAAGCATCTCCATCGTAAGTTAGGGACTCCCCGTATGTGCAAAGCTGTCACCTCTTCTTGCTGTGTGGAGGCGTCTGGCTCTTTGTGCTTGCTGTTGATGTCTGTGATGTACATGTTGTTGAGGAGGTTGTACCACTTCGTGCACCACTCCTCTGTACAGTCCACGTCGGCCATGCTTATAAGAGCACCAGCCTGAAAAAGGAACATGCAAAAGAGTCACGTACCAATCTAGCACTAATAGCTAAAAAAGACCATCATAAAACGGTACTTTTACAGGATTATCCAATAATCCTGAGCAACCTCATTCCTCTATATTTTGTTAATCAGGGTTAGGGTTAGGAATTTTTGGGCCTGCCACTTCTTCTTTGTTTCTTGAGTTTTCCAAAACCTGAGTGATTGTCATTGTGAACACACCACAGCACAGGACAGCTCACAGTGCCCCACAACAAAATGTGGCCTCTGCGTTTGGCCTATCCGTGAAGGAGCGGGGGCAGCTTTTTGGCAGTGCCCAGAGAGAAGTGATGGGGGGGCGGTATTTTGTTCATGAGTTCCTCAGCGGTACCTTTACTGGTCCGGGACTTGAATCGGCAACCCTATGATCAAGGGGCCAACTCTCTAACCTTTATGCTACTAACTGCCCCCACACCGTGTGGCTTCGCAAACAAAAATCTTTGAAACTCGTCATGTACAAGGACTGGACTGAAAACTTTGAAAGTCAATCAGCAAGCCTGCACAACTGTTCCTCACGACTACATAAAAAACAAAGAAAGTCTGGCTCTTTGGAAGCAAAACATGAAGTGATGAGAGGTGGCTCAAGTTTATTGCACAGCACTGGACATTTCTGCTTTTGTTCTGGTGCCAAACCTACCAGACTCTCCTCCCTGCCGGATGTGCGGGTGGAGCAGACGTCTACGCGGAGGGTCTTCTGCCGGAGGGCGCCGTGGGGCAGCTGCAGGCCAAACACCTCGTTCAGCTCCACTGCGTCATGCGGCGCCGAGCCTCGGGTGCGAAACAGGCAGCGCGTTAGCTCTGTGCAGGGCAGCACCACAATCCGGACATACCTGGACGAGAGAGTAAAGGACGAAAAGCCTGTTAGGCAGGGTGGTATTGGGGCAGAGGTCGGAGGTTTTTCACATTTTTTCACTTCCGACCAGATTCCCATACACAGCTGCCAATACTGATATAGGTACCGATACCATATCTCTTTTTAATTTAAAATGATTATTAGGAATTTAGACTCGTTTCTGGGAGAGAAATACATTTTTGACATGACAGCGTTCCACATGAGAGTTGTTTGGCATCATGGCGTTCCACACACTAACGCGACGAATGCGCGTCCCGGAATTAACGGGGAAAATATCAAGTAAATGGCTGTATTGTGAGTAGCTAAAATATACGTTTTGTCAGTAATACAGGGGAAGATTTGACTGAACTGTAACACTTTCGTGAATGTTGGACTTGCCTGTGAGAGAAACAAATACAGCACATGTTTACATTGTGACAAATGTCATTTAGGTGTTTTTACGCAATGACCAGTTTTTGTGCACAGAATGATTCCCAAATAATTTCACATACAGAGGAATCTATATAATATCTGTTAAGTTGAAAGTCTTGCAAATCTGACGGTATTAGGGCTGTCACCTAGGTCTGACCAAAAACCTGGACATTTCGCCAACCCCACCAACTTCACACATCTGACCTATGACATTCTGTGTCCTGGGAGAGTGACTTTTCCCTCGGGACAGACCGTTAATAAGAAGGACAATCACTGTAAAACTAGGACAGGTGGCAACCCTAGACGGTATGTGTGTGGTTTCTGTAAGTTAAAGGGATTCTGAGTTTTTAAAAAAAAAATTAATAACCAATGCAAATTGGGTTCATCAGGCTTGAAAAGTGAATTAATCAGTCATGTATTTCTCTGTGAGGAGGAGACTGGGATCATTCTGTTATGCAAAAGGAAATAGCTGGTGTTGTTAGGGAAATTAAACCGTATATATAGTGTGTTGCGTTGCTTGTTCTGCTCAATGTCATATCAATACGTACAAGTGTCATACAATAAACCAGCTTCACCACATGCATAACAAATAGTGCGTGCGCGCATACGCACACATAGAAAAACCTACAATTCACAGATCGGCTTCATATATCGGCCCGATGCCACCGATACCCGATCCAGCTTTTTCAGTCGTTATCGCTCTGACACCAATCTACATATCGGATCGGTGCATCCCTAGTTAAAGTATTCCAATAGCTCCATAAATAGACATAAACTATTGTATGATTTAAAGTTGGCTCCACATTTGTGCTTTGCTTTTGGACTTAATGTGAGGCTATTAGGCAGAATAAAATCCACAATCACTAGAGGTCCTTCACAAAAACTTGGGGAGTCTGCCAGAAAACGTTGCCACAAGTTTGCCACTGTCAGCCACTAGTGGCAAATTCGCGGCAATGTTCTGGCAACAATGACAATTTGTCACTAGTGTCAAATGTATTTGCCAGTGATTGGCCAAAACAATTGACAGTAATGGCAAACTAGAAATGAACTTGTGACAAATTGGCTTGATGTCCGCCACAAGTTTGCCACAAACCTAATTTGCATGTGAGAATATGACCTCGCTGCAAATTTGCGGCAACATTGCTGAAGGTTAACGGCTGTTAACGTCCACAGCTTCTATCCAAAATGAAAACATAGATAAGATTGTCGATGAAAAGTCTGGTTGAGCTCAGGAATAAAAATGTCAAATGATATTTTAGTTGTGACTTGATATGAATGGAAGTGATTGTGTTAAACCAGCATTACATGATCACAAATTATATTCTGTCATATCGATCTCTGGCTCCTGAACTAACTTGAATGGAAATCATATCGATGCAGACATTGTGATGACAGCAGAAATCCAAACGGTTTTCCACTAAATCAATATACTATCGCATTGTGATGAAACTCGTGATTTAAACCCCTATTAATCACCCCCAGAAAGCCAACGTCCATCCTCTATGCACTTAGCTCCAGAAATAACAGGCCTCTTCTCGTCTTCGTGTCAATGTAACTATGAAAGGAGACACTGCAAATTTGCACGAACCCACTCTAATGGGCCATTTTTGCTTCAAATCATACGTCCTCGCTGACAGCGGCGTCCAATTAACGTCAGGGTTTTGGGAAATAAAAGCCCTTTACTGTCTCGCTAATCCAGTGCTTTCAAGCTAAACGGAAGGACGGCGGTGGGGCATACATTTTCTGTCCGGTGGGGACGTAGAGAGCTGTGCAGTTAGTCAGCTGCATGACAAAGATGGCGAAGCGTTCCTCCTTGGCGTCGTACTTCAGACCCAGTCTGATCTGGGCGCAGCCGACTGCTCCGGCGTCGTCGTAAGGCAGCAGCTGCTCCGAGGATACGCCGGGCCTGTTGGGATGTACGTAAACACCTTTTAGCGCTTTATATAAACTGTTACCCCAAGATTCTGAAAGATCTTTCAATGACACTAAGATCATCAACAACTCAAAGCACACTTGTTCAGGCGGGCATTTGGGTAGCCGTAATGCAACTTAATTTTAAGTTATAAAATTTATTAATTTCACTTAAAGTGTTGCTTTCGTTAGTCATTATCTGCTACTTTCACACCGCTGGCAAAACTTGGCAAATAATTCTACAGAAATATAATAAGACTTACGAGTCATCTGACCTGCAGAAACCTGAGCTATAAGCAACTCGACCCGGTCACCTACCTTTTCTCTGAGGCTTCGTACACGCCGCTGTCTCCTGCCACCGATTCATCCGACACAGCCGACGTTACGCCTGCTTTCTTCGAGCCAGAGCCTGGAACCCTCGTTTGAGCCGCGACATCTACTGATGCGAAGAGGGGAGGGAGAACCAAAACATGATTGGGGTTGTAAATCATAACTTTCACCACAATATGATATATCTATTCAACAGACAACCATTCAATGTCACAAAGTTTGCCATGACATGAGCGAGGCATTTCGAGTGTAGCGCACAACATTTTAAGAAAAAGTCACTTCCCGCCCTACGTTGTGCACCAAGTCAAATAAAGCACGTGTGACACTTTATGTGCACTACCTAGTGCATAAAGAGCTGTTTAGCTACAATCTCAGCAATTTTTTGAGATGCATGATAAGAGCGCCTCACTCACCATACAATTAAGAGAAGTAGTATGCTGCTTGGGACACAGCCCATGTGCGAGTTCACATTCGCTATGTGAAGCAAACACAATTTAGGCAGAGCTGAGTGTGTCAAGACAAGAGATTTTGCTCATGAACATTATAATGTTCTACATTTTAAGACAGAAGGCGCGGGCCGTATAAAATCCCACCTCGGACTTTGGGCATGCCTGGCACAAGTGCTCCCTTTCCAACGTATAATAAATGCATCATCAAATATCAGCTGAAAATATCGGGCAAATCTAAGAATCATTCCAATGCTGATGAGTTTTTAAAAAAACAGTATCGGCCGATTCCGATATGATTCCAATATTATCGTGCATCCCTACTTACAAAATGTCTGACTTGTTGATCGCCGAACTGATGAAGATCAATGTATCGTTACACCCAGACGGAAACGTGACACTGCGTCTACCTGCTCGGGTGATAGTTTGGTGTTCTGAGTTTACATAGTGGAGTAAGTAGAAGAGAGCTGTAACTCGATAGTCTCCCCCACTAAACCACCCCACCCCTCTAGAGCCGCACAGAACGCTTACTGATGAAGTGTCAGATGAAGCGATTCTCGGACGGCCCACACAGGCTGCTGGGCTACTTTCATTAACCAGAATATCGTCCGGTTTCAATAGCGTACTGTCTGGACAGGATACCTCGCAACAAGCTGTTTCAACAAAAACTATGCACAAGTTACTATCATACTGCTTAGATCTTTAGCTAGCATGCTACCACACAAAACAGCATGTTTTACACATTTTTATTTCCAAAACTGAGTTGTTTTCCAATTTCTCATTTTGCGTCCAAATAAAAAATATTTAATTTTGGTTTTTCATTGGAGGAAAGAGGCATGACCCGGCTTTGCTAACTATGTGGGCAGGAAAACGAATGTAAAAAAAACCCAAAGCCTACCTTTAGGGGGCTCCCCGGGCCCCGTGCCGACATCCGGCTTGGCGTCGCGGAAGCCCAGCTGCTCTCCCTCCAGCCCCAGCTGGGCCAGCCGTGCCTGCAGCTCCAAGTCGAGGTGCGAGGCGGGAGCCGGGAAGGCGTCGGGGAGGAAGGAGGCGTCTGTGACGAGGGGCGAGCAGGGCGGCGAAAGCGAGGAGAGAGAGGAGCGAGGAGACAGGGAACTCATGGAGCGCGGTGTCTCGGACGAGCGTGGGGCACCGGAGCGCTGGGTGGAGCCGGGGCCCGAGCAGGAGACGGAGTCGGGGCAGGGGCCGGACGAGACCTCGTTCTCGTGGATGGTGGTGATGGAACTGGAGGGCCGGTAAGAGGACGAGGCGCCGTCCTGGAGCAGCGAGTCCAGTTTGACCTGGAAGTCGGGGTCGTCCAGCTCGGGCTGCTCCAGGTAGACGTCGGTGTAGCTGAGTGAGGACGACGAGCCCAGACTAGAGGCGGCCAGCGAGCCCCGGCTGGAGGTAAGAGAGCCCCGGCTGCTGCCTGACGAACATGACAGCGTGCTGGCCGACAAGCTGGGGCGGAGACAGAAATGAAAGCTGGTTAAAAAGTGATCCAACGTTTACATACCTCAGCTTTTCAGTGCTGTTTAGAGTTATATTTATGGCATTTAGCAGACACTCTTATCCAGACCGACTTCCATAATTACAGGGACAGTCTACATGAAGCAACAACGGTTTCTGGGATTTGAAACCACCATTCGTACGATCACCATCACTGGGTTTCAGTCACTTAGATCACTGTGCCACCACCGAAAAAAAGAGTTTTGACTGAAAAACATTTACATTATTTAAAAATCTTTTTACTTTGTCTTAACACCAATGCAAATTTCTTGTATGTGACGACGTACTTAGCAATGACCCTTATTCTGGTTCTGATTCATGGATTTAGTTAGATCTGGGGCTGGGAGATATGGCCGAAAAATAACATCATGATATTTTTAAGCTATATCGCGATGTACGATATATATCTCGATATATTCTCTCTCTCTGTGCCCCTGCGCCTCGTCACAATAATGCGATGGATGTGCGTCCGGAATAATATCATTAAATAGCTGTATTGTGAGTAGAATGCTGGTTGTTGTTATTTATCAGCTAAAATATGAGATTTGTCTGTAATAAAGGGAACGATTTGACTGAACTGTTTGTTAGTGAGGTCGTTCCACAACGCTAGGAGAGTTTTCTGGACTGGCGGGGGAGTGAGCACTGTGCTTTAAGAGGGCAGAGAAGCCAAACTTGAAAGTGACGAGCATGCTGTCTGTTTAACGCACGTGGAACAAGCCGAGATACTTCGAGTATATTCGATATATCACCCACCCCTAGTTAAATCAGTCGCTAGAATGCTAGAAACTGTCCGTTTCAAGTTGCATTAATAGACAGCAAAAAGTTGACAAAGTCGGCAAACGCTGGACCCCCCATGAACCCCACTCTGTACCGGCAACCCCGAAAGCGCGCCGACCGACAGGCTGGGAACGGGGGAAGGAGACAGACAAAAAAAGTGTTAAAATGAGTCGACTTTCCGGCTTTCTAATGCTATTCTAGTGCTTCTTCCTCCCTCTTCCCTCCGTCTAGCCCAATTCGGCTCTTTCTGACTTCAAATGCTCTAAAACAAACACGCTAATTAAAGCGTGGCAGGCTCATTAGCAGGTTGCGCCGGAACCCACACTCCGAGCAGCCGCACCTTTGATGTGCATCGGCCAGAATGTGAGGATGAATTAGGCATGATTCGTGAACCAAAAAAAAATGACGGAGAAGTCGTTGTCAAAGTTAGTCGGCAGCATGTTGATGGCGGACCCTTCGCGGCTTCAAAAAAGGCAAACGTCTCCAGAGAGTTAACATGAGAAACCTCACTTGTAAGTATGCTTTCAGAGCGATTACATCATCTTATATAACCAAGATTTTTCCTGACGTCCTTATTTTCTCAGAAAAAAAAAAATCCCTGCTGATATTTCAACAACAGGGTATGGATTCGGGAAGAATCCATGAATGTGGTTGGTGGAAAAGCTGCCGGCACTAAAAATGTTGCAGTCACAAAAACAGTTTTCAGTCGTGTCTGATACCTCTTGAGTTGGGTGTGGAGCGAGGACGCCAGCCTCACCATCTCCTCCAATTCCTTCACCAGTTTGTTCCTCTTGCAGTGCAACTTCAACCTAAAGCAGAAAGATTCATAGTCAAATCACACCCACTCACTCACTGGCCACTTTGTTTCCATTTACTGGCTACTTAATTAAAAACCCCAGACCACATATACTGTGAAAGACAGGGCTCCCACACCTTAGTTAACATCAAATTCAAGGACCTTTCAAGGACCAATATCCTCAAATTCAAGGACCACACGTGGCAGCATTTACCTACTGCTACCGCTGAATATGTTATCAATAAACAATTTTAGATGCAAATTCAATAAAAGACTGTTAACGGCATAGAAGTTGTTGGGACAAAATCAAACACCGTTTCAAGGGCGGTGTCTTTTTATGCCTGTTTTCAAAAACTTTCCAGGGCCTTGAACTTATTTGTTCAGATTCACAAACTTTCAAGGATTTCAAGGACCTGCGGGAACCCTGGAAAGAGCATTTGGTTCATCTTAAAAGCTTAATTTCAACTGCCTCCTTAGCCTCCGTCTACATGTGTGTCTGAATCAGGCGTTTTTCTGGTATTCGAGGCATCAGGTCAGCGCGGATTGAACGCCGGCCGTTTTTCCGCTCATTGGAGCAAATCACAGCGTCCACACAGGCGTTCGTGACCTGCGCGTTAAATAAACATTTTCTTGGTGTCAATTTCTGCCGAAATCCCGACGAACGCAAAGAAAACGTCACTATTGCGTTTGCATGGTGCTTGGTTGACGTTCTGGAGGACCGTATACGTCCCATGATTCCAAAACGGTTCTTATACAGGAAATGCGGAAGGAACCACATTTTGAAAATGCCCGACGTTGATCCAGCCAAGCTTGTGCAGGAAATGGAGCAGAGAGCAGTGCTATGGGACATCTCTTTAGCAGAATACAGTGACTGTTGGGGTGAACCCAGAATCGGTTTTCTTATCTCGCGTCTACGTCACCGTATCAGGAGGAGGAACGTCAAGGCTCAGTTTTAATGAAGCATAGGGATCCGTTTTTCTTCATCCACAAAGATGACCGACAGGTAAATAATTTTGGTCCGTTTACCAAAAGCATAGTTGTTAACTACGTTAGCAACTTACATAGTGTACATTAGCCACTAACGTAGTGTTGCTAACATAGTTAACAATAAGTTAGCAGCTATGCTTTTGGGAAACGCACCCCTGGACAGCCTGATTACTGTCCCCACAGGTAAACACCCCAAATCGGCCAGGCTGATTATCGGGGGCCGATATTAAGTATTTTGCCAATTACACTGGAGAACAAAGATTTTGCTACTGGAAGTGAAGCATGTGATTTACATGGAATCGACTGTGTTGAATCCAAATCTGCACTCAGAACTTTCCAAGCACGATTTGAAGAGTTTAAGTTATAGGCATAATATTGTTTTGTGAAACTCTGGTATTTTGATACACGTATTGTTGCACAGCAACAGAATAACAGCTGTTTCTCACTAACCAGCAAGCCGTAAACTGAACTCGTAAACAAGATGCTCACTTCATACCAGCAGACAACATCCAACACTCACAAGCGCAAAAGCAAGTGCCTAAAGCACTTTTGAACAGTACATTACATCACAGATAAATCATTTCTGTCTGTTACTTGGTCTGATTCGTGTGTCCTACAGTAAATCCTGTGCTGAATTCAAATCTGGAGGCACATTTTGTCTATCACATCAAGATCTTCAGTTACATATGCAAAAATACTTCACATAAGGAAAGTTTGCCTTACAGCTGTGTGATGTTTGGAAAATGTATTTGTTGCAACTAAATTACAAACAGAATTAGAATTTGGGTGACGCAAGAGATAAACATGGGGAGAGATTCTATTAAGACATGTCTGTGGTGGACGCAAGATGCCAGGGCCGCTGTAACCAAAACATGATGAACAACTACTGTTCCTTTCTGCAGCGGGAAACAACAGACACTCACAAGCACAAAAGCAAGTGCCTAAAGCACTTTTGAACAGTACATTATGTTTTGATTTAAGTCTCAGGTGAACTTCTGTTTGTAATTTAGTTGCAACAAATACATTTTCCAAACATCACACAGCTGTAAGGCAAACTTTCCCTATGTGAAGTATTTTTGCATATGTAACTTAAGATCAGAGTGCAAATTTGAATTCAGCACACAGGATTTACTGTAGGACACGTGAATTAGACCAAGCAGCAGACAGAAATGATTTATTTGTGATGCAGTGTAATCTGAGTTGAGAGCGTGTTCAGTTATCCAAGATTTGAACACTGTGGATGGGGCCTTAAAGTTTCAAGTAAATTCAAACTGGATATACGGAATATTTCAACTCATTATTTTAGTCTTGTTTTGACATTTGTAAAAATGTCTGTGTTTCACTTAGAACTTCACAATTCTGATTGATCTGCCAGACGTAAGACGTGCCCTCATCCACCTCAACCTCATTCCATCAACTTGCGTTTTTCACTCTCACTGGCTGCAGCTTCCCGATGACTGTAGCTCAACCAAATATTTAGCAGGCCAAATATCTGGTCCGAGTCAGCAAGCTTGTTTGATCATGATTGTTGATTGTCATTCAAACTTGCAGTTCAATGGCCTTTGTCTGCAACTTAAAACACCCTTAAAACTGTGCGGTGTGAGCAAGGGAGAGGTCAATAAGGCCTTAACTATCCCTTTCTGAGGGCAGAAACTGACCATCAGTGAGAGATAACCACAGGTGCATCACAGTCTCCTCACCACTAGAGGCTCTGCGGAGTTTCCAATCTGTAGAATATCTTGTTTTGTGGATACTTCAGGAACCTTTTAACTAATTAGTCGTCTTTTACACTCTGGATTTTCTGAGTGGAACCTGTTTGGCTCCTGAACCTTGTCAAACCCACGGTGTTAAAACTCATTCTGCTACTGAGTCAGATGCTTACATCTGTAGTAGTCAGGGATATTCTGTGAAAGACAAAAGTTCCGTCAATTTTTTTTTTTTTACATTTTTCATCATCGGAATGCCGGAGGAGACATTTCCTGGATTTCTTTTGTACTTAAGCGGCCACTCTAACGTCCCTCGAGTCTGAGCAGAGCTGCAGCGGAGCGGCGTCGGCCCTGGTGAAGGCACCCATTGTGCTCGGGCTGCGCACCCCCCTTTCGCTCCGGTAGTTCAGGTTACAGGAAGGCAGAGATGCCAAACTTGAAGAGGAGAACAGTATCTAGCTCTGAGAACAAGCAGTCCGTTCAAATAACTCAGCGGGGTGGGGTGGGGTGGGCCGAGACGGGGCGGGGCGGGGCAGGGCTGGACAGGGGCGAAGGGGGCCAGAGTGGGAGAAAGAGGAGAAAGTAAGAGAAAAAAGAAGAAGAAGAAGAAGAAGAAGAAGAAAAAAAAGAGCGCTGGAGTGCGACAGACAGGACGAAAGGAGCGAACAGGGACAGGGAGTGAAAGAAGGAAAGAACAAAGAGGCCTAATCAGCGTTCTCACCTAGGAAACCTGACCCGAAGACGCAGGTGGCATCGCTCTAAAGAAAGCCTGAGGGAGAGAGATTCAAGCGCCGGAGCCAGACACATGTCCACAAACGTATTTACAACTCCAGTGTTCACACTGTCTAGTGGTGCAACAAAGCACTTGTAACAACTTGCTTTTATCGATCTAATTTACATTTAAGGCCTTTTAACAGACACACTTAACCAGAGCAACTTTCATTTAATAATTACTGGGACAGTCGCCCTGGAGCAACCTGGGATTACTCAGTTCTCACTCTGATGGTACTCGCTGTTTTGAGATGATGTTACTGAGAGAAAAATCAAGTTGCTACAATTCAAAATGCTCCAAAAAAACGTGCTCTGCATGCCCCCAGGGTCTCAGAGTTCAGTTTTCCATAGCGGCTGCCACATCGTCCCAAGAGAGCGAATGTGTTTTGGAGCAACTGCATACCTACCTTTGCTGATTTCAAACTGTGCACAAGTGAGTCAAACTTCAAGACGTGGCTGCAATGTGGGCCTTGTGTTTTGTGGACACTAACACTACATATTGAAACGTAGCCAAACTCAAACCGGAACTGTTGCTTTCACACTATCTTTCAATAAGGTACTGTTCCCTGTAAAAGTTCCAGTACCAGTTATTCAGTGGTATTGCTTCAGTTGGTTAACCAAATTGTTCCTCACCTTTCGGTCAGCGCTTTGCTCTGGTTGTTGCGTGCGGCCTGCAGGTCCTGCTCCAGCCTCTTCTTCTCCGTTTCGATTTTCTCTGCATCGCTGGGCGCACGCTTACACGGCTTGACATACTGCAGCTCCTTCAGAAGCTCCTCTTTCTCGCTTATGAGGATCAGGCGGTCTCGCTCGGGGTCTAGCAAACCCGGCCACGCCTCGCTGTCCAGCTTGGCGATCTGGACTTTAATATTTGCGATCCTTACAGGGTGGAAAGCACAGTAATAGAAATAAAGCAGGGACTCAACTAAAAAGTATTTTAAAAATGTATGACTGTTTCACAGATTCTTAATTAAAGGGACTGTACCTCCTTTTTGCCTCCTCATATTTCAAGCTCAGTCGTACCTTCTCAGCGAGCTTATTAGAGCTCGAAACAAACTGTAACAGGAAGAAATAATGGGTCAGAGTTTATACAGACCAACAATTGTTCTTTTAGCTATTTATATATTATCCAAAAGTGAAATCCTTTACAAAATATGATGCTGCAATAAGACTGAGAATAAATGTGCTACTATTTACTGCATTATTAGTTTTGAGGTTCAGTAAGTTCATAATGCTTCGTTCCATCTTACTTCTGCCGGTATGTCTGTCTGGGACTCTGCGTCCGAGTAGA
The DNA here is from genome assembly GCA_032718565.1 of Distichodus sexfasciatus. Taxonomy (NCBI): domain Eukaryota; kingdom Metazoa; phylum Chordata; class Actinopteri; order Characiformes; family Distichodontidae; genus Distichodus; species Distichodus sexfasciatus. The sequence goes on along the minus strand of JAVGVS010000026.1, from coordinate 1,327,100 downwards.
GGCGGGGAAGCGACAGATTCGAGTTGGCCAATGAGGGATTGCTGGCCCAGAGCTCTGACTGAGAGCCATAGTCCAACTGGAATCCGTCTTTCAGAACAGCCAATTTCTGAAAGATAGACAAAGAGATATGATTAGGCTGAGAATGACATGAAGCTGGCTGGGCGCTGCACATGTTAGCTGCCCACTGCTCTTCCAGAGATGGGTCAAATGCAGAGGTCCCCTTTCATTGTAGTGCACTGTGTACTGTGCTGTGGTGTGTTCACAATGACAAATAATCACTCACTTTCGAGCTCAGGAATACAGTGAACACAGTTGTGTGATTTTGTGATGGTCCCTAATCCTGCGACGCTAAAACCATTAGGAATACAGAGAGAGAGTGAGTGAGAGCTGGTGGAAAATTAAGGAAATTAAACTGTAAAATTGTGTGATTTGCATTTGGGGTTGGAGTGTGTTGCGTTGCTTGTTCTGCGTCATATCAGTATGTATGAATCAGCGTGAATGTGTAAGTATAAACCAGCTTTACCACAGTACCGCTCCCCATGCACAACAAACAGTGTGTGAACGCATACGCAAACACAGAAAAACCTACAATTTGATTGAACAGATCAGCTCCATAGATTGGCCCAATGCCACTGATACTCGATCCAGCTGTTTGAGTCTTTATCAGGCCGAGAGCCGATCCACGCGCTTCCTTAGTACAGAGTTAAAATAACGAGCGGCAAGAGATTCGGCACTTCACACTGATTAATCATAGCGTGACGAAATGCTGAGGCCTGCTAATAAGGCGGATGGGGATGATGAGTTTTAAAGGCATGTTTGTCACCACAAAGACACTATCGAGAGCTTCCTGCGACTAATTAGGACGGATCACTGACATCGGCAACGTCTGTTTCTACTTCTGTATTTCTAGTAACTGCTTATGAAAACAGGCTCCCACATCATTTGTCCCTTCGAGTAAAGAGAAGGCATCAAGTTTACAGTGCGCCAGTCGTGTGACTCCCTTTTCAATGTGGAAAAGTTAGGTCAGTACTGTCAAGGGCGGGGAAAGAAGACGCTACTAAGGCAGGGGCGAGACCACGAAACCACAATTTCTTTAGCAAAGTACACATATCTGAGGAGGGGAGGTTGTGTCATTCCTCTGTGAGCTTCAATAAGAAGGAAGGGACGTCTCAAATAAATCGCAAGACAACTGAAGACATCTAGATGAGCTGTAATACAGATCCTGATGCAGTTTACCCATGCCTCTAAACCCACTTGGTAAACACACTCCCACTTCTTTCCAAACACAGGCCCGGGTCGTGGCGTCAAACCTGCCCCGCCGCGATATAAGCGACCAACATTTTGTTAACACTGTGTATTCAGAGGGAGTACAAATGTGTGACCTCAGCACTCAGCTATTCTATTAGATGCCTGCAATAGCTGTTGCATTGTTATCTATTGAGCAGGCCTATTGTGCATTCTTGCCTAATGATCGAAGGTAACAAAGGTGTGTGTGTGTGTGTGTGTGTGTGTTTATGTGTGTACCATTAAGTGTAAGGCCTCACCCTGCTCAGGCAGCTAACTCTCACAGTCAACAAATTACCTCATCCTCAACATTTGTGAAGTATTTAAAGAGATAGCTCTGCCTCAAGACACATTTAAGCTCATTTTCACATTCTTCAAAAGTCTGACGGAGAGTTTTTTGCTAGTGCATCAGTGGATATTTCCACTGACTCTTGCCGTCATTTTTAGCATTGTTGTCAAACCAAAAAGAAAACCAGGGATTCCTGATAAGAACGATAGTCATATCAGAATCGGCATCAGACCAATGCTTAGATTTGCTTGATATTTTCAGCCGATATTTTATGCCGCATTTATTGTACGTGCGAAAGGTAGCGCTTGTGCTAGTTATGTGTCAAGTCCGAGGATTTAATACAGCTTGTTGTTATTTTGTGGCAAAATTCTAAGCATGCAGTGGCACTATGGCAAGGGAAATATCTTGTCTTTATGCGCTCGACTTGGCTCGGCTTTCTCATTTATTGGCATCGGTGTCAGCAACGGCAGATATACGCATGAAAAATATCGGTATCAGTGTCGGGCGAGAATTTCCAATACCGTGCATCCCTAAAGAAAATACAATTTTTGCCACATATGCACAAACAATTTCATATTTACACATCCAACAATGAGCTAATTTTACAATCTGAAAAACAGGCTCATTTTAAAAATCTAATGCTAGGTGATGGTGTTAAAGAAAAGGCCGGAGAGTGGCGGTTAACCTTACCTGCATGAGCTCTTGCTTCTCCTTCTCTCCAGAGCTGATGGCATCTTTAATGGTCCTCACCTCCTTGAGGATGGCCTGGGCCTCCTGCTGCTTGTAGCCGTACGATGTGCAGGACACCTTATGGTCAATTCTAAAGGACAAGAAACAGCGTAGGCAGGGGGCTGAGTACAGGACAAGGGACTGAGGGGAGCATCTAACGTTTACCGTTACTGTCAGGAAGAAAAGGCTGTTCTTTCTGTTATTTGAACCAGGCTGTCAGTCGTGATAGATGTCAGAAACAGCTGTACGGATCCAATTCAGTTTCGGCTCGTGGCTATCCAGGACAAACACTTAAACGCAACCGCAGTTACAAATTAGTAGGGAGGTAGGGAAGTAGGGATGCACCAATCCGATACGTGGATGAGATATCGGTCCGAGAATGACTCAAATAACTGGATCCCGTACTGGCGGCATTGGCCCGATGTATGGAGCCGATGTGTTCAGTGAAATTGTAGGATTTTCCATGTTTGCGCAGTGGTAAAATCAAAGTAAACTTTTTTGGCATCTCTGCTAAACACAAGTGTACAGAAAGACGAGACGATGTGGCTACAGTTTTACAGAAAAGACAAATAAGGCACATAGAATAAGCATATATAAATATACTATACACTAAAATACTACAGTATATACTATAATACACTATGATATCAGTATCGGAACTGAAAAAGTTGGATCACTGCATCCCTAGTTAACAATCGTCATTTCAAGCTGAAGTAAATGAAAATAAGGATGTTAACATGACTAATTGATCAACTTGTTTTTGTTTTTATTGCAGAGTAATTCAGGCCGATTTGTTTTACTGGCGGGAAGAAAAGCGAGACGTCACCGAGTCACGCGCACCACCAGGCTAACAGGTCCGGCCAGATTCCTCAACACAAGGAGGGAGAGAGGGAAGGAGGGACAGAAGGCCTTTTCTGAGCTCTCCCAGGTCTGTGAGTTTTGAGTCACGTCAAAATGGCCCCTTTAAACGCAGTTAACCACAGCGGCCATGGCAGTTTGGGGAAGGGAGCTTGTTCGAGCGTCGCTAAAACAGCCCTGCCGATGTCAGCAGCCATGAAGGGAAAGTTTTGGGGAATGTTGTGACGGTAAACTGAGAAAAGCGTGTCACCGAGTTGACAGTGTATACCTTTCCTTTGTAGCCCTGAAAACGCTGGTTGGCGCCTATTCGCTTGACTGAAATGACACTTGACGCTGACAAACAGATCCCCGGCTTGATGACTTAAAGAGGGCGGAGGAGGGAAAGGGGACCCGCGCTCTAGCGTAGAAGCTGGTATGCGAAAAGGAGGCGGGAGTTCTTGCTAAACGGTAGAGCGGTGAAGCGCGCGCCGAAGTAACGAGGTCGGGTTGCACTCACTCTTTCAGCGTTTCGAAGCCCTGCTCCTTATAAAGCAGTTCCTGCCTCATACAAGCCAGATCTCTCTTCAGCTTATTCACCTGAATAAAAGAGGGCCAAAGAGAGAGAGAGAGAGAGCGAGAGAGAGAGAGGGGAAAAGAGGGGGAGAAAGAATGTAGGGGAATACAAGAAACGGAGGAGGGGGGGGACAGCACATCATTAGTGGCCAGCACATACACTCACCGCCCGCATGACTAAGAATGTAAGATATATAACTACAGCTCATTTTTTAGTATGTACGGAATGTGTAATGGCCCTCAACTACTCATCTAAAGATTTTTGTAAAAGTTTGGGGGCAGAGTAAATAAGAGACAGGTTGACTGACTGTACAAATGCATTAAAAGAGATTAAAAAGATAAACTATGACGAAAAAGGGGAAACTGATGCATTGACCTGCTGTAATAGAGCATCATGCTAAACCCTTCTTAAAGTGAATCCTAAAACCATTCTTTTAAAGCAATAACTTATCATTTAGAAAAAAAATGGTGAAGTGATCCATTTGAGGCGTAATCATCATGACGCTACATAAATGACCACACATTTCATATTGTCACATTTCTTATTGTTTACAGACTCTAATTTGCTCAAAGAAACACTTCTGGCGATCACATGGATGCCAAACTATTCCTTTAAGTACCTAATGTTTATAAGCATGTGATCCCAATGACATGGCCAGCGTGCAACCCAAACCCGATGATAAGACTGAAAAAATACCGCAATTTTTGCCGCATTCCTTACCCGACTTTTTGCAGTCACAATCTCCGCCTTGAGAATTTCAGGGTCATATTTACTGCTTGATGAGGATCTGGAATTTACTGCACAACAGATAAGAGTTCAAACGCATTATCTTATCTCCGCCAGCTGTGGCATTTCATAGCAATGCATAATAAGTGCCGACTCAGAGAAACCCAACTCCCGCGACCACAGTGCTGTTGTTTTAAAGCCAGTGCTCGCTCTTGCCCAGACAAGAGGCCTACACTATCTCGTTACAAACACGAGACATACAAACAGCTAACGGCTTAAATTTACAACTCAGATGCACTTTTAACAAAAATGAAGCTGAGAGAAATACAAGATCAGCAAACACAGTGGCATGCAAAATGGAAGCTCTGAATTTGTCTGAGTTTACACAGGTTCCAAGGAAATAAAGATTTGTTTAGCAAGCAGCCACTTATTTCTCTAGAACTAAAAACAAATGAGCAAAATGCATAATATAAGGATACAACTGAGCACTGCCCATTTTACACACACAAGCACACAGAGAGTTCTTACAGCTGGTCTGCGAGGAGGACTTGTCTCTCCAAGCGTCATTGAGCTGCCTGTACTCGAGCTGGGCCAGGCGAAGGCGTTCCTCCTTGACCTGGTAGATCTCCTTCTGGGCACTCAGAGCTTCCTTTGCCACGCTGAGGTAATCGTGTAGCATGCGCTCCTGCTCCCGCTGCCACTGCGCCCGCGGATCCTCCAGCTGTGTGCTCTCTGAGAGAGAAAGAGAGAGAGAGCAAGAGGAAGAAAGAGATGAAAGAGTGAAAGTGAGTGATTGTCATTGTGAACACAGCACAGCACATGGTGCACCACAACGAAATGTGACCTCTGTGCATTTGACCCATCCGTGAAGAAGCAGTGGGCAGCTCTTTGGGTAAGTCTTGACCACTGCAAACTGGCAATGTCCCACAAGATGGGATTTTCTGGACATGTTCTGACCCAGTCACCCAGACAATGACATTTTTGACATTGTCAAAGTTGTTCAAATCCCTGCTATTGGCCATTTTTTATGCTTCCAACTACGGCTGGGTAATTAATCAAAGTTGCTAGAAGCTCTAATTGTTAAAATTCCGTTAATCATTTTTTTAAATAAAGAATTTCGTTAATATATTTTCCAGTTTGTGTTTATGTACTGTCCACTTAAAAACATATTACAGTATGGTTTAATAGTTGAGCATATTTACAGTGCAAACCTTGTCAGTGAACAATGAGGGCAAAAAAAGTTAATTAATCGCAACTGAGGTAAAATGTTCAGTTAATCAAGACATTGAATTGAGGTCATATCGCCCAGTCGTACTTCAAACACATTAACTTCGAGAACCAAACGTTCACTTGCTGCCTAATATATCCCACTCGCTGCCAGGTGCCATTATAGCCAGGTAATCAATTATATTTACTTCATAATTTTATGGCTGATCATAATTTCTCGATTTCTATATTTCTTTTTGCAATCCCCAATTGGCTTGGACAGTCAGCAGAGAATTTTTTTAACTCACATGACTCCACTTCATAGAGATTATCACCCAATAACTCTTGGCAGGGACTTTTTTTAAAGACAAGCAAACAATAACGATCATAAAATGATACCATAAAAATTCCTGGAGTGCTATAATGCAAATGGCAGCTATGCCATCACATGCTCATAATGGCCAAAACAAACATATTTACACACTATTTAAAAAACAGTGAAATTTAAGGAAGACGTGTTGTACTGAGCTGTGAATAGTGAGATCTACATGCCTCATGTTCTTACAGACACGTATGCAAACATTTGAATGACACGGACAAGGGGCGAACGGTTGGAGGTGGAGGCGGTTTGTTTGTTTAAATGTGTCGTCGCAAGGGTGTCTCCTGAACTCACGTGTTTTAGTAAGACGAGTGATTAACGTCTAACCATGCTCTAGATATTTCAACATATTTATGCAAAATCACATGATCTGTTATAGTGTGTGTTCTTCAGAACGTACTTGTGTTATGGTCGACATAATAGGCTCCGATCTGAGGATCGTAAGCCTCCTCCCAGCCAACTGGCAGCTCATCACCGATACAGTCCGCGAAGGTCAGGGGCTTGGTCTGCCTGCAGGAGCACAAAGATGAGTCAAAATTCATTAAATGAAATCGTTTAGGTTGAAAACGTGAAAATGAGTGATTATTTGTCATTGTGAACACACCACAGCGCACCACAACGAAATGTGACCTCTGCATTTGACCTATCTGTGAAAGAGCAGTGGGCAGTGCCCGGGGAACAGTGCTTGGAAATTTTACCTTACTAATGAGTACCTCCGAGGTACCTTTACCGGCCCGAGACTTGAACCGGTGACCTCACGATTACACGGCGACTGCCCTAACCGTTACGCTACCAACCTTTATCAACTGTAACCACTTTTACTGGTATGTGAAAATATGTCGAGACAAATTTGCCATTTTTTTTGTTAGAGAACAACTGCAAAAAGTCCACGGTAAATACATGTAAAAAAAAAAATCGTACAAACTTACAATAACTGACTTGCCAATGTCGACACAATGTGCCATACCCATTTTTTATCAAATTCTGAAATTAGGTCTGAAAGCAGGTACAGAAAAAATTGTTCTAACAATTTTAATAAGATGATATTTGTTCCATTTGTAGGTGTGTAAGTGAGGTTCAGTCTTTAGAAGCCTTCCATTTGAGACATATTTAACACAATCCATAATCCACTGCTAACATTCTTTTTTTTTTTACTAGCATTTTCTATCAAGAACAGCTAATCTGGTCTTTAAGCATGTCCCGGGGCTTTTTGCAAGTTTCCAAAATGCAACAGCATCCCTCAGATTTGGGAATCTTCCATGTAAAGGCTGTCACTCACGCTGTCCACTGTGAACGTGTGTGTATGCAAGCGAAAGTGGGGGAGGGGCAGCGGAAGAATGTCTGCCTATTCACCTCTAGGGTGCTTGCCGAGCACAATGGCCGGAAACTGAGGCCTGGCATTCCATAAGTCCTGCTGACCCATCGCCTGGAGGTTTCTGAGGCAACACACCACAGGCCTCCAAGCCCCGCACTCGGGGACGCCGGTCAGAACCCTCATTCATACACACAAACACACGCACACACCCCACCGCTTGGGCTCTCTATTGGCAGTGTCTGCCTGGTAGGCTAACAAAACATGCTGGCAGGCCTGCAAATGCAAGCTAGCCACCTTGTTCCCCAGAACTGTAAGCAGTGATACTCAGTTACCACAAAGTTATCTGCTCACTAAGGTCCCAATTTGTGTGACGGACAAACAATTGGTCGGTCGGTCCAATTTAGGGCTGGGCAATTAATCAATAAATGATCAAAATCAACACTGAGAACCTCTAACTAATCCAACCTTGATCAGAACATCTGTTTTGATTATTTTGTACCTTCTGTTAATACTTTTCCTGGTTCATGTACTGTCCACTTAAAAGGTCAGACTACATCCTGTGTATTTCCTCATGCACTCGTTCATTAAGAAAACTGATCCCTGCTCTAAGAGTTGAGTATATTTAGAGTACAAACTTTGGACTATGGGGACAACAAAACAATTCATAAACCTTAATCAATGTTAAATGTTCAATTAATCATGATCTTGATTTGAGGTCATAACGTCCAGCCCTAAACCACTGACTGGGAAATGATAGGATGTTGCGTGTATGTTTTGCGTGTATTTATTCATGCTGTCTGACCAAGAGGCAGAAGGTCATTACTTGAAGGAAGTAGAGAAGACTGTTGACTGCTGATTTAGATGCGAATACAGGGCTTTCGCTAACACGCTGCCCTCCTGAACCCACCTCCAGCCCACAGCAGGGCATCACCGGTGTGCTCTGGATGTGAGCTTCTGGTCCAAATTATCTAAGGTCCCATTGACAAAACACTACGAAAAACATTGCTAGCACCTGGCTGGCAATAACTGACTGTAGTCAAGGATTGCTGAAAGAATCTGCAAATTAATGACTACCAAAGCTGTGTAAAAGAGGCTATTTACCTAATGAAAGTGTTGCCTTAGAGTGACCAGGCACTGGGGTGCAATGATACATCAATCTACATCGATACATCAATTCAATTATTAACAAATCCATAGTGTGATTCTGAATGAAAACATCTATCAGATGTCATACATATACTAACCGCTTAATACTGAACAGAAAGTCTATTAAAAGTGGAGGTTGTTTCTCATTTAAATGCCTGGTTGAGCTCAGGAATAAACACGTCATATGGTATTTTAGTTGCTTTTTGTTGAGATGAACGGATGAACGCCAGCCCCTGAACTGAATCAAATCGTATTGTAGCAGGCTTCAAATCTTTAAATTGATATACAAGTAATATTGTCATAATGAAACCTGAAATTTGCACCCCTGCCAGACGCCTTCCGTCTCTCAGATGAATATGATAAATGGTAAGTAGGGCCCAGAGAAATCTTCTCCCCTCTTTACAATACATTGGTTAAAGAACACAGAATCTTCCGTTTTTGTTCAGTTCTGCCCGAATAAACTAGAAGACACCTGGCGTCTTCCTAATCCTCCTGGCCAGTGAGACGCCTTTTTGCGCCACGACGTGTGCGTTTTGGAGAGCTTGAAACCAAACTGGCTCCTTTTTCACTTTATGAATAATGAAGCAGTGTGCAGAGACCCCCATGGCCTGTTCTATATTTAACTCAGAAAAGCGGGGAAAGCTTCTGAGAAGTGAACAAAGACGGAGGCTGCCTGGCACATCCCATTCGTCTTTTATCTCCCAGCAGAGACGATCCAGGCCCACGATTGCGCCCGGCTCGGCGGCCGGTGAGTGCTGATAGCTGGTTCCAGATCTCATTAATCTCGGAGCCCAGCAGATATGCCCCGCCTGGCGCATCCAGCATAAATACACCAAGGCCAAAGGCAGCTGGCAGCTGGATAATCGCATCAAAAAATATGCCGTTATTGCAGCACGTGAAAAGAACTGTGGCTGCATCTGAAATGGCTCGTCTTTCTATAATGCACTACTAATCACTTACCACCCTAAGCCTCACACCACATTTTGAATATTTCCCACCTACAAAAAGCCAGACACAGTTTTATAATAGCATTGTAGTTGATTTATAAAAGATCATAGCTTTATAAAAAGTGGTCGGACGTGCCCGGTCAAAATGCAGTGCCTATAAAGACCACGCATGCTACTAACACAAACAAAGAAATGTACAATTAGCGAGGAAAAAGTCATGACATTATAAAAGGTCCTATATCAGACCACTGGAAGGAAACTCTTAGGCTCTTATACGACTCAACGTTTCTCAAGTTTAAAAAACGATTTTGTTGTTTTGTGTTGATGCCAATGTGCATCACTTTATATTCAGCCTGACCTTTCCCCATTTTTAAGGGAATCTAAAGATCAATATCTCAGTACTGACCTACAGTGTACAGGGTAGTAATTGCTAAAAAAATTATTGTTGAGCAATTTAACCACAAAACATAAAATCCAAATGAATGGCCTTCTAGAACTAAGAATTAAGAAACTTCAGGGTATCAAGTCAGTAAAAAAAAAAAATAGGCCCTTCTCCAGTCAAACTCTGCATCACCGAACAGCTCAGTTTCCTCGCAAGTTGCCGCAGAGGCCCGACGGCCGCTCTGGCCCCTAGCCCTAATGCAAAGCGACAGAGCGCGCGGCCGAGCGCAAACACGCCGCATAGCTGAGCGATGAGTCAGACGCTTTCATTCAGCGTGCTCCATAAATTCCCCCTGCGTCGTTTTACGAGGGCGCGAGCATCGCCTGTGCTGCCGCGCTCAAGGTCCGACAATAAAAGGCCGCTGCGCCCCGGGAACAGCGGCCCAACTGCTATCGGCGAGGCAAGATAACATTCCATTTACCTGAGCGAACGTTTTCAGCGTGGCACGCTGGAGGAAAACAAACAACGTGGCCCTGCGCAGTGAAACGTTCCCTCAGTGCCACCTCGTCAGGCACGTAATTGCTATTTGCCCAAGCGCTTACACAGGGTTGCAAATTACGACGTTGCGTTATGGCACAACTGCCTAATCTTATCGCTCCCTTTCCGAAATACTTAAGACCGGGCGCCGACTGGCGCAGGGGAGGCTGGGTTAAAACACTCTCTAAGCCAGGTGGGCCTTACAAGAGGGAGTCACTAATCGGGTTGGAATTTGCACTCGCTCTTCATTCAGGAATCCTTCTGCGGTGAAAGAAAAGTACTTTTGTACATACAGTTCTTTTATCATCCCTCTATACTGTAAAAACACAATGTTAGTCATGAAAACACATTGTTACTGTTGCCTGGGCTGCACTTCTCTTTTCAAACGGCACAATGCCACACAGAACAAAAAATATATTTTAAAAAAGTGTGTATCTGCTGATGCCAATTAAAAATATATTCGCTATTAACATTTTAATGAGATTTTCTTATTCAACTATTTTGCAAGGCTACAAATGTCTGCATTTAGTTTATTCTTGCTGCATTGTTTCACGTAAGCTAAGAAAGGAAAAACTGCATCCCTGTCCTCATTCTATACTTAGAAACAGTGGCATCACTAATCTACGCAACAACAAGTCATTTTAAAGCAAAGCTGCTTCACTTTAATTTTCCTGGTGGTGGCTAATCAAGTGGGCTAATCATCACGGCGCCTTATGCCTGACGATGCAGTAAAGCAGCCGGCTAGTGCCTCGCTAGAGCTGGATTTTTCCAGCCATGGAAGAGAAGTGCCATGTGGGAACTCATTATCACCTGAAGGAGACACACTTCCGTGCAAGTTAATATTCCAAGCAAGGCGTATAATTGAAATCTGTTCCGCCTCAAGTGGTGAAAACTCTGCTACACCTCAGAACATTCATATAATTTACAAGATGCCCACATCTCAGTTGCTTCAGCGCTTCCCTAATCACCAAATGACCATTTTTTACAGATATGACAAGGCTTTCTGTAACTATAAAAATGCATTTCATTCCTTTTTTCCTTGTTTGCTGCTCGCTATATCTATTCAATCAAACAGGATATTACAAAGCATAATGTGATGATTAATCATTGGTGAAAACATTGACGAAACAGTTTCTCTGCCCCGTTTACGTCTCAATGTGAATAACATTTCCACCTGCAAAACAAACGAGTAGGATTTGCATCTTCATATGTAAACAGTGGTATCAAAGCATTTGAGTTGTTGGCATGCAAACTACATAATCGCTCTCTTTTCCTCTGGGGCGGAGGATGGGAGGTAGAAATTTTATGATATAGATTTACTGTAGATATAACTTGATGTGCTGGAGGAGTTGCTCAACAGGGAAACACCAGCCTTGTCTACAGGATGTGATACAGAGGTAGGAGACTTGCAAAAAAAACCTCTGACAGATCTGGGTCAGGATTTGAAACATTCCTCATTTTTAATCAGCTCTTCTGATGCATGGCGCCGTGTGCAGAGGCCGAGCAGCTTTGAAAGCCTTTTTTTATTCTGCCTTTCCATGCCAAATCTTGTGTGAATGTTTCGAGCTGTTTCTCTTGTACCGTGCCATGCAAGTCAGTATGACATCTCCATTTTGACAAAATTACTATTATTACATCATGTTATGCGGTTATAAGCATGCAACAGAATTGTGTTCTTCTGAGGTTCAGCTCTCTGATGGACAAGCAAATTGTGCTTTTTGTGCCAGTATTTGTCGGCCCTCGTTAACGTTTGCAGAGCTCTGCAGTGCACTTTGACCTTGCGGTGCACCTTGGCATGCAGTGAAAGGGATTTGGGAGAATCGGCCTTTCGCTTTGCACGCCCCTGTGCTCATGAGGCACTGTTAGGAATGTGTCCTAGGTGTATGTTTACAAATTTCTGCCATCTTGGTTTCCTGGCTACAGCCAAACCTGTTGCGCCACACAAAGGGAGAAATATGTGGTCTGATCGCTATCGTGTTCCAATTCTATGAGTTGAGAAAGGCGGAGAAAATACACAGCAGTAACTCAAAACAAAAAGAGAATATGCATGGTGGCGACAGTCGCAAAGCTACTTTGCACTCATGCAATATGATCGGACTCAGCAAAGCTTGAAAATTCTCTAATAATCTTAAGCATTCCTGCAAAGATTTTGCGCCAAAGTCCAACAGGACATAATGGCAAACTTTAAAAAGTCTTACGAAGAGCCTTATGAAATTAGATAAATTTCATTTTAAATGTTAAGAGCCAAATCTAGAAATACATCATGGCAGCTTAGTGGCAAAACACTTGTCTATCAACCAAGAGGTCATAGATCTGAGTCTGGCTTTATTCTACCCCCATCACTACCACCATTAGGCCCCTAAGCAAGGCCCTGAATCCCAAACTGCTCCAGATACACTGTCCTCTTTAGTATAAAATATAAGTCGCTCTAGATAATTGATTTGCTTCCTTTGCAATACACAAACACTAATCCAGATTGTAAAGCGCAGCAGCGAGCGATAGCTGAGGAAAATCCCTAAAAGTGTGTTGTGATGGGATTAGAGGAGGGCTGTGTTGTGTTATGAATTAAGTGTGAGTTGAGGATTGAACAACTTAATTTCAAACAGAACAATAAAATCCAAACTCAGAGTAAATGTTATTATGCAGCACACGTGAAATCCACAGGATCCCTCCGTGCACTTCTCCATGCATTTCATACCTATCCCTCGGGTCAATCCAGCTGGTGGTGTGGTTGATGTGATCGATGTAGTAAACCTTCCCGTCGAAATCCCGGGCTTCCTCCCAACCCTCTGGCAATGGTAACTCCTTCCTTGGCATGACCAACGAGTCTCCATGTAATATAGTCTGCAAGCCTTCTCAATTAATTTGAAGGTGAACCGTGCGTAGTCCGAGTCCGGGTCCGGGGCTAAAACGGGCCGCGCTTGCCATTCATTAATTGGAGGGTCCGGAAATTCTGCGGTAATCCATAATTGCGCTCCAATAATCCCAACGGTTTTCGCGATTTCTATAAGAGACGGGACATCCTCCAAGGAGCAGGAGCCACAAATTCGTCCCGCAAGACAGCCTTCATCCTCTTCCTCGTCACCGAAGAGCCGCAGCACCCTCATGCATTATTAGCAGAGCGAGAATTCACTCGAATCCACTCCGACAAATTGGCACGCGCGACTCGCAGGATTCCGTTGCCAACGCACGCGCCAGAATAGTTCAAAAAAATCGCCTCAGCAACTTCAAAACACACTCGAAAACTTTAGCTTTTAGAACTTTGTTTAAATTAAGCGAGTCAAATTTTCAAGTAAAAGAATCCACGCATCCACTTGAACCCGTTTGGGACGAAACGGGGTTCGCGTTCATCCAGAAAACGTAGAGAGAAGCCGCACAAACATGTTGGAAGTTGTGTGGCTCACGCTCCGGCCACCATGTTTAACTGGCGTTAGCGACAGACGCGTTAGCCTGTTAGCCGAGAGAAAACCCCGCCGTATTGGATTGAAAACATTTTTAAGATACTCCAAACGTGTCAGACCGCTCTTGTCCTTCTTTCTTATGCATTAACTGGATGTCTTGAGTCTTCAAATAAATCCTGTGAATAAAAAAGTCACTGAAAATAACCTCCTAGTTCCCCCTCAGTGTCCTCTTTCCCTTTAAGTGCTTGTGTTCTCCCTCAGTTCCCAACCAAGCTCGGTCGCTATGCTGCGGTTGGGTGTGTGACGTCATACAGGTGATGGTCGTAATTCTATTAATAGCTGACACCCTTCAAACGAGAAACCCTCTTTTCGACATATTAACTGTTGTTATAAGACGTGATTACACATGCACGAACCTTTAATTAGTATGTAATTATTTTAGACAAAATGAAAAGTCCTCCAATGGTCAGAGAAAGGCATGTTTTCCACAGCTCTGTTCAAGTTAGGTTTTTTTGTCAAAAAAAGTAAATATTATAATAGTTATTGTAGTTATTGTAGGTTTTGGGCAGTTCAATACAGACCTTTTTAAATGTTTTATTCAGAATCCGTATCCAAAAATGTATTACTATGATAATGATAGGTAAGAGAGAAATTGCCACTTTAGCAGCTTTCCATTGATTTAAAGTAAATCATGTTAGAATTCGTCATAACATTTACAAATGTGTTAAATGAAGTGTCCTTTTAAAACTAAAATGACAAATAGGTTACCCATTCTCAAAACGAAGATTGTATGTATTCTTATACACATTAAATATTGGTCTTGTTGTTTACAAACTATTGTTATTCCAAATAAATAGACAATGGGGAAAGGTCGGGTTTTGAGAAAACCGTTGAACTGTGTGAATAAAAATGTGGTTCTAACTCAGATATTACAATTCTCTTGCTGGGATTGTAGTTCTTTGTCAAGTTCCAGCCAGTTGTTAGTCAAGCTCCCTACCCTAACACACCTGATGAACTTTAACAGGGCGTTTTGGGGGTAAAAGATCTCAAAAGATTGCGGATTGTACCAAAAATATACAACTATTAAGCTTTTTAAATAATTGCTATGTTATTATGACAACAACAACAGCAATAATAATAATAATAATAATAATAATAATAATAATAATAATAATAATAATAATAATAATAATAATAATAATAATAACATCTTGATTGTTTCACTACCTCTGTCCGATGACAATAATTTATTGTAATTGTCTTTTCATGTAATTCTAACCACAATACTGGTTTTACACGTATTTTTTAATATATGCAGCTCATGTAAATGCATAAATTGCATTGCCAATATTCTAATCTATTATTCCACTATGTCTTACAGCATTTTTTCTTCTCCCTTGCAAGCCCTTATTTAAATTAATTTTTAATTAATTCCTGGAGATTTTTAGTTGACGCTCGTGCTATATGTGAGCGCGGCACGCCCCTCTCTGGCCGTGCGCCGCGAACGAACCCGGAGCTCGCGACGAGGACGCGCGCGCTTTCCAACGTACGAGGCAGGCTCACGAGCGCGCGCAAGCCAGCGAGCGCGAGTCATCGCGTCGTTTGTCAGTTACCCGGTGGCGGCACAACTCTCGGATTTCCCGCGAGCCGCCACACACATGGTCCTGCTCCGGCACATCTCGGTGGCGGTGACCGCCGCCGTGACAGCCGTCGGGGCTGCGCTGTTCGTGGCCGTTAACCTGCTGTACAAGCGGCGCGTCTGGACACCGGAGGATTACTGCGTCTTCCGAGAGGTCGGTCAGTCGGTCCGGTCCGGTGCTCGCGGAGTTTGGTTTCCAGGCTGTAACCGGGTGGTGACGGCACGCGCGGTACAAACTTCCACAACGCGCGTGGAGCCGCAGAAGTTTGTGTGGCGCTTGCTTTTACCGCGAGCGCTTTTAAGGCGTTGTTGACGTTGACACGGAGCTTCGATCCACAACAATTAATAAACTGTTATAATAATATAACTTCAGTGATATTTATATAACTAAAAGAAAGTTCCTAGTTAATAATAAAAGTTGTTTATTTGTCATTGGAGAGCAAAAAGAGGGAACATCAACACAAACGTAATTTCCCATTTGAGAAACTAAGCGTGTTAGCATGTTGTGTCTGTTTTGCTGACTGTAGCTTAATTAAAACATTATCTATTGCACTACAATCAATGATACAAGAGCGAAAATGCAACATAATTTGCATATATTCATGAATATATTCCTATTCATTGAGTGCATCGTCAAAATTGTCATGGGCCATTGGAGAGATATAACAACAGGAAATAACACCATGGCATATTCCATGATGCTTTTGATGATTGTGTTAATATGCGGCACCTTCTGAAGTGCAATGAGCAACATGTACGTGTGTTGGATTTATGAAGGATATTTGAGTAAGTTATAGTCTGGAAGAAGCTTTGGCTTCCTTATTCGAGAAACTAAACAAGCTACAGTTTGTGTTTGTTTTGGGGAATACCGTATGATAATGTTGCTGTTTTCCACTGTTTTTGATGACTGTAATTCATTAATTTATCCAACTATTGGCTGTGTTATTGTTGCTGCAGTTTGGATATATGAATAGTAAGTAAGCCATACCAATGAAAACCATAAAACCATCAACTACACATGTGTATAGCATGTTTCCTCTTACTTATTTATGAAGCTAGACAGACTGTGAAATTGCACAGGTTTGTATTGTTGATTAAACGGCTGCATATTCATTTAGCAAAACATTCAATAAGCAATATTTCAATAATGAGGGCAAAATAGAAATAACTAGTGAATAAGCCAAAATTTGTTAAGCTCAATATAAGCATTATATAGCTTAACTCTTTAATGCATTAATTGTATTTAATACACACACAATATTTGGAGTTAAAATCACAATGCAATATTTTGTTTGATTTTTCAAACCAGATGTCTCATAGTTCTATTTGAAAATAATTCCAACATTGTTGAATGTTCATTGTAGGGGAATGAATCTGTATAGACAATAAAATAAAGAAAATAAAAATGATTAGAATAAGATGAAAATATTTTCACTCTGTGAACACTGTGATCCATCTTTTCATGAACTTCATCCAAGAATTCTCAAATCAGATGAAACATAAATATATGATATTTAAGAGATATTTTTCTTAGAGGTTAGTCACGAAAAATAAGCTTTTGTATCTAGAAGGAAGGTTCTGGCAAAGGTAGGACATTCTGATGATGATACTGAAATGATATATTGTGCAGCTCTATTTTTAAAATAACATTTTCCCCCATAGGTTTTTGATCTGATTAAAACTGAGGTTATCTGGAATTAAAATCTGCACCCTCAATTGGATCCAATATATGAAAGAATTCAGATGAAATAATACATCATTTATTCTACGGATTGGTATTCTGAACCGTCAGAACACTCGCTGTTCTCACGCAGGCAGCAAATCCAAGATAACAGGTTTCTACATTTTGCATGCAATGCGGTAAAGTCTTCATGTGCAAGCCAGCAGAAATGCATGAGAATTGCTTTTGGAATCTGCCGTTTAGATGACGCTCACATCCGGAGTGTGCACACCTGAATCCAGCCGGTGCACACACCGCATGCTGCAGCTTTTCAGCAGGCTCACAGGAGACTCTAATCGCTCAGCTGTGCCGGCGCCTGACTGGCTGGCTGGCGCGTTGCTTCGCGACAGGGAAGAGAAGGGCCCAAACTTATTTTCTTGAGAGCCCTTTGCACAGAAAAAAATCAGACCACTAACAGCTTTTCATTTCCTTTCATTTTTCTATTTTGATATGCGAATATGTTATGGTAGGAGGATGAGGAGGTTATGGAGAGACAGGTGCTGGTGCTCGGCTTGGACGGAGCCGGAAAGAGCAGTGTTCTGCAGGGCCTGAGTGGAGGGGCCGGGAAAAAACACTGCAAGCCCACCCGAGGCTTTAACTTCATCCGACTCCACACGCCTTCATGCCTGCTGGACTTTCTAGAAAGTATGTATATACATAAACACGCACATACGTCATCTTGATAAATAATTTCGTTGACTAGCTGATGCTGTTTGAATGTGTTCAATTAGTCATTGAGTAATCAATTTAGATACTTTCACCCCGAAGCACTTGTCTCACTCTTTGGTATCAAAGACCACTTTCTACAGCGCTTTCTACTTTTAACACGCACACAGTAAAACCCCTCAGCTGTGTTGTGTTTTTGCAAAACAGACAGCTCTCTTCTCTTAATGGCCAGCTTGTTTTGCTGCTAGGTTGAACTGAAGCACCAATTTTCAAGCACATCCACTGTATGTTGTACGTAAACAGAAAACATAACTATCTAGTGGAAGATGATGTGCAGAGTGCAGTTTAGCCTAGAATAGAATAGGATCTGACTGTGTGCCTGTGACGCCAGTTGGAGGGGGAGAGGACCTGCGTGTGTTCTGGGCCGAGTTCCTGAGAAAAACACACGTCCTGATGTACGTGGTAGACTCCTCCGACAAAAGCCGACTCCCTTTGGCCAAGGACGAGCTCCACCGGTTGCTCAGGATGGACACTCAGCTCCCTGTGGTAATACTGGGGAGCAAACAGGTGAGCCCTTTTCAAACCACTGTTTGATATATATTAAATATTGAGATTATATATACAGCAGGTACAGTGACTTGCTGCAACATGTGCAAACATACATGAAATACTATTCCTGGGCTACATTAAAAGAAACAACAAAAGGGCTATTTGGGACTAAAATAGGAAGAAATAAAGAGTGGCTCGAGACCCTTCCACATTGCATATTATTGGATGGTATGAGCAAGTTACAGAAACAATAGTGGATGATGAGTGCTATGAGTGTTGTCATTGCATAGTTTGTTCACAAGAGGGCAATACTGCTACTTCATTTTGGCCTTTGTGTTGTACATGACTTTTTTGTGTTTTATATTCATTATCTGAACCGGTTAATCCTTATTGGGGTCTTGGGTGGACCAAAGCCTATTGCGGGAACTACGGGCAAAGGGCAGGGACCGATAATGCTGGGCACACACACTCACATTCACACCTTACGGGGCCAATTTAGAGTCGGCAATCAACATATATTGCATGCTTTTTGGACTGTGGGAGGAAACCGGAGCACCCACATTTACATGGGGAGAGCATACAAACTCCACACAGAAAGGCCCTACTCCCGTCCCTGGGGTTCAAACCCAGGACCTTCTCGCTGCGAGGCAGAAGCGCTAACTACTGCACCACCATGCCGCTCCGTGTTTTATATGACTCTTACCTAAACTTTACCATAAAATTCTAGTTTACTAGTTTGTTACTAACTACTGTTTTTCAGTAAAATACATTGAGAGGCTGTTATCTGGTTTTAAACCCTCTAATTATTTGAATTGGTATTTATTTCAAATATAGGTCTGACTGTAATATACAGTATATGAATGACAGGTCCGTGTTAAAAGACAATGGCACGCAACGTTGCTGTTAGAGCAATTATTATTAGAATGTTTTAAAGAATTATTATTATCTTGTCACATTGACACTTTTGGTGCAATGCCCCTTTTGTGCCTTTTTAGCATAAACAACATATTTTGCACATAAATGTGCTAAAAATATGTGTAGCGCAATGGATGGAAACCAGATGTGCAAAAATATATACTTAGACCAAATTAGTGTTTTTTCAGTTTGTGCTTTATGCTTAGTGCTTATTAAGGCAAATTGCACCAGAAATGCCAGTGGGGAAAGATAATTCCTAATTGTTATTTTTTTTGTCATAATAGGTACTTTGGGTATTGCGCTACCTTAATGTGGCTCTGAATTCATCATTATTGTCTTGTTTTAGTATTATTTATGCATATTTCCTTCATACATATTACAGTCAGACCAATAAATTGAATATCAATAGCAGTTTTAACAATTAGAGGATTTTTCTTTAAGTTAGATTTGTGTAGTTTTTGCACCTCTGCCTTAATAATGGAATACTAGTTTATCAGTTTTGCTGCCGGTGCTTATTGTCTCAGACAGAGACGCTTGTTTTCTTTCCGTTCAGGACAAGCCGAACGCGGTCAGTGTGTGTGAGCTGCGCGATGCTCTGTCCCTGGGCTCCATGGCTGACCACAGGAAGCTCTTCCTCCTGACCCTGGAGCTGGGCGCCGTGGGAAGCACCGGGCCCTGCAGTCTCCAGGGCCTCCAGGAGCTGCTGTTAAAACTAGTGTGAGGTCAAGGTACGGGCCCTCAGCGGCCGTCATGTGATTCGGAAAAGGGACTGTGATCCAAGAGGAAGCCTGAGATGCTGATAGTCGCTCAAGGTGAAAAAGCACAAACATTTGCTCTTGAATGTTGCTTATGTCCACTCCATTTCCCACATTCTCGAGCTTGAACAAAGATTGATACCTCCATTTTTTGCATACCTATTTATGTTTAAGGTCTGTTTAAGCTCACCATAGGAACTCACTTGCCTACTCCACTTTAAGACCACACGATTGTGTGTACTTGCATGTGTACTTTTGTTTTTTAGATTTCCAAGTGGTTCATCGCTGAATGCTTCAAAGCATGCTGTGTATAAAGTTAAGACTTTTGATACCTCAAACGTCTTTACATTTTACTTGAGTGTGATATCGGTTCGAGGTGGAACACATTGCACAAATTTCCCTTTTCAAGGATTTGCATAAATGTTTCACACTGACTGTACTACTACTACCATGTTGATGGTCAGCCTCTAAGTTTTATCTTATCTCTAGACATCAGGTGTGCCGCCCAAAGAATGTAACCCTGTTTTATTACTGTAGCCTGTAGTTGTAGTGTGTGCAGCATTTGAACTTATGGCAAACCATAAAAGTGATTACCGTCAAGTGTTTTCAATTTGTGTTGTAAGCATGTTGTGGTGCCAAAACAGGGTTACAGGCTAAAATTTTGCCTGCTGTAGAAAATGCTCTTATCCCATGCTTCCCAAAATAGTCAGTCTGGGAACTTTGTGAACCGTGACCAAGTTGCACGCATTTAAATATCAGGCTGGAATGTAGCCTTAAGGTGCATTACAGCAGATCGATGTGGATCTTAGGAGCATTAAGGAAAAATCAGATGTTCATAAATCATATAGAGTGACGCTCATGTGCACAAATGGGCAGGAAAATGACCAAATCCATTATTAACTATAAAAAGAGTGTTTATAGCAATTAAATGGGACGATGACATTCCTAGTTTGAAACTGCACCAGCTCCTATGATTCTCTGATTGTTTAAAGACTCATTTTTGCATTTAAACTGTGAATGGTAGAAATGTGAACATTTGCCTCGTAGCCAGATGGAAACATTTTCTCTGTAATTGATAGTTCAATAGTGCCAATTGTTTTTTTCAAAATAAAAAAGAAGACACAACGGGTGTTGAAGGAATAAAGTACTTGAAGCAAAATCCTCATACAGTTACATAAGTTAAGCCTAATCCATTTGCATCAGCCTCTGACGGAACAATTCTGCTTCACAAGCCTTACGACCCAATGTGAACTTACCCAACTCGCAGATGAACCAATGTTACGCTCCGCCACAATGATATAATTGTAGATGTAAAACCAGAATGAGCAGAACTCCATTTTTAGATTTTCCACTTTTCATTTTTACAGTGACTGTTTTGTCTTTAATGTTTCATGCAACATGATGTAGATGAAATAAAAATGTTTGAGCGTGTCATAAACTCTCACTTGGTGTCCTTTTCATTATTTTCTGTTTAAACAAAAGAAAGGCAAGATATGACAAGTTTCAATAAAAATGTAATTTAAGTAAAATCATGTGTTTGTGTACAATAATATCACTAAAACAACAATACACAGGGTAGTTTTTTTTATATACACTCAGACACCCTTTAATGCTGACTGAAAACACAGCACAGCACAAGGGGTTTACATGATGTCCAATGTCCTACAACAGGGGTCAACGTGATGTCCATTCAGTCCATCTGAGGTTTCCAATCCTTCTGGAAAAGACTGATGTGACTGTAAAGCTTTCAAGATGCTGTTCGGGCCTTTAAAGATTCCATAAAGGCTTTGTACTCTTCTGGGTGGCAGCGCTTGTACAAGTCCACTTTCCTCTTGATTTGTTTGGGGGTGTCTTGGTAGTAATTCTTCTCGTCTCTCGCCATGGCCTGTAACGAGATCACACCCCAGTGCAATTTTAGTGTAATTCTAAGCCTGTAAAATTTGCAGTGGGATGTTTTATTCTGGTTTTTTTGTGTTCACAATAACTTCTGTGTGTTAACATTGCAACCTATCTCTAGTTGGTGGCACCTGCACATAGATATAAAACTTGTAACTGGAAGAGAGTTTTCTTTTTAAATGCAACCTTGCATTCCTGATCTGGTCTGTTTCTGATCAGGACTGTCACTTGTGTATTGTGCAGGTTGAAAAAAAACACCCGATTAGATTTCTGTCAGTATCCTTTAAAAAGACGCATGCAACCACTGACTAAAAGATGGTTATAATTACAGCAGATCTTCATGGGTCATTGTCCGGGCCATTCTAAATGAGAGAACAGAATGAAAAGGCTGCTGTCACCTTATAGTCCTCGTCATATTCCCGGATCATGTGCTGGATGTATTCAATCATATCATTGGAGCACTCGGTTCTGTTCTTGCCCGGGAGGCTGGCCTCTGCCTCCATTTCTGTAAAGGGACAACGGAACATATTAAATATGAAGACGAAACGCATCATGAAGATATCTCTGAGCACAGCAATAAACCCTAAAATTGCTTTTAATTAAACTGATATCTCTGCAGGTAAGGATATTTATCAAACATGGTAAATGCAAAATTTAACATTCAGACACAATGCTCTTGATTTAGTTAAGCCTTTTTGTCATTTATTTCTTTAATAAAGTAACTGTAGCAACTGATATGTTTCATTATCCTAGACCCACAAAATAGGCATTGAGATTTAAGGGGTAAGTATTAATCAACATCCTGGCTTTTGTGACCTATAAATGCTTATAACATTTTGGCATAATTCACAATAAAATACTAACTGCTCTGTTAGATGTGAGAAGAGTCTGAAGATCATACCTTCAATGACATAGGGTTTAAGTACAACGGCTTTCTCCTCTGGTGCATTATTTCCCTGTAACGGCACATAAAATCTGAGAAATATAACACAACTGTGAAGAAATGCTCACAACCTCTTGATTTTTAACTACTCCATTCTTGCCTTCTTGATGGGCAGCACCCCTTTCTCTCCAAATTCCAGCCCCATGTCCTTCAGGTTCTGTTTGGCTGATTTCCTGCTGTCCCAGGCCTGTCGGATCTGAGCACTGTGGCAGTAAGGACAGAAATGCAAATTCAGTTAAATCTTACAGGACGACTTTATTCTGCACAAGTTCATCTTAGCTTATAACAAGGCCCATAATAAAACTGCAGATGAATGATAGTAAACAGAGTGAATGTCTGTGGTGTGATGGAAGGTTTTTATACCTGTGCATCTTTTTATACACTTACACACACTTTTAATGGAGTCTTTTCAAAAACAAGTTATTATATAAGGATAAAGAACTGAGATTAAACTTCTGTCCTCGCGTGATGTATTAAATGAGCTGTCAGTTTTCGATATAAAAATAACATATTACATTAATAATAATAATGAAAATGTAAATTATGTGGCGTATTTAATTATAATGCTATTTTAAGTTTCAAATACGTTTCTATCTGGAAATACCTAAAGAACAGACAATAATCATTTATAATAGACAGAAGACAATTAATTATATTTTTAAAGTGTTGAAAGACAGAAGGTTGCGCTCGAACTGACCACTCGATCATCGGCTTGTGCTTCTTCATCATCTTCTTCCTCAGGTTCTTCCTGTTGGTGTCGTAATTAAAGGTGTTGCGTTTGCGCGCTTTCCTCCCCATCGCAACAGCAGCGGTGGAGCCAAAACAACCAAAATAAACCGAACCAAACTGAACAGAACCGAGGGGAACCCGAAACTCACCGCACGTGCTGTTTGTGCGAATACGGAAGTGACGTGCGCGTGGGTCATCTTCTTCACCCTCTCAAGTTTTGACGGTCAAATATGAGTGACGCCACCTACCGGTAAAGCAAGTGTAACCCGCTGTGAAAACAGAAAGCCCAGAAACACACCCATATGAAATGCAATGTAGTTCGCTCTATTTGTCAAGAGTCGTTTATACCTTTATATGAAACGTTTTCGTTTGTTTTTCTGTATGTCGTGAACATAACCAATTAAGGAAAGAAATCTTTTATAAAGAGGGGAAATAACTGTGAGTGTAACGCATGTACTTACCACCAGATGACGCTAATAAACAAGAAAACGGATGCAAATAACCATGTATATGAGGCCTGTCAAACACAACGTTGGTGTTCAAAACTGCCCAAATCAGTACTGTGCACAGTTTGCGCAACTGTTTGTTATTTTTCGCTTCATAAACACGGAGCTCGCCGCTGCACCCGTTTTATTTATTTATTTCGAGTCTCCGAGTCCGCACCTGTAGAGCCGCATGAAAGGGGTGAAAAAATGGAAACGGTGAAGCTTTTCTGCGCGAGCTTTTCGGAGTGACAAAGAGAAAGGAGCCGAAGTGCGCCGAGGCGATGCGGCTCTTTTCACGCTCACGTGTAGGCGGAGCTCGCGGGTAAACAAACCGGAATCGGCGATTAAAGCCCGGGGAGTCGAATCGCGAGTAGTCTCGGGGTTTATTATTCCTCCGCGGAGGAGGGGGAAGAGGAGGAGGAAGAGGAGGAGGAGGAGGAGGAGGAGGACACACTCACTACCAACCCGGCGACGAGGTCGGGCCTGGCGGCGCCTGCGAGCCAGGAATCATGGAGCTGGAGAACATCGTGGCCAACACGGTCCTCCTCAAGGCGAGGGAAGGTAAGAGCGCGCGACGCGGGGAGAGATAAACCGAGCCAACGGCGACCGCGGAGGAGGGGGAAGAAGAGGAGTAATATGGGGGGATTCCCCGAGGAAGTCGGCCAAAAAGAGGGGGTGTTCGGGACGCCGTAAATCTCTTACCAACCCACCCGCTGGTCTTTATTGGGTTCGACTCGGTGTCGGGAAGTGACATGCAAACATTAAAGGTGTTGTAACCTTGAAAACGCGGTGCGCGCGAGAGCGTCCTGCAGCTGTCATCATTTCGAACGCGCGCTGGACGGTTACGAGTTTGTTTTGGGGTGATGTCGAGAAATTGTGCAAAAAAAAAAAAAAATCACGGACCTGGTTGTGGGAGAGATTTACGTAGATCTCGGTCGGTAAGCGACGTTGGTGGTGTAGGTGCGTGCCCGCGCGCGTTTGCGTGCGATAAGGTTGTGGTTAAGATGCGTTACGAACGCGAACGAGGCCCTAAAGTCCCATCTGTAACGTAAATGCTTCTGTAACGTCCCCGATCTGGTCGGGGATCAGTAACATTTAACATTCACTGGCGGCAGGTGCAACTCCGTAGCAAATCGCGACGAATATGCTCTTTGTTGTATTAAAAACTACGCTTGGATCGGTTCCTGTACTGTTACCAGAATCATTGAAGGCCATGGTAGTTTGGCCGTGGTAGTGTTTGCTGCTGACATAGAAGAATGGAAAAGAGGCCTTTAACCTTGCCCAACAAAAAAAACAAGATGTATTTTAATCTGGAGCTGGAGATATGGCCCCCACATGTGATGGCGTGTTTACATCACCAGTTTGAGCCCATTTCTGATCTGTAATCTTGGCCTTAAGTAACACGTATCAGCTCGAATGGGCGAAGACGTGCACAAGAGAGCAACGGTTTACCGTTTCCTGCGCTGACTCTACACTATACATTTTTTTGTTCGCCTTCTTTTCAGTTCTTCTGCTTTCATCACATCCTCTTACTCAATCTGCATGTATTGCAGTAATAGGTCTCATGAGACAGAAGCTCCAGTAGCCGGGTTTAGATCAGATCATATAACATGGCAAACTATGTTGAGGAAACTTAACATTTTATTCTGAGATATATTTTGTAATATTAAAAAAATACATTTTGAACCATTTGACTGTAATACTTTTATTTAGCAAGTTTTTGAATTAGATTTTGTTGGAGAATCCAACTGTACAAAAAAAATAAAATAAAATAAGACCACAGTGTTGAGGCATATTGTTAAGAAATAAATATATTGGGAAAACTTTACGTTTTATGCTGTGACAAATCTTGCTGGGACACGGCTAGATTCTGGCCTATTTAGGATATACACTGTAATACTTATACTGATTTTCATAATTTGTAATTTTTTTTTTTACCGAAATTGTTTATTTTTTAAGTAGTTATTTGAACAAAAACATATAGTTTTTAATAAGAGTTACATTTATTATTATTTTTAAAAGCATTTGCATTTTTTCCCTCTTGTGGGCAAACTGTCCAATGACAACACTCATAACATGGCTGAGCGATCTATCTTTCAGCTCATAGTTCATTTTGTAATTGTAATTTAAAATAATAAGCATCTTATCAATTGGGCATTAGTGAAAGCACATCATGCTTTGTGGTTATTTGTATTTATTTTTATGCAGCATTTCTGCCCAGACCTACATGAGGCCTTCCGTGCGAAGACCATATTCATTTAGACATCCAGCCCCCTGTGTTCTGCCCTGTCAGCTCCAGCCGCTGTCCGTTTTAATCCAGTGTCTTATCTGCACAAACAATGCACTCCATGTGCCATTTGCATTACGGCCTCTTCCCACAATGATAAATGTTTTTTTCACCTTGCTGCCATCCCTGTATACCATTTATGCTGCCAGGCTTTTTTTGAATTGCAAATATTGGAGCATGGCATTAGCTTCCGGCTGGCGTCCAATACAAAGTTGACTTTACCTAACAAATGTTTGCTTTTGAACTCTTCGTTATTTGTACAGCCATCTTTAGTGTAATCCCAGTGCTCGTTTAGCCTCGTATCTGGGATGTGGGCTGCAGTTTTCAAGGAACTCCATTCCAGAGTTCACGTGTAGCCTCTCAAAGTAAAGCGAAGCGCCGTCTTAGCCATAAATGATATTAATTGTTTATAGTCTTTGCATCGCCTCTCGAGGTCACTAGCTCCTCTGTTATCATAAGCGTGACGTACTCAAGCCAGAGCCTCGGCCGGTGAACTTAAACACAGGAGGAAAAATGTTTGACAGGGCCGAGGGCCGACACGCAGACGAGTGCTGTGACCTTTCCCTGCTGCTCAATGTTGACCAACTCCACTCTCAATAACAAGGCCTCACACCTGGGCCGGTCACGCTAAAGAAGCGGGGAGCTGGTGGTGTAAAGCAGGACGTGACGACGCTCCGGCAGGACATTCCCATCGCTGTGACTTGGCCCTTTCCTGGAGGTGATCCGGGATGCCGGCAGCCCAAGTGTAGCAGAATGGCGGCTCGGGACGGTTCAGGGTCGTGTATGACAGGAAGTTGATTGCGGGCTAGATAATTGAACCAGAAGTCGTTTATGGTTGTGTTTTCTTGTAAACAATTTTTCAAATGTGAATTCAAAATTCACTTGGTGCCAGAGTGTTTAACTTGGTGCCAGAGTTTGTGTGACTTAACTGTATATGTTTTTCTGCAGTTTTGCTTTATGATTAACATGTTGAAAAATGGACATAATGTGACCACACTCTTATTTTGATAAATCAAGAAGCTTCGTCACATATACTGTAGTTAAGTGTCAGATGTTGTGAATTGGAACCAGGTAATTTTAACTAAATTTAAGCCATCAGATTCAGTTAAATGTTCAAAAAAGTAGTCAAAATACCTCCCCTCAAAAATGTGCCTGCTTTTTAATTTATATTTATCTTTATTTATATTTACACACAGGATATTTGCACACATATAGAGAGGGAGAGACATTTGAGAGACAAATGTTTATAATATTATATTATAAAATCTAATAAACATGTCTATCTTTATATATTTGTGTCTATCTTTATATATTTGTGTCTATCTTTATATATATATATATATGTATATATATATATATATATATATGTGTGTGTGTGTGTGTGTGTGTGTGTGTGTGTGTGTGTGTGTGTGTATGTATATATATATATATATATATATATATATATATATACATATATATACATATATATACATTTAGCTATATAAATCTATCTGTCTTTCTGTCTGTCTACCTTAAGACATATATACCCATATGTATATGGAGAAGGAGAGAGACATGGATTTAATCACATTGCACATTTAATATTTTATAAAAGTGTTTTTAGGAAAAGCGTGCATAAGTTACATACTCTCTTTTTATGTTTAGTGTTTACATATGTTTAATTATTCATATTCAACTTTTTAAAATAAATGGGTGAAATAAGTGTGCATTCTGTGTGTGTCATATGCATGTAGTTAATTCTCTAGAGCTTGTTATTGTAGCTACTGCATGCTTAGATGCTTCTTTCATAAGTGTGGTCGTACTGTACTGAGTCTGCAGGATGGTCCTTCTCAACCGCAGTAACCACATAAAAAAAGTGATGATTTTGTCATTGTGAACACACCAATAGCACAGTACACAGTGAACCACAACGAAACGTGACCTCTGCATTTGACTCATCCGTGAAGGAGCAATGGGCAGCTTTTTGGAAGTGCCCTGGGAGCAGTGCTTGGGAACGGTACCTTGCTCATGAGTACCATAGTGGTACCTTTACCAGTCCAGGACTTGAACTGCCGACCTTCTGATTATGGGACAAACTCCCAAACTGTTATTCTACCAGCTGCCATCAGCCAGGCAGCCGGGCAGGCTGGTTTCATAAAAGATAGAATTAGGAGGCTGCTTATGCTAAAGTGCTGTAGATGAAGGCCGTGTTTTGTGGCTGGTTACCAGGAGCAATGTTTATTTTGAAACTCAATACCTGTTTGTGAGTGCTAGCCAGTGTTAGCATTCCTTAGCTCAGGCTCAACCGGCCAGAAGGAAAGCAGCAGTGCAGCTTGTCCCATTACGAGCTAAACGCCCAATAAACACAGAAACATGAACTTCATTTAGTCTTTTAAATGCCTCTATGCCTGCAGTTTGGTAGTAAAATTAGGCACTGCTGTGTTATTAAAAATAATCCCTGCCTCCTTTGTACTTTTCACCATTGAAGCCGCTTCAGGGTTCAGCTCATGGTGTCTTTAAATCTGCAACCATCTAGTTTTTTGTTCATTTGAGACAAAAATAATAAGAAATGGGGAAATAACTTATTGTGATTAGACTGCTAAATTATGTGTTATGTTTCACTTCATGAAAAGGTTAAACTTTACTTGACACAAATGACTTTGCTGAGAACCGTTTAGGTGTCCAAGTTGTGTGGCACTAAAAACCCACATTTAATGCCGGCCGATCTGAATTGCAGTCCTCTTCTCTCGACTGCTGCTACAATATTTACACAATTTTGCACTGTTGCTACCTATTTGCACATCTTTGTCTCTCTTTCTTGTTATTATTACGTTTATGTTGTACTTCTAGTTTAAAGTGTATATTTTATATTCAATTTATATATTTTATAGTGCCTTATTTGTTCCTTGTACCTTGATCTTTGTTGTTTGCACTGTTAAAACTGGAGCCACGTCGTCTTGTCTCCCTGTATACTTGTACAATAGATAGCAGAGATGACAATAAAGTTTACTTTGACTTTGACTTTGCAAAGCGCCACATGATGTTCATCCGAAAAATCGGCACTCTCTGAGTGCTCAGTGACTAACTTACTAATTTAATTTTGTATCTTACTTATGACATAACAATATGACAGCAGCTGATATTATGAATATCTGTTATAATATAATATAAAATATTGGTTATAATATTTACCCAGTGTGCATTCATAAATTGTGCCCTCTAAAAATACTATGTTATGCCTCTACTCCTCCAACTCTTGTAAAAAATAACATAAGGAATGCAATACAAGCATTAATAATAACTGTTTTCCTACACTGAAATCTCAGGCACTCATGGATTAAGCCTAGTCTTTGACTAAGTTTCAGTACCAGTGGAGATTTACCATTCAAATTCAAACTAGGCTTAATCCTGAACAAATAAGACAACAATTAAGCCTAAACCTAGACTGTCTTTGAATTTCAGTGGTGAATCTCCATTATATCTTCAATTTGGTCCAAGACTAGGCTTAACCCACATTCAGGAAACCACCGTTTAAACTTTATATTCAAACAAAACCCAACCTTAGACTTAATGCTGACCAAAGCTCTGGTTTTAACCTTTTCCCAAACCTAACCCTTTCTTTACTGTTAACCTCAAACCGTAAGATCATCCTTAACCAAACTCAACATCTAGACTTTAATATAACCGAAGTCTAAAACCCAACTCAAGTCATACGTGTAAATGTAATCCTAGCCTTATACTTAATACTTACCAAAACCTTAAGCTTAGTCTATTTCCAAACCCTAACCTGGAGTTGTACAACACTTTGATTATGTCACCCAGCCCTACAGTTTTATTGTACATCCCTGTGCTTTTCTGTGCTGTGTTGAATATTGCTTTTTGATAAAGATTTAGAATGGACTCGTGTGTAACGTTGATGTACACTAGATACATCGATAGCCACATGCCGAACACAGGGAGGCCATATTCATGTTCCCCTCAAATAAGCCATTTATTAATATCCATGCAGTGTTGACAACAGTTGAGTCATTGAGATGAGATGAGGTGAAGCAGAGCCAGTATTATTTCCATTTTTGTACTTAAAAAACTGTTGGCTGATGTAGTAAAGATGGGAGACTTTAAATCAGTACTGCTTTTATTTCATACATTTACCTTGTTCCTGATTCAGCTAGTTCATATGCTTTTTATGAGAATTGAATGCATGCAGTGACAGGAAATGAGCAAGATTATGTTTCAAATGTAGGTTTTGCTACAGTTTCTGTTAATTGTACAACCCTAATATATACTTCTCCTTCCTGCATCTAACAATGTATGTGAACCTAGGCAATGATTGTTACTTAGTTTCTCATGCTTTTAAGGTTTTTCTAAAACCTTTTAACTCGACTATGATTCATAAGTTGTTAGTTGATATGCTTTTTATGAGGTTCGGATGCATGCACGACGTTGCATTAGAGTAATTAGGGTCCAGATGTAGGTGTTGCAACAGTTTTGGTGCATTGGCTCATCTCTCATTTAGGTTCCTGTAAGTACTGTCATTTTACAACAGTCTTATAAAAGGTAACAGAGCCTAGGTAATGATTGTTATTAAGTTTTTCAAGCCTTTAAGTTACATTTTACTGTCAGCATTTTTTTTAATTGTATGCAAGAGTAAGCATGTGCCCTTACTAAGAAGGTACTGCATTTGAATGCACATCCTGAATTCACTATACAAGAGACTGCCCACAGTGGCCACCTAACAGAAATCAGAGCACTTCGGACTTGGGAATGGCCCGAGCCGCAGAGCTTTTAACGTAATTTGATTGGCCGTCCAGCAGAGAGGCATGAAGACGGTGAAGCTTATTTACAAGAAGCCGGCCTGCAAAGCTCACCTGTGATTTCTTAGAAAAGTCATTTCAATTTCTGTAATCGAATAGGCTTTTATAGACTGGTATAGTTGCTATAGTGTCTAACTTGATCTTTGGTGTTTTTTTGCAGGAGGGGGTGGCAACCGAAAAGGCAAAAGCAAGAAGTGGAAACAGATGCTTCAGTTCCCTCACATAAGCTTGTGTGAGGAGCTCCGACAAACTATAGGTATACTTTCTTTTTTTAGTGTTTACCAAATCACGTAATTCATGATTGGTTTGGGCTACAAACTTTATATCAGAATCCCACAAATTAATGTCTCAGATTGCAAGAGCTGCTTTCAGAATGACTCCAAATGATGTAGGCATGACTTCAAACATGGCATTTGTTTCAAACCTGGCGTCTGTGGTTAGAACAGTGACTACTAGTTTGACACAACAGTAAATAACTCAGTGGAGAATCAGAAACCTTCTCCTGCTTGTTATTAAACTACAGAAAACTAGTGATATGGATCAATCGTGTCTAAGAATATTCAAGGTTTTAGGGAATAGAGAATGTAACTACATCATTTCAACTTTTTATGTAGGAACAAAATATTGTGAAAGATTGTGATAAGATATGCTGTAAGATATTCTACTCGGGATTCAGCATGAATGCATACCTGGAATTTATCCTCTACAAAATTATAACTGCTGGTCAGACAAATTCCATCAGATATTTTTTGCAAATTCTTGATCTCTCTGATCAGTCAAGGCTTTGTAGTCCTTGCCAAGGCAGTGAGTCACTGTCTAACCTGTTTTGGGCTGTATATGAATAACAAATATGACTTTTGAAATGAACCAATTTGTAAAGGCTGCAGGATGTTAGTGTGGATTTTGTACAGACTTGGTGTCATCTCAGAAAATCCAAAAGATGTCCCAGGAGATTCTAGTTCCTCAGTTTTTACAGATATTTGGTGCCATTTAGTTGGTATTATAATGGTAAATATGGGTAAATATATTATTTTGTGTGGTTATTATGACTTTGGCTATGTGTTGCAGGCTTAATCAGCTATTACAGCTTTTGTGTCAAGCACTTTTGGAATAGTGTTGTTTTCTTATTTTGGCACATATACACACACACACATTTAGTCTATCAGAGGGTACAGCTTTGTCCTGGTTGCTTTTACAACCTTGCAGCGTTGTTACATCCTCTGACCTCTGGAGTGGCAGCATTCTTGTGTGGGTGCTCTGTAGGCCATAAACTCCAAAATGACTTTTGCTGCTCAGTCAACACTCTTCAAAAAGTGCTGCAAAGCATCTAAACTTTACCACATCAGTGGATAGTCACAAAATATGACTGACTATTGACCTGGATAATATTTTTTTACATTTTTATTGTGATTGAAATCTGTCATTTTTAAACCGATATGACGATACTGTATGAAATTAAAGATGTGCTACTTTGTCTTTGATGCATTCCCCTCTCTGTGTCTGTCACCACTCTGGGTTCTAGAGGAATACTCTATCTAAACCCCAGTATGTGGTTAGTTAGACGTATAGCAGTGTAGCAGATTAACAGTGAAGGTAAAGGCTTTGAAAGTTTGGCATTTTGACTCAGAAGCTTCATCATCATGTCATAAAATATTCTCAGATCCAAACATGTGCTACAGTTCTTTTAAATTAAGTTTGCTCTTGGAGTATTTGAGTTCCCAGCATAAAAAAATGAAGGATTAATTAAAAATTAAAAAAATATTGACGTTTTGGTCATTTTTAGCCCATTTTAGCCTATAACTCATTTTGGACTCATTTCTGAGAGAGAACTACATTTTTGCACAAGATGAGAGTCTCGTCACAATAACACGGTGGACATTCGTCGGAATAATCACTGAAAATATCAAGCAAATGGCTGTATTGGGAGTAGAACGCTTGTTGTTTTTGTTATTTATCAGCTAATGAGTTTTGTCTGTAATAAATGGGAAGATTTGAGTGAACTTACAGTGCATGTGTTTGCATCGCGTTTGCATGTCACTTATGCGTTTCTACGCAATTACTTCAGTTTTTGTGGCGGCAAGACACGGCACTGGTTCTCATCTCGTTCTTATTCATCTTTTATGGCGGTCAGCATCCAGCTTAATGGTGCTTTACTGCCGCTGCGACTTTGGTTAGCTTACTGCCCCACATTAAGGGGTAGCCATTGTACTTATATATACAATAATGTAGACGAAACTAATTGATTGTTAAATTAGTTGCCAACTATCTTAATAATCGATTTAATCAATGAGTTTTTGCAGCCCTGGTTTTTACATTTTAAAACCAATTTATGTATTTACAGCAGACAAATATTGAATTTACAAGTTGAAAAACCCTGTGGTTGTACCATAATGATGTTGCTTGGTGATTTTCAGGCTACGGCAAAAAATTCTTAAAAGAACATCCCGGTAGTAACGACAGCTGCCCAATCTGCCCAAATCATTTTAGTTTTTACAGCAGACCAATATTGAATCAAAATATCTATTATCAGCCACCTTGCCTAGTATCTATAGCGGTCGACCCCCTATATTCACCAGTAGGATCAGGAGGCCTGTACTGAGAAAGCTGTAATTTCTGTTATTATTCAACCTTCTTGTATCATACGAAACCACATTATCAGGAGATGACGGGTCTTCTAAACATTATATATCAAATATTGTGACTGGACAATTAAGTTTTGGCACTCAGTGGGCAAAAATGCAAGTTTTTTATTTTTTGGGGAGGCTGAAAGTGTTTTTACATAGTTTATCAGAGATTCAGCGAAGACAGCTTGAGTCCGTGACGCAGGGAGGAAACTGTGGCTGGGTCTGAAAGAGGAAGTTGGCTTTCATGTTCATGTTGTGTGCACCTCACGAGAAAGGGAGTGACAGCCCTGTTTATGGTGGCAGATTTTAAGATTTTACATTTGAAAATGAAAATCAATCCATTCTGCACACTGTTTTATCAATAAAGTAATGTTTTTACAGTGGGGATTGGTTATAATGATGCTTTTGCACTTAAACTGCATGTGAAAGTGTCTGTGTTTGTGGCATTCGTTGCAAAGGAGGTTTGCTTTTTTTTGCTGAATCAGTTTCCTTTGTACAAAACACGGTTGGCTTTCTCACGGCAGAACTGCTCCTGCGTCCTTAAGTTTAGAGAAGTGACTTCAACGGTGCAAATTAAACCTCCTTATTTGAGCTCTTTTAATACCCAGTGCCGTACATGGACGCTGGGCAGATAGGCACGTCCTAATCTCGAAAATGCCCCTTCTGATTTTAAGAACACTTGATAAACTGGGGCGGTTGGGCAGAACAGAGCTGCTCAAGGACGCTGGTGGAAGAGGCCTGTTATGTTTTGCAATCACGCACAACTTCCTGACTGTTGGTGATTCGGTCACAATAAAGAACAGAACACTGGGCCATGCAGGATGTGTGCTCACTTCCATTGCCCTCTGTTCAGCCTGCAGCTGTCTTCCGTTAGCGTGGCGTTCCTCAATTTGCTAACATGGACTCCAAGTTCCAATCCAGAGCGCCGCCATCTTGGATTGCTCAAATTTCCAAATCTTAAATTTACACGGGAGTCCAAAATTGTAATGGGAAAAGCAATAATAAACAGAAAGTGTAGACAGTGTTTGTCTAACTTTGGCAGTTGGCACAATAACTGATTACAGGCAGTATGATAAAAATGGAATTGAATCTGAAATCTCAGCTGTCCTTGACGGCCAAGTATTGGTTTAGAAGCCCATTTTGACCCTTAAAACATGAGGAATGCATGGATGTTTACTTCCGAGCCTCTGTCCATGCAGTAACTTCATGGTTTGTATATGTTTGGAATGCCTATTTTAAAAATCCTGTTATATTTGACTTCTGTTACATATGGTTTCTTACTGTATAAAAATAACAGAACAGTGAAGCAGGTGAGAAAGTCACATAACAAGTAATGTAAAGTAAACATGGCACAATACCACTTTTTATGTCCGATACTGATATTGTAAATTTGGATATCTGCCGATACCGATACAAATCAGATCTGTGAGTCTTGCCTAAACAAAAATAAAGCTTTAAAAATGTCTGAATGCATGACTGAGATTATTCTATTATGCTAAAGGAAATACTTGACGTAAATACTGCGTTCCTAACTAAAACAATATAATAATAATGACACACCCGTATGAATATGCTATATGCTATATATTTATTATTTAAATATCATCTTATTCATTTTCATTTAAACACAGTTATGTAATCTTGTGACAGCCCTTAAGCAACGCACCACACAACCCCAAAAGCAAATCACGCAATTATACTGTTTAATTTCCTTAGTGTTTTAGGGCTTTTGTCCACCAAAGATTCCAGAGCGCTTCTCTCAGCGCTTGTTGTTACGAAAATCTTCCACTTTCGATACTATTTCATGTAAACATTGTAACGTGTTGTTTTGAGATTGGTAGTTTAGCTGACATAAAGGTGATTATCTGTTAGGGAGTTCTTGACTGTGTATGTCCCGCCCCTTCCTCGATTTTGATTGGCTAGCAAGAGAGACGTGACATTGACGAGTCCAGCGCTGTTCTAATAGTTGAACAGATTTCAACTTGAGGTGCTGCAGCAAAAACGTCTCCAACAGTGGTTTTTTTCTCGCTGAAGTCGCTTAGCACGCAACGCTGAAGCTCATAGGATTTAGATTAAAAACAGACGCTGCCAGCGCAAAAAACACGTTTGGTGGACGCAGGTCCTTATCGCCGCAAGCTTAGGGAATGTCTCAAAATTACCGAACTCTGGTTAAACTAATAGTTTTTGAGGCATTATTTTATAAACAAATAATTTAGCATATTCAAGATCTCAAAAATGATTAGTTTAAACACAGTTCTGTAATTTTGAGAAACTCCCTAAGCCTGTTTTGCTAAAATGATCAGGAGCACAGAGACTGCGAGCAAGAGCTGGTGTTATTAGGGAAAGGAAACATATAAACAAATAATTGCATAATTTGCTTTTGGGGTTTAGTGTTGTGTGCTTCTTGTTCTGCCCATTGTCATATCAGTATGTAGGAATTAGTGTGAATGACAATAAACCAGCCTTTCCGCAGTGTTACTTCTAATGCATAGCCAACTGTGTGCACGCGCATCTACAGATCGGATCCATTGATCAGCCCAGTGACACTGATACCGAATCCAGCTATTTGAGTCATTACTGAACCGGTATCCCATCTACATATCGGATTGGTCCCATATTTAATGTAAAGTAATAATAATAATAATAGAAAGTTAAGTAATAATAAGTCACAGTCTATATGTTTCCCATGACTGTATGTTTGCTGATTTTCAAATTTCTGTCACTGTTGCATTCATAATTACATTCGCAACAAAGTGACACACCTTAAACATGTAGCTGCAGCACCTTGCAAAACACAACCCTTTGTAGATGCAAAATCAGACAGTTGTTGTTGAATGTGATCATAATTTGACAATTTATTGTCCACTGTTAAAGTTGTTGTTAATATGTATTGTTAATGTGAAAATCTTGTTGCTTTTGATAGTTGTTATTTCACAAGGTATTGTAGCTACATCTTTAAGCAGTAGTGGGCAATACAATTATCGCTTTATTGCAGACTTAATTCTGAATGCGACAGTGAAAGGGGGCAGAAAATTGTTCAGTGTTTGCCGGAAGTACAGAGGTTCATTTCTTTAGTACTCAATGTGTATATAGTTATATAAAATATGGCATTCATAAGATGCACAACATCATGACCCTACTTTAAAGAAAGGGAATATGGTTTGTGGGGGCCAAAAAGTCCCTATTAGGCTCAAATGCAATCATATGATTTCCTCAGACTACGAGCCTAATTTCTCTCGATGTTGCCACAATCAGTTGATGGGCTTTAGATGGGTATCAGTCCACCGCTAGCCGCCCAGATGTCTGCTCCATCCCAGCCTCGGTGCCTCTCCTCGTAAAATGCAAAAATGTTTTGTTTCGCACATCGCTGTCCCGTTACCTCAAGTTACTGGCATGACTTGAGTGCACTGATGCAGCACATGATCAAAAGTGCACCAGTGCAGAAGGAACAGGGGGTGGGGGAGTGTGTGTGTGGGTGTGTATGTATGTGGAGGGGGTGAATTTGAGTAAAAAAGTTTTTGCAAAATTGGTCCGAATCGCTTTGCATTGCAGGCCTTTCGTCTGCGTGCTACACCCATGAAGCTGCTTGTTCCCCAAGAAAGACGAATCAGCTTGTCAGAAGGAGGAAGCGAAAGCACTTCTGAGAGGCCGAGAAGGGAGATACATGCTTAAAAACCATGTTATATTTGGGTTGTTCCAAGACATTCTTTTTGCTTTGCCCCCAATCTCTGCTTTGTCTATGATATTCTTATGAGATACTGATTG
This sequence comes from Distichodus sexfasciatus, assembly GCA_032718565.1. Taxonomy (NCBI): domain Eukaryota; kingdom Metazoa; phylum Chordata; class Actinopteri; order Characiformes; family Distichodontidae; genus Distichodus; species Distichodus sexfasciatus. Next base: position 1,289,579 of record JAVGVS010000026.1, on the reverse strand, counting down.
TTGGACCTTATTGACCTCAGCATTTTTTAATCAGTGTATTGTTGTGTTTTAAATGAATAACATTTTGATTCCGAATAATGCCATGTACGTTACTTAGGTAAGAAGATGCATAAATTGTCTGTTTGCCTTTTTTGTTTGGTTCCGTTCAATGTGACTCTGCTGCTAAAGAGGTTCATTGTAAGTTTCTAAAGGCCCAAGGCTTCAGAAGCATGGGAGCACATTCTCATCAGTTGGAGAGATTTTTAATGTTGTTGCTAAATAGACTCATAATTAAAGCCATAAGTCGTTTACCTGCTACCTCCAATTTCCATGTTTTTAAGCAGGAATTAGGGCATGTGTGTTATTGAACCCCTATAAAATTGTGCAGTAAATCCCATAAATACAATAGATAACATTTGAATAAGTAATTATAATCTGCATAATTACAAGTGTAAACTAAAATTAACTTAAGACACATTAAAATATTATTTGTATTGAAAGGTTAATCATTTATTTTATTGAAGAATCTATAAAATAGTCAATAGATTAATTGAAATAAAAATAATGGTTAGCGGCAGCTCTACTGTTTGCTTGCACTTGACCCTTGGCTCTCTTCATGACAAAAAAAAACCCTGCTGTTATCGTAGCATAGATGTAGTCAGTTTTACTTTTTGCAGTGTGTTGAATGTTTTCTTCTTCAAAAAGTTTTCTAATTCAACAGTTAGCACTGTTTTTTTCCTGTCCCACATGCTGTTGTGGCTGGTGCCATTTGTTATACTCCTGGCCCAGTACCCTCTCTGCTGAGCCTTGAGTTCTGTCTGCACTCTTTTTGCATCTTGCTAAGTCAGTTGTTCCATTTGAACTCCTATCCCCCAGCTTGGGAAATGCCCTTTGCAAAGGGCCAAACCAGAAATGTTCATTAAAAGAGAATTCAAGCCGACCAAATAAAACCCAAACAATGTAAACATTGAGAAGATGACTATAATTGGGGAGATGGGCAGATTAGATGAAATGGCAGCCTGGAGGTCGCACAGCATTAACCCTTCCGGGGGTCTTCATTTGGTTATTTCCGTCCTAGAAGCTTTTGCCATAATGACCCCCTTCATTGTAATTTCATAGTTTCGCTAATGTCATATGAATCGCAGTACAATCACTACTTTGTGCATTCAGGTATGATCAGTTTAATCTATTTTTTCTTCCTTTTGGGACCTGCCTCCCTGTCGGCGTTTCAGGACAATGCTGGCCCTAATTTACCCAGTCCCAACACACAGCGAATGTTTCAGACAGCTTAAATTGTGCCCCAGAGGAGCTCCGGCGTGAAGCCTTTCGCTGCTGGCAAGAGTCAAAACAAGTTATAAATGAAGTTCTATAAATCGTCTTTAAGGCAGTGACCAATGGCTTGTCTGTTCCCACACTTTGGTACGGATTCTTCCATATTGCTTTAAATAGAAGTGGTGTCAGGCTATGTTCTACACTGTCTGGGATTCTGGATTTGTAGGCAGTTTGAATATCTAACCGTGCCTGAGAGTTTGGTTAACTGGTCAGTTTCCTGCAATTGGCAAATTTCCCGCCATTCTAGTTTTTGCTCCGTTAATCTATTTCCTCTTTCTATTTTTTAAGTGCATTGACCATGTTGTAGGTCAAAGTGAGCCTCTATTGTCTACAGGGAATCCCCATGAAATTAAGGCCAAGATATTTAGCGCAACTCCTGTAACAGCGGAAGAACTGATGTTGTCTGCAGTTTGGAAAGAATAGAGCAGCCATCTTAGCTGGCAACTCAGGAAACCCTTCGCTTCCGTGTTTAATGACAAGGGGCAAAGAAATTGCCGTCTACCACACACGCACACACGTTTACAATCACTTTCATTCCCACATGTAACCCCTGGAGGGCAAGTTGGGCATCTCACCAAAGCAACCGCACCACCTGCATTTTAAAGCTGGTTGCTGCTGGAGCTGGAGCTGTTGGTGGGATCTTTCAGATATGTGACCCTCCGCGGCAAAACCAGTCGCTTGTCGCAACGGACGTTTCCGAGAAAAACGACCGTTTATGTTGCATGGGGTAAAATTTTGGATTTTTTGTTTTTAGTGTTTTGAAACAGTGGAAGGTCTCTACTGTACTATTGTGAATAAATTTGGCTGAAAAACTTACCCTTTCCATCCTAAAAACGTGACTTTCTTGAGGTGAGGAATTCAATTCCAGCAGAATGTTAAAAGTTTCAGTTTTGCCCGCTCTACTTCCATGTTTACGGTAAATCCACTCGTTGACTGGCGAGTCTCCCGAGTTCGGTTAACCTAACGCAGGTGGGCTATCAGTGTGGCTGTGAATGCAGCGAAGGCTACCGTAAATACAAACATAGCCGCGACCGCACCGAGCGTCTGTGAGTGCTACGGCGATAGTCAACTTCAGAGGCAGATTTCTCCGTTTCTCACTTGGCGTGACAGGAGAAACCCGACTCCTTTGAATGTTGATATCTCAGTCATATGTCGTCCGATTCATTTGATATAGGTATCGTTTCGTTGATTTATGCCCTTTCATGAAAACATAACTCAATTTTGAAAATTTGCGACAAGCAACTGGTTTTGCCGTGGAGGGTCACATATTGGAACCTTTCAAATCTGGGCACCTAATTATCCCTTATCTCTAATGGGTAAACTCTCTTCTGCCCCTACACAACCTAAGTTTATATGTGATCAGTGTAGTGGTTCAGAAAGCCTGCTGTTGTTCATCTGGTTGGAGCTGCACACTGGTGGTGGTTGAAGTGACTCCACATTGACTCCGTTCTGTGTAGATGTAACCTTCATTCATTTATCCCTGCCACAGGGCAGAAAAGCGGCTTTTTCCTTTCCCGGCAAGCTTGGCTTGCTTCCAATTTAGGACTTGCCTCCTTGCCTGTTGAGCGGCAGAAAGGCCCTTGGCTTTAGCTCATAGGCCCCATGGTCTTCTGTCAATGTGGCTTTGTGTATCACCCGCCACGGCCGTTAATGAGCCTCCAATTCAGCCTCATGGCAATGGCTCATTTTCGTTCGCTGCTCGTTTGACTTTATCAGGGAATTACCTGGCAGGGCAGCGTCAACTCTTATACACGTTTGTGGAGTGATTAACATGGCACAGACCTCGACAGAACCTCAGAGCAGATGATGGCATGTCCCGCAGAGCGAGATACAGGCCTTTTGATGTAAATGTGGGAGCATGAAATGAAGTTAATGTTGCGGAATGTACCCAGTTAGCCTAATCTGAGGCTGGATGTACTTGGAAAAAGGGCCTCTTAACTCTTTATCACTCATTCGCTTGCCAGTGCTTTTTGCTTCCTTACTACCTTCCAGAGGAAAACAGCAAAGATGTGTATAAATTTGAATATGGTTCACAATTTTCTCTTTTGATGTTTATTGCAAAACTGGTTAGCAAAACTGCTTTGAAAGCCAAAACCAGCTTGAAAGTACCTCAGACAGTTTACAGTAGTCAGACAGTTGAAATCTTTAGTCAGACAGAGAATCTTTACTTCAGCCAACATCAATTGGCGACCATCAAGGCCTGCTTGAATACAACCTGCTGCTTCAACTAAGACTGTAAATCCTCTCTGGGAACTATGTTGTGACGCAAAACAGAGTCTCCTCATTCAGAGGTTCTCCCACCATCTCGGTGGACCACCCCTCCTCCTCAAAGCGGCCTCTGTCCCTCCATGAATGACCCTGTGTTGCTGCCAACACAGTTATTTCTGTGAACTGGTCAGCATATATTCGAACCATTTGTTTCATAGGAGAGACCACCCCAGGAAAGCAGACAGAAAGGGCGAGCAAGACCCCCATTGATCATTAATTATTAACGCTGTGTACATAAAACACTTTGCCAGTGTCCGTCATCCTTTGACTTGCCTCTCGCACTGTCGTCATTTCAGGCAAATGATGGGTTGCAGAGAAATGCCTCCCTTAATGGGAAACTAGCAGCTAGTTAAATGTCAGGTCACTAAAAGAGGAGAAGCACATGTTCAGGTTATCTTTAAGATTCCGTTGGGATCTGTGTGTCGTTAACTCATCCTTGGTGTTGCATCACAGCTTGAAAGTTGATTAGTAAAGCGAACTAATAAAAACTGATATGGTTGTGGAATGCTAAAATTGTTAAAAAGACTACTTAATTGGTGTAATGTTGTTTATTATTTTCAAACGTGGTACCTTATTATTCCTTGAGGCCCTTTTAATAGGCCAGACACACTTGAATGAAAGCCTTTGACGTAAATCCGTGCAAAGCAGCTGAATAAAGCATTTAGAACAGATCATGCTTCAGCTTACATGACGTAAGAACATTACTGCATCATTTAATTAATGCTGTATGCTTGACAGCAAATTTGACTACGAGTTTCTGTGAGGAACCTGATAAGGGATGCTCAAAAAGGTCAACAACAACAACGCTATGTATGGTACAAGTAAAACAAGCGTTTTCTCTAGAACCACAGCCTTTTCACAAGAAAGACATCAAGGCTGATCTCCTTTTCCGCGCACCTGCAGTCGATGTAGCTTTCAGTGTTGTTTATGCAACACTACTATCAATACCAGCCTCCCACACAGGCCCGTACCTATCCATGCAGGTCCGCGCACACAGTCTTACTGGCTTTACTATCTATACGAGGACCTGGGACATTAAAATTCCTTATAGAGGCTATTCATAAACACCTACACAATTTATCCACACCTACACAAAGGCGCAAATATGTAAACACACACATGCATGCCTATGTTACATGCAAATAGGGAAGAAAATGATGTGTGTGCTTATGTATCCGCATGCGTGTGTGTATTCCGGCCTCTTTGGGGCGCAGGTGCCCTCACTAAGTTAACGTTGATTTCTGTTGCTGGTCATCACAAGTTAAAACGTTTCTTTTATTTAAAAAAAGAAAAAGAACGTTAAATGTGTGTGAGCGAGCAGTACCCGTACGTTGTTATATTCAAAGTACTGTATTTAAAGTGTGAACTGCTCCATCCCATAATACTACTAAATTAACGTTAGAAATGCTGAGGCGATGAACTTCTGAAAGAACAAAGCGCCACTGACCGTCAGATTTATAGCTAAACATTTAGTTAGTCGTGGTTGTTGGTCACTATTTAACTTGTTAATGTAAAAAATAATAATAATAATTAAGCAAAAAATTTGAGTGTGTAAATAATTTTAGATATGTATGAGGACCCCATATTCAAAAAACTTTAGATTTTTATATTTGATTTAATAATTTATATATAAATGAATTATTATGGGAATCTATGGAGGTTTCTCCCAAATTCCAAATGACATGGCAGTGTGTAGTAATAATAATTACTTGCGAAAAATGTCTCTCTCTGTCCTTGTATATGTAATTCTTCAAACTATACTAAATAATAAAAAATATTTTACACTAAAATTATATATTAGTACATGTAATTATTTTACATGTAAACAAACTCTTTGTGTCTGACCTTTTTGAAGATGAATCATTCCGTTTTAACATGACAAAATTTAGATGAAATAATGATTGCCTCTTATTATGGCGGTAAATGTGCTTTTCATGTCTCTGGGAAATTTGCTGATGGAGTTTGGGATGCACTTGCCAGCAGGAAGTGCCGCAAATGTGACGTGAGCGAATGGTTTGTGCCAGCAGTGAGTGTGTCTTTAATGCCTGCAGATGGCCTGTGGTAGGATGTAGATGATGCTGCTCGTATCCGTTTCTCTGCAGTCAAGTAATGGTTGGATCCCCAAGGTTTCCTTTACAGGGAATGAGAGAGAGGAAGAGAGGAGAGTGCTATTGATTTTTTATTGCGTTCATCGACTGGCTCCAGTGATATTTACTCATTTGCTTTGTGCGTCCTTGTACACACGCCCATCTGAGTGTTTGTGTGTGTGTGTTTTATTCTCCTGTTTTAAAATGCTTAGTCATTGAGTCTCATCTTTGTGCCATTTCCACAGAGAAAGATTACAACAGCCTTTGCGAGCGACAGCCAATCGGGCGGATGCTCTTCCGGCAGTTCTGTGATACCAGGCCAGAACTGAGGCGCTGTGTCAAATTTTTGGATGCTGTGGTAAGAGAACAACTATGTTTTATTCTTCATTTTAAGGCAGAGCTTTAAAAACTTGAAAAGTAAGAATGTCACTGCCATTGTGTGTCTAATCAAGGTCTTTGACCCCAGACTACTCTAGGGAGTCTGTCTCTGTCACTAGGAAAAGAGTTCTGGATGAACTGGTCTGATAAAAGGAAATATGATGGTGGTTTGTGTTGCTTTTCCTCTCAACTGTTGATAAAACAAGAAACGCTGTAACGCCTGTGAATTTTGTAGAATGTTATCATTCAGGAAGCCGTCAAGGTGCAATGAGAGAAATTTAAGTCAGCACACCCTCTCTTTCATAGTCCTCTTAGGACTGGGCCGTCCTTGTATAAGGGTCAGGGTCACCCCAAGTGGTAGCACCTCGTTCCAGTATCTATAGGGAGGATGTTCCTAGCTGCTTGAGACATTTCAAGATCAGTCTGGTTGCAGCACATTTTACTACTAAATAGGACACAGCTGAGAGACACCCTTATTACTCACTGAGTAATGTCCTCTGGTTATTTGATGCCTCGAAACACTGATTTACATGCTCTTCCCTTCACGGCCTGGACCGATTTAAAAATCTCGGCCCTCCTTTACAAAAACTGCCAATTCCAGATAGCTTGGCCTTTGCAAGCCTCAACAGAAAGCTCATATAAATATCGTCTTTCGTTGGCACGTTCACGCCCACGCGCCAACCGCTGTTCACCCCCTCTCAAAGGCCAAGTAGCTGCATAATTAACCAAAGCTTGCTACCCTGCATTAATAAACACACTACAGGCAACAAGCAATGTCTTGGCCTCAAAACGAGGGGCTTTCCTCGCCTGTATGGAAACAAATTAGTCATTGACAAAAGCCAGGCGAGCATTAGTCCAGCAACAAGGCTCTTCAGTGTTATCGTCCTTCAGTACAGTGCTGGACAGTGTTGATTTTATCTGGAAAAGGCTGACGCTAGGGGCTATGCCACGGACATGTACCACTAGTACAGACTGTGTTTGCTTTAGCCAATGGCCTTTCTCATGGTCAGGCATGTTCACGCTACTTGGTTATGACGCGTGTGTCAGGTCAAAAAGGCAGTGCAGGGGTGAGGAGGGTTGTATTGATTATTAAGACAGGAAATGTCAAGAAAATGACAAAGATATGTATGTGCTTTAGGCCCTAATGATATTGATATCCCTATGATATTCTTCATAAATTCAACGTATTGTTTCTGTGATCCAAAATAAACTTGCCACATTTCCAGAAAAATTTCTAGTTTTCTGTCTTTTTTTGGTAAATCTTATAACATGATGAATATGTGTGTTTCTCTGTTTATGTGTTTGCAGGCTGAGTATGAAGTAACCCCAGATGAGAGGAGAAAGGAGTGTGGACAGGACCTCATAAACAAGTACTTAAATCCAAAGGTAGGATGCATTGCAAACAGCCATCAGATAAATATTTTAGTTAGTTATGATCCAAAACTCACTCGCTTTCTGAACATGGTAGAAAAACTGAGTGTGTGACCTTTGCAGTCAGAAAGCCATGTCCCAGAGGTGATTGAGGAGGAGGTGTCTAAGTGTGCGGAACGTTTGGAACAAGAGGCCTGTAAAGAACTCTTCGTGGAGTGCACCAAGTAAGTCCCAGACCCAAGATAAACAAGAATCCAGTGACCTCAATAACCAGACCCACAACAGGATTCTGAAAAGAAAATATTTTATTTACATATTATAAAAATATTTTGCCCTAAATTCCTCGACTGTTTGATTTCAGTTACCCCAGTTACTTATTTCAGTTACTTTGTTTTATTTAAATATATCTTTATTTCTTTCATGGTCTATTTAATTATTGCTTCAAAACCTGATTTTCTAGTAAAAAAATATTTAGAACTTTCTCAGGAAATATGAATAATGATATAGTTGAACTGTTAACTGAATCTCACCCATTTTTAGACTCATCCATGACTACCTGAGCATGGCCCCCTTTGCAGACTACCTCGACAGCATGTTCTTCAACCGCTTTCTACAATGGAAATGGCTGGAAAGGTACTACAACAGCCTCTCTTTCACATTAGCTGTTGTACATTAGTCATTGTGGAACTTGAACAGTTTGACTCTTGGCCAAGTTTTTTTATCCGCTGGGATATTTTTAAAAACAAATGTAGTTTTTAAACAGTATCAAAACCCTGAAATTATGAGTAATATATATACCACCAAGACGTTGCGTTATGTTCCTTAAAAAGTTGAATTATTCCTTTGGGTGGCGAGATTTAGTTATGAAGCCAAGCTTATGCAAACCAGATGTGAACCCTGGCCCCTACTGTTTATTTGCATTTGTTAGTGGAAAAAAGTTTTTTAACCTGCATGTTGAAAAGCAAGCCTGGGCAAATCCCAACCAAAATTGTTTACATGGAACAGAATGATGTGCTAGAGTACATTCCTATGAACTTTGTGTTTTTAAGAAACCCAATAGACCAATTCTGATACGGCCTACCACGGAGTCCACAGCACAGGGCACAAGCAGACCCACAGCATTTTCCTGGGTGTGTTCCAGAAGTCCTCTGTGGCCAAAAGTACTCTGTTAAAAATGAAAATGATGGTCATAATGTTCCCCTGTTGCATTTCAAAAATGTTTACAGTACCACGTACAAGTTTGGACAAGCCTCAAAACAGTTTGTCATCTTTTTAGGCTTCTTTCCACATGTTTGACTTTCTTTAACAGCAGTACGTATGTGTCCATTCATTTTTATAAGTGTTGAGTACGCTTTGGTTGCCATTTAAACTTATTATTTTTTAAAAAGACTTAAAAATTTGAAACCTGAGGTCAATTTATCATGCACAGCTATTTCTATTACATTTGTATTAAAAAAAATTATACATGGATACAGATTAATCTGTAGAATAAATGTATCTATTAACCAGAGCAACTAGACATGTCCATGGTATGACATATGTCACTGACATACTGTGTATCACTGACATATATAATTTATGTTAATTTTGCTTTTGCTTCTTTTCTCAACAGACAGCCAGTTACAAAAAACACATTCCGTCAGTACAGGGTATTGGGGAAGGGCGGCTTTGGTGAGGTGAGTTTCGTTCATCTTTACAACTTCAACATACAGTACATTTTTAGCACTAGGGTCAAAACTCTTTACCAAGTAATGCAGCTCTGCCAATCCATGAAAGCTAAATGACAGTTGTTTTTTAAATGATTTTTCCAAAAGCCTTTTAGGGCAAAAATCCTGAGTCAAACCCCACGGCAGTGGCCATAATCTTTTGTAGACCAGAAGGAAAATGTTGCTATCTGCCCACATGCAAAAACTGCTCTTAGATATTTCTTTGTACGCTCCATCTAGCTGCAAGTGATTCGCTTTGTTGTTGAACTTTTACCCTCTGTTTACACTTCACTACTTTACTAAATTCAGGGGTCTCTAATATCCATAGAAGAGCATTTGTAGTGGAATTCTGTCTAAGAAGGAAGTTTTCATCAAGGTCCTTCTCGGCTTTCTTTTCTCTTGAAGGTGTGTGCATGTCAGGTTCGGGCCACAGGGAAGATGTACGCTTGCAAAAAGCTGGAAAAGAAAAGGATCAAAAAAAGAAAAGGTGAATCCATGGCCCTCAATGAGAAACAAATTCTGGAAAAAGTCAACAGTCGATTTGTGGTAAGTACTTAAGGCTTCTCGCTGACCTCACATGTCTTGCCTGTTCTCACATAGTCTCCAGTTTGAGAAGCTTATCTTTTTGACATCTCTATTGACCCACCATGAATTCTTGTAAAAGAAAAGGCTTAAATTCATCATGGTTGTAAAATGCTGAGAGAAAGGCAAAGCAGGCTCTGGCTTTATGATGATCCCAAGCCATCTCAGATTAAAAAGTCACGTAATTATTTAAAACTTTGCTGTCCTCAAATGCCCCGTTTTAATGGAATTGTTAATATTAACTTTCAGAACCCAGATTCAAGGAAACCTTTTTTCCATTGTTTTCTAATTTTGAAAACTGGACATAATCAGGACAATTTAAGCACTATGCTTACATATAAGATTTCTAGATAGATTCAAAGAACACATTGTGGCCATTAAGTCAGAGCATGCCCATAATGAAATATCATTTTAGACATTAACTCCTATGTCCTGTAGAATGGGACATTCATAGGATATGTCTTTTGGATACTTTGCTTGGCACGAAATAGCCTAGATAGCAATATTTGAATATTAAATTAGGATGGTGGGAATGTAGAATACTGTATTAATTCTGATTCTCACCCTAAAAAACAGTATTGATAAATCATGAAATAGGATAGAGGGAACATATTTAAAATTGCCAATTGTCTCCAGTTGACAAGATAGGTTTGTTTATCCTTAATCAGGATCTAGGTGATCTCTCCCTTACCCTTTTATTAATGAACTGTGATTTAGAGATCCTGATCTGATCCACATAGAAATTTAAATAACTTCAAATTTAAATGCTTCAAAGGATAAAATGTGAACCGTTCCATACTGCTGAATATTTGGATGTGGGAATAGATTTGCTTAGAGCAGCGTTTCTCAATCCCAGTCCTTGCGGCCCACCGCTCTGCACATATTCAATATTTCCTGCACTGTCGCATGCTGGTCCTACGTTGCTAAATAGCTTATCAGTAGCATCAGCTGTGCTGTGGGTCGGGAAAGTCGAATCTGTGCAGAGCGGTGGTCCGTGAGGACTAAGATTGAGAAACGCTGGCTTAGAGTAAACATGCATTGTATTTGACAGGGTTATGAGCTCTCTCAAAGCATTAAGTTTCAAGGGACTCTTATTGAAATATTTCCAGTAATGAAATGAAACACATACAGTATATATGACAGAAGGCCGACCCCATGCAGGCTGTTTCGGGCTTGTTTTGTTTGGCCGTTCTTCTTCTTCTTGTCAGTTTTGGACGAAAGTTTATAACCGTTTTCTCACATACATTCTGTGTGAGTTGCATAGCACTCTTTCTATATGTGAAACCTTTACTGTGAGACCTCCATGACAGCTGTCCTCTCTTTTTTTCCCCCGTCGAGGTGAGTCTTGCGTACGCCTACGAGACAAAAGACGCCCTGTGCCTGGTGCTCACGCTGATGAACGGTGGAGACCTGAAGTTCCATATCTACCACATGGGGGAGGCTGGCTTTGAGGAGAAGAGGGCCATCTTCTACGCCGCCGAGATCTGCTGCGGTTTGGAGCACCTCCACAGGGAGAGGATAGTGTACAGGTCAGCCACATGTCCCTGACTGAAGACTTGTACAAATAAAGCTTCTCCTTTGATGAGAAGATAAAAACCTCTATTTTTCCATTTCTTTTTTTAAATTAGGGATTTAAAGCCGGAAAATATACTGTTGGATGATCATGGTAAGTACTAGGACAATTTTAATTTCTATAGTTATATTGATCATATTGGTTGTATATAAGCCCATTTGATTATTAGTTACATCAATAGCATGACAGTAATTAATATTTTAGTGTGGAAGTGTGCATTTCAGATCCAAGCGGTCTTGCTAGTATAAACCACTAGAGGGAGTAGAGCACACCACGTTTGTAGACTCCTTAAAACTACATATGGTGACACAGACAGTGTTTCCTGATCCTGAACAATATAGTTATCCTAGCTGCACACATTTTTTGTGTTTCTCATTCTCTGCAAACTCATTAAGGGTTTGTTTATTGGCTGAATTGAGATGGGAGCATTAGGGCAGAGAGAATGTCAAACAATGTAGAGCAGGGCTATTCCAGGACCAGGATTGTGACAGTGTGCTCCAGTGTTGCAAAGTGCTGACTTGTTTTAGCTGGATCTTTTGCCTTCACTGTAGCAACAAGGCTCTCTCCAGGGATTTTAGTATGAAGTTTTGTTTTCCACACATGCATCTCGATTTAGCTTCATTGAGCATCAAGTCAAGCAGGAAATATGCTTAAAAGATAGTCAGCTTTTGAAAACAGGACGTAATTACATCTCCAGAAGAAACCTAGTCCTGTGAATGTATAAAACTGATACTGTATTTAGTGATTGTCATGATATAGTGACAGTCACAGTTAACAGAGTGGTCATGCTACTCAAACACTAAGTATTTTAATTATATTAAATTGTATATAACTTTCAATTTTAAAATTATGATTACTTTTTTAACACCAGTATAGTAATCTTGAGCCAGTGGACTGTAGTGAATAATTGTCATTGTGTTTGTCTGGGAACGCACTGACGGCTGATCCGTGTCTCTATTCAGGTCATATTCGCATATCAGACCTGGGCCTGGCCGTGCATGTACCAGAGGGCCAGACAATCAAAGGCCGTGTGGGCACTGTTGGGTATATGGGTAAGAAGGAACTTTTTGTGGTTTGTTGCCTATTTTTCGTCCATGGTGATGACTCATTTGTTCCTTTTTCCATAACTATATGGAACTATGAAACTAGATCAGATATAACTATAACTATATCAGATATATTACACTACCAAGATACCAAGAATTGTGTTTTTGCTGGTTTGCTTGATATCTAATTTAGAGGAAACACAAAGAGTTGTAGATCATAAAACCCGAAGCTACTGCAAAACAGGATCACTCATAAACAACTGTGGCATTATTAACTAAGGCGACATCTTGTGTCTGTCCATTCCAGCCCCCGAGGTGGTGAAAAATGAGCGATACACCTTTAGTCCGGATTGGTGGGCTCTGGGCTGCTTGCTGTATGAGATGATCGAGGGCCAGTCGCCCTTCCAGCAGCGCAAGAAGAAAATCAAGCGCGAGGAGGTGGAGCGGCTGGTTAAAGAGGTGGAAGAGGAGTATACCAGCAAGTTCTCAGAAGAGGCCAAGTCCCTTTGTAAAATGGTCAGCATCTCACACCCCTTTCATTTTTCATGTTATGCTTGTGGTTAGTTCACAGATACTCTTAGTGGTGCATTTCCTGTATTGCCTGTACGTATCATAACTCAGTAAGGCAAGAATAATGGCTCCCGTGATCACCTGAGTCTTCGTTTTAGACTGAAATCACCCTGAGAACCCCGAGAGTATTTAGCGAGTGATTGCTGGGCTCTCATGCTGGCGCTTTGCTGATTAGTGTGACCTCAGAATATCAGGACTGGCGGCTAATCAGCTAGCTAGGTATAGTTTTATTCAAATCACGACTAAAAGAAACTGAACATCCTAGAAATGCGGCTCCCACAAAGAGCAAAGTGCTGAACTGTTCATGCTAATCAGTGTTTTGAATCATACTTAGAGTGAACTCTATTTACATAAGGGATGTGGGATTCATAGGTATGTTTCATGCTGGGTTTTTTGTTCCCACAGCTGCTGGCCAAAGAACCCAACGAGAGGCTCGGCTGTCAAGGCGGAGCCGCCGAGGTGAAGGCCCATCCACTCTTCCGCTCCATCAACTTTAAGCGGCTAGAGGCAGGCATGCTGGAAGCCCCGTTCATTCCCGATGTAAGAATATTCACATTAGGCATGGCTATTAAATGAAAGGTTTTATTTCAGCAGGCACTATGAGCAAGGCCTTTTCACATTAAAATCTCTGAAACTCTCATACTCATCCTTTCATACTCATACTAGAATACTGCCTGATAATACTGTAATACAGAGTCAGAAGTTTTAGAATCTCGAGACTTCTGGTTAGGGTTGGGCAATAAATCGAATATTATCGATATATCTTGTCATGTTCCACGTGCGATGTAGTAAATGACTATGTGGTGAATATTGAGTACAAATCACGTTAATGTTAAACAGACAGTATGTACTTCACTTTTGAGTTTGGCTTCTCTGTCCTCTCAAAGCAGAGTGCTCACTCCCCCGCCCATCCATAACAATCTCCTAACGCATGCATGTTTTGTTCTGGAAGCGGAGGAAAATGAGCGTGCAGAGAGAAGTGAAAATCCATACAATTTCAGGGACATTAATTGGAAGTAGAAGCAGACGACTTGGTCCCGAAGAAAAACAGCACTGGTTCTGTTATACTGTGCACAAAAACAGAAGTAAATGCGTAAAAACGCATAAATGACATTCTTGGCGATGTAAACACGCTGTGTATGGGCGCTTGCGTCCCTCACAAAAATGCTCCAGTTAAGTCAAATCTTCACTTTTATTACAGACAAAGCTCATATTTTAGCTGTTCAATAACAGCAACCAGCATTCTACTCACAATACATACATTTACTTGATATTTTCAGTGTTTATTCCGGATGCACCTCCATCACATTGTTTTGACGGGCCTCTGAGTCATGTTTGGGGGATCGTGGGAAATGTAGTTCTTCCCAGACAGAGAGAATATATTGAGCGATATATTGTGTATCGTGATGTAGCTTAAAAATATTGCAATATTATTATTATTACACCATATCGCCCAGCCCTTCTTCTGGTTATGAAGTTGCAAATTTGAACCAATTTCCAGGCATTATACTTACTCTTGAAAACAAAAGGACATCCTTAGGACAACTGTTATTACACCAGGTACAGTAGTGTATTGGCTATATAATGGCTATAGAGGTCTGAGTAAGCTGCAGTGCATTAAATGGAAATAGTGTCTACGCCTCCACGTTGTTCTTTGTGTCTATGACGCTCACTCTTGTACGCCCCTTTTTGCAGCCTCAGGCCATTTACTGTAAGGATGTGCTGGACATCGAACAGTTCTCCACTGTCAAGGGGGTGGAGCTGGAGCCCAAAGATGACTCCTTCTACAGCAAGGTGTCTACGGGAAGCGTGCCCATTCCCTGGCAGAACGAGGTCAGTGCGAACAGCATCACATGCCTGCATTTAGGTGTATCCAAACGACACAATGTCGTCGACAAATCATTGTACTGAGTCAGACAAAACATGGAACGAAGTCAGGGACACAGTAATAAGCTCTAATTCACAGCATTTTGGCCTTGGTTTCTAAACTGCACAGAAACTGAAAGTGCATCTTAAAACAAGATTCTTAATCAGCCGACTCCAGAAGACCTTGCACTGAAGAGTCTGCACACACTGTGCTCAGGACTTTGATTTGCTAGTTGTAGGACAGATGTGGGCAGAAACTAAAGATAACAGCAGGCAATAAAAAAGTAATGGAACATTTTTCATTTAGGAAGCAATTAAGTCAACTTTGACAGACTGAAAGTCAAGATAAAACAATAGTTAAAGCTAATTATTATTTGATATAGGAGTAACGTCCAACATTAATCGCCTGTTTTTTAGCATTTCAGATAGTTTCTAGCGTTAGTTAAAGTGTATCTTCAGGACGGTTCCATTTGTTGTATTTCTCCAGATGATCGAGACAGAATGTTTTAAAGAACTCAACGTGCTGAATCTAGACGGCAACGTGCCACCTGACCTGGACTGGAGAGGTCAGCCCTCACCCCCACCCAAACAGGGCCTGCTACAGAGACTCTTTGGAAGACAGGTGAGACCCAAGACCCACTGTCCTGTTGGATCAAAGTCAGGCCCAGTTTTATGATGATTATGCTGAAAAAATGGCAGTTATGCAACAAAAGGCCAGATTCATAAGATGTTTATTTATAGTAGATATATTCTTTAGATTATTCTAGAGTATTCAGTATTTTTGTATTTTATATTTTTGGCGCTGTCGTTTAAAATTAAATGTTTAGAGATTTGTTCAGGGAACATCATGAAAATATCTTGACTTCATTGTTTTTGAGTTTTAATGTTCACCTTTGAGATAATATTTGCTGAATATCAGTATAATTTCTTTCTTTTTATTCTTCTTCTCACATTTTCCACCCATGTTTAGTGAAAGCATGCTTTTAAAGTCTATTTCTTGTGAGGTCTTCCTTTATTCCTATTGATGCAATTTGATCAAATTCCCTGGGCGCTGCCCTTGTTAGCTGCACACTGCTCCTTCACAGATGGTTCAAACGCAGAGGTCACATTTTGTTGTGGTGCACTGTGTGCTGTGCTGTGGTGTGTTCACAATAACAAATAATCACTCACTCATTAAATGAGCTTTAGTCAGTAATCAGTAATGGACAGTGTTTGATTCACATCTCTGTCTCCCTCCCCAGGACTGCTGTGGAAACTGCAGTGACAGTGAGGAGGAGCCTACAAGGCTGTGAGGGCGTGATGCGGCCAAAGCCCCTCCCCACCTCCAGCAGAGGGTCTCATTTGTTTACAATTTTTGCACATTTGTATTTTTAAGATAGGTCTATATAAACATTGGAATGTATATTTTCACTATATAGCCATGCAGTCTGTGTTATTTAAGACAGCAAAAGGGTCACAATTACCGTCCATCATTCGCAAAGACAGGTAAGTCAACACTGGTCAAGTCCAAATGGCCCGCACCACCCAGTCCACATATCAGCCTGTGTCATAGTCTCCTGTCACCATTTCTTTTGCTTTTTACATTTCTTTTACTTCAGTCTCCTCCATGTGTGTGCTCCCAAATTGTTTTAAATAAGGGTCAACGAAGGAACAGATGTGTTAACAAATATTTTTATATTTATATTTTGATTTTTCTTATGGTAATCTTGACAATCAAATGACACCATTTGTACAAAAACCTTAGATGAGCGTGCGCGTGACGGTTCACAACGGCACGGCCGAAAACAGCGGATGGATTTTCTTGAGTTTTGATGTATGAATCTCAACATTTTAACCCAGATGTACTTGTAGAGTTTATCCAGCTTTACACACCTAGTAAAAACCAAATAGGCGTTTTAAGAAGTGCATACTGTGGACGATCTCAGCCGTGCCATGTTGTAAATAGGCGACACTCATCTGTAAAACCCTGAGTGTGTCTTCCTGCTGATTTCCTTCAGAGTTTTAGGAAAAACACATCATAAGTGACCCATACTGTGCATGATGAGTCTACGCATAAAACATTTTGCATTTATAGTGCATTTATTATTCTTCATGTGGTTCTGTGTCTTGTGATAGTTCACAATGTTTTATTATCAGACAACACCATTACAGATCATCATAAACATTTAACATATTTGTGCATTAACATCTCCTGCATTACAGGTGTCAGTATGTGGTTATGAGTAGATTTATCATGCATAATGTCACAGGCTTTTAGAAAGGTTTACTGCTGCTTTTCCCACATTTTGGGCTAAATAAAAGAAACCACATAATTCTCTGTTACTTGCCAAAAATACCGTCTACAGTCTGCTTAAGGTTTTCGTTCCTTAGTTTTTAGGCTTTAACTAGTAGATTTGACATCTTAATGCACTTAAGACCAAACCGTTTAATTTTGTCCTCCATTTCCATGGAAGGTGCCTTCGATGTTCTAAGGTACTCTTGTAAATTAGAATTCTTTTTTTTTTTTTTAAGAATTGTGATAATCATTTAACTATTTGAGTCAGCTTAGCTCTTTGCACATACACCCCCTTCCTTTGCTGATGTTTTTTTACCTCATCTGTGTCCTGTGGATGTTCATTCTTTATCAAAGACTCTTGTGGACCTTTTCTTTTGTCCTGGAACTTTTGGACAAGACACTGTCTCTCAAGACGAAAGACAGATGGACTCAAGATCTTGGAGCCTTTTTTATTCTTACCTTTTGTCCTAGCTGTTTGTCAGATTCTGAGGCGTGTTCACAAGTGCGTCGGAGGAGGCCTGAGGGGCGGGTCTTTACCTCAAGGGTGGCGGCTTCCTGTCATATAGCCCGACTCGCTCATCGTTCTGCGCTTCACCTTTCCGCTCGTCTCCGATGTTAACTCAAGTACATTCCAGTCTCTACCGTACTGTACAGTTGTGAAAGGGATTTCCCTTTTCTTTGTTCATTTCCTGTTTTATTTAGCAATAACGGGATTTTATAAGCATAACTACCACATACACACACACACACACACGTGACGTGTAAAGCGAACGACACCGCAAAACCAGAGCAAGACTGAACTTCATTTGACTCTTGTTGTGTCCCTGAGCCAGGCTTTAACACTGTGAAGGAGGAGATTTCGCCAATTTCTGTCACAGTTGTATAATATTTTTTTTTCCTCTTACGCAATGCACTGATGTTATTATTTTTGTTGTTGTGTACATATTAAGTGTTGATGTATGTATGTTTGCCTAATTGCGGCGTGTACGTGCCTGTGTGAGTGTGTGGGCGCTCACGCTCATGTTAGCACTGCATGTGCCGTGTCGCTCATCATAACCACTAGCTGATGCCATTACGTCCCTGTAGAAGTGGAATAACTTAACAGTCTTCTGTGACGGGAGCTTTGGGCAGCTTTCGCATTCGGGAAGGTCAGGCTAAATTTCTAATTTCAGGCTAAACGCTTGTTCAAATTTTTTTTTTTTGCATTTGTCATTATCCTTTCATTTGTTCCGAAAGAAAGTGCTAAAAATAAAGACTCCTCCTTAAATCACTACTTAAGGAATAATGGCAGTGTTTTTACATGATGGTTTTAACAGTTCATATATATATATATTTTTTTTTTTTTTTCATTTTTATGTGCAGTATGTACTTTAAATATAAGATGCAGCGGAATTCATCCCCACTAGGGTCTTACAGAGAATAGACATAGTCAAAGCAGATTGGACACCTGTGGCAGTTGTGTGATTCTGCACACACACAATCAAAGTGTGTGTTTATTTAGGCTAAAAGTAAAGTTAGATTAAATTATTTAAATACTTAAGTCATAATTTACATGCTAAAACAAATGATACCACAACCGATTTGGCTTATTATTTTTTTATGATTTTTTTGTATTGCTTTACAAAAATAATTTTCATCATGGGCTTTTAAAAGAAAATGCAGAAATGCTCTTTAACATTTAATTCCAAAATGTTTTTTACGTGCCATTATCCTCATCTTTACCGTTAAGCAGAGCTTCAGCATAAGTGCTAAATTAAATGGCTAGGTTAGCGACATTCATAACATTCTATATTCTCTGTTTAGTAATAGATGCCATTATTAAAAATGTTGTTTAAACATTGCCGTTTGTTAAGGAGAAACCAACACTGTGCAATGGGTCCACCTGGTGTTTACGGTCTGCCTCCACGTTTTATAATTGGAGTTATTGGGTGCCTTTTCACCTAAAATTTACTGTCAATGTTAATGATCAAATACGAAAGTAATGCTTATTGTAAACATGCCCATTATTTTGTCAAATAGCCCATTAGGGATAAGAAACCAGATGTTCGTTCAATACAGATGTTCAATATTTATTAGCCAAATAAATGAAAGTGCTTAAAATAGACATTTCAATTGAGTCTTGTGCCGATGCAACATTTCTAATCTTTTACTGCTAGATTGAAATTGACGGCCAATATGTGCATGTCATTGAGTTTCTAGTGTGCCATGATGTTTCTGATGAGAAAATGTACAATGCATTAAAACTCATTTTTATACTTGACATTTTTTAAGTTCATTTTCTGGCTGTGCCCATTTCAGTTGTTTAGAATTGTTCAGCATCAACTGCTGAATTGCTCAAATATTGTTCAACATGAACAATGAGGTTTGCCAAGCATTTATTTAAAGATTGAGCTCCAGGGATGTGCTGGCGGTATTCTAAAAAATATTCACTCTCTTCAGTGGAATAATTTTTTTAACAGCTTTGGGCCTTATTTTGTGTTTTTTCTGAGATTTTGTTTGAAGAGTTATGATGCGTCGCCACATTATAGTTGATCACTCGTTTTTCGCCTTTCATATTTTGCAATGTGTGGTTTATTAGCACTTCAGTCCAACTATGTCGAGTTAAAAATAAAGTTCTCGGTTTTTTCCTTTGTCATGGGTTTGTTAAATACCACTATCGTTGTTTGCCCACTTGAAAGGCAGATAATTTGTTGGAGGAGCTCCTAAAGACATTCTTCAATGAGCACAGAGAGCTGGAAGTTGTGATTCTAGTTGTGATGAAGGCAATCATGCTGAGTAAATGTGCTTTCTGATCTCTTCCCCTCTCTCCCCTTGCGTCCTTTTCACTGTGTTTCTTTGATTTGTCCTCCATATGTGCCTGTGAAGATTGTACTACGTGCATGGCTACTTATGCCGGCCCTCTTTGTAACACATTTTTGGGTTGTTTTGTTTCCTTTTATTTTGTTTGGCTTCTGTTAAGTATTTTCAATAAATTTTGGTCTGATTAGTCCATCTTGCCTTTCAAACTATTTGTCCTATTTTGGGAAGGATTCCCAAAAGAATTTGCAGTGGAGCTCTTGCCAAATATTTCTCAAATTGTGCTGTCTCTGGAGATCTCCTTTTTCAGCCATATTTGGACATACGATCTACTTGAAAAGCACTAAAATGTGTCTATGAAGTGTCTTAGATTAGCCTGGAATTCAGGTAGGACATTGTTGTCTAATAAGTTTATGCACACATTTCTAAATAATAAAATTACTATTCTTAAAATGTTATGGGCGGCACTAACTCTAACTTGAGTAATGTAGTCAGTACCTGAGTACATATTTTTAGTATTCTTTCCACCTCTGGTTTTGAGTTTAGACAGTAAAACGTCTCTTTTTAATGAAAAGTAAATGCTAAACACACATTCTTGTGTTAGCTTAACCTAACAATGTTTTTTGTTCTCCTTTTCTCCATTTTCAACATTAACTTGCATTACTAAAATACCACATAGCGTTCGACTGCTAATGTGTTTCAATTAGTTCAGTGGCCCTCAAATCACTTTACAAGCATTTGAATCTGCTGAGCTTAAAGCTCCGCGGGCGCCGTTTTGGCCTTCATGGCGTGTCCCTGCGCTTCACTCGCTCCAGACCGCCTTCTGTTGCCGGGCAACGCGCTTTAAAAGGGATTTAAAAGAAATAAATAATGTCGCAAATAGACCATTCGGGGCTTTTTTAACAACAAGAGCGTCCCTGTCGCACGCTGTCGTTAAATTAGCTTGTATTTTAAGGACAGCGTAAAGGTTAAAGAAAATCGGCGGCCTCATCTGTTCTCTCAGAGGCCGTCTTCGTTTTGTGATTGTCAGTAATCAGTGGAGAG
Organism: Distichodus sexfasciatus; assembly: GCA_032718565.1. Taxonomy (NCBI): domain Eukaryota; kingdom Metazoa; phylum Chordata; class Actinopteri; order Characiformes; family Distichodontidae; genus Distichodus; species Distichodus sexfasciatus. Next base: position 1,268,706 of record JAVGVS010000026.1, on the reverse strand, counting down.
CGTGTAAGTGCCCCACATGTGATTCGTTTTGGAATGTAACGGGCTACTTGAGCTCCGCGCTTAAGTAGTAAGACCATTTTGAAAAACGGCAATAGAGAAACCGGAAGGGGTTCAGGTAGCCACGCCCCCACTCTCGTATCTCAATACGTTACGTCGTCTGTCTGTTAACCACAAGCCCCGGCCAGATTCCACACCTTGATCCAATTTAGTGCTTATCAGGACTGAGCATTAAAAAGATGCAATCTGTTGGGCGAATTTTAGCACTTTATGTCCTATAGCCGAGCCGGTACTGTATTTGTATTGCAGTCTCCAGTATTATTTTTGTTGGTTTATTCGAATAAATAAGTGTACTATTTGGTCAGTATTCTACTTCAATGCAGCAAAAACATACACTTTACTGTTGTATGATATAATGGAAAAGCCTTGATTTGCAGTTCCTCATTTTTAATGGAAGCGAAAAAAATTCAAGAGGCATTTGCAGTGTTCAAGTCTGTGACCCTTGTGACACTATGCTCTTTAGCATGCTAGTCTTTTCTATCGGAAAGCTGTACATAGAGACACATTAGTGCAAGAAGTGTTTCTTAATATAATAGCTTGGCATGGTGATCAATGATTTAGGGCCAGCTTTTGCTGATTCATGTTACACTATTTTAAGCTATAGCAGTATTTTCTTACATGTCTCTCATACTGGCTGTTACTAAAACTGGTCACCTTTTTAAATAGTGGACGAAATCAGTGACATAAAAACTGCCTAGCTATAGTCACTAAAGTAAATTTATTGTGTGTGACTGTAAGTGGTGCATATATTGAATAAAAAAAGTAATGTTCTGCTCAAAAGAGACAAATTACTCCTTTCTTGAGTCAAATTATTCAGTATATGTCACAGACAAATGATTAACACCAATGGCAAAACGCTAAGCGTGAGGCTGACAAGCGGCATGATTTTATCAGCTGAATTGCATGCTGGCTAGTGATGAATAGATTTGAAATAATGGGAGCTCAATTACACCGTCAAGTCTCTTGAGTCACGGGGATATTTTGTTAAAACGTAGACAAGGCCAAGCGGGCCATGTCCAAACATTCACTTGTCTGAAAATAGAGCGGGCCGGTGACGACTGAGGATGGAGTGCAGGGACGCTGGTGACGCATTTTGCACTTACCGAGAACTCAAGAGTGATACAAAGTTCGTGTATTTATCACATAAAGAGAGCGCGAGGGGGAGAGAAAGAGCCCTCTGGGGTGACATGAGTTTGGCATTTACTCACTACAAGACAAAAGCTCTCATTGTCTCACACGAACGACACTGTGCCGCTGATAGCGTCTGAGTTGCAAGGTCATAGAACTTGTGTAATGCAGTAATTGTCATGGCACGGGATCCATCCCTGACTACGAAGGGAAAATGCAGGCCAAATTCAACATCAGGCCTCTGGTGTCCTCTCCAAAGGTGGCCAGTGTAGTTTCGCTATGGAGTAATTAAGAAATGAACATTGCATTTGTATGCACTTTGCTACAACTGAAGCACTTTGCAGAGACAATAAGGAGCTGCATCAACCAGCACCAATGAGCTCTAGTAACCATTCCCCAGCACCGACACCACACATTAGCTCAGGTGGTAAATGGGCAGGAGAGAATTCACCACTGAGTGATAGGGAATGGAATAGGGGGCGGATGTGAAAGGGCCATGATGTAACACTTTGTCAGGACAAGAGTATTTCATCTCTTTAATAAGGATCTGAGGCACTGGAGCATTGAGATCCACACAGACCACAGGATGTCAGCCCCTTTAGGACCTTACCAACACCACCTATGGGAAAGTCACTCCAGCCACTGGGGAGGACTGTACTAAGCTCCTGGCAGCTGGCCATTGAGCAGCAGAGTGACCTTTTGCCTTCTGTTGGATCACTGTCACATTTGCCTGAGTCACTGTCTTCATTGAGGCCGGGACACACTTGTCACATTCTCCAGAGACAATGCAGGAAATGCCTCATAGAGCAGTGGAAACGAAAGCCCATGAATTCAAACATTTGTAGCAGACGTGCCAACCAATTTTAACAATTTGCAGGAATAAAAGTAAATATTTTCTAGAATTTTTAGGCACACACTGGCAGAGACACAAATGAGAAAACAGAAATCAATTGTGGCAATGATTTGCATCTGTTATGGTGGTGAAAACAAGAGCAGAACAAAATGTTCTATATTCCTCGCTCCAAACATATAAATGATTTGTTCTGACAATAACTCAAGGTTGATGGCTCGGAACCACCTCACAGTGAGACAGAGAAAAAAAGAGAGGAACAAAACACTCAGATGCGAAGTGAGCAAAATATGTCCATGAAATTGAAGTATTCTTCAATGATACACAAAGAGGAGACTCTTTTCTAAGAATCTGCTGGGGATAATGTTAAAAATCAATTTCTCTCATCTCATTTATTTGCCAAGATGGCCCACAAAGGGAAAAACAAAGCTGGTTTTCAGCTTCACAACAAAGACAGCAAAGAGATTTTAGCCCATGGCTGGCTAAAATGAACTCTGGCATGATGTTGTTCATGAGGCCTTGAGTACAATGGGGATTGAAGCGTTACAATAAAGCCAAGGGGAGGCAGACAGATCAGACCAAAGATGCTGCTCTTGGTTAAATTGAGCAATCAATTTTGTTTCCCCTGTCAATAAGCTGGTTATTTAGTTGTCACAGCTGGTAACATCATTCGGAATGGCACTTTTTATTCTTGCCATTGTTACTATGACCCTGGGTCTGTGTTTATTAGTCATTTACTTTTTAGTGCCTCGTGATTAATCAAATCAAGCCTGGGGAGGCAATCAGGCCCAAAGCCATGCTGTAATCATGGTGCCACTGTGTAACTACAGTGATAGATGAGAGGGGGGACAACAGGCATATTTCAGCCTGGGCTTTGCAAGTTGTCATAAAAATGCAGACTTCACCAAATGAATTATAGCAGTGAGCATTGTATCACTGCAGCATTTGTTTCACGGACACAGATGTTTTGAGAAAACAACCTGGATGATGCTCCAGCAGCCATTCATCCCAGTACACTCACCACACATTATCTAAGGTTGTGAAGGGGCAGGAGAGGATTCACCAGTTAGAGAAAGGGAATGATTTGGAGAGTTATTTTAGCAGAACATCAAGGTCCCACCCTTTTAGAGTCTTTTAGAAAGATGCCTACCTTTTATGAACTTAGGGAGTGAGTACCTGTTTTATGGCTCATCCAAAGGATGGTGTTTGTTTTGTTTTTTGTAGATAATTGGTCTAATACTCATGTCTAGGCTTCAGAAGGCTGCTCTATTTACATGCATCACACTACTGCATGGCTTTAAGAATGCTTGCCATGCAGAAATGTCAAGAGTTGTTATATACGGAATCTACACTGAACATTTTATACAAGACCACATCTTGTCCCGACTTTTGCACTCATCCTTTACATTCAAGCATGTAACTTCCCCTTTCTGCAAAGCTAGAATAGCTAATGTGATGCACAGTGTCACTTATAAAGTCTAGTAGCAAGTGCCTTTCAGCTGTACTACTTGCTTGTGATTCAGGCCCGACCCTCTAATAATACATAATTATGAAAACAGCACACTAAGGGGGTATGTGAGCTGTCCCAGTACTTACTGTTTATTGCTAAATTAGCTATTAAAAGCTCAAATAACAGGATTGGTGAAGAGTTGACACTGAGGCATCTTAGAGAAGGGATTAAGTACCAAATACATATATACATTTACAGCATTTAGCAGACGCTCTTATTCAGAGCAAGGGTCTTGCTCAGGGACCCAATGTTGGTAATGCCAGAGGTCGGATTTGAACCCACAACCTCTTGGTCCAAAGGCAAGTGTCCTACCACCAGGCCACCAACATACATATAGTACTTACATACAGTACGTACTTACGTACATACATACATACATACATACATACATACATACATACATACATACATGTTGCCCCCCTTACAAATGAATGTGTACTAAGCTTTTTATAGTTATCTCCAAATTTAAGGCGGGTTTTAATGTTAATGAAGAATTTGTTTGTCTAGCAAAATATTGCAAAACAGAAAAGTTGTGTGTAACACAAAGTTAAAATAGTGAATAGTGAAATAGTGAAAATACACTAGATGCAAAATAAATGTATGACTTGAGGAAACTGGTCGTTTTCTTTTTCTGACTTGTGTTACATGACGTAAAGATGGAAATGCCTGACTAGAGCTAGTTAGCTGCCACTAATGTCAAATGAGGGGCTGTTTTATCCTTAGTGAGAGTTCAGCAATTACTAAGCTGTGGTCAAATAGCAAGCTTTGTTTAATCTTATATGCATTTACATCACTGAATCTTGTGGAGCTGATCATAACAGGACATTAATTTTACAAAGTAACCCTAATTTTCTGGGCCTTTAGATGCAGGGCTAAATATGCAAAAATGTCTTTACAAGAGGCAGTGTTAGCGGCTCTCCTGAAAAGCAGCCAGGTAAGAAGATTCTTGCCAGTTCAAACAACAGATGAACATTCTTTCAGCTTTTAGTTCTTATAAGTTTATGACTAATTCAGTAGAATGATCTGTCTATGAATAATTCCACTGTATGCCAGCTGGACCAAACACTCAACAAACTCTTAGTGATATAATCTTTCCCTACTTAAAATTAATTGTAGAATAATATATATATATTCGAAATGAAGGCTTTGCCACAGTCTATAATAACATATTTTCTCGATTGATGACCCTAGAAAGAGCTGTATAAAAACATCATATTGTACATAAGCTCTGGATATTGTCTTATTAAATATTATTATGGGCTTAATACAAGAGATTGCTGACTTAGACTGTAGGCATAGATTATTATTTCATGTCTTATAGATTATATTAACACACACAAATATACAAATATTTATATATTACTATACAAGCAATTGTGATTTTTAAAAAAAAAATGTTTATTTGGTTCTCTCTTCAGAAAATTATATTTTTCAACGATTAATGTATGAACTGTATGAATTATTTCAAGTGAATAATATAAAAATGAGGAGGCGCCCCATACTTACTGTAGGTTAAGCCCCGCGTGCTTCACCGTGACGGCCTGATGATCGTGCTGTGGGACCGGTATGAAAGAGACGTGACGTGGGCATGATCTTTGGCGGCACCGACCGCGGGAGCGCGCGGCACGACCGAACAGCACTCGTGACCGCGCGCCGTCAGCTGAGCGGCGACTGTAGGCGTGGCTTCACAGCAGCTCGTGCGAGACGCAGGTATCGGCTCGTGGTAACGCACCACGGCCCTTGTGTGCGCGCGCAACGCTCTTTATCGCCGTAAACATGCGCGCGAAGCTCCACGCGTAAAGCGACTTTCTGCCGCGCGTCATTCCTCCCGCCAGCCCGAGCACGCTCGCCCGTCGGACGTTCTTCTGCCTCGTCGCTACTCACCGCAGGTTGGACTTCTCCATTATGATAATAAGGAATTATTGGGAGAATAATAGCATGTGTTGTGAAGATGTTGTTGTGTTATTTAGAAAATTCGTTGTTTTTTTGTTTGGCCAGAAACAGGTGTCTCCTATGCGCACGGAAACGCTGGCTGCTGTTTATGCTCTGTGATGATGCGCAGATTCAAATAGGAATTAAATTGGTAAACTCTTCCAATAACAGAAATTTTGTTCTGGCAATAAATAATAGAGTCAGAACTTTTTCACATGTAGACAGCTTTTTTATCTTCTAATCTTCTAATTTAGGGGAAAAAATCCCATTTGCCTGCAACTCCTGTTTCTTTTTTATTGGATGCTTACCCTCATGGAAACTCCTAATAATGATCTGTAAATACGTTTGACATGTTTTTGTATTAACAATTACTGTTTTATTTTGGTCTTTCTTTATTTTGCCGTTTTTCTTTAGTGATTTCTTGCAGGTATATGGATTACATGTTGAAATAGAGGCATGCCTTTATTTGATATAATTATTGTTTACATTTGAAAATTTATTGATTAATAATTAAAAATAACCCATCCTGTAAGTTCTCGAATGTTTTGTGTTATTATTCCCAGTGAAGAGCATCAAAATCACTATGGACTGGGAGGTCAGAGCTAAGTCAGAATTCTGCCACAGTTAAGTAAAGAGTGATGACAGCTTTCATTCCATTCGTGACTCCTCAGATAAACAAGCCAGTGCTGCTGGACCCTCCCCCAAAACTCTTAATCCATCAAAACCATCAGACAGTGACGCTTAGAGGCAAAGAAACACGTTGACCTATGCGAATAGCAGACATTTTACACGCAAGGCAGGCACGTGGTCGTGTGGATGCTGGAGACAGAAATGACCTGAGATGCTTTTATGGAATGTAGAGGCATTGCAGTGACTCAGAGACCGAGATGAGAGATGGATAAACAAGGCGTCGATTTGGTTTCTGTCCTCAAGGTCAGCATGAGGGGAATGTGAAATGGCGTAAGATCGAATGATTATGTTGTGCAGGTAGCAGAAGCCACCACTTGATTACAGGGACAGCAAACGTGAGACGAAAGGAGGAGGTTGCATAACGCTGCTTAATAAGAGGCAGTAACGGCACATTGGGTTGTAGGAGGGAAGTCGAGGAATTGGCATGTTTCTGAGGCATCGTTAACAATTGGGGAGGCGGCGTGGAAGAAGTCACTGTTGCAGTTAAGCGGTCAAGTCATTAAATGCGTTCGTGAATGAGATCGCATGCTGTTGTCACAGTTTTCTCATGCTGCTATTCCAAAGGTTCTTTTTTGGGAGAAGAGCAGTGTGTGCTTTCAGTCTCCGACGTGTGAAATGGACACGGCCCCCTGTAGTCAGTGTACGAGCTGTGCTTGAACAGCTGAGTTCAATTATGAAAGTGGCCCATTGTGTTTCGAATATTACGGCTGTGTTTTGAAAATATGACAAGTTCATAAGTGATGCTGATCACCCCCCTTGAATGTTCTTTCCCTTTTTCCAACAGCATGTGGCCTGGTCTCCTCTAGAGATCTGAAGCCCTGTGAGCCACTCAACGCAGGAGGACTCCAACTCTGCAAGAACTGGCCTTCCCAATTTGGGCCAGCTGTCAAGAAAAAAGTGCATCTGTCTGGTCCTCTGGAAAAATTTGTGAGTCCAACATAGTTTGCATCGGTACCTCCACATTTGCGGTACCTTGCACCCCAGCAGCCCAGGGAAATGTGTTATGTAAGACAGGCATTTCCACCTGGCACTCCATTTGGCCTCTGTTGAAGGGAAACATTCCTCCTGAACAAAATGTTCTTGACTGACCCTTAATTTTATTCGGTTTGATTCCCAGAAATATGATACCCTGCCATGCTGCTGGATTGCAGACTTGACATCTGAGCTCTGCCTGATCGACTCAAGTTATTCCGCATTTTTTGAGCTCTTTTTGTTGGCAATCGTGGGGGAGTCGGGCGTGATCAAGGAAACAGTCATGGTGATGTCGCAGGGTACCTACACGTTCCTGGCTTGCTTTGCTGGGTTCTGGCTCGTGTGGGCTCTTATTGTGATGGTGTGCTGCTTCTGCAGCTTTGTTCAGCGCAAGCTAAAGCGACGGCGCGAGGAGAGGCTGAGGGAACAGTGTCTACGCGCACTGGAGATGGAGCCTCTGGAGTGTTCTGGACTGGGATACCCTCCCAGAGAACACCCTCAGTTCTGCCAACCTCCTCAGATTGTGCCCCTGCCGATGCCAGTCACCCACAGCATCCCCCAGGTCAACTGGGCACCACCGCAAGGTAGGACACTGGGAAGCAGCTGTTCCTTTTTAAAAATTTTAGAACTGGGTGATATGTTAAAAGTGGCATATTGCTATCTAATGTGTTTTATTGGGGTGGAGATCTAATGGTAGGTTACTCATCTATAGATTGAATAATCATAGGTTTAAATCCAGCTCCATCCGACTGCTGGAACTACCTCCACTGAGCCAGAAACTTAAGTTGCTCAAGATAGAATGTCCCTGGTATTATAAGTCACTCTGGATAAGTCGTAAATGTATATTTTAGTAGGTTTATCTACAATAATTCAGTTGCTAACTCGTGAACAGTTTAACATAGTGTAAGTTTGATTAACTTGACGCAATAAAGCAGTATTCCAATTCCCATAGGTGTGAAATTAGCATTGGGAATCTATTTAAAAACATTTGTTATTGAAAGTTAACAAGTTAGGCACCTACATCACAACATTAAGAACACTAGGAAGCCCTATTTCATTTTGGCTTATCAATCAAACGTAAAGGATTTATTACACAAAAGAAAACTAGGATATAGAGATAAAACTGTAACAAGATCAAACTAAGACATAAAACTACAGACAAACTGTTACACACATACTAACTAGAGGCACATAATCTTTTCACTTACAGTGTACCCTCTTTTGCCACACATCTTTTGTCATACAGCCACCGTTTACTGTTCATTGCTGGTCAGTTTGACGGGAAATAATTTGGTAATCAATCATTCTCTGCACTACAGGGAAACTGGCATGGTTGTGTAGTTGTTTACTCCACAACACTAAGGGGTCCAGTGAGTGCAAGACCATGAAAATCCTTCTTGATATTGCAACTTCTCTGGATTGCATGGTTTCTGAATAGTTCTGCCATGACACTATCGGCTGCAATATCATTCGTATGTTTACCTGCAGAAAAAAGTCCTGCATTGTAGTAAGTACAGTACAGTATGTCCTATGTGCTGCTCAGGCAGAGGCCCGCAGCAGAAAACATCCCCGCCTCACAGTGTGCTGGCACACTAAGGTGAATTCTTTCATGTCTAACATGGTAACAGAGTAGTGTGTGGGCAGTGAGTGGGCAGACGAGTATAGCAGTGATATAGCGAGCAGCAAAAGCTCAGCTCATCAAGCACTATGGCGGCCAGGCAGGCAGACGGCCAGATTTCGTGGATCCCTGGCCTGGGGAAGGAGAGGAGGGAAGAGGGAGTGCAGAAGGTCTCTATAAAGCATGGCCAGACATGCAAGAATGATGACCACACATTAAGACAGGGGCTGAATAAGGTGTCAGACCATCAAAGAGTAAAAGTCAGGATGAATTCAGCCTCCAACAATGGCAAAGTGAAGCTTTCGTGGTATCTCAGGAGGCCCCTGAAAGCCCCGAAGCCGTGCTGTGATTTTTTTTCACACCAAAGCCTAGAGAACAGGGTGTGAATGCCATCCAGTGGGGCTATTTTATGTCACGGCAAACAATCACAGCTTAATCAACGTTCGAACTAGGCTGCGCTTTACATGAGCTGCGCTCTAGCTCTGGCCAATCCGGTTGTAGAGCAGTGCCATGCAGGGCATGGATTATTATTATGCAGCATTGGGAATAAATCTGCTGCCATTCATGCAAATGTTAACACTCATTTATAGGAATATTTATTTGTAATAAGACACAGATTTGGGCAGAGCATTGAGCCGTCTCCTAAAGATGTGACCTGGACTTGGGACTGTCCCCAAAATGATTCATCACTCTGGCCTGACACACCTGCAAAACACATCAACCAACCAGACGAAAGTGCCCACTTTCACATGGAAAAGCCACGTGCCACATTTAAATTGAATGCGTGACAAAAATGCGTTTTTTAACTCTTGTCGGTGGTGGTATGTTTCCATGACAACTGGGAGCCATTCAGGAGAGGGTGCGTTCCATTGCAGTGGCTTGCTCGCACGCTCATAAGGGTTCACAAGGCCAGATGGTCTATAGGAGTGACATGACCGGTAAAGGTGCTTTCACACCAGCAGTTTACTCTGAATCCAAGGGACAGATTGTGAAAAATGTAAAGAGAGCGCAAGGGATTGAGGAATCGTATCCTGTGCCGCTTTGATGAGTTTTTCTATTCGAACTGTAGTACATTTCACATTCATGACATAATTAGTCATGTCATCCTTTTATACATTTAAAAGTAATAAGAAGTCGAGGAGACGAAATAAATAGAAATTATGTGATGCTTTGAACATTGAGCTCGAGTTCGGACTCATGTCCTGGCTGTGATGCGACCACATCTAAACAAACAAAATCTCCGCACTAGAGTCTGTTTGATAAATTGATGTGCCGATATTTTTGGCTGACATGTATGTCTGCACAATTAATTGGAAATTAACCGGAATCAACATTTAGATCCTCTAATTGACGTGAACTTGCCCATGATGGTTATTTCAATTATCTAAAAACACTGTTAAAACCTAAAAAAAATAATTCTCTTAATACTTTCCCCAGTGTGTATTCATGTTCTGTCACCATAAAAAAAAAAACTTCCACATTGGTGACTCTGCCATATTCAGTCTGCCACAACATCTGTGTGTTTCCTTCATTTATTTTATAATAAAATAGATGTGCACTCTTTCAAACCTGAGCTTATTTACAGTACAAATCTTGTCAGTGAACTATGAGGGCATAAAAAACACACAAACCCAAAGGCAAATTAATCATTTATTAAACGTAATCAGAATATTAATTTGAGGTCATATTGCCCAACCCTACTGTTATGTGCAAAGCCGGTAGATAAATGGCAATTTTAAAGATGGAGAAGTGGAGTATTGGTCTTTCAACCATGTTATGAGTGCTGTTATGTAATTTGTCTACAAGAAGGCAACCTTGTGTCTGTATACATTAGACTCTTATTTATCAAACCTTAAATATATTTTGTTGTACTCTAGGTCTAAGTATCACTTATGAAAATTAAATTCAGAGTTCACTTTTAACTTTATCGTGTCAAGTTGTCTTAATGACTTTTAAAGACTTTTAAATAACGGCACATAATACATGTTAGGAAAAATCGTTATTTCTCTACGCTTTTTAGTTTAATTTATCAGTCTTAAAAATATTACATCATTCATAGTTTCTGTTCACAAACTGCAACCCTCAAGAGAACTATTGCGTTTCAGAATAAAAGCGAACCACATCTTCGTTTGCTTTCTCTTATGCTCTGTGCCAACTTCTTCAAGGCCGAGAGTGCTTAAGATATCGGAGGGGGGGGACAATAAACAAAGTGGTGTCGTACGAGGCTTGTAGACTGTCTTTCACTCTGCTTTCATTCTTGCAAGAGCACAATTGACACACCGCCATGGGCAATTAAGCACAGGCAGCCAAACATCAGCCCACATCCTTATCTCTGGCCTCAATAAGGTGCTTTATCACTTCCCTCCACATGGGCACATCTAACCCCGCTTTCATCTGCCGTAGTGAAGGGTGACCTTGCAGAGGCGGATGAAAGCGCTCCAGTCTATCTGACGCTGATAAAAAAAAGTCTTGATTTATAGTGCCTAATTTTCTCTGATGACCTATTTTTACGCAGAGGCTTTATAATTTGAACGATTTGTACCTCAGTTTTATGATGTTTTTACTCACAGGAAAATTAGACCTCTACATGCACATGACCTGGCAGAGAAGTTTAGTTTCATACAAGAAATAGTATTTGGATTATCTTTCAGAATCTGTCACCACTTTAATTGGTTTGGTTTAGAAATTTTTGCAATGCCCACGAACATTGTCAGTTGGCACTGTGATCGCTGAGGTATCCTAAACAAGGTACTGTCCCTAAACACTGCACCCAAAAAAAACTGCTCCTTCACAGATGGATCAAATGCAGAGGTCACATTTCATTGTGGCGCACTGTGGGCTGTGCTGTGGTCTGTTCACAATGACAAATAAAAACTGTCTTTGTGTGTGTCATTGATGTAACTCTAAAAATTTTTAACTAGAGAAAGGTCCATTAAGGGAAAGCTTCTACTGTACTGAGAATTAAGTTCCGTCACAATTTTAAAACCTCTCTTTTCTGTTTCTTCCCCAGCTCCATCTCTCCCAGTGGACAGCGATGCCTGTGGGAAGCCCCCTTGCTACGAGGAGGCCGTCCTGATGGAGGACCCTCCGCCCCCTTACAGCGAAGTCCTGGCCGACCCCAGAGGCGGAACCTACACGAAGACGCCGCGCTCCGCCCGGGATCACCAAGAGTCAGAGACCCGAAAGACGGCACCGGTGACGGTGTTTCCCGAACGCGGCTACTCCTCCCTCATCCGTCTGCCCTCCAGTAGGCGTTGGGACTCGCTGGGGCACCTGCTTTCCACCATGGACCTCAACCACAACAACCTGCCGGTGGAACCTCAGGCCTCGGCTATCGCCACCATGCCCCGCGAGGGCCGGACACACACCGACTTGGGCTTGCGGACTCTCAGGGGCCTTGATCACAACTACGGGCTGCCCACCGCCTTCCCCCTTTTGGGGCGGAGCACGGCGGTGTGAAGCACTACAGTGATACTAAATAATGTTGACTTGTTCCTGCGGTCCTGGTTCCTGCAGTTCCTTACGGCATTCTGCCGGACGCTATTTTTCTTTCCTTTTTTTGGCAAGAAGAGCTCACTCGATGACTCAAAGGACCGTTTTAACACTCCCTCTCGGTCTTATATCAGTATGAGGAGGTTATACAACAGATGTATCTCTCGCTAGCTCTCTTTCTCTCACTCCTCCTCTCTTCTGCTCTGTGTGGCATCTCGGCCTGATGCAGAGCAGCAGCTATTATGTGAGTGCTGTTGCCATGACTCCCGGGAGCTGTCTATGGCCCACTGACGCCGAGCTGATCTTCCTCTCCTCATTTTCATCAACCTTAGACTGATATAATTCTTAATGGCATTCGAAATCCTATCATTGAACAGTAGGAATAGCACAAGGCAATTAAAATACTGTGGCTGTATCGTAATCTGGTTGCCAGACTTGACCAGTACATCTTAGATGAACAGGGTGGAAATGCTAACACTCAACTCAGACAACTTTTACACTCTGGTTTGCGACTGTTTGGAAGATCTTTCCTTAAAGTCCTTAAAAGAAAACAAACTGTTATTAATGATCTGTACAACATTTTTTTAGGGTTAGCTAGCTTGATTTAAGGTAGAACTGGGGCGATGGTGGTGCAGTGGTCTAAATGACTGACACCTTGTATTGGTGATCATAAGATTGGGGGTTCAAGTTCCAAAACCATCATTGGGACCCTCACCAAGCCTCACGTTTCAAACTCTTTCCTTCCTATCCCAAGGGTGTATTTCCCAAAAGCAGAGTTGCTAACGTTTCGCTAATTTGCCATGTAGGTTCACGGTTGTAACTGATGCAGGAAATATCAAATGTGTCCAGAACTTTTGATATCTCAGATGAATTAAGCTAAAACAATACCAGGGTAAGATCAAACTACCTTAAATCACAGACGTTTGCAACTTCTCCCAAACCCCTGGAGTCCCTGGAGGGTTGGTGTACTTGGGAGTCTAGTTTAGTTTAAATCTAGTTTACACTTGGACCACAGAAGGCAGAAAATGTGCAGAGGAAAAGTAGGATGTACTGTAAAGTCTGACCCCCACACGTAGCCACATCATGCTGCTCAACTGTCTAGACTGTACTTTATTAACTGTGAAAGAATCATCTTACTGCTCTGTTAAGGCAAATGTTCTGAAAATCTACACAAGTCTGTGATCTCCAGCTGCAGGGGATGTGAAGCCTTTTTGAGGTAAAACACTATCCTTCATTACACCAAGCATCTCAAAAAGCGCCCAGCAATTACCTATTGATAGCTGTGTGAAATTTTTCGTTTGCTGGGAAGATCTCTTCCTGCTTTTAATTCATTAGCCTATGTGGGTACAGTCGGGCTCCGGTAAGTCTTTCTGACAGATGTCCCACAACATTTTGAGACCAAATGGAATGCTTTATCCCCATTAATTATTCCAATGGACTGACAAATCCATTAGTGAGTCTCTCCTAAATCATGCAAATGGAAGTATGGGCATTTTCTTCTACATATGGCATATTTTTTATGAAAGATGACTAAGACTAAAAATGCATTAAGCCTGGAAATTATTGTTACTGTTTTCTTGCACTGTTCACTTTTTACCAAATTCATTTGCTGTTGAGAAAAGATTTTTCTAGTTGTTTTTTCCCTCTGCCACTTTAGTACCCATATCTTAACAAAGTCTGTATTCACTGTAATTTTGCTTGATTTCTTTTTTAGTTAGAAGTGGAGGATTTGGGGGATGTTTGCTCGCTTCTTTTCCAAACTCGTCTGAGTCATAGGAGCAGAAATCAGATTTGGCAACGTGGCCCACGTGTCCTTAGTGCGGTGATTGCTGCATTGTGGGAAGCCTTGATTTCATTTTGTCAGAGGCGTCCTTTATTGCCATCGTTCCCCATTATGTCTCCCTGTCCTCTCTCTCTTCTCTACCTCACTCATCCTAATGGCTGTCTTTGTTAACGTCCTGGCACACCAATGTCGCGCTCCGCCATCCGGTAGGCGCTTTCAAGCGCCACTTGATTAGAATAAGCTCCGTTTTGGAAGGCCAATCTAAATGCAAGACAGAAATTAGCGGAGTAATTAAGCAGCCACGCGATTCGGGGTAATGCTTTCACAAAAGCCTGTGAAACATGACACGCCTTTTTGGGGGCATCTGTGGGCTCTTTAAAATGTATCTGTGACCAAGCTCTTATAAGCTCTGTCTACGTGTATGTCTAGCGGGAGCGTGTCCTCTTTCCTGGAGCCCGTACAGATTGTTATATGATCTGAAACCTGTGAAATTACATAATGGAAAGAAAAACACTTTTTAATGCTAAATTTAAAAGGGAAGGCTCTTAATATTCAGTATTAATAACAGCCACAATAGCAAATGTATATTCAGTATCTACAGCCCCTTCATTCACTTGTGTAATGCAAAGAGCAAGAAGAGAAAACTTTGAGAGAAAGGCCCGACACACCACACTTATGAGTCTGTACCATAAAAAACTCAAATTGTACTTGAATGAATGTACAACACTTATTTGACCATGTATATATATCAGAGTGTATATTTTTGCAAGTTTAAATCTGACATTGCTCAAAGACAATCATCAGACAATTTCATCCGGGGTGGACTGCGACCCTGGTCAACACCAACAAACATTTAAAATGGATTTAGTCAAATTTTAAGCGATTACAAATGAGCGAAAGTGAAATGGGCAGTCGTGACATTCTGTGTGCATGTCCCACGTTTTGTTTCTTTGTGTAGTCTAATTGGCCCGTGTGCTATTTTCTGCACAGACACGAAACACTTTGCTTTGCCTCCCCCCCTCTCCTGTGCGTTCATTTGTTCACTGTTCCGTAGCTCAAGAGAAGCAAAAGACAGAGGTGTAAACTCTCCTTCCTCTGCCAACGTGTTGCTAAGCGACCAAAAAAAAAAAGCTCTGCTAGTCTGTTTACATAGAATAATAAAAATGAACAGCATCCATCCATCCCTCCTTCCCTCCCACCATCTATCTCTCCTGTTTACCATGATGAGCGGTTTGTGCATTGCAAATAAATGAAGAGGTGCATAATGATCACCCTCCTCCTTCTCGTTTGATCCTGCCATTTTATTAGAAACTCTCTCGATTATGAGACCTACAGCTCTCCTTATTTTGAAAGTGGGAAGGTTTTCTTGAGATTTTGTTGCTGAGTTCATTGGTTGGGTTTATAGGAGACCACAAAAATCTGCCTGCTCATAGCCTGGACTATGATTTTAATAAATTCCTGAAAGATAAAGAGTGGGGTTTCATTTAAATGAATCCAACATTTATTTTCTTTTTAAAAAAACCCAAATCTAACATTTATCACATGCAGTGTGACTGACGCGTGCTTGCTCTGTACTTATTCACTGCTGCTATGTATAAATACCACGTATGTTGTGACGTATTGCTTCTAAGAACCGGACTAACATCAGACAGAGCCATTCAGAATGGTCATAAAATGAGAAAAGCAGTAAAGCTGAACCAGTAGGTTAACTGGAGGGTTTTTGAAATGTTTTATTAACATACAGAAGCACACAGCATGTCACAAAAGATCTTGTGCTTATTCCAAAAACAGCATGTGAGAAGCGGACGGAGAAAAAAAGACTGAAAAAAATATATAAAAAAGGAGAAAGAGAGAGACTTGGGGGAGTTGCTAAGCCTTGCCTCAGAGGGAGGAGGGGGACGAAGGGGAAGTTGTAGTAGTATAGTGGTAGTAATAGAAGCTATAGTAGTGAAAGTAGTATAATCTCCTAGTAGTGTGAGAGGGAAAGAGCATAAGAATCGCTACCAGGAGGTTGGAGGGTGGAGAGTATATTAAAAAAAGGGCCTCGGTTACTGTTAAAGATGCAGGTCTGCTCCCATTGCCAAAACAGCTAAAACTTGGTAAAACAGAATCATTTTCAGAAACATCATCCGGCCCTAAGCCTTGTTTCCTAGGCCATAATTTGACACATGCTGATTAGTGTAGTACTGCATTGATATTACTAAAATTAGAGCTATTTACAAAACAAAACTACAGTGGTTTAGTATT
This sequence comes from Distichodus sexfasciatus, assembly GCA_032718565.1. NCBI lineage: Eukaryota > Metazoa > Chordata > Actinopteri > Characiformes > Distichodontidae > Distichodus > Distichodus sexfasciatus. Next base: position 1,252,427 of record JAVGVS010000026.1, on the reverse strand, counting down.
ATTGCTTGCTATTTTCCCACTCAGAAACCAACAAAGACAAAGGAAATGTAACTAAACCGAGGCCTGTGTTTTCTGCGCCGACTTGAGTGTGCGACAGCTGAAAAATTTAGGGAACTATGGAAGACTGAGGACAGTCAGAGCTACAAAAGGGCACCTTTTTTACATAATAAAACACAGACCAATTTGGGTCTGTGTGTGTTGATCAGCAAAATATTAATATTGAGATTTGTTCAGGGTCCACAGATCAATAGCTGATTAAGAAGAGATGGTCAAAGAAGTTTTCTGATATTTAATAAAATGATTTTGATAACATATTTTTATGTAAACTTTCTGGAAGTTTCTAACGAAATGGAGGGGAAAACTCTTTGGATTAGGGAGCTAAGGTGAAAGACAAATTAGAAATCAGGTATTAACAGGAAATGCGACTTTCCTTTAAAATCTCAACACAAGACATGCTCACGCACTCACACACGTTCTCACACACACCCAGATGTGCATTAACCAAATTTCCCAGCTGTGCCTCCTAAAATAGTTATTGCCTAAAGTTAAATTGAAGCAAAAACCTACAGCGACATTTAAAAAATTGACACCATTATAAGGTTATAAGATTTTAGTCAAAATATATGTCACTTGGTTCTAATTCTAAAGGGGTTTTTACACCAACAACAGTGTAAAAAAAAATCACAAACTGAAAACAACTGGCACAACACACATAAAAGAGTTTCAAATAAACCAACTTAAGCACTTTTACTTCTCGAAAAATAGTCATAGTTTGAGTATAACAGCACCCACAGACCCTAAAAACCGCTAATCCCAGTTCTCCTCTCCTTCTTCTAATCTGAGTCGTAATTATCCGTAATTTAACATAAGATGAACAGAAACCGCAATACAGCGGGATGCGTCACATTGCTGGTTGTCTCTGTCTATTTATTCCAACTTTAAACAGTCCAGAGCAAAGACGTTTTCCACTGTGCAGTGCGGTACGACACGTTACAGTACGAGACTTAAGACTAATGCAAATTTGCTGTTTAGTGTGCGTGGAAACGGTTGAGACAGGGCAAAGGGGGTATATTACTACGGCATGCATCATTTGGCGTTTGGGTATCATCAATTTTATTCGACTTTTCTGTAAGGTGCCCTGTTCCATCAACTCGAGCTTGATTATACGACAGGGATGCTGTCTGATGACGTCATCTAAGGTGGCTCAGTCGTACATGATGAAACGGCGACACAAATTTTGGAAAAAAGGCTATAAAGCGCCTAATCAGAAAGACATTTTGGACAAATAATAACGCAGAGGATAGGGATGTTGTAAAGAAGGCAGGTGAGCTAAAGAGTGTTAATGTGTGGTGTGATTCACAGTTCCGGTTCGCCGGTTTCTGGTACCGACTTTTGGTACTTCCAACCTATAATGAATCACAAGGTTACTTAGTCACGGTAGAGCCCGCTTTACAAAGGGGAAAACGCTTCGTGGCACTGAACGGGCTTTTAAAACCGTACCACACCACGCAGTGGAAAAATGTCTTAAGATATCGAAACCAAGGCAGCTCTTGGCTTTATTTAAGTTTGTGTAGTTTATCAGTGAAATAAGTGAGGCGACTTGCCCCAACCGTGACCGGGAAGGTAAGACGGGGCTCGAGATTACGAACCCTAGACGTCTCGCGCCGTTAAAATTCGGACACAGCACTAAAACAGGACGCTCTATTTGCTACTGGTCACTCTTGTTAGGCACAGGGAGTCGATACAACGCGGGTGAGCGCTAAATACAGACCGTGCTATACTCTGCATAGCGAACGAGAGAGAGGAAATAAATAACGACACATACGCACACATGCATACTCGCACGCACACACTCTCACTCACGCACACGAGCTAACCAAGAGCGCTTCAACCCGTCGGCATCTTTAACAATAACCTGAATCCTTTTCGATGTCTAAAGTTTGTTTCCTGTTGTTTTTTCCCCCTAAAACTTCATACAGATATTTTTTGATGCAAGACTTGTAGTGACCTTCGCAAACCCGCTTTTCTCGAAAGGTCCAGCGCCGTTAGTCGTCCTCGTCCATCACCGGGTCGGTGTCCCAGCATGTGATGTCGATTTCTGTGGTGAACATGCAAAGAAAATGTTATAAGCACATACATGATTGTTACAAATGTCATTTACCTACTATGATGTCTTTTAGAGTCTTACCTGGTGGCTTGTTATAAAATACTGGTGTCGGATTGACTTTCGCTGAACACTCGTCAGACTGAGCGAAGTCTTCCTCCTGTGACTGGCTGAAATAGCCTTCGCTCGCCTGTCCAAAAACATGATTTAAAATCCAGAATATCATATTCTGCACGATCATAGTATCTGCCAGAGATTAATCGAGCTAACCTGTATAAATGTCCAAAAAATGCAATCATGTGTAATTACAGAGTAATTTGTTTCCCTCTAGTGGCATCCTAACTACATTACAAGAAGTATTGTGTGCTGTACATACATTGGGTTAATTGGGGTTTCAAGTGTCAATATATAATAGTTGCGTCAGTTATTCTTAAATATTTGTAAAATATGTGTTCTGTGTTTAAAGACAGTTTCTAATAGTACTAAAACATAAATATTATGATAAAACAACACCTTTCTATATATAACTCTTAACAATTAATAACAATCCATTACTGCAGAAATGCCTCATGCACAACCTGAAAAACAGCTTTAAAAAATCTGTAGTGTTTAAAAAGCTACAAAGCTCTGACCTGCGTCCCTTCTTTGAGCAGCGTGTCTCCGTTGGTTATTAGCAGCTGGCTGTCGTCCAGCTCTTGGCTGTCAGAGGCAGAGGCGTGCTGCAGGGCCTGCTGGTAGCTCAGCGTCATCTGGTCAGGCCCGGCCACGTCCACCAGGCTGGAGGGGTCATCCTCGGGCCCGGGGCAGAAGGTGGCATCCGGCACATCATCAAAGCTGAGGAGGGGCTGTGGGAGGCCGGGGGCCGAGCTGGCGGGCAGGGGCTCGGGGATGTCGCCCATCAGGTCCATGATGTGAGAGGACTGTGAGGGTGCAGTGGCGCTAGGCGGGCCGGTCTCCCACAAATCCAGGAGACTATCCTCTGCACTGACTGGCGAGGGCTCTGTTGGTCGGGCCTGTGGGGCTACGCTCTGAACCGGCTTGACCGGGGCGGACTCCTGGACCGGTGCTCGCTGTGGCGACTCTGGGTCTGATGGAGAGCATGGGAGAGCCATATGGTTAGAATTTTGTGGAACTTTTAAGATACACCTGCAATAAAAAGGTTGTGATGGACTCTTTGGACCAGTTGTTAAGAGTTGGTTGGGGCCCATAAGCCCAAGTTGCTCCAGGCTGACTGTCTCTGCATTTAGGGAATTCACTAATAATAAAAGCATCTGACAAATGTTGTCAATGAAAATTTTACATGGTTCATTACTCTTAAAATCTAATTGCCATTTTGACACTGAATGAGAATCTTTAGAAAGCGAAGCCTTAACGGCCTTGATGGCTGTCATAAAAAAAGGTGCCAAACTACTCGATCCTGCCAAAGCCCAAAATTAGAACTCAATGACGTGTGAGTTGCGTAAACAGGATAAATGAGAGAGTGCTTCTAATTTGCACATTCATCAATTTGCATTTGAGATGCTCCAGTGAGATGTTTTTAAAGGCACTTCAAGCCTTTTAGACACAAAGATTCCTGGCTTATAGACATATTAAACCTTGTTTTCATTTTGAGGGCCCACCGGCTGTATTACAGAATGTGTTTCTATGCATGGGTCTTTCCTGCTCTGATAATGAACAGCGATTAAAGTCCCGGAGGAGCACTCTACCGCAGGACGCTGGACCCTGCAGCCGCTCAGCTCAAACATGTGTCGAAGAAGGCAGTGAGCTGTGAACGCAAACGAAACCTTTGACAAACACAACGAGTCCCAGGCTGTGTCATTCGGCTCTGTTTGCTGGAGAGAGATGGTGAGGGGGAGGTGTGTTAATAACATCCGCCCAGCCGTGGAGCTTATTAAGGAGGTTGAAGGCTGCTTTATACATGCTAGACTCTAAGCTTACTAATCAAGCTACATTCAGGAGGCCTCACTAAGCTTTTACATGAATTGATGAACTCTTTAGAACATATTTAGATACTTGTGAAATGTTTGTCATAACCAAAAAACATTTTGTGTTTGAGGCATCTATTTATAGGGACATTGATTGTCTTTTTAAGGACTCCAAATTGGACTTTTGAAATAGAGGGACAAGCAGAAATGCTGATTCTTGGAATGTTTTAAGGTGTTTTGCTGATACAGGGTTCCCTTTTGAAAAAAAGTTAAGCTAAAAATAATGTAACCCCAGATGTCTTTGAAAAGAAGTGCACAAAGCCGATATTCTGCCTTCACACTGTCAATGTAGTTTCATGTTCCCTGCAGTGTTGGTTCATAAGTAGTCTATATGCGGCATGAATTTACATAGAATGTACAGACCAACCTTGAAGTATAACATATAGAGAAACACTGTGCATGTTTGCAATATAGCTGTATATAGAGAACCTGAATCCAGACCTACAAAACATACTAAAACTCCTTACATAGAAAATGACTCCAGTAGAAGTAACCCATTAGAATACTACGTCAGTAAACGTACCTACTAAAGTGTCTGATGTTAACAGTACTTAAGATTTAAAGATATTTTCTGGCATAGACAGGGCCAGATTAGTCATTACAAGAATTACTGGATTCATATTATTAAAGCTAAGTGTTTATAAGACTCTAACAATGCCAATTCTCAAACTTCTTTAATTCCAAAATGGATAAGGACCAGACGGTGGCACAAAGCACCATCACACTGGCATGGAGTAATCAGGACATGTTTGGTCATGTACCAAAGGTTTAGGGTTTTAACTTGTCAGCATCACTGCAGATGATGATGATATCAGCCCTTCAGTATCAGTTTCCAAATGTGTTTATTTCTGTAACTGCCGCAAAATATGGGTGCAAACGGTAACAACAAGTGTTGTCAATAGAAAAGAACTGGAATAAAAAGTACACTGCTTCATTTATAATTGTGGACATGTAGGGAGTGAAGGAGCTAATATTAAGTACAAAATACTCAAAATATTACTAAAGCAGTCGGTATAAATACCAACTCTACGCCAAATAAAGAAACATGTACTTCACTATGCTTTGGGGGATATTTCATAATCATGAAGACTGTAGCTAAAGAACTCTGTGGTTGCTCCTAAAACATTAACAGTAACCATAAACTTCTCTTACATTCATTTTAATACAATAGATATCTTAGCAAAAGTTAAACGGGGACACCAAAGTAGGCCCATCCCCAGTCTACAGGTATAGAGTGTGCGTTCTAGGTCAGAAACACCCTTGCACACACAGCAGCCACTGATATATCAGCACTAAAAAGCTGTGTTGTTGCTGTTTTAATTATTGTTTATATTTTTCATTTATATTGGGGTTGTGACATAAGAAACATTTGAAATTAGTTTGAAGCTTATTTATTATTACAGTATTTTTTATGTTGACACAAGCCAGGTATTACATATTCAGAGCAAGATATTGAAATGAAGTACCGAACACCAGTACTGGTCCCGGTACCGATACCGGTTCAGATGTGAAAGGTACCCAACCCTACTGTTCACATCTATAAGAGTATTTCATTGTTGTAGAGGCTTACCCCACTCCTTCCGGCTGCTGTCCTCTTGTTCCTCTTCAATGGCGATTTTGGGGATGGGTGTAGGGGACACGGCTGCCACACTGAATTCTGAGAGGCCATCCGGAGAGTCGTCTAAGACAGCAGAAGAAGAGCAAACTTTCAGTGTGAGGCTCTGAGGTGACACTTCTACCTCACCAATGATAATCACACACCAGACCAAAATATCACAACTCCCAAGATGATTATGATTAGCTCACAAAGAGTTTGCAAGCCAGTGTGTTCTATGCCTCCAACTCCTATAAGCAATTGTGCAATGTAGCATGACCCAAATGTGAAAGGCGCATGCAGGGAATGGCTCAACAAGATCTTAATAGGAGAAATGAGACACATTAATAGCACATATACAGTAACATTTTTGTCATGCAAGTGCTACATCTGACAGTGAAGAGGTGAAGACTTCAACACGAGTTAGCTGAGTATTCTTTAGGATCAAGGAGAGATACATCAATGTGATATTTATTTTCGTGCAATAAAGAGACAGGTCTTAGAGCTTTGTTGTTCATATGGACTAAAAGTTGTTTTAGTACAAAAATAATCAGAGACAGTCCATAAGAAGCACAAGGCAGTAGCGTAACGGTAGCGATGTCAACGATTTCCATGCAAACAGACTCATGACGTCTCCATCTTGACACGGTGACAGATCCCAAATCCCACACAACAGATGTCCACTTAAAGTTTTGTCCCACAGTATAAAAAGGAGACATTAATAATCACCAGAAATCCACACAATCATAAGCTAATCTCTTTAACATGAGCATGCATGTACACAAAATCCACCACAGACCTCAGTAATGGATGATGGACAGAAACTCATGGACCATGACAACAGCACAAAAGATCACAGAAGACTCTTGAGAAATAAACCCACTATGACTGAAATCCACAGTCACTACAGCTCCTACTTTACCCAGGTAAATCCTGCAAAAGAAGGGGCCTGAGCAACCTGAGTGATGAAACTTCACAGTGCAACGCACAAGAAATGTGTATAATGTTTAGTGACCATTGTGGGGACCCTAGGATTTTAGGAATGCACCGGATGAGGCTTTTGGACCATGTGATAGTTTTTAAAAAGTAGAAGAAATAGAAAAAATGCTGAGGAATATTCTTAATGTTACAAAGTTAGAAAATGTTAAACAGTTGTTACACAAAACCAATCTAAACATGTGGTATTGGTATGGCTCCCACAAAGCAGAGATGCGAAAATTGAGTTCAGCAAGGCATTATCCAGTCAGGTTTTCATTCAGTTAACAAGGTGAACCAACTATTAGATTCCACTCCATAATCTCACTGTGTTTCCTAATCCCAACTCCAATTCAGAAATCTTTGGACAGACATTCAACCACTGGATCAGCATCAGCTAAGTTTTACGGATGTGACCATTTCACTTTCTGAGTTTGCACAAAGATTTTTCATAGTATCGCCTGTGTTCGTGGAGCCTTCAAACCCAGCTCATTCTGATTCTGATATTTTCACGTTTTGGATGTGTTTACTTCATTGTTTGCTGTTGTCATTTTTGACCTTCTGACTTCTATGAGACGAGAGGGCTCATTGTTAAGACTACAGCTCAGCTGGTTAGTAGCAGAAGAGGAGTAATGGTGATGACTCAGCCTCCGTCTAAAAGGTGGGGAGCATTTTCTGTTATCGGGGCTGCCATCTACAAGATGGGCCAGAACAATGCCTGTGCTCTTGTAGCTCTCTTTCAGGAATTCTGACTCTCGTTCTGTGCTCTTTTTGCATGCACTTTCTGACTGTGTTTGCTTTGTTGTTTGCTCATGTGGTTTTTGACCTTCTGCATGTTCATTGGGTTTACACTTGTGTCTTTTTTCCTAGTGGGTTAGTTTACCTAACTGCTTGACTCACCAGTTTTCCTATTTGCCTGGAGTGAATTTGGGTTTCTACCCTTCTGCTCATGGTACTTGTAGCTATGCTGCCCTGTTACATTGGTTTTGGCCTGGTATTGTCTATCCACTGCAGATTAATAATGACTCACTGAGGCCTGATCTTCACATTTCTGCCACAAACGAGAGTGTGTATGTTGGTGTGTGCTGTTTTTTTACATCAAAGAAAACATAGAGCTCAGTAAACATCAGGTGTACTCCACCGAGGTCACAAACACATCCACAGTTACACCACACCCCACAATACACAAGTCGGAGAGGACAGTCAACGACGTAGACACTCACGGGGGTCAAGAGAACGTAGGCAAGGCCTGCCTCACCCGGCACACGCAGCACAGAGAGGTGTAGGAGGAGGGACGGAAGGGGGGAGGGAGGGATATTTGTGAGACTAAACAGGAATCTGCCCTTCCTGCTGTCTGAAATACCAATTTGAGAGGACACTGGTGTCTCTACAAGCTATGTACTCCACAATGCCGCCTCCTCCTCAAAAAGACATGCACACAACACGCACATACTGACTGCAAACCCAAAAAGGATGGATGTGTTTCCAATGGAGTCACTGTGATGGAAATGAGAAGCTTTGGCACACTGAAAGTACTACGGCTACATTGGTTAGCAGGAGGAAAGAAGTGGCGCTAGGGCTTAAAGCTGCTGGGAGGATGTAAAAACGGGGGAACATTTTGTTTTATCAGGAGCTGCCATCTACAAGAAGGACCAGAACATCTCTTTGGAGGGAGAACAGGTCATGAAGAGGCTCATTTCTCAGAGGAAGGAGTGGCACTACGGCTAGGCTTTTAATGCCAGCTGCAATTTCATGACACAAGCACACTTATCCGTGGAGAGATCTATTTTGGGAAGGAAGCTACGCCAGAAAAAGAGCTGTCAGATCCACTCCAGTGCACTGCAGCTACAGAGGAAGCTTTAGGGGGTGATGAAGTGGTGCAGACCGAGGGCCTGGGGGATTGTGAGGGATTGTGGGAGTAAAGAGGCTGGTGTTCCTGCACTGGAAAAGCCACCCTCGGAGAGGTCGGGTCCAGTTACCTACCGGGTGGCCCCGGCTGCCGCCGTACGTGGGGCGGAGTGCGAGAGGGGGGCGGACTGGGCTCACACGGACTGTGCTGCTGCCTCAAGAACGGACTGTCCAAGCGGCCTGGTCGACAGAAGACGGGACAGGCGGACATCCACGTACACAGGACAAGACAAGAAGAGAGTCGTGGAGAAGGAAAAGGGAAGAAGGGAGGGGGGAATTAGAATGATTAAGGGACGGAGTGATGTTAAGATACAGATATGAGGTTCGATGTTACCGAGGGTCAGTTAGTTTTCAGTGGGTTACATGTCAGGGATTGGCAGGAAAGGGGGATGAACGAAACCAAAGAAGCAAACGGAAAAAAGGAATGAACAGAGAAGTAAGGAAAATCGGAGAAGAAAAGAGAAAGGGAGAAAAGAAAAATAGTTAGTCGGATGTTGTCACACCCTGTGAAAACTGTAGGTCTGAAAATGTGCACTTGGGGTTGAACGCTAGGTGGCGACGGTGAGTCCAGCTCTCCATGTACCGCCGCTGCTTTTACCAGCGAATGACAGGAGCAGGTTCATGCCTGTGTGGAGGGTAAGGACTGTGGACAGCATGGAGGAATGTTGCAGATATGTGATTTAGACTTTGCCATTATGTAGTGCTATATAGCTAGTGCAAATGTGCCCGGTTTTGGAAAAGACCAAAGAGATTTTAACCTTTTCACTAACTAAGCTTAATTATTATTGCTTAACTTGCACTGGTCCTACTGCTAGAAGTTGTTTGGCTCCATCATGCTGGTTTTAGCCACATCTAGTTTTACTGTGACCAGCTTTTGTGGTCTTAGTTTTGTTTTGACCACCTTGATTGAAAAAAAAAAATATTATACTATGAAAGTACAAGCATTTTTACAATAAATTTGGAAAGAATTGAACATTCTACACTGAAAGAAGAGACAACTTTGATTTTCAAAATTGTATAACAAAGTGATTTTAACATTGATTGTTTCATACTAATGTTATAATGATCAATTAAGTATCCGAACTGCTTAATAAATTTCAATTTACAACTAAATTCAACAACAATAATCTTTTTGCAATTTACACGTTAAAAAGAATGTTAAAAATGCCACCCATTTGCAGGGAAAGAGGCATGAATGTCAACCTCGTTGTTAGTGACACCTTGTTCCAGACTATTCTAATGCCACCTTTAGGTCATAGCTACACATTTAAGGCATGGTGGGCCCAAATAATCAGCAAAGGACAATCATAAACCATCTTATAAAGCTATGCAGTCCTATCCTGATTTCTTCAGGAGTGAGAGTAAGTTTCTGCTCTGGCTTTCCACATCTACCATCTGAATTTTCCAACTTTTTCTAGATCTTTTTTCCACAACATGTCTCCTTGCAGCCTCTCGGCATCTCTCGCTCTGGATAACCGGAGTGAAGATCCCGCTCGCACAGGCAGATGGTCTCTCTGCTGGTCGTTTGACGCACAATAAATGGACAGATTCAGACCAAGACGAGTGGCAGGACAAACGAAAGCTTTAACTGGAGGTAAGCATGTTCGCCCTCCCTCTTCTTCCATTTTTTCTTTCAGTCTTACCGGTCCTGTGGCTGGCGACAGGCGAGGTGTCCACGCTGCTGGCCACAGCCTTTTCTATCTGCTTGAAGAACTCCCGAGGGTTACTGGTCCGCTGGGCGATGATGGCAGCAGCCTCCTGCGAAGACACAAAAAATGTCTTCTTGCTTTTCTTGCCGTCTTCCCGCATAAGCTTTATTTTTCATCTTCAAATTGTGGAAAATATGAACACTGACTTGGTGCCACTTTTTCTCATGGCGCCGTGCTCCTAATACGGCGAGAGGAATCCCACTGACCCACATGCAAAGCCCAGCAGAATTTGCACCGCCACAATAACAAGCTGACCCACATTTGTGCTAAATTTACTTCTGGCTGCCTTCATTCAACAGGGGCTTGCCCAAAACGAGCAGCAACAATACATACTGATTCTGGACCCTAGATTTTCAAACGTGAACTCACCTCCACCTCAGATTCCTTTTTGTCCTGAGAGGGGTCTTCATAGCTGGGTTCTGTCTGAAAAGAAGAGGGAGAAATGCAGTTTCCATCATTGAACAGCAGAGGGCAGCAGACAATGTTTTATTCGTGAGTTCCTACGTCTTAATGCTTTTCACGCTTTCATTGCTAAATATTTGGATAGATATCTACAGTTTGGATCGATTTTATCTAACACTTCATGAAAGGCAACAGAGCATGAATGTAAATTTTAAATTTACCCATGCATTCACCTAAAACCTTTAGCTCTGTATGTGCATTAGTATTTTGCGTTTTTCATATGGATAAAGAGAAAAGTAAAACCTAGTATGCAAAGCATACACACTCTTACAATTGAGGGTTGATTCCTTGACCTCTCTTTGGCCTCCTCTTCCTCTTGCATTTTCTTCCTGTGAAGAGCACCCACAGAAGATGGGTTACAAGAACTGCCAGTGTATGTGCCTCTCCCATGATGCCTAGGGTGATGTCATTCTTGCCTGTGCTCCTCGATCTGCCTCTCCCTCTCACGGTATCTCTTCTCCCTCTCCTCCTGCTCCTTCCTCTCTAGCTCCATCCGCTCCTCTTCGAAGCGCTGCCGCTCTTCCGCCGCCTTCTTCCTCTCCTCCTCCTTCCTCATTTCTTCTTCCCGCTGTTAGAGAAGGCACAGACATACGGGTGAACATCTATGTGAATTTACCTACCTCAGGGAACGACTGTACTCTCTTCCCTAAATATCTTATAATCAGTGCAAATCACAAATTTAGGCCAGCAGACTGGGGGAGATTTATTTCCCATCTCTCCTGGTTTCCTGGTTGCGTTTGAGGCTTAAGTCCCATCTCCTGACCCTGTTACTAATAATTTTCTAAAAGTAATATCACTGTTAAACACTTGCCACTAATCTCTTTGTTGTTAAAGCTACAGAGAGACCTTCAGCGTTTCTCCAGGTTAGGATTATGTTATGTCAGCAGGCACACAAGAAGCAGATCACTACCTTGGCTTGCTCCCAGAACTCCTCGCGATTGATCTTTTTCATTTCGATCTCGGCATTTGTCTTCTCGTAGATGGTGCCCTGCAGCCAAAGGAGAGGAGAGAAAACATGAACAAGAGCGAATAAGAGTCTCTGCCGCAGCTAGAGGTGGACGTGACGCTGTACAATGTACAAAAGGTCAGACAACACACGTCAAGGGGCGAACTTCAAGAAGTGCTTTCACCGTAGTACATGATGTAGTTCTGTCAAGATTTGTTATTACAAGATTCTTTATTAGTCACACAGTTGTACAACATGCAGTGAAATGTGCCTGTATGTTTGTGGTGTGCATCACAGAATGTGATCTATGTAATGTAAGTGCAATGTGCCAATTACAGGTTTTATGTACACAAAGACATAAATGTCACAGAGTGACTGTGAGGTTAAGTTTACTGAGAGCTCAGTTTGTGTTATTAAGAAGAGTTAAAAGTTGTGTTGGTATGTCCTGGTTGAGAAGTCTTATGGCCTGAGGGCAGAGGCTCCATTTCAGTCCTAATATTTCTGTAGCATTTGTCTGATTCAACCAGTAACTGGGGTGCAACAAGTCTCAGATGGTTGCTTTGGTCCTACACCTCCTGCACTAAATATCCTGGAGAGATGGTAATCTGGTTCAGTGTTCTGTTGCCCAGATCACTCCTCTGTACCCCCTTTAATATCCTGGACAAAGCTGTTCCCAAACCAGGAGGTGATGTTTTTGAGTTAAAATATTTTCCACCACACCAGAGTAAAAGGTCTGTAGGATCCTTCTTTGAGAATAAGATCCTAAACCTGAGCTGTAAGAGGTAGAGTGGTGCTTGTATACAGTCAGACCATGTCCGATTCTTCAAGATGTGAATGCCCAGGTAGTTTAAGCTGTTCACCCTCTCCACTGCATTCCAATCCAAGAGATGGACAGTGTGTCGCATGAAAACTTCAACACAGTCCACGTCTATTCACTATAAGGCCGAGGACATACAGCAAGTTGGAGATCACATTGATAAATGAGCCAAACAGGCAGAAGTTGGACTGCTCTACAAGTGTATGAGTCACATCCCTGTTGGTTTGCCCACAGAGATGCTCATTGTTTCATTTCCCCCAAGGGTTTGTAATGTGGTTTGGGAATGAGAAGGGGGGGGGGCAGACGGGCCACTTCCTTCTGAAAGCTGCGATGAGACTGAGGAGTTCTATCACACTTCACACTCAGAGAGATCCTTTCACAACTTAATTTACCCTTTGGCTGAGGCTACCAGCATTTACACATACAAACGAAGATGTACGCACCACGTGCTCCGAGTTTTCCTCGTCTCTCATCCTCAAACGGCTGAGGACCGGGCTGGCCACCGGGATTGTCCCATTGGTCAGTCTCTGTCCAATGGCCATGGGGTCGATGTCGTCCATGCTGCTGGCGTTGATAATGACGTCAACCCCCTGGAGGCAGAGAAAAAGAGAAAAGAGAGAGGGATAGACGGCTCATCCTTACTTCTGCCAAACTTGCTACTCCAGGCAACCCTCTACTGAATAGAAAGCATTCTGTAAGTGTGTGCACAGCACAATGGGACGATGGTGGAGTGTGTTAAGGCTGGGCAATGGGACCCCAAAAGGGGACTTCAAAATTTTGGTGGAAACACAAGAATAATATGAAAGTGTTGGTGGGGAATGGGGATGCAAAGTTTGTTTGAAGAGAAGAAAAACTAATAATACTAATAATAATATGTGTATTCAAATTAACATTTTGATTGAAAAAAGCAACATTTCCTCATTCAGTGTCTTTTAGACACATAAGATGCTATTTTTAACTTCAGCCATTTCTTCTTGCCCCTTATACCCTCAGTTTCTCTTTTATTATGTGAGTCCGACATTTCCAAATTACTCCCTGGAGCATCCCTGGGATTATGGTATTGATCAGGGGCCCAAAAGTAGTTCTTCTAGTAAGACCAAGCTGGCAACCAGGCAAGTATTCAACCACTAAGTCACCATCACCATTGCCCCCTCGGTTATCTCTCCCTCTCCCTCTCTTGTGCCCACACAGCCCCTGGCTGAAAACAGAGTTTGGATGTAAATAGGTACAGCGAGGTCCCGGCGTTCACCCCTCTACTGCTGCCAGACACCTCCAATGCAGCAACCCTGAAGAATCGGATTAGTCATCCAGCAGGCATTCTGCGCCACGTACTACCAGTTCTTAGGTGCCTTCGTTCCCCTCTCCCACTTAACACACAAACACACACACATTCTCTCACACACTCACATTCAGGTCCACCCACAGACTATGAATTTACTCAGCTGCAAATGCACAACTTAGAAATGTAAAAGAGGGCCGAGGAATAATGGAGCCATGCTTACAGTGGGAAAAACGCCAGCCGGGCAAAGAGCTATTATATCACAGACCATTAGTAACTGGGTGTGCTCATAAAAGCTGGGATGAAAATGAACTTTTTACTGATTAATTGATTGACTGATTTAAAGGTTAATCAAGTTTAAAGGTCCCATATTATTAAAAAAAATAACTTTTTCTGTTCTTTGGACATCCATTTGGGTCTGTACTTCCTCTACACTGTAAGTTTGATAAAAAATGGTCAGTTGTGTTAGTATTAATTTAGGAACGTCAGAAATCGTGTGTATAAAGGAGCTGTTTAGATTTCTCCCCTACTTCTACATCACAGTAGGTCCGAGAACCTCCACCCACCAGGTGGAACTGCTAGCGCTTCCTGGTCCGCCATGTTTTCTTGCAAGCGCTAGCGTAGGAATGACAATGAAGAAGTGTCCCGGCGGAGTGTTGTGTTGAACACGTATGGCTGTATGGATGGTCTGTTAGCAGCAGCCATGTTGATTATGTTCACGTGAGGTAAACTCTAGCTGTGCTGTCTACTCTCCAGTTCTGGAGAGGGTCGTGGGCAGCAGCGGCTCATTTACATTTAGGAATACTAATGAGAAAGAGCCTGTTCTGAAAGGGACTCAAATAGAGGAGTAAAAAGCAGGTGAAAATGCCTAATCCGAGAGGTACTTTCAGCAAAATGTTTAGTGGAGCTCACAGACCTATTTTAACTTTAATTTATAATATGGGACCTTTAAGAATACATGCTGAGGTTATAAACATCATGAATGGCACAAATATTTAAACTAATCAAAACAGTAAGGTTCTTGATACCAAAAGGAGGGGAAACTCATCTAAACATCACTACACCTAAAACTGATGGAGGAATAACATCTAAGATTCAGAACCCTGAGACATAATCCTTTCATTTGGTTCTTTTCATGGTAAAGATTCATGTCCATGGTCCATGCAGCACCCGTGCATATTTACAAAAAAATCACTAAATTAACTTACAGTCTCATACAAATGCAAATGTTTTTCTATTATTCTTCAAACCTAAAACAGACATGCAAAATCCACTAAACATGCAATAACTAATTTATAATTCAATGTTTACTAATAAAACTATGATATTAAGGATCTATGCCAAGTACATGGTGAGATGCATGTTTCAGAGAGGGAGAGAAAGCTGGCTTACCCCGGTGAGACCCACCTGGAAAAACTCCGCAATGGTGGCTACATGACTGGCACAGGCGCACTTTCGGGCATCGGGCACATCCTCCCCAACCTGAACACACCCATCAACACATTCGTTATTACACATTTCCCCTCAGAATCCATTAGTGATATTGTGATAAAATCCTGTTCTGCTGGAAAAAAAATTGGCTCGTTAAACAATGCAGTAGCAGTGATCAAGCGGGCAGTAATTTACCTGGAGTACACTGAGTCTTATCTGTTTGTCTAAACAATACACCACACTGCCAAGTTGTGAATTTGTATGATAATCACCCATCTGGGTGTGTTATTTTCAGACAATACAACCTGATTGCAGTGGCACAAACACTAACTCTCAAATACTATATTAATAATGAACATGTACAATACAGTACATGTAGTTTAGGATTTGCAAAAAAATTAATGGTTCTGGGTACATTTATCTTTATCTATTTAGCTGAATAAAGCACTCAACCTCAGAACTACACGGTCTAAAATTAAACTTTTATACATTAATTATGATCCTGTAAAATTATAGCTTATAGATGGTTGTCCATTCAAGTTAGTGTATTAACTTAGACTTTTGCTCATGTTACTTCTATCCAAAAAGGGTTGTTTCCGGGGATAAACATGATTTAATCATGACCCCACCAACACAGCAAACCTTCATACCTGCTTGAATCATTTTCTTTTTCGAAAAATTCCAGTTTGGATGATAAATGAATAAACAAATTTTCCTAATTTCTTCCCCATCCTGTAAGTTACAGCCTGGCTTGTATTGGCCTACAGATGAACAGCAGCTCAGAGACACAACCAGTCGCTGACCGATCCAGAAATAGACTGCAGCATCTTTGCGTAAAGACTCATAGTACATGTCCGCACACCGTCTGTGTTAAGAACAGACATAGTGCTTCTAGGAGGGTTTTTTGAGACAGAGCAGGAGCTCATTACATACTAGTTTAGCTCTAACTCTGCCACTCTGCTCAGCTGCACAAGATGGCTTCCAAAATGCTTTTCGAAAAAGGCCCTAAGTTGATGGCAAAAAATACATTTAACAAGTTAGTACACAACTGTAAACCTGTGTACTGTAGCTACAGTATATAGTGCTATTTAATCTGTAGGAGCTGGACAATGGAACTGAAACACCTGGTTTTAACATCAATAATTTATACAGGGAATGACAAATCCTGCACAGTGGCCAGAGGGATTTTGAGACATTTCTGCAGAATATTGTAGGATATTGTCTGGGTCGCTACATGTTGCTGGTTGGGAGGAAACATTTTCTGATTAATAATTAATTACACACAAGTTCTTTTCCTCCATAAAACCCCAAAGCGGTGCAATAATATTCAGGTCTGGTGACTATATGGGCTAAATTCACTTTAATGTTTATCAAACCGCTTTGTCACCAGTTTTGCTGATACCTGGCAGCACCTGGTTGTCCTTGACAGTCCTGCATTCATTTAGAGTAAGTAATGGATTGAGGGAATGCTATGATATTTTGGCCCAAACCATCATTGATCCACACCCATGCTTCACTCTGGGTATGCTGAATTCATCTGAATTTACTGTAGAAAAGACAGTAGAACAGTACACATTTGACATGGTCCACCGTCCAAGATTTGCAATACTGGCACCTATGAAACTGGCATCTAGCAGTGGCACGAGTGACCAAAGCTTCGGCTATAGCAACCCACCCAACCATCACTATTGGCCCTGTGCTAATATTCCAGAAGAGCACTTTTTTGGATGTAACCCCTGTACATCAATCAAAAGCTATGTCCAACATTTTTCGTAGTAATGCAAAAGGAAAGTCTGGAGTCCATTTTGGTGTCACAAGTGTTAAGTTTTGCTCTTAGTTAATCCTCCAAAGTTGGATACACAGACTGAAGCACAAACAAATGCAGCAGCAAAAAAGGGCAGTGGCCATAAGCTAGACTCACCCAGTTGATAAGGATGTAGCGTGGCAGGGTGGCACTCGGCTCCTTCAGGCTGCAAAAGCCGTACATGATGCTGCTGTTGTCGAAGGTGACCGTGATTTCCGCCAGGCCACCATCTGTCAATCAAGAGCAGAAGGGAAACTCTCTCTTAGAAACTCTCTCTCATGAAAAGTCAGGTCGGATTGTATGCCGTTCAAGGCTTAATGCAATTAAAAATCTCTATAACTTAGTCACTGTTTGACCACAATGTTTCTTCATACAGCAACACGACACGTCCAGCTTGCCAGGGCGCTACCAACAACCAGGGGCAGAAGGTCCCCGTTCCAGTAAGAGGAATGAGGCTAGCTAATATGGAATGAGTATCTGTTTCATTCAGAACCTCCAGGGCACGTGTTTCAGTTACCTGCTTTCTGGAAATAGATTATTTCTATTCCTGGAATGGTTATTTCACATAGAATCCCAAATGAGAAAGGCTTATACCCGGAAAATTTTTCAGATAAACTTGCCCCTTACCCTGTGAGCAAAAAAATATCCACTGAGCTCTTTATTATAGTCAGTAAGTTTGGGACTGATTTTTCATTTACCGAAAACTTATCACTGAAAACTTAAAGGCTCAGAACCACACAGTCACACACAAGCCTTTGGGCGGAAGCCTGGAAGACAGTTCAGACAAAAGAGGATATTACAGCAGGAAGCAGCCTGGATCCCTCTGCTCTCACTAATAATTAAAAATGACTTAAATATAAAGCAGGTAGCACAAGATAATTACACTCTACTAGAACAAATAGGTCCGGTCTGTGCTCACAGAAGCACACGCCGCAAATAATGAATGAATCTAAATTGTGGCGCAGTCGCCGACTTCCACTCCCTGATCTGAACTGCGGCCTCTCATATTGCCAGCTTGCGTCGTTTTACTACAGACGTGGAGCCATTAAAATTGTTATTGCTAAATTACAGGTTTTGCGCGTTGTGCGCGGAGGGGAGGGCGACGGGGGTCCCGGCTCAATTCGATCCGATAAACTGCAGCACAGGTAATGAGGTGACATTTGCAGGGAAAAGTGGCAGTGGGATCGAAGCACGCTTTGAACGACTGAACTATAATTCTGACGCTTATTGGTCAAAAGCCATTGGACAAAAGCCACAGAGCACCAAAATTTCAGATTGATGGAGGAAGTCCTCATCGCCATGCAAAACAGATTTCTAATGCCAGAGACAATTAGGATAATTAGGACACAGCATTTATCCATCACTACGCCAGACTTATTGCATTTGGATCAATGAAAAATCTGCACCAAGGTAAACGGATGCTAAACAGCAACCCACCTCCTGATGATGACAGTGTCAAGTCATTGCTGTCGTCTTCGTATGTGTACAAGGCCCTGGACAGACAGACAGAAAAAAGAGAAACAAACATTAGTTATCCCCAG
Source organism: Distichodus sexfasciatus (assembly GCA_032718565.1). NCBI lineage: Eukaryota > Metazoa > Chordata > Actinopteri > Characiformes > Distichodontidae > Distichodus > Distichodus sexfasciatus. The sequence continues at coordinate 1,233,872 of JAVGVS010000026.1, read as the reverse complement.
ATCGCTGGTTCAAATCCCAAACCAGAAAGATACCACAAAGGTATCCTTGAGCAATGTGCCAAACCTCAAATAATCCTCTCTGGATTTCATCTCTCTCATTTTTATAAATCATGGCTTGCAATGAATGAGAACCGCAAAAGAGCTATATTCAACATGATTCAAATAAAGCCTGACCAATATAAGATTTTTAAGATAACTGAAGGATTTTCAAATTGTTTCATGACATATCAGCCAATATTCATCCTTCAGTTCAATTTACAGTTATTTATTGTATTTGAGATCACACCAAGATAACCGCTTATAAAATAGACCTATAATTTGGGCAATAGTACAACAAAATGTTTTTAAAGGTTTTAGGTTAGAATTGTAAATTAGAGTTTTTTCAAATTAAAATTCAATGTTTGAAAACAGGGGTGGCAAGGTGGCACAGGTGTCACAGCAAGAAGATCCTAGGTTCGTGGGACCTTCCTGTGTGGAGTTTGCATGCTCTCCCCACGTTAGCGTGGGTTTCTTCCGGGTGCTCCGGTTTCCTCCAACAGTCCAAAAAAAGCATGCTATATAGGTTAATTGGTGACTCTAAATTGGCCCTATAAGGTGTGAATGTGAGTGTGACTCTGTGAGTGTGTCCCATCTTCAATCTTTGCATTTCCTTTAAATACTAGTCATTTATCAGCTGTTAAGACAACTTATAGACAACTTATACAATTTGCAATCTGCTTACATTTATGTACCAGTGGCTCTAGATACTATAATCTTCTGGGTCATTTCCGAGCACACGGCGACCTAATGTTCCATCTTTTTCTCCTCCGCTAAAAAGCTTGGAGATACGCAGCTGCAGAGGACAGCACACACTATACCGAGAGAAAAAATCATTATGCTGCGGGTCAGGGGTGGCGTTAGCTTGCAGGAGGACGTGACATTATCTTCTGTCATTGGAGAGGTTCATGCCAGAGGCTGCCCTGCTAGTTCTCGCACTCTGTAGCTTTTCAAAACGGCTGTTTTAGGGCCACTGGGATGAGCCTCTTCAGAATCCTACAACAGCTCTGATAGGACACGGCTTACCATCACTAATGTGCAGAGGCTTTGATGCCCGTCTCTGCTGTCTTCCGCGGAGGTAAACACGACCATATTCTAGCGCCAGACGAATCTCATTCTCCCATCGCAGTGACAAAATGTGTGGGAGTGTGGTGCTACGCTGGCGAGGACAACAAACGCAAGAACAGAAGGTCTAATGCCATAAGCATTGGTGCAAAGTGGTTCAGAATGCAAATGAGCGCCCATCCCCCCTGCACTCGGGACTGCTGATGCCCAGAGTTATGCATATATCTACTGTTCACAATACAGATTGCACCGTGAAATCATGTTCAGGATCCATGCGAGTTTGAGTTCTACTGCAGCACAAATGCTCGCATAAGTATGCATTTGCATCGATTTGTGGGAGGCAGTGAATAAGCAGAAACCGATCCAGAATTAGAATGCTATGATGCATGCTTCTCTTTGAGAAACGTGTTAGCCTACACTGACACCAAAAAGAATATTCCTCTGAATTTTAGGGTTTCTAGCAGGGAATTTCTGTATTTCATCAACCCAGAGTGATAACAGGTCTGTCTTTGCCTGGTCTCTCCACTCTCCCCTCTCAGAGAGGCTAAAAAGAGGCAATGCCAGCAGGGGATCTGGCTGTCGCGAGGCATGGAGGGACAACAAGCTGCGTGCCACCGTCCTCAAGCTCGGTTCCACTGTGATGCTAAAAATGGCAAACTTTTAGTGAGAAATCTGCTTGCCCTCCTGTAGAATGTCACATCTTGTCCATGACAGAAGCCTATGAAAAGGGTGGAAGGGGAGCGTTGAGTATCGCAGGTGTGCGTAGCTAGCATTAGCCAAGGAGAAAAGGACAGGTGAACAGCTGGGTGATGCTGCCAGCTGAGAATGCAGACAGATGGTCTGTGGTGGTCTGCAAGAAAATGGAGGCTGGGTGGAGAACGGTAGCAGTTGGAAAGTCAACAGGATTAGTGATGCTACGGACATGTTCTGCAGGTGGGGTGGAATGGGTTGGATGGGGTATAGGCATTTAGGCTTGGATCTTCAATCTCAGAAAACGAATGCTAACGTTAAGTTATTACTTTGGGTGTAGAATGTCACAAAGATGGACTTTACTTGCTGTGTTTCCTCCTTTTTTCTTGAGAAATAAAAGGTAACCAGGGGGTGGAGTGCATACCACTAAAATACTCTGTCTAATTCAGTAGATTCTGTCTAACAAAAAGCAATAAAATAATCTGCATTATTTGTAATAAAAATAATTGTGATGTTGCTCAGATCACCCTTGCCTTATTGTGGAGCAGACTTGCAAATGTTTTATTTCCATTTTGGCAGAAGTTCACCAGAGAGATGATTACACTTTAAAAACCGTGCTGAATCAACATCAATCCAGTGTGTGCAGTCGAGGATCATAAATATTTAAGCTCATATACGCCTATGCAGTGTAAAGGATGTAAATTATATGAAGTGTTAGAGGATATACAGCTTTGACGAAATGTCCTTCTGACCTTTGACCACATCCATTATCAACTCTACGCCTTGCAAACACTGCAAAAGTTCGTGAGAATTAATTGCTACAGCCATGAAACACCCTCAGGACAGAACTCTAGCCACTTGTCCTGCCCAAACATTCCCATATGGTCCTCGAATCAATGTTCTTCGCATCCCCTCACCTTGTTCTGGCTCCTTCCTCTCTACCTTGTTAATGATCTGCAGCTACGGCCCTGGGGGAGTCTCACTCACCGACAAAATATGACCTTTCCCATCAGGCCCTCGTCCCTGAGTCAACCATTAGCTCATTCCCAGCCTGTCTTGCGGTCACCCTGGCCAGGGCCCAAAAGGGCAAACGGCCGAAAAAGCCACAAGGAATTTGTCGGAGGAGAAGAGAAGGAATGGCGAATGTCAGCAAGTGGACAAAAGAGGTAAAAGTATTTAAATGTGTGAGTGAGTAATGGCCAACAGAGAGAGTGATGATACAGAAAGAGATGCAGAGATAGAAGGAGGGGGCTGTGTTTTGTGTTGTAGCACTATAAATAATTCTCCTTTAAAACAGACTCTTTTTATTATTCATAAAAGACTCTCATGACCCAGAAATGTGGCTCAGAGCAATGGTGGGCCCAGAGGGAGAGAGAGAGAGACAGCGGCTGCCCAGGCCGGTGAGTGAGGGGGCCTCAATTATTGTCTCCCAGGGTGGGAACGCCGCTAACAAGCGCTCAATAGCCACGCTAATTAGTCGGTTCTTTATGCAAGCAACAGGAAAGTGGATACAACTCTGCTCCCTAGCTGAAAGAGACAAGCTGAAACTAAAACTGGAGAAATGACGTGAGACACGAGGACAGGGGATAATCGTTAGCCTCCCTCTTTCCATGCCAGACGCGAAGGTGCATACGACAAGGGAGAGGAACAAGGGACCAATCAAGCTGGCAGCTCGCAAATTAGTTCCATTCTGCACCTCCGAACTCATTTTCAACCATGTCGCCTGTGATTACTCCACCGTTTGCTTAAGCATCATCTACTAATCCGATTGTCTCGGAGGGTCGCCGTGTCCAATCTGCCCCACATCCGTAACGGAACTCCTTTTTTTTTTACGGGAGGCCAAAGCAATCAAATATTTCCGAAGTACATCCTACGGTTTGGTTAAATAAAGCCACATGCGAAACACATCTGTAATTAATAAAACACCAGGCATGACGTGCCTGTGTGGGCATATGTGTCCCTTTAAACCGGGAAGGTATTATCAGCAGTTGTAGAGCACTTGTAGGGGATAAAGTACTTCACATAAGTATGCCATGTAGAAGACTAGAGCAAATAAACTTCAAGAGGATTTAATGATGAATTCATCCAGTTCTGCAACTAAAAAGAACTGTGCCCATTTCTAAAATTCATTCTAAACTCTGTGAGCTCAAAAAATTTAGTCATTTAATAAAACGTTCACCCCTAAAATCTACCATGTTCAAAAAATGAAAAGTGAATAAAATACATTGTTAAAACTAACATTTATTGACAGCTTTTATATTGCACTATTTATCAGAAGGGAACTTTTATTGACCATAATGAAGCTCCAGCCTACATTCAGCCATTTCTACAAACGCGCACACATACTGTAAATTTCTTTGCTTCATCAAAGTGAAATGCCTCACGGTTAACAGCACAGGTCAGCAGATTTGCCTGTGAGGATGTTAGGTAATTACAACTTCCAACACAATGTGCTGAGATTTGCTTTGAAAGAAGCGAGAGGGAAAGAGCAAGGAATGTTTATCTTTTTAATCCATCCTCCAAAAATCTTTAAGAATTCATTTGATCTATGTGCCACACAGTTACGTTTGGAAGAACATCAGACATAACTGAAATCTCATCAGGAAATAACAGAGATGGCAGTAATGTCTGGACATGCCAGAGCTTTCTTCAGGTTCAGTAACAGAATGGAAAAACACAAAATCTTAATTCATGCATTTATTGATATGTATTTATCCCTTTATTATTCATTCATATCTATCTTTTCATCCATTCATATATATTTATATATCCAGGCTATTAGGCTATTAGCTGGACCCCTCTGACCAAATATACTCAAAACCTATACATGTAGTGTATAGTAAGTATTTCTGGTTGGAGGGGTGGGACTAACTGCACCATGCAGCAGTGGAGGCGGAGCTTGAGATTAAACATTCCAATCAACAGATTCTTGTCACCTGTGTCTGATTTGCCTGTAGTATTTTGGCCCAAATTTTTCCTGCCATTGTTGTTGCCATGTTTGAGTAGAATGATGGTGAGAAGGTTTTACAAGCAAGGATAAGAAAATGTGTTTGGGCAGTTTTGTTTCATTTTTGTGCATATTTTTGTTTCATCTGAAAGGGCAACCTGTAAAAAGAGGAAACCAGAAATCAAGCTGGTTCCTCATGACCATGTTTCACAATCACTACAGTCAGAGTTCAGAGTATTCTAATGTGCCAAGACCAGTCTTACCAGCAGTATTCAATGTGTTTATGCTGCACCAGCTAGCATTTTTGGCTATAGTTCACAAATAACATGTGTCTGAAATTCACATGCTGATCATGAGGCTTGGAATGACATTGAAAGTGACTTGACCTCTGTGGTTGTCTTTACCAGTGTGTGTCATGGACTGCTGCAAGTGCCCTTTCCACCATGTCTATTTTCTCCACCTTACACTACATAGTAGAGAAGATTCTGGTTTCATTTCACTGTTGCTGCGGCACTAAAGCAGTCTTGACAAATCAGTTCTAGCTAAAGTTGGGAAGGAGGAAATAAGATGAGAGGGGAGGCCACCTGCTTTTACGCAAAAAATCTGGTCAGATGGCGCAAACGTACAGGCACAATTAGCGTTTGCGAGCTGCTTTTGATATGCAGGCAAAGTGCCTCAGCCGCTTAATTGCGACAGAGATGGTGAGAGAAAAGCATAGAGACTCATTAAAGGGGAGGCTAGTCCACATTTCAAAGGGAGAAGGGGGGTCGAAAGATGGGAAGGTGTCTGAAAAGAGTGTGGTGGCCCCCAAATGACTAGCGTCCAGCTGTTGGAGGATGAAACCGAGCCGCTGGTTTAAAAAAAGAAGACCTCTGTCCTCCAGCTCTCTCATCTAAAGCTTTGGGGCCAGATGTTCAAATAAATGCTTTTTTACACGGTTGTGAGCCAATACACCGCCGCTCTGGACAGGGTGATGACACATGGGGAGGTGGGGGGCAGTGTAAGCTGAAGAGAGAGAGAGAAAGGGAGAGAATAAGCCAAATGAAGGCGTGAAGCAGAGAAAAAAAATGGCTGCAACTTGCTGCATGAAAATGACTAGAGAAAGAACGAGAGTGCTGACATTTCAAAATGGAGCAGAGAGACACTCTGGAGAACCCCGAAGCTGTCTAACGTGCCGCAGGGTCGCAATCGCACTGCAAACTACCGATTCCAGGTCTGGCTATAAATGGCAGGCAAGCGGCGGATCTCCTGAAGCCCTTCAGCAGCCTTTAGGGTCTTCTGCACTGCTCCCACGACGATGCGAATGGAGATCGCACTGCAATCCTGAGCATGTGGGCGCCCGATTTTTAATTACAGTCTGTTTTTGTTTTTGCTGTCAGAGCACACGTTCGGTCAGAAAAAAAGTGTGTTGTGTTCAAAACCTCTAAGACAGACAGGAGGTTGGCGAGTGGGAGAGAAACTATGGGTGGTGTTTGATGAAGAACAGAGGGAGGTTGAGTAGGAAAGAAAGAGACACAGGGACAGATACTTGGGTAACAAGAGGAGGGGCGGAGGACATCTGGTGCTTCTGGAGGGCCTGCAGGGCCTGGGGGATTTGAAAGGGTGAGGGAAGAGCCAACACCCCCACGTGGCTGTCACACTGACAGCTGTCACAAGAACGGAGCATGACATGGAGATTTAAGAGCCTGCTGAACGTCAACATGCTCCCGCTAAAGGTGTGAGATTGTGATGCCGTTTGTACTCTCGAACAACATTCAAAAATCATCTCCAAAAATCCTTTCTGTAAACAGCATCATCACATTTTTTAGTACCCCGCAGCGGCTCACAGAACATTGTGCCTTTTTCAGGCTAATCCTCAAGCGATATTCATCATTTAAATAAAGGCAGAAGGAACAAACAGGCGGCGAGGTATCATAAGGGAGCGCTTCTGTGATTAGCAAGTTCTTCCCAATGACTGGAGTAGCTCCCTCTGGCTATCCCAAACTCCCCAAATTGAGATATTAATAATTCAGGCGATTCCTTCACGATGCAAACGTTTGGGTGCTGCAGGCCAAAAGTTGTTGACTTATTTATGACAGGAAGACCCCTCCTCTCTGACAAAAAAAGAAAGGAAAGAGATCATGAAAGGGGGGAAGGGAAGAAAACAACACAGAAATCAATGTGAGCTTTTGAAAGCGAGATGGACCACGATAGACATCTGTCCCGTGTGCTGGAGTGTCTCTTTAACCTGCTGAGAGAGTGTCTTAGCCAAAATCACAGCAGGGAGGTATGCAGATGCAAGCACACACACACGCATGCCACATAAAATGATTTGCGGATCTATATCGTGAGCCTACGCATGCAACACTATTTGAGTGTCTAATTTAGCACAGTCACAGTTGAAGCTCAGGCAAGCGTGCAAACACACACACACACACACACATCCTCCCCCTCCTGCTCATCACTCCCATCACATGTTCGAACAAGCCCCTCTCCCCACCGGGCATCACCAGGACGACCAACAGCATCCCTGTTGTTGCTATGGTGACGGTAGTCCAGGGGTGTCTATATGCCTGCAGCAGTGCAAAGGAGAGAGAGAGCTGATGCGGTGGTCACACAAAGACACACACACACCCCAACACACCGGTGGGGCGCGGCATTGTTCTCCAGATAAGAGCGAGTGTTTCAGCGCTTCAAAAGCCTGGCTTACAAAAACATCTGTCTCGCTTTACAGTTCTGTGTTCGGAAAAAGGGGTCAGCATCACCATGCTCAATACACCGGTCAGCTCAGGCGGAGTGTGCTCTCCATTTAAGGAATATGACTTAAATGAGGGATCGCCTGCTGAAAGGAGGCAGAAATACCTTACAGGAGAATTTGAACCCAGTATGTGAAGAGATTAAGTTAGAAAAAAGATTATCATTTGAAAAATAGAAAACTTTAAAAGCCCTCTTGCAGCTGACAACCCAGTGGACGCTTGTGCACAGTGATGTGGCCTCAGCAGTTTGGCCTATTTACAAGCTGAAACACTGCCACACTTTCCAATTCGCACACGTCAGCTTCAGCTGTGTGTGTCCTGTGTGTGTCTGCGTCCGAGTCTGTCTGTCTTACTGTACATGTCCCGTATTGTCTATAATCTTATCCCACAACCACAAGCTTAATATACAGTGTCATCTTTGCACATTTTGTAATTTGCACTTTGCATATGCATAGTTATACATGTTCATTGTTTTATTTACACATCTCTTTATATTAAATTAAAACTACTTTAAGTTTCAGTTCATTAACTCTTTCCTCACTTTACTCATCCAGAGTGGGTCAATAGGTAATTTCAATGTTGTTATCTTTGTGTAACTACTACATGAGTGTGTGACAAAACCACTATTAACAACTCGTATCTGCCCAAATATATTTGGAATGTCGCAAACATCTGAGGCTCAAGAAAACACTTTCTGTTTTTATAAATATAATTACACTATCATACTTTTTTAGAGTGAGTGATTGTCATTGTGAACAGCACAGCACAGCACACAGTGCAACACAACGAAACATGACCTCTGCATTTGACCTATCTGTGAAGGAGCAGTGGGTAGCTAACAAGGGCAGCGTCCGGGGATCAGTGGTTGGGATACCGAGCTCATGAGTGCCTCAGTGGTACCGTTACCAGTCCTGGGATTCGAACCAGTGACCTTCCGATCACGGGGCGAACGCCCTAACCATTCTGCTATCAACTGTCCCTACTATATAAGGAAAATTTATTAATCAAAATGCCCTTTTAGTAAGGGATTAATCGTGGATTAAGATCTATTATTCAGGATGGTGGACTAGTTTTGGGATACTTCCTTATAGACAAATACTTTGTAGGTTCAAATCTTGCTCCATCCTTCTCATCTTAAACAAGCCCCCTTAGCCCAAGCTGTTTCAAGAAGACTGGCCCTGTAGGCAACAAATGCAAGTCACCCTAGACAGGAATGCATCTAATGAATGCAATTAATTGAAGAAAAAAAAAAAGATGCTTAAATATATTTAGATGATAGGACAAACATGTTGTCATACAGATTAATTTAGTATATTTTAGAATGTATGAAATGTATGAGTTTTTGTAAGAGTGTAAAAAACGTTAAACAATGAATATGCTAAATACCAAGCAGCATCTTAACACTGTTACCCAACTTTATTTAGTATTCCTGAACACATCCCTACACCCCACCCAGTTTGAAAAGCCCTAAAAAGAAAGCCCCCCATCCCTCCTTCCTTTCTTTAAGAAGAGGAGGGCAGCTAAGATTCTGTCAGGCCTCCGATACTTTGTTCTCGTGGACCACACCGATGAAGGGGCACCTCCTCAGTGATGGGGGTATGCACTGTACCTAAAATGGCTGCAGTGTAATTACACACAGTCATTCACCTATTGTTAGTACGAACGTGACAAGCATTTCAGAAGCTTTTTAACTGCCAAACGGCTCAGACTAAGATTCACTGACTGGATAATGAAGATTCAAGACGGCACTTTGGCTCGCTTTCACTGCAACCGTTGACAAGCCTCTGACCAAACGGACAAACGCATCTGTGCCCGATTGACCATAGCTGAAATTTACTTGACTGATACATATGGTGGAGAAGTTAGAATCCCCCCAAGGAGGATGAATTCTAGGTCTTTCTATGATATACAATCCTTCAGGAATGATCAACACTAAAGCCAAGTTAGTTTGCTTTACATGACAATAAAGAGACCCTCGAGAAGAGACTTTTGTGGGAAGGAAAAACTCAACATGGACTTTCTGAACTGAAAAAATTCATCTTGATTCAAAAAGTCTGCAGTTTCTATTTTAGCCACATCTACTCACACCTCCCTCAATTTAAAAAGGGATCCTAATTAATGAAATCAGGCACTGTCTCTTGTCAAAAAGACACAGTTTTAGCCTCCGTTTGAATAGGATTTGATGGATCTCTGTCACATCTTAGAGGTGTTCAAATGGAAGATGCTCAAAGTGATAAGACTAAGTCTCAAGGTTCCAAACAGTCTGAGACAAAAAGAACTTGGCTCACTTTCTTCCTCATCAAACAGCAAACTTTGGAAGACAGTTGTTCGCAAGTTGGGAATCAAGAGCCACATCTAGGCAGCTTGAGAGATTGTGCCTGTGAGCTGTAAGCCATATGTCTGGAGCATAAATTACAAGCTCCCTCAACATGACAGGTCGAGAATAAGCGAGTCTCCTGCCAGAGAGCAGAACGGAGACAGGCAGCCGTGTTACTTCCCGACGCATAACCGTCATGGACATTATCTCGGCTTGGACAAATCTTCTTGCACGTTCTTTTCTTTTTCACTGTTTTACACCGGAGGAACAAGCCAAGGCAAAGTTACGAATCTATGCAGTTGGCCAAGTGGAAATAAAACAGCACTCACAGCTGCACAAATCTATGGTTACATTTAACAAGCAAAGATTCAAAATGGAGTAGTGCTCTACAAATCTACTCACACTGCACTGTGACAAAATTGTACGGCTCAAATGTGGTGGTCAGCTAAAAAAAACTCTTCTAATTTACAGAGATGAGTCCCTGAGGAGTGAGCGGCATGCTGAGAATGTGAAGCATGTAATGCAAATGTGTCCATAGCCCATAATCAAGAAGAAAGGCCGCATACAAAAAAGAGGGCCGGGCTTCATCACCCCCATCCTCACTCTCCTCCCCATGCCTTGCAAAAGCCCCTCAAAGCTCTGGTGAGGGGAATAGCAGCTCGGCGGAATGCGACCAGCACAAAGCCTTTTGTGACGGTGGAGATGAGAGACGGGAGGAGGGGAGGGCAGCAGTGGCCTGATTACATCACCCCAACCTCGGATCTTTTCAGACGAACAGTGCCGAGAACATGATGAGATCACTTCCCTCTGCTTGGTCAGCGTACATCTGCTGCAAGATTTTCGGGGCGGGGAGTGCCGTAAAAGCATTTATTCAGTCTGGGAATGTGTTATGAGTAAGAAGGTTCAGGGAGCTGGGCCCAAGCTGGGAAAATACCCATATATAGTCATAACCCGAGCAGCAGCAGAGGGAGAGCTGAAGAAGGAAGACCGGGGAGCATGTAAAGGTGTTTGGCGTCAGTACGTGGAAAAATGATCGTGGCACGTGCCCACCTCCTTGCTAAGATGCCCACAGTCATTTGCCTCAAAATGGGAGCAGGTTTGGGAGTGATTACTTCTAATTGCAGTGATTACATTGCACATGTTCTGGGTTTTGAGAGTAGCAGAGCGACGGGTGAGTGGGGGGAGGAGGAAGGAGCAACAAGACCAGGGAGGGCGCAGATGGGACGTTAGAGGCGGCCTGGCAGATTTGATGCCAGTTTGCAGCTGAAAATGGACCGGCACCCTGGGGGTCTCCAGAGACTCTACGCCAAGAGAACGATAAGGGTGTTTGTGGTTCCATATGCAAGAACATATACAGTCCGTCACATATGCAAACACACCCACATGTTCAGGCACGAGCAGCTCGCACCAATAGGCGCGCCATGATTCAATGCTGTGGAAAAGAGGCCACACATCGCCTCATGGGGACTAAGATGTGTCTCATTGAGCCTCGTTGCCGTTCAGACTCAGAAACTCTGTCGTCCGTAAACGCCTAAAAGCTCACTGGAGCTACAGTAAGAGACCTTGAGACATCTGAAATGACAAATGACTCTTTTGACAGTCAAACACACATTTAGTTCCACATCTCATTCAGCTTTAGGATGCGCTTAAAATAAACCCACTCTACAAAAGGGTTTCTATAATTAGATGCCCAAATCCCCAGCCTCTTTGAGGGGCCGGTGCTTTGTATCTGCATGAAAATTAAAAAATGATTTGAAAAAGAAAAGGGGGAGAGGAAGACTCAAAACCATTCGTTTCAAGCCTCTTATGTGGATGCATCCAGATCGGATGCAGCTGTGGACATAAAAAGCAAGAAGGCAAGCGGTCTATGGGGAAGCCAAGCTGAATTTGTCTGCTTAAAGTGATGTATCTGAGTGAATAAAAAATCTTGTTCATGTAAACCTGGAATCTTGTCTGGTTGTAGGTAGCTATGTCTTTAAACCAGGTCTGTTGCATCATAAAATGTGCCTACAGTTCTCACAGCTGGACGTTTAAGTAAAGACGCTGCGCCACAACCCATTTTATCAAAATGTTGCCACCGGCTAATGCAAGGCCATGAAATCTCACCCTCACAGAGATGTTTTCCCAGTAAATTTAAGTAGAACTGTGGCAGAATACACTGAATACATCACCCACAAAAAAAAATCAGAAATTTTGCGGTTTGACAAAGAAGGGGTTGCAAATGTGGCTTGTGCCGGAGTCTCGCGAACATCTCGCTATTTCTATTTTCAGTCCCTGCTTTTTCGGCGCCCTCTTGTCACATCACTACAGGAGTCAGTCAGCCAAGCTATTTTCGGTCCCCTGGTCTTGTTCTAAGTGCCGCATGCTCGGCTCTGCTCTACAACGCTCTCCTTTTCTAATTGAATGAACAGACAGAGAAATGCTCCAATTTCTGGAATAAATACAGTCTTTCCATCTGTCCTGACCACGGGAATCATGGAGAAAGAATTGCAAACCTTTCACTTTCCGTTCCCTAATAAATGGATGCATTTCATTTCAATAAAATTGCACACAAGCAGTCATTTAGTTGGAGGGAGGGGGACATTTGGTTTCTCATTGATTAGCATAATTCTAAATGTCTTCAAGCTGTTGTTGCTGTAGAATAATAAGACCTTGGTGAAGAAGGAAAATTAGTGCTGATTGCGAACCTGATTCTGCTTGTATTTTAGTGCCAACAACATTGAGAAATGGCTTATACAGAGAGAAGGACGGTTCACAAATGAAATCTGTAGAAATGCAATATTTTCTGGCTCTAAGCACCATTGATGCACCATTGATGCACTATTTAATGTCCAATATCCTCTCCAGAACCCCTTTCCAAATCATCTACTGTTTTTACTAGTTTCATTTAATGACACCCACATTGACTCACTGACCATTATGGGTGACACACATGCCATGTCTTTCAGGATTTAAAAGAATTTGGTGGAATGAAAACACCACCAAATATACTCAGAGGAGAGGGTTCATGTGGTTGCTGAAGGCAAAGCAGGCTCTTTTATAATTACTTTTCGCATCATTATTTTTTTGTGCTAACAATGTGTGGAAAAGTCCAATAGAGAGACAAAGATGCATTACGATTGAAGTCTATCAAAACACTTCTACTAGTTTGAGTAGAAAATCCCTATTTTCTGTCTCAAAGCAACATCAGTGCTCTTCTTAAAAACTTCATTATCTTCTCTAGAACTACTCTGTGCATTTCTGTAGTTATGTTTCCATATGATTTACTATTTTTCTCTTTGCAATCTCATTTAAAGAGGCTAAAATGGTCACCGCAAATGGTTTTAAATTAATTTGGGGGAATGAAAATGCCATCAAATCCGCTAGGGAAGAGGTTACATTTACCTGAGCCTGAATCAACAGAACTCCTCCAAATACTACATTTTTGAAAAGGTCTACAGTTTCAAACCATGAAATGTGTTTCACAGACCTGCACACCCCGCAACTTGCCCTCCCAGGCGAGGTAACCTAACCGCCCTAACGGCAGTAAATCCCACATTTCTCCTCGTCTGATGTGTCGGAGTGGACCGTTAATCCCGCAAATCCCCAGGTGTTTATTTCTCTGTGGCACGCTGCAGGTCTTCCTTGCCGTAGGTGTTTATAACCACAATTTCCTGCGGCGTATGAGACGGCAGGACAGTTTTTTCCCCCTAGCCTTGATGACCTCACTAGAGCTGACCACCGAAAGACCGAAAGAACACAATATGGCACTACAGTGCCAATAGCAGATGGTCGGCGGTAAACAAAGTCTGGGGACAAGGTCAGCAAACAAAACCGAGCCGGCAAGCTCGAATCCGCAAGCGTTGCCAAGAGCCCATCGCAGAACTAAACACTGACCTCTGGTTTGCCTCGCCAATGGGGAGGCTACTCCTCGCAATTGCTTAGGAAGGTTTGCTATGAAATTACTGTCGTCGTTCGGAGAGGATAATCAGGTTTCAAGGCGGTAAAGCGTCTGGCCTCCTGCACAAAGCGATAAAACACAATGTCCTGGTTCTAAGAAGTCCCATTTGGGTTCATCCCAATTTCAGAGGGTGGCATTGAGCATGATAAAACGTTTAATCTTTTCAAAAGCTTTCATTTTAGTGCCCAAGCCAGGCTTGTCTAGTATGGTCTTGATAATTTAATGTTAGTGTAATACATATGACAATAATAAGGTTTGGGGAGGGGGAAAAAACAACATGCCGTACAATCATTGTAAAAATGTCTGAAAAAACAACAGCTCATCTGGTATCAGTTTTAATTGGTAAAAAGCTAAAAAGCAGAGGAACCATAAAGATGCTGACCAGGTCCAAGAGACTCTAAAATGGGCACCTAGCCAGACAGTCAGAATTACTAATCTGGCACCAAGCCAGGAGGATGTTGGGAAATGAAGCTGTATGAAAAGTCTTTTCATGCTGCTCTTATGAAGTCATGGATGAAAATGGACTCCTCTTGCACTCTGAAACCACAGCGAACCATAACGACTCCCGAGTTAAATGACATCCGTAAATCTCTCTTTTTATCCATCATATCCTTTCTCCTTCACACATGTGCCAATGTCGATCTGTGTAATGTGGTGGTGATGTCATCACTTAAGTACCCCATACAGTATACACATTTTCCTGCGGTTGTCATGATGTCTGCACTTAGCGACACAGTGATGCAATACCAGGCTAATGCATCAAGCTAATTCACCACTTTTTTTTGGTTGACATCAAGGATGTTCCAAAGAAGTACAATCACTTCCAGCCCCCGCTATGACTGAATAATCTACAATACAATCAGAACTATTCAATCATCTGGTTAATATTCATGAAGGGAGTGCAGTATCTGTTGTATAACCCATCCTGTCGTCTGCAATTTGAATTTCGAATGGATTTCTAAGGAAATTGATCCCTGCAGTTTTGGGGTAGGTGCTAAAGCAGCAAATATTGCCTCAACCAGCAAGAAACCTTCATAAAAATAGAACAAACAGTAAGATTATGACAGTTAACACCTACACACTACCCGGGGAGTCATCCAGCTGTGTGCCGAGATTCAGCCTTTATGCGTCCATATATCTTATATACATACCTTAACATAAATATCCACCTCCAACATTTCTAACTATTTGTGACAAATGCAGATAAAATTAGCCCAAGCTTCTAAAGCTTAAACATTAGCTTAGACCCGTCACTAAACATAACAGCATGCAAAGCAGACTAAGGCTTAAACAGACTGGCAGGCGGACAAATGCGGACCCACATTATGCCCCAGGGCACTGGCAACGCCTTCAAGTGGAAGTTATTAGCTCTCTTTGACAGATCTTTCTGCAATCCGTACTTCCTTCTACGTGGAGCCGGACCGACTATGTTGGACACCCACACGGATGCAGGGCCTCCACAGTGGTCCTCCACTCGTTGTCAGTGACAACTTATAATTACTGGAAGCCCAGCCACCATCACATTCCCCTTATTGAAGGGCAGCACCATTTGCCACCTGATCCCCTGCTTGGGCAATTAGAGCCTTCAGCAGGAGAGACAGTCAACCTGGGACTTATAACCACCTTGGTCCCAACTGTTGCCTGTCTGAGGAGAAGCTCAGCTTCTGAGGAAAGGAGGGCTCCACCCTGAAGTGTAGGCTTTGATTTAGGGTCATTAGTCCAGTTACACGTTTTGGGCGGAATTGAAGGATTCAAGAGCACAGATCGCTCAAAAGGTCTTGCTGAAATCTTAAGCTATAACCAGATTGGGAACAGTGTGTGATCGTTACAAATTGCAATGGTTTCTTGGTTTTAAATGGCTAAACAATTCTAATGGTGAATACAGCTTACCTATGGTTAATGATTTGGCAACTATATGTCCTACTAGAACCTCAAGCACACTTTAACATCTTAATGGTCTTTAAATGATTATTTAGCAAAATATGAATGGCTGACAATTATGACAATAATCTTCTTTTTGCCAATTTTATCAATAATGGATGGTGTTTCAACTCCCAAAAGGACATGTTCCTCCATAAGTTGACCTTCCTTAGGAGAATATTCCATCTAAAGAGTGGTATATACAAGAACTACTCCTCAAGGCTTAAATTATTATGAACTGTATTCACTATTTTACACCACTGAGCTCTTCACAACACTAGAGTCCATTACTGGAGCTGACATCTGTATGTGTGACAGGAAATGAGTTGATGGGGAAGGAAAACCAACAACCTTTTGCTTTTCTATTTTGATTTCGCTCTTAGTGGAGCCATTGTGCTCTCTACTTCCCCTCCTGGTGTGCAGGCATGTAAGGTCTCGATGAAGGAAGTGCCGTCTTGCAGAGACTCTGTGTTCCGAAGAGGAGGAGGAAACTGTAGCGAGCTCTGAGCCGGAGGTGAGAAAGCTTTCAGGCCGAGTCCTGCTCCATATGGCTAGTGAAGGCCTCCAAGACGAGCTCTTGCAGAGTGACATTTAGCCAAGGCGTGAGAGCACCACCGGTGCACTTCTGCGCCCTATTCCAAATAGCAGCATGTCCATTCGACTTAAGAAACACCCTGAGCGCTATAGGGGAGGCAACTGGAAAGTATTGTGCGCTAACAGTCGCCAGGTATAGGATGAGGTGTGATAATACCCGGTAAAACAGGTCTAAAATGATCACATAATTCCAGCCCATTTTACAGAAAACACCAAAGGCTTAATTCACTTGCTTTTTCAATGTATAATGCTATAACTATCTGGTTATATTGGAGAAAATATATACCATTTCCTCTTTAATAGACAGACATAATCTCTAACAGTACAATATCATTGTACTTCTATTACTTAAGAAGAGGAACTGCAAGTGCTGATCTCAGCCAAAGTGTCAGGGTGTTGGTGGCCTAGTGGTAGAGCACTTGCCTTTGGACCAAGAGCTTGTGGGTTCAAATCTGACCTCTGGAGTTACCAACATTGGGTCTCTGAGCAAGACCCTTAACCCTAAGTTGCTCTGAGGGAAACTGTCCCTGAAATTAGGAAATGTAAGTTGCTCTGGATAAGATAAAGTCTGCTAAAATGCTGTAAATGTCAGTCCAGACCAAAACAAAGTTTGCTGTCTGAAAAGGTCCTTTGACAAAAGTCCAGAAGAACTCATGTAAAGAAAAAAACACACTTGAACACATTCTCCATCCTCTGGTTCTATTGAGGATGAGTTGACCTTCACATCTTATCATAAACCCTTCCTCCCTCCTCCTCTCGCTACTTTCTCAGTACTCCAGCTATCGGATCAGATGCTTTTAACCCTGGCCTTCATTTTCAAGGTAATCACTTCATCTCTTACTAAGCTCAAATCTTCATATCGAGTTGCCAATTTTGAGACTCACCAGCTCCAACAAGTGCAATCATGCTGTGATTTGCTCTCGGGCTCCCCAATTTTCACCCGAAAAGAGATGTCCCTTGACAGCTCTTTGCCTGGGGAATTGAGGGTCTTTTGCACAGACTACACACTCCAGTCACAGTTTTACAAGTCACACAAATGCCTAGAATGGAATGTATACAACTGTGGACACTAAACATTGGCACCCGTTCCTTGAGTCCTGCATCATCTATAATAAATCCAATGCTGACTTGCATTTTTAAACATCTCTCTGCTATGTTTAAGGGAGCATTACTACCTCCTGACCTTCATTTCTCGCCATAGACATTGAAGTCTCTATGGTTTTGTTGAGTCCCAGATTTCCAGCATGGCTCCTAGTACATATAAAGCACTTGTAAATGTTTGTTAATTGTCCTGTCCAGAATAACTGATGAAAAAATAAATATACAGGATCAAATATCTGGGCATTCAGTTGAATTGTGGAGTCTGCATTAAAGAAGAAACATGGCAGGAATTCAACATGACAGCAGAATCCTCAATGGAGCTTTATGCACCTACGTTATAGGAGCAGACAGCTGTGCCCCACATACAGGCAGTGGCAGGTTTAATACTGGATGTATCCATGTTACAGATTTTCCCATCCAAATACTTGCATACTTCCGGTCCATTTTCAATCAACTAGACAGTAATCAGCGCTGCTTGAGTGCTAAGTTGTTGGTCAACATGTCAGACAAGTGTGCAAAGGATTTTCCAATCTGACAGATGAAATAATAGACAAAAGTCACTATCAGTCAATCTTCCTGCTGCATTCCCAGCACATTAATAATAGTCTACACCTCATAACCAGACAAAGAGCTTTAATTACGTCAATCCAGTACAACAATAGCACGCCACATTCTTTTCCGTTCTTTGCCATGTATCGAACAAATAGCAAAACATGGTCAACAATGTAAGAACTCTGAGGCTATGTGTGTACAGAGCCTTGGGCCAAACTGTCTGATAGGCAGACTGCAGGCTCCTTGTACAGTCTCAGTCTGCCAAGGCTTTCAGCAGCATGCCCGCAGAATGGCAGAGACAGCATTATTTATCCAATGGACATTAGCCATCAGTAGCAGCCAGGAGCAGAACACTGTGCTAGAAGCGATCAGGCATGGCTCACATATTTAACAGTGCAAACGAAAACAATGCCAAAAGACAACATGGACACTGTTCAACTACTGAACATTTGGTCAGGAACAAGTTATCAGTGACATTACTTTTGGCAAGATGTTTGAGACCCGTTTCAAAATAGAAGCACACTGACATCCACACTAGTCAAGGTCTTCATTCCCGGCACTGCTACCCATTAATGTGGTGGCAAGCAACAACACTTGAGGTAAGTGTGAAGAGGCAATCAGTAAGTGCCATGCCCCTTCAATGGTACTTACATCCCACACCCTTCTGAAAACATAAAAAGTACCACAGTGTCTTCAACATGCAGCCAATTTTTGAGGTCAGTTTTCAGCAATGCTCAAATGTCTCATCTATAAATAGCTACCATTAGTTTATGCAAATCATCCAACAGACAAACAATGTGCCATTCACTCTTAAAAACCCCTGGAGACAATCCTGGACAATACTTGACTCATTTCCTTAATCCATTCTCCCAGCATAATCACATTTTCACTAACCAACAGGCACTCTACTGATGGACCCCTTGCTACTAATAACACTGTCTTCAGTTGGACACTTAAAAAGAGACCATCTGTGTGGTCAGTTGTGTTGAGTGCATCCAGATGCCGGCCGGTGAGCGGGGAGAGACGGGGTCAGCGGGGGTCACCCATGGTTTATCAATTCAGATTCAATGGTGGACAATGAGGTGGGCCTGGCAAATGTAACAAAGAGAATAGGGAAGTGAATGAGGCAGACAAAGCAGCATCTAGAACACACCAGGGTTCCACAGTGGGCCGGTCGGCCCAGTCAACGCTCTGCCAGATTTCAGTGAATGAGAAGCCATAAATCAGTGAAGGGCAGCATCTGTCCACTTGCTGCGTTAACTGTCTACAACACCCCAATGAAATGAGGAGACAGTGTTAACAGGAGGTTTAATTAAGTGAAACACCATAAAACAGGAAGGGTAGCAAGCCAACAGCAAATAATGTAGTCATGTAATCGTTACGTGGTCATTTTAGCGTGTATTTAGGAGTTTTAGAAAAATAACAACTGAGAATTGATTGAGGATTTTTTCTGCCTTTGTGAACCGTTTATCACTGCTCACTCTGGAAGAAAAGTATGGGCTTGTAAAGTCCCTCAAAATTATGTTTAAAACTTGGCCTAATGCCCCATTAGCTAACAAGGTTGGAATTCATCAATCCTATCAGGAAAGAGCCTCAGGAACGACATAGGCCTGGAAAACCAAATCAAATTACACATGGTATTTCCTTTAGGAACGCTTAGGCAGCTTAATGATACCAGAGGCCATATGCTTTCATACAGCTAATTATACAGTATTTTCTTTGACAGGAAAGATACGCTGAGCCTTTTTAAAACGTGTTGTCAAATATACTTCTTACTCATCCCAACAGTCAGAGAAAACACTTGAGCCAAAGGTTTCATCAAAATTCCCCATGTCGGCAATTGAAATGACAAACAAACACAATTTGGGCCACTGTTTCACACTGAATACTGACTAGCCATCTGTCTGAAGCCGGAAAACAGCATGTTGGACACACAGATGACTTGGCTTGTGGATAAAACCTATGTGATTTAGCTAGCTAATGAGAAATACAGACTGGTATACATATGGAAGACAGTCGCTAATTTAAAAAAACAGACCCCCTTCTAAAGGCATAAGAGAGCAACCACAAGTAAGAGTAGCATGGTCTGTCCAGAGGGAGGAGGTGCTAGTGTGTTTGCATTTGACTCAGCAGCCTTCTCCTACTGGGTCCTGGCACACATTTTTGTTTCTTGGTCACCGGCACAGCACTCACACCAGGCATAGCAGAGGAATTTGTCCTAAAAATGGCCTCTGTGTGATTCCCGAGAACCCCATAATGACTGTGTAGGTATACAATGCTACTCTGAGGTTTTATATCACAAAGCACACAATGCAATGTTTCAATGGATTCAAGAAAACGGACAGACAATACATAAATGTATTTAAAGCAAGTCCTTGTCCTGCTTACGATCTCAGACAGGCAACTGAGGTATGTTCTCTTGGCACATGGCTGCCCTGAGTGCTTATATAATGCAAGAACATTAATCTGATCAGGCTGTACTTGAGGATACCACAATACCACAAAAAAACCCTGTTCATGTGAAATTATGCATGGGTTTTTTTATGCTTCATCCCAATCAAAAACAATATGACTATAAATGGCTTCAGAATTTCAGAGGAAGACAGCATAGGGTTTGTGATGTCTTGATTCTCTGAATTTCATATTATTGCATTTATTGGAGAATTTTACAATAAGTGGTACATCCTGTTCCTGTCATACTTAATGCAGTTATGAAAGGGACATGTATATTTGATGCTGAAAAATATGGTAGAGAGAATTTATATTTCATATATATGGAAGGGACCTATGTTCTTTTTTGTCAAGCAAGCTGGGAAGATGGAATCAGGATGTCGTGAATTTTAGCATGTGGGGTTTGAGGGTGTATAGGAACAGAATAAGACAGGAAAAAGAAATGAGGAGAACCAGAGAAAGGAGTTTCCAAAATGTCTGCCAAGCAAGGCGTTTCATCAAAGACTTGTAGCACTAACTTAGCCTCTTCTTAACATTTTTATCCTGTTGAGAAATGAAGCTGTTTTCAAAAACCAGTTCTCAGAAATAAGTTGGATTGTACATCTTTCAAAGCCCATAGCCATTTGTCTGCAGTGTTGTGCAGAGGGTGAGGTGCAAAACAAAATCAACTCTCTACTTCCTACAGATCTACCACTGTCACAGATGCACAAGGTGCAGACCAACTTTCTGCATCCATCAAACAAATGAAGTCCAACACTGAAGTGATGGAAATGTCAGTCTCCCCTGGGGAAAGCTTGCCTGAAGGGTTTCACCGTCCCCCTTACAGTACCTGTGGAGGTGAAATGTTACATTGCTAGCAGCACATTAAGTTCTGTCTCTCTCAGTTAGTTTCCATCCGAAGCCAACGTCCGTCAGAGAGGGATGATGAGATTTGGCTTGCTCATGATTCGATCCAAAAAGCTGCAGCCACCCCAGTCCGATAATGACACCATTTCTTGTGAATCAGCCTCCACAATCGAGAGCTAATCACGTTATCCACGCCAAAAACTAGCTCTGAGCGAGTGGCAAATCGTTCCTCTGGGATGTGCCGCTGCTAATCGCTAAAGCTTAACTGCATTGGAGGCAAATTTGTGGTCCCTCACACTGGACAGTAACGTGCTGGAAAGTTATAGTTATAGGATGTGCAATATAAACCAAAGGCATGAGAAACTTCCATATTGTCTATGAATTTTACTTTATTGTATATTTATACCAGATGTACACTGATGACCTGGGGCTGTTATACAGGCTAGACTCAATCAGAAAATCTGGAGCCTATATTACAGAAAAAAAGTATATATTTAGCCTCCTAAACACTGATCTCGAGAGGGTAGAGTGTCCATTTAACTGTTATGTGCTTGTACCTGCGAGAGATTTCAGAAAATTGTTTTGGAGTACATAGGTGGGTGTCATTCCCTTTCCACTTTCCTATTACAGAGACTGTCCTCCAGTAGCTAAATTTATCCACTGTGCTTATCTGCACCTCTGCTACACCATCAATCATGGATCTTAATTCTAGCCGAGAAGGCTAAGATGTTCATTGTAGTTTTTTATTCCCAGACAAGGAGATATTTTCATTTACCTTTGGCCTCAGCTTTTTGTCTGGCCTGTGAAAATCTACCGCAACACTTAGAGACTGTTTGGAACCAAACCTCAGCAGTTACCTTACAATCTACAGCATTAAAGCTGCCAAACAGACTAGCAATGTTTAAAACAGGCACAAGCAGCGACTCATAATGGAGAAAACGATTTCCGTTTGATGGCTAAGTACATTACCGGCGTTTTATCTGTTACGTGTCGGTACTTTCCCTACATCAGCACAAATGGGCTTTCCTTGCCAAATATCCTAATATTAATCCCTTCCACGCAACATACCGGGAAGGCAGATGCATACAGCGAGACCCAGGAGGATTGAAGCCGACCCCATTTGAACTGATTGATGCCTGCAGGGTATTAAGATTCCACTGCAACCCTCTAGTCTCTGCCTTTTTCAAGACCAAGGGAGGGGAAAAAGAATCTGGCGCCAAGAATGACTAGGCCTGACGAAGTTCGTATTCCGCCCTCGTTCCCATCCAAAAAGCCATTCGCTGACAAAGTGTGGATGATGTTGTGCCTCGCCCAGGGTTTAGGGTGTACACCCCAACACAAGAGACAGAGAAAACAAGGACAAACTGAAAAGGGAACGAGGACAAAGAGCGCTCAAAAACGTCCGGTCACCACCATCTTTGTGTCCAGGGCAGAAGGGCAGATCAGAGAATTCGACTACCCAGAATGCTCAAACAGAGTGGCGTAGGAGCTTAACTGTCCATCCTCACCCACTGCCATCCGATTCCGCACTGTGCTGACCTCAGCAAACGCCAGTTTGGCCTAACAGTACCTCTCCCTCCCTTTCTGTACTGTGCACCTTTTTTTCTTCTCTCTCTGTCTCTCTTCCTCTTCCTCCCTTCCTTCACGTCATCACTATCCCTAAATCACTCGTCTGTTCTTAAATCTCCCTTTTTCTTTTATTTATATTTTAATCCTCTTCTGTAACGGAACTATTGCTCAGCCAGATCTCTCTCTGCCTCTCTCTGTCTCTCTCTCTCTTTCCAAATTCAATACTTTCTAAAGCCAGGAATAGCGACTTGGCCAGAATCGATCCACTACTGTGGATACCCTGCTTCCCCTGAACAATTTTCCAGATTACAGACACCTGTAATCAATAGACCTATTTGACACAGCTTACTGCACAAGCACCTAGTATATTCTTTCCCATTCTGAACTGAAGGTACGAAAAACTCAATGTAACTGTTTATATTTATGCACATAAATAAACACCCTTCCCTTCACTACTAACATACTAACAGCTTCTTAGCTAAAGGAGAAATGACCTTTGTGAGGACACAGTTTTGGACAATTTGCATTAATCTGATAGGAAGCCAAATCAGCAATCAACGAGATAAGTACATGGCTGCCAACCAACAGCCAAATATAAAAAAATCTCAGTTCAGCAGGGCCAACATCCATCCATCTAAGCACACTAACCACATGTTAATTTGTCTTTTAATCCATGAAGACGAGGCAATGCACTATAATGTAAGTAAGAATGAGAATTTATTCATCTTTGCATAAACTGAGAATTCATCAGTCACCATTTTCTAACTAAAACCTCCCATCTGAACCCTGTGCCCCCACTGGAAAATTTGAATATTTACGAATATTCACATTGGGGTGACATGTTTCCGTGACATTATCACATTTACATTCTGCTCTGTGTGTTTATATTGCTGCATTTCCCCCTCTACTGCTCTATGGATCAGTGGTATTAGCTGAGCTGATTTGAAATGCAGGTTGACTTCAAACGTCCCCCCTGCACACACTCAGTCGACTTCACGCTGTGGGCAAATCAAAGATGGCTTCCACTCCTTTATCCAAACCTTTCCAGTCACTCTGTTCATTTTGAGATGGTAGAGTGCAAAGCGGTCTTGGTAAGGATTACAGAGTAAACACTTTTTTTCCTGAATTATTGTCACAGTATGGCCTGTGATCTGTCATTTGGCCACTAGTGGTGACTCTGTCTCATCTTGTCATCTTCTTCTATGACCTGTTTGTCCTAATGTGCTACACCTGTGTTTGTCACTATTTAAGTTGAAGCTCTCCCCTTTGTCTTGGTTTCGCCTCTGTTCTGTTTGCAGTTTTTCTGCTTTGTTGTGCTCTATCTTCTCTGTCTGTGCTCTAAGGTACTGTATGTGGGCCTTATTCACCAACTTTTCTTAAGAAGAAATCTGTTCTTAAAACCCACTTGCAACTCCAGCACTGATTTCCAGTGAGATAAACTGAATACATGAATCAATATTCATGAATGAAAAGGTTAAAGATTTTATCATTACTTAAATGTATGCACTTAAATGAAGATATGGCTCTATAGGCTGTGTTCTTTACATATACTTTTATCATTCATAGATTAAAGACATTGTCTTCTGTGCAAAATGCCCCTGAATAACCTCAAGGCCAAGTTAGCTAAAACATAGCAGCGTCTGAATTATGAATCAATATTCTGAGTCTTTAAGTATAGTTCTTTTCACAGAAGTCTTTGTGTAAGTGTATTTATTAATCAGCCTGTAAAAGTCTCTAGCCAGAGTACTACTTTGAAAAATTAATGGAAAAGGGAAAGTATGGAAAGGCTAGAGTTACACATAGTCCTCATTTACCAAAAAAAAACAAAAAAAACACCGCCGCTCTTTTGGCTAATTCATAAAATATTTTTTAAAAATTTGGTATTTTTAAATCCATGTTTGATGAACTAAAACTAAAAGAATCTGAGAAGAATCAAGGTTGGCCATATTCCAACATGTTCAAAGCAAGCTAAGTGACACAACAGATTTTGGGTGTACATTTCACAAGAAGCTGTCTTGGATGTCATACTCCCACTTGCTGTGACTCTTAGCACCTAGACACTAATACTCAGTGATTCAGATTACAGGGCAATGATGAGTGCAGAGACAGGCACAGAATTGAGGGTAAACTGTATCAGTTTTAAAAGGAAGCAGCTGAATCATAGAGTACCACAAACACAATACAGGTACCAATCAAAATATAAATATTTGAGTACATTTATGATTCATTGTGTGATGAGAAAAATGCTGTACTCAGATAACAAGAGACTGTGGGTCTCTTCTAGTGTGTTAAATAAAAGAGGACAATCATGGGGGGAAAAGATGAATTTGTACACACTGATTTCTTTTTTTAGATTCTGTGGGCTGACAGAGTTGAGTTACTAAATAATCCATTTTAATATCTGTAATTCTAATGTATTTCTTTAGCTATTTCTCCTCTTGCCTTAATTGCGATGACCATAAAGAAGATTTCCTAAAAACGGCTACTGCCATGTTCTGAAAAAGTAATTTTTAATATGCAAATCACAGCCTAGGCAAATCCCCCCAGTCAAATCCAGGCAAAGAGAAACTGCTGACCCGACTTAATATCGTCGGCCTGGCTTAGGACTTTTAGCAAGAACGGCGTGTGTAGTGTGTGATCTCTTCTCTCTAAATCCTCCCCCATCGGCGGCTGACAGTGAACTCCTCCAGCCCTGGGATTAATTGGAGTGAACTGTGTTACTCCGGATGAGAGGGAGGTTGAGCGGGCGGCCAGATGGACTTCATTGGAGCGGCGAGGCCTCGCCGCCATCCGCCCACCCTGATGTGCAGCAGAGACACATAGAGCTTCGGCCATGACTTTATTCTAACCGGCGCTAAAGAGAGACGACAAGAGAGGCTTTTAGTGGCAGCCTGAGACAGTAGAGCTGTCTAAAAATATATAACATGCGAAAATTGAACGCAAGCTGCAATGTTGTGACGTACTGACGTGTACCATGTTTTACCTATGAATGTGACACCTTCACTCTCAGGTAACCCCTGCTTGGAAGATAAAGGTGAAGGAAAAATATTTAGGAAATGCAGAGCATGTTGTTTTTTAAAAAACCTTTCCTACAAACCATCACCCCCACATGAGCTTGTTCTCCAAGATGAATAGTTTCCTACGACAGCTCTTGCATTCTACATTCACTTCCCCTCTCTGCTCTTTCTGAAAGCTTCTCGCTTTCAACCAACACCCACAGCAAGCAAATCATTTCCCATAAATCCCAGACCCTTATCCATGAACTGGAGTCTGGTTCCTGTGCTTATGCTGGATGATATAAATACTAATTTTCAAAGGGGATTAGGACACATTTTTCTCCCCAGATTTTATTTACTGACATGCCAACTAGGCTTTTAGTCTAAAATACCATACTCTGTTAGAGAACAGCAACCTGAAAATGCTTCTAGAGTTTCCAGAGTCTAGATCAAGGGTGGTGTTCACACTTTTAGCTTCCACATCTTTCCTTGAAATCAATTTTGATACAAAAGAAACTGAGACTGATCAGGTAACAACTTTAACATCTCTATCATGCTGACTGCCAAACAACAGGCAAAGTAAACCATTTCCAGCAAATAAACACTGAGGTAATTGCTGTAATCATCAGTCTGGACCGTGTCCCAAACTGCTCAGACGGGCTAAACTCTGAACAAAGCAACATGCTGAAGCCACCGGACAGACCATGTTTGGGTGCAAAACCATTGGGGCATTAGATCTGTTGGCCAAATGTTTCAAAAGACTTTATAAGATGAAGCACGATGATGTACCTGAATGAGGGACAGTGGACTAAACTGGAAAAAACGCAAAATATGAACAGCATGAGTAATTTACTGATTATCTCATTGAGATGCCTCGATATGAGTAATGGCTATTTATATCCCATAGGTGCTCTCTTACGTATGAATTGCTCTCTCTTGTATGAAAGGTAAGTCAGAGTGTAATACCAGCCATTTTTGAGCTCACCATTTTACCATGCACTTAAAGGTATAAGAGCAATTTTAGCTTATTTCGAGGGTTAAATATTGTCTTTCTAAGAGAATTGCCACTGCCAAAAATTTATCCTAATGTTTGGTCAGCAAAGACAAAAATTGGGAGAAAGGTTGCAGATTGACCAAAAGCCTAAAAACGCCTTTATTCTACAAAGAAACTGATTGCCTTTGAAGCCATCAGGGTCATGGCAACAGCCTTCCTTCCATAATAAGACAAAGGTGTCTGACACTGTAGTGAACTAAAAGAAGAGGTCTTACGAAAAAGACAAAAGAGTCGCCAGAGAAGGAGAATGTCAATAGTCGGCACCTGGGGGAAATCGGCTTAATTTTTTTGCATTAGCATTTCCTGAAGGGAAGCTACAGCAGGACAGAACCCGGTGGGAGATCAGAGCTGTGACTAGCTGGACTATATCTTTCTTTAAACGCAGTTGGCTTTTGTTGCAGTCAAATTGCCAACTGCTCACATTTTCTGACACAATGATAACCCTTGCCCAGAACTGGAATAAGTCAATAGGATAAACATATCAGTCACGCTTGAAGACACTCCATCATTAGCTGTTAGGAACATCAAGAAATTATAGACAATCAGGCCACAATTTCACCTGCCCCTACTCTAAAGGCTGGCTTTGTTTTTCTGGGACTGTTAGCGGAATCATTATCATCCCTCCATGTTAGCACAGCCACATGGTGGCATATCAGTCTGTCCAGATGTTGGGCAGCTGCCTAATCTCCACCCGAGTGGTAACAACGAGTGGCAGTAAAAGAGGGCAGAGCCACATGTTTCGACCCATCCAGGCACAGGAAGCCTGTTTGGAATCCGACTTTGAGAGCACTAACTCAGCATGGCTCAGTCCTCTCATAAACATTCCCTTAAAAAGCCTTCCAAGATTTGGTATTGTGACCCAAAAAAGGTTTGCAATGCCAAGCACGTTCCATTATTTTCTCCAGATTTCTTAGTTGGAAAAGTCACAATATGATATCTTGAAAATAACATCCCTTCTTTTCAGCTGTCCTTCGATCAGGGTGTGTTACAAGACTGTTTCAAACAAGGATTTTTTTCCTCCTCTTCTAAATATTTATCATCGCCGAGATCAGGTTATGTAAGACTTCAACAGGAAAGCGCATGTGCTGCCTTTATGAACCTCAGCAACCTCCCCGTAGAGATTTTATTCCTCTCAACATCTTTTCCTGCATCAGTTATGCCAAAGCAAGTGCTTTTAGTTATGCGGTTGTAACTTTAAAGGAAGGAAAAAATACAGTTTTGAGACTCCTGGTGTCAAGCTGAAATTGTCATGGACTGAAGGTTTGTTAGGGCAAGCTGATATTTGCCAGTATTACATTCACAAACCCCACAAAAAAACTGGATCACACTGGAAAGCAAATAGAGCTTTTATTGATTAGTAGCAGCTGCAGCCTTTGCGGCGAAACCTGGCATATGTGCTGCTGAAGTT
Source organism: Distichodus sexfasciatus (assembly GCA_032718565.1). Lineage (NCBI taxonomy): Eukaryota > Metazoa > Chordata > Actinopteri > Characiformes > Distichodontidae > Distichodus > Distichodus sexfasciatus. The sequence goes on along the minus strand of JAVGVS010000026.1, from coordinate 1,205,651 downwards.
ACACAAAGCCATTGCAGTCCAGATCTTATCCTGTCTCGCCGGCTCATGTCAGGGTTCAGGTGCCAGGCAGCAATCCTCCTTGATCTGTATTTAACTCGCTGATAAACTCTTATATGCGGAAACAGACAGCCGTGGTCTGAATTGGCTTTTTTACCAACAGCCTTGAGTCCATAAGAGGAAGGCCAGAGCTCTGTCTAGCACAATGCACCACTATTACAGTTGAACACAGCCCTCACTCTTATCAATTACACCACTTATAATTGGCATTTTTCTCCGAATACATCTTCGTTCCACACTTGCTGATGGTTCTTTTTTCGCCCCTTGCAAAAGAAGTGAGTCTGAATCTCAGTCATGCACTTAGATTAATGAGTGCACATTCCAAAGTGAAAGAAATGGCACATTTATTTCCCCCCTACTCACAATGATAGTGAGCAGCAGACAGTAGTGAAAAATGATGGTGATCTGAGCATGATTAAGACAGTGACCTGATCCGCCAGGAATGCTGGCATTAGACCCTCGGACTCTGAGCAGTGAAAAAACTCCCCCAGGTGATTTCATGGTTTGGCATGAGCGCAGAGACCTTTGAGAAGCGGTTACAGTTAGGAGACGAGTGCACCACGTGACGGGAGAATTCCCACTCCCCTCACTGGCTCCTCGGACGTTTCTTGGCAGCCGAATGCAAACAGGAGAGATGTCTCTAGGGCGCTCAGTGCAGACTCCGAATTTTCTGCTGCTCCGTTTGTGTGCTGCTTGAAAGACCAAGTCAAAAAGTACAAAGACCCATCTGCTTTCTAGCTTTGCTCTAAAGGGATAGAAAGGATCCTTTCTTTCAAAGAAGAAACTTGTGGCATGGGAGCCATAGGACGATTTGACTTTCTGTAAAGAGGTTTCACAGTTTTCTTGTAAAAATTAGGTATATAATACTTCTGATGCATAATAATCTATTCATTCTAGCATCTATTAATTCCATTTCATGACATTCTTTCAATTTCCCTGATTTACCCAGCAGTGCAAAGTGTTTTTTAACACCTTCGGAACCCCTCTGGTCTAGTTGGCTCACCGATTAAGTGTGAAAGAATGGCGAGAAGCATGTTTCTGCCTTTTCCCAGCATGACACTATACAAGACATCCTGCGCCGCACAGTCCGAAGAACGATTAGATCCCTACCAATCTCCAATATCACTGAAGTGAAAAGAAACAGTGTGTGTTAGTCCACAGCGGTATTACTAAGCCAGGCATGTGTTGTCAATTTAAAATCCAACTTTTCAATGAATTGTGCAAAACCACGTCATTAATCACCTTTACCAGCAAAGGCCTTAATTTGCAGGTTGGCTGTTTCAATAGGTTTGAGGTTTGAAACTTCAAATGGCTCATGGACCACACCAAAAATCAATTAAAAGTCTTATCCGCCTTGCTTTTTTTTTTTCAATCCAATCCATTTCTCAAGATTAATAAAAGGCACATTTGCATGAGGAATAATTGTGATTTCTTCCAGTCCAAATATCCCTTAGGCGTTAATTATTCTTGGCAGACAAAAAGCAAAGTCACATATAGCCTCTGGCATCACACCAAAATCATTGTTTCTGTGGCCGTTTGATACTTTATAACTCTGATCCTCCTCAACGCCATTCTTTAAACACTAAAAATGCCCTCCATCCTTTCCTAGGGCACCTTAAACACCCTTTGCTCCATCAACCTGAAGAACCCATTAATGTCAATCAAAAGCTCCTCCACACCTTTATTCAGATTTGGAAGGTCCATGTTTTTCTGCTTACCTTTGAAGAAAAGCTTCAGGTGGTCTGTATTGTTCAGACGGCATGCTATGAAGTGGTTTTGGCCCTAAGCGTCGGACTGCAACTTGCACCAAGAAGCTCACTTTTTATTCAGGTTACATAGCTGCAGGGGCTTATTGACTTTGTGTGTGTATGTGTGTGTGAGTGCCTGGGACTAGCTGGGGTTGCATATTGCAGCAGTGAACACGATGCCAGTCTGAAGAAAAGGGAGAATTGGAGTAATCTTAGACAAGGACAGCCTCAATTGTGGAGAAGGTCACTTATAGATATAAAAGCTGGCAGATGAAGCTCACTTGCAGCTGTGATGAGACAAGTGTGTCGGCGGATTCAGCTCTTGGAGAAGCCGTGTGGGCTTGATATAGGGCAGACGCATTCTTTGGGACTGCAGTTCAAGGGTGATTTAGACAGGGGAGGAGGTTGTTTACAGGGTCACCCCTGACTGAAAGCCCTGTCTTTGTTTGCCTCACTTCAAGTGTGAGTAATGGGGGCAAGCCTGGGGCACTTTACAATATCAGCCGAATATGAGAGATAATCAAATAAATGAGCAAACGTGGGGGACTGTGGAGGGGATGGTTGATCAGTGGACGTGGTAAAGAAACCTGAACGGCTGTGATGTCCTAAAGGCAGGAAGGCACCTTACAATAATGTAAGAGCTTGATATAATGGAGATCGATAAAGGCCAATAATGGTTTGTGGTTGCACAACTGGAGATCAGAAGCATTAGACTGTCTAATGATAAGAGTGTGGAAGTAAGGTGATGGGACTCTAAGTTGATGAAACACAATAAGATTTAAGTCCACTTTGAACTGCTTCATATGCAAATGTAAATTACATATGCAAGTGTAAATTATGGGGCATTGGGGGAGGGAGGTTATAGGCCACTCTTGATCAAAACTGGCTAATGCAACACCCCAAAATAAGCATATTTTGGAAAACTGCTGAAAACCACAACATTTTATTCAAATTTGATTCACTGCACATGCACCAACCAAAAAAAACCCTGGCATAATCAGGTGAAATCATGGCCTAAGATGAATATGATACAGTGCGTGGAAGATACGGTCTGGATTTTTTGCTTTAAAACAAAAAACACACCCTCAAAAAACGTCAAACCACTTGACAAAGGTGCACCGCACCATGTGCTCAAGTAACCGGGCAACTCCACCAAAATGTCCACTAGTAGAATTTTACCTCAGCAAAAGCGAAACGAAACTGACATGCTATAAAACCGTCCGCTGTACATCACGCCCAAGCGGTAAAGAAATCCCCTAAAAAATCATTTTTCTGCTAAGTAAATGGCGCATTGGCGCAGGTGGAAGATATGGCGTTAAGAAGGGAAAGTAGCTGAGAAGAAAAGGAAGATTTTCCGACTGACATTTCTTGCCTCGCCCAGCTCGGATTCAGCTGGTTCCTCCTTTAAAAGCAAGACATATTTTGTTGCTGTTAAGACATTAGTTCTGTATTTATTTGATGACACACATCATCGTTTTAGGGGACACTTGTAAAAGGGACAAAATTACCCAAAACCGCGCTGCTGTCTGCACTTTAACCCTAACTAAAAAAAATACATTTACACACAAATATGTCAGTTAGATACAATATGTCTCAGACGTCTCAACATATTCTCTGACACAATATATTTAATGCAAATACGTAACACAAAATAATAATAGCCTTGGATCGCCGCCTGGAGACTGAGGCACGAGACTCCAGAGATGCTGCGTCCATTTCCGGTCTCCTGTGCCCCGTTTCTCAGCATCCATCAGCTATGAGTTTAACGCGCAAATTAAGAAGATGAACCGGGGCTGAGAAATGGGTTTTGATTCTTACCAGTCTGTGGCCGAAGTCTCGTCGATAACATCCTGGTAAGCCGTTAGCAGGCTGAGTCTGTTCTTACTGAGATTCACGGCCATGACGCTGCGCCTGCAGGCATCCAGAGAGCGGAGAGAGAGAGAGACGCTGCGCTCGGGCGGAGGGGGAGTGAGAGACTGTGGAGTCGGGAACAAAGGAACGGTGCTGCTGCTGTTGCTGCTGCCTCCCTCTCCCTCTCCCTCTCCCTCTCCCTCTCTCGCCAAATTTTCGACTGCAGAACTGCTGGGTCCTAGCGCGTGGCTGGAAAAGAAGGGGAAAAAATCAGCACTGCGCGGTCAGCACAAAAGCCGGAGACCGCTGCATAGTCCACCCGAAAATCCAAGTGAGCAACACTGTCTTCCCCCTTCTCATCCAGTAAATAAATAAATAAATAAATAAAAATCAGTGTGTAGCACAATAAAATACAACAAACCAAAAAAAGAAAAGTCTTTAAAATCGGATGTAATATAATAACAACTAGGAAGCACCAACATTCAGCCAATAATAGCAACAAACATTTGAAAATGCACATGCACGGAAGTTGTTAATAATAATAATAATAATAATAATAATAATAATAATAATAATAATAATCAGATTAAGCAAGTCAGTCCAAGCAAAAATTGCAGTAAGCAACAATGTGCGTCAATGCAAAATGTCAGTGTGCAGCACTAAAATGTAAAGAACAGTAGCAGCAAATAAATTAAGGAATGTGAAACTGCATTGCTCACAAAAATAAGGGTGCAGTGCCAGCCAAATTACAGGAAACAGTATCCACGAAAAGGAATCTGAACAAGCAATACAGTCCACCCAAAAACGTAAAAAAGAAACAGCAAAACATTCACCACCTCACTCTCTTCAGGCACGCTGTCTCAGAGATAAGATGCTTAAGAGCTTATGGATAACATTTTCTCTATGATTTATGGTATCAGGGATGGATTGCGGCACATCTCCTTAAGATGTAAAGTCCTTGCAATATCTGAGGTTCTGCTGTGTTTCTTTTTGGAAATTGAGCAATTGAAATGTTGTATTAAACCATGTTTTGCTCATAAAAGGAGCAAAAGGGACCTAAAAGCTCATAAAGGGGGCAAAAGGGTCCTAGTAGTCCTTTCTTATTTTGTTCAGACTCCCTTGAGATGTTTGTTGTCTGGGTGTAAGGAAACGTACTCTTGCCTGAGGGCAAGGATGCACCAGGCGTCTGTTTCTTTGGAAATGAAATAAACACCCAAAACTGATAAGCATGAGATGGAGAGGATGTGGAGCACTAAGACTTTTTTGGTAAGTCTGAAAAATGATGGAGATTAAAGGGACTGAGCTTTTGCCACATAGTGTTCACAAAATATTATTTGCTATCCCAAGATGCTTGTCTGTTCTCTCTGTGCTCCTGCTCTCATTTGGAATTCTTTCCCAGAATCTTGAGCCAAAAATTAACTAGTTGTGGCGGAAAAGGCAGAACCTGAGTTTGGTGCCAGCACATTCTCCTCCAAATCCTCAATCATGGCTCAGAGCCAAGACCTGCCAATCACTGAGAGGGACAATATGTGAGTATCGTTTAGGTCCGATATTGAGATGCTGGATTCCCACAGCACACACACTTTATTCACCCCAAACCTCTACACTCAAACATACGCCTTACAACCCTCAGCATATCCTAAGCCATGGTGCTTAGTGCATCACCCTCTGGAAACACACAGCCCCACCTCCACATCAATGACCCACTATCCTACCCCAGCACACACACATATACACACACACCTCCTTTTCTGCCTGTCGCATCCAATAAGATTTTGCGCTTGTCCCTGGGCCACCACGCCCCCTACCCTTCTTGTCCACTCTACTGCTCCTTAAGTGGGTTAACATTAATTAATTCTTCTCACTTAGTCGGTTCTCGCCATTTCCGCCTGCATGAAAAGGTAGCAATTATTCTCCAACACGACAAGGATTGTTCTGCGGGAAGACATCTGTCCAACAGGGACCAGGCAGCTGTCCAAAGGAAAGTGTGTGAGCTGAGTTTGAATTGTGTAGCTTTCAAATTTCACCACTGCATTATGTCCAAACCCTGAAACGACTTTTTCCCCCTCTTTTGGTGACGATTGGTAGGCTATAGCTCATAACAGTTGATAGTATCATTACACATGTGTGACATTGTCAGGAATCACAAAGAACATCTGGAACATGACTCATTTCTCATACCCTTTTACCAAAAACACACACACTGGCATGTAAACGACAGTTTCAAGTAAGTGTAATTTTGAGATTTTATTAGATACCTCTTACCTTATAAGATACCTTGACCTCTGCTGTTCTGAAACGAAACCTGCGGTGAGAGCAAACAGCGAGCTAATGATTAGATTACTGCAAGCTTCTGATGTCAATACAGTGAATTGAAAGCAGTCAAGGTCTTTGACATTGCGACCATACAAAAACCTTGCAGCCTCACTCATTCAAGTGAAAAACCAAACAGAAATGATTGCTGTCGGGCAACTCTTCTTTGAGGTCAAATTCACCTGCATAAATAACCACTGTCCTATGAAGACAATGAAGAAAATGAAAAATGGAAAAATTATCATGCAGTTTGCACTTCACTCATGAAACTCAGCATGGGAACTGGTTGTTTTTTAAGATCGTCATTGTTATGCCCAAATCTAGAAGAGAGAAAGAGAAGTGGTGGGAGGGGGAAGGGGGAGCATCAGGTTTTGGGGATTTTTCGTTTTTTGTATTTCTTTACTTTTGAAAGATTAACTTCAATATTTCTTGTAGTCTTAAGACTGAACCAGGTTAACACTGCACAAGATGTATAACTGCATATGTAACAAGTAAAGACATGCTGAAACAGACGCCTTCCAGCTTTCACATCACCAGTTGTATGAACAGTAATATGATGCACAAGATGTTGGATAATAGCAGCCTAGTGATGGCTTCAAAGAGACAATAAGCCTTCGTAGTGGGATTTCATACCACATTCATACCACACCCCCGACTGCAGGACACTGAGATTGTTTAGTGTTGAAACAGTCTGACAGGCATGGGGTCAACAACAAGGAATTTCAAAAATGAAGCAGAGAAACAAAGCCGACTGCAGTATCTTTGAGGCTAATGGTTCTGCGGAATAGGTGTTGATCCATATCTACAAAACAGCAGTTTCCTACTCTGGAGTGTCTTTCACTGTGTTGCTCAAACCTGTGCGTCAGAATGTTGCTTTAGAGAGCAGTGGAATGTGTTCATATCCGATAGGTTTCTTTCTGTTTTTTCTTTGGACCCGAGGTCAGATGTGATCAGTATAAGCCAAAAAAAAAAAAACATGTCTTTTACTGAGCTACGCGTTTGTATGTGTTTTGACATATCAAGAAATGTAATAAACGTTGTTCAAATGCCTGGATTTTATGTGAAGAAACTGAGTCGCAGTCCTGTTGTGCATCGTTAATCACATCATAGAAAATTCTAAGTAAGTGTTGCAAATTGGGCCTTTGTTCTGACTAATCCAAAATTCAATTTGTCCACCATGAGACAAAAGTTAATAAGGGCATCATGACTGCCATTTTATAAAATATTCTCTTTCTAAAATGCAGCGCGGAAATTAATTCGGTGGTCTCAAAATGGGGGAACTCCGGCTGGTTTTTCTCCTTCATGCTGCCATGCTAATACAAGAGCCAATGCCTCCACCTGGTGGTCAAACGGTGACGGTGCGGTTTTAACAACAACAAAAAAACATTGTCAGAATACCAATTTTATTATAAATATTCAGTGTTGAAATGACATTTTGTTCGGCTGTCCTGACAAGCAATTTCTGGTAAACCTGCACTAAAAAAAATGGGGCTAAATGACAAAAATTACAAACAAGGAGTCTTAGACAACAGACCATGATGATGACAGGTGAGCTTTGAATAGCTGAAAAACATTGTAAGGTCAGGACAAATCAACCAGAAACATAGTTTATAGCATATTAACCATCATATGCTTTGTGAAAGCCCTTGAAACGTTTTCAGAATAGCTTTCCCCAGGCAAATACTTGTCAAATTTGTTAAACGTTTATAAACACAGAATAAAGGAACAGAATGAACACAAATACACACACATATACATATACATATACATATAAACTTTAACTTGCACATGCACTAAGATCTTAATTGCAAGACCAGTTTTAGCTGGTTGTAATGGAAGTACAGAAGTGAAAGGGAAAAAACACTTCTTGACAACACAATAATAGACTAATGCCAGGTCCATTAGAAAGAACTGTAGAATAAAATCACAAATAACATGGAATTAATTCTGATAAATTAATGCTCTAAATAAGCCATGATGACTAAAAAATGAAAAAACTATTTATGGTGCTCTGAATTGCTCCATATATCTGTAAACAAGTTTTTGAATTGTGTACTGATGGTCAAAGTAAGCAAGTTCTTATTAAAATACAATGCCCTTTAAAACATCTGACCCGATCTGCCGTAATGAGTCGGAAGTCGGCGTTCTATTTATTTAGATACGGGCCAATTATGTTGACAAACATCAAAAATATCGATTTTTCTTTTTTGGTCTTATGTGAAAGAAAAGGTCTTCAAAATTAATCTGGTCTCCAAAAAAGAAAAATCTATATTTTTGTGATGTTTGTCAACATAATCAGTCCGTATCTAAATAAATAGAACGCCGACTTCCGACTAATTACGGCAGATCGGGTCACATATGCAAATTCTCTGTGAACATGATCCTTAAAAGAGAATACTAATTGCACAAGAAAACAAAAAATGCACAAGAAAATATCTGAGATGCACTTAGATTAAAAGGAGGACCTAAAATTCCAATGCTGAAAGTAATAAATGGCACCTAAAGAAATACAATATAAAGCAATAACTATTCAGAATAAAATAGCATATTTAACCATAAAATATGACAATAGTAAAAATACAGTAGCCACCCAGCTCCTGTTTAACTAGGCTTTAAGTTAACAACCTAACATTCCAAAAAATATGTACAAGGGGAGTTACAATATGACACCAATGTATGATGAATTCCTGAACACCAGAAGAAAAATTATTAACATAATGGCACCATAAGCTAATATATTTATATAGAAATAAAACCCAAAAATGTTCCCCAAGCAACATCATATGACTTTCACTGACTGTGCTAATGCAAGATCCCATAATCAACCTGCACTAAAATAAATAAAAATACACCAACTGCATAAGATGCTGTATATTTTCAAATAAAATCACAGAGGACAATAGAGGAGCATGATAGTGTTTTACACACACTCCGCAGATTATTAACACTTCATCACAAGAGTGTCCGATTGAATGCAATGTGCATGTGAGGGTGGGGTGGGGAGTGTAGAAGACAAAAGAGTAAACAAGGGAATGGAGTCAGTTTCATCCGCTTTGTGACGGCTTGGTTAAGTGTGAACTGGAGAGCTCTTTAAGAGAGGGAACATTGTAGCACTTCATTTTTAAGTCTTGGCAGAGCTCAACCTTTGGATAAGGGTTTGGGTTCTCCTGGGTCAGTGTTTTCTCAGGTTCGCTCTTCGAAACAGGCGTCTCCATCAACTTGAGATCCACCGGCACCATATTGCTCTCTTCCTCTTTTTGAGAACCGACAGAAATGTCAGAGCAGGTAACGCCTTCCAGGATGTCATGAGATTTGGAAGATACATGCACAGATTCAACACAGGCTGAATTTAAGTTAGTCCTGTCCTGGCTGAAAGCCCTGACCCTGTGTGGAGAACTCAGATCAGCCGGTTCGTCCTGGATGAGAGGAAACCCAGAGGAACAACCGTTCTGCTTTGGAGTCAAGCTTAGATCCTCAGGCTCCATTTTCAGCTTCTTAGTCTCCTGGAAACTCTCGTCGAATGCAGGCGGTGAATCCCAGACCTCCAAGCCATCAGAAGACCTCTTGTTGGCGGCTTTCTTGCTCAGGTTAAGCGGGACGGCCTGCTCGTCTGACCCAACTGTGGCATGCCCATTGGACTGGTAAGTCTTGCTGAAATCCTGAGCCAGAGCCTCCGAAAGGCGCTTTGTAAATGAGTTCATGTGGGCCGAACCCAGACGGGTGCGCATCAGTTGGCGCAACTGAAGACTGCAGTCTATATCCAGAGGGAGAATCTTAAGAGGTGGAAGTGGTGGCCGGGTTGTCCGACCCTCTTTGGGGCCGCCTGGCCAGGACGGATTCTCAGAGTCGCACCCGGAACACTGGTGCTGGAGGTTCGGGGGCATTTCAGGGCTGCTTGGTTTGCTCTGGCTAAGCAGAGTCACCTGCGTTGGTGTCAAAGGGGCCTGAGGAACCATCTCCGAACTGGCCAATCCATTGAGGCCCAAGCGAGCTCTGAACAGGTCCAGTGGACACATCCCCTTTGTGGGGCTGAATCCTTCCAGCGAACCTCCAATTTGCAGTTTACACTGAGCAGGCAACAAGGAAGTAGGGGTTGGAGAAGGTTCAAGTTCAATTTTCAGGTTCTCATCTGCTTTAAGCTGGTAGGGAAGACGAGCAACCGTGGCCTGCTTCTGAGAAAGCCTGACTTCCTGGAAGACAGACAGTGACGATAACGTCGTGCTGTCCTTCCCAGCTGCTGCAGTGGCAAACATTTTGACATGCAAAGGCGGCCTTCCAACTTTGCCCCTCGGCAGCACTTTGGCGTTCCGTTTGCCCGGAGGTCGCCCTCTTTTCCGCACAACAGCGCCATCTGGCGGCACTCCCTAATAAAGTGGAACAGTAAAAGACGTGAAAACTTCCCACATCATTCCCACGGCATTGTTGTCAAGATAAACTTCCAGTTCCGTTTTGGCACTTGACTACTAGTACTGATGGAAGTTTTGCCATTCTGCACTTTATAACAATAAGACTCATATCTAGTTAGATCTCAAGACGTTAATGGCTGAAATACAATGAGGGGATTTGATATATTATAACTGTATTTTGCATAAACTCCACTCACATGACTAGAGGCCTCATTTTTCCTTGAGACATTCTGTCCTCCTCTCCCCCGTCCTACAGGTTTCCTGATGGTCGAGGGTACCCCTGCCATGGCTTTAGGCTTGCTTTGCTGCTCTTGATTCCCACCCTTCATGTGCAGCTCATATGGAAGAATCAACCTATAAATTTGTTGAAAATAACAAACAGCCCATTGTGTGTTAGCAAGTCCCGACTGTACCGCAGCAACACAGTTATAGATATGCTGGTGTAATCGGAAGACCGGACTTACTTTTCATAATGCCTCCTGGTGCAGGTTGCAGCGCTGGTGCTGCCCGGGCTGCCACCCAGTTCGTTGTACACCGTCTTCCACAGTCGCTGGGAGGTCACCTTTAGCCAAGAACAAGGGAAAAAATGTAGTAACACTTCATTTTAAAGATTTTAAAGGAAGAGACTTACTTACATGCATGAATTACTTGAAAAAACAACTTACTGCTTCATAGCCGCCCAGCTTTTTGACGACAGAGAACATAAGGAACAGATCGACTGTTAGGAGGGGAAAAAAAGAATAAATCATTTTCACATGGAATTAAAGAATTATATAAAAAAATAAATAAATAAAGCGTGAGTCATGAAGAGTTGCTAAAGTCATGGAGGAAATTTTCTGTGGCTACATTTCATTAGACTATTTTGAGACCGAGTTCTAGCATGTAAAAATGTATATGGAAAAAACAGAGAGCACGAGAGAGAGAGCGAGAGAGAGAGTTGAAGAGGGCAATCCTCACTCTTCTTGAAGCCCAGGTTGGGTACTTTGCTGATGGGAGACCCCCGGCGCTCCATAAACTGAAAGAGTTTGTCCAAAAAGAGCTGCTCCTCAGGGTGGGGGAGCCAGCTGCCTTCCCACCTCATCTCCACTTCCCCTTTTAGGTCCTCCTGTACACAGACATACAGAAATGGCAAACCTTCACTCAGGTCTTCAATCTGACGCACAAATTTAAGATTAAAAAAAATTGAAAATGAAAGCATACCTTCATCCTATTTCCCCACGACTCGGACTGGCTGAGGTTCTGTAGATCGCTTCCGCTACTCTCTCTGCGCTTTCTTTTCTGAGGTCGTCCCTTCAGACTTAAGGACGTGCAACCTGGAGAACGATAAAAAGAAACTGACCTTTAAAAAAAACATTGAAGAAGGAAAAATCTGTAAATTGTACACTTATTATACAGGCAGATAGTTCAATATAATGAGTACTTCACCATCTTTCTTAGATTTGGAGGAACCACAATTATTGTTGGCTACCTTTGTGGATTCTTTTAAAAACAATTCAAAAGCGTTGTGTTTAGTCCAGATTTTGGTATGATTTTTATTTCTATTAGCTTTATTTATTTGTTTTTGTTTTTTGTCTACCCCTTTTAATTTTACTGTACTGTGCTTTATAACTAAATGTCTGCTAAAAGTGCTTTATAAATAAACCTTATTTACTTAAAATATATGTTAATAATACAAAACTGTGACATTTGTTCATGTGTGCAGTTTTGCAACTGAGGATGTTGTAGTTCCTAAAAGTGCACAGCCTAAGACAGTTGTGAAATAAATAGTTAAATCTCAAAAATACATTTATTGTGTGTTCAAGGTTGCAGGCAAGATGACGAAAATGACTCTCAGAACAACTTTTGGACAGCAGATGCACAACGCACCAAACTGAGACATGAAACTCGGGTTGCTCCCCAGAGTGGGATGGTTGAACGTGTCCCTGCAGTAGAGGACTCGGGTGTTGTGTAGAGTCATTTGCGCCCCTCCCAAAGCCATCAGGTGAGGGTTGTGGAGGTCGGGGCAGTTGGACTGGTACTGAACTCGCTTCTGCAGAGCCCGGAAACGACAGTACTGGGGGTAACTCAGCACTTTAACCCTGCTCTGCTGCACGGGCAAAGCATCTGAGGAAAGAGTCAAAATTGGCCATGAGAGATCTATATAAACTCGAAACTAAATCAGTCTGTAAAATATTTTTAGGCTGTAAGAATGACCTTTGCCCTCTGTTTTAACTTCCTTCAGGAGGCCACTGCTTTTCGGGCTGCTCAGTCTCCAGTGGGGTGGTTCCGAACAGGTCCAGTTCACCAAGTCTTCCACTCGGATCACAATCTTCTTCGACACGACCAGGACTTCATCCTGCAACGTACACACACTTTCTGGCTCATTTCCTGCTTTTATGTTATGTGTTTTACTGGTTTACTGATATCAGGTTCAGTTTCAGCTAAAACAAGATCAGTCATGTTATTCCTAGTTGACGGTTTGAAAGCATTTTAACACTCTGGTAATAGGACATGTCTCACAATTTTACAGCTAACTGCTAACCAGAGCCATCTGACCCTCAGGCAAACGTTATATGTCCAAAAGACAGAAAACCAGAATGGCAGAACACAGTAATCTTTCTTTAAAATGGCAATATCAGTGTTAGAAGTGTTGGTTACAATTTCAGCCTAGCCTTTTTTTTGCATTAAAATTAATTTGCTTCGCTTTTAAATGCAGCAAGGCAAACACGGGGAAGAAATGTAATGCCAAACTCGACTGGTTTTGCCATGACTCAGACTCATACACACACACACACACACACACACACACATCAAGCTGCTGCTCCGACAACCATGTTTTTCCTAGTAAAAAATATCTGGGGGAGTGGTTTTAAATGTCTGGGTCCGCCATCTCATCTCGTCAGATTATTCTGTAACATGCTATGAAAAAAGCTGTGGTGGATTTAATGAGCCTAATTCACTTTGACCGTTGCAACAGTTAGCAAGGAAAAACACTGCAAACTCACAACACAGCAGCAAATAAGCCTGGCTTAAGATAAGAGTTTTAGATTTAGTGTCTCAGTGAGATTCTACTTTTCTAGCAAAATAGATGACTGAATAACAATAGAATCCTCATGCTCAGCGCTTACAAAGTGAAAGTGATTGTCATTGTGAACACACAGGTAGTTAACTTGCCAGAACTATTTAGTAATTAGCAAAGAAAATAAATTTAACTTTTAGTTCTTATAGTTGTGACCATTTATAGGAACTTCCTTTATGGTTTGAAATTTAAGGTAGTTATGGAAATTTGTGGAAACTTTATTTAGGGTTTAAATCACTTTTTTATTATGGCAACTCAATGGAACTTTAATTGGGGTTTGAAAGGCGTGTAAAGAGCCTCAAAATGTGCAAATTTGACTAAGCATTTGCGAAATTCCCTGTGAATAATCCTGCAAACATGCAACGTGATGGCTTGTCGTAATCCACTACTTTAGGACAGAACCTCACACACCTCTCGTCCCACTGAAGATATATTTTCTCATTATAACAGACTATTAGGCCATCTCCTTTACCTCTCCATGCTCCCCAGTTCTGCCCTTGGGCACGTCCTCGGGGCGGAAATAGAGTCTGGAGCTGGCCAGCATGTGCCGCTGCCGGTGGTCCTCCCACAGCAGGGTCACCTCTGCAATGCACACCGGCTCCTGAGGGCCACAGTGCACATAGTAGAACTCGCCCAGTTTCCAAATTCGCATCGGGGCACCATCTTTCCCGCCGCAGCTTACGGACTTGTAGAAAGCAAAGGGGCCACGCAAGCAGCAGGGAGGGCCTAACCACTGCGGGGGGGGATTAGAAGACACACAAATCTGACTCTTACAAAAAGTTCCTATAATGACAATAACATTTAAAATAAGCCATTGGGCCTCATTCACCAACTTTTCTTAAAAAGAAATGTGTTGTTAAAATCCCCTTATACGGTTTACACAAAGATTCTGACATTCATCAATGTTTTCTTATGTAAGATTTACTTCTGGGTAAGAACAGAATCTACAACTGCTGAAGAGCACTCTTACGCAACCTTTATTGCATGCCTGTTTGTGCAAAACATTAGCTCATTGTGTTTTCTTCAAATGAACAGATATTTATAATATTATACAATATAACTTTCTTAAGAACAATTTAAAGACAAAAAAGTAAGCATATTTTGGTGAATGAGGCCCGATGTTAATAGATGCGATTAAACTCTAAATTTAATGATTTGTCATGAAGTTAAGGGATTATGTAAATGATAAGCAAAGCAGATTGCTTATAAAAATCCTAGCAGTTTCAAAACACGAAGCCTTCACATAACCTTTTATTCCAATATGCCTTGAAAAAATTCTGAAGACTTTGCAAGAGAAATGTTGTTAAATCTTAAGTTAAAACTAAAAAAAAACTTTTAAGTGATTGAAGACAGATGGCATTCAGAGAACAATATTATTCATACAGGATAGACGAACATACACAGTCAGCCCTTCACATGACCTAAATTATCCATTTCTGCACATTTCTCAAAGAGCCACGACGTCACTGACAAAAGGCCACATTCTTCTGATTCTATTTGCCAGGTTCACGCAGGCACCCTGTGACTCCAGAGAATTTTCATACAAAGGTCTGAAGTGGGGGCAAATTACCCTGGATTTACAAATCACACAGTCATCTATAAACTACTGCAAAATACTTGGTTATTTGGTAAATGGTTCTGTGGTTGAAAACACATTCCTGTTTATTAAGCCGCTTAAGAACCGGCCTGACAATGAATGGAGAATGAAAAATGCCATTTTCTTTTATATATATATATATATATATATATATATATATTATATATACACACATATACATATATATATATATATATATCCCTAAGGAATCCAACAAATCATATTCAGAAAATTCTAGTTAAAGTGAAACATATTTTGAGCACTTTTACTACAATTTTTTTTATACTACTCATTGGATCATAATTCCACAAATGTTTTAAGCTCTGCTTCTTTGGTTTATTCCTATTTGTGTGTTTGATTGTTGATGAAGTTTTCCAGCACATTTATATAAGTTTTGTGGTAATCAATCATAAGGGTTTTCTTGCAGTCCTACTTTGCTCACAGGTTTTGACTAATGGAATATAAGCAGATGCAAACATTCAAAACAAGCAAACTATTATTTTCGTCCTTTACCAATAAAAAGGGACTAAGTCATATAGCAATTTTACAGCTTATATTATTTTCAGTTCATATATAACTGGCGACCATATTTCCCAAAAATATTATTTCTACAATCAGCATTCCCCGTTGATGCCCCCTTTAGAAAACGGATCATTTACAGCCACACCAACCCAAATCCGAATCCGAACAGAGTGCGGTTCCGTCTCCAAAAACTGAACTCTTTTCAACATCGCGCCCTCTAGCGGTGGAAACGAGACACGACGTCCCGCTTCAACACGACGCTGCTTACAAGCAGCAAAATATAAGATTTTCCGTGTTAGCGAATTTAAACCCAAAACAAATAAATCATATCATCGTTACCATCTTGTTCTACTCCTGCAACAAACATGGCTGAAAAGAGACTGTGAAGCACACGGATTAAGTTATGTGACCTTGGCGCTTCATTACAGACCCAACATTGTTTAGGCTTTTGCTATTTCTGTGCAATATTACTATGAGCAGAGAGAGAGAGAGAAAATCTAACAATGGCAACTTCGATCGAGTTAGAGCCCAAACCGACTTAATAAGACAAACAAGAACCGCCTTAGACACATAAATATGGTTTATATGTTGTGCTGATATTCGGTAAACGTGTCTGACTTCCTACATTGGAAGTCGAGGGTTATATTTGTGTGTTTTCGCCTCATGCACTTTCAAAAATGTAACACAATAGTATGTAAAGTTGGAACTTGGCGTCTCTCTTTCCTACTTCTTATTCTGCTCTAGTCTGCAAATTCTCAGTCCCTTTCAATACGGCATATTAGATTCATTTGAGGAGGTTCGGGTTCATGAAATTAGGTCTCGATAAAATACTTTCGTGGACAAAATGTAAGAAAGGGTACGCTGTGTTAGTTCTTTAAATTAAATGAAATTCGCTCCACCTCTTTGCTGTACTTCATGTCTTTCTACACCAATATTTCCTCTCAATATCACCACGTCATTTTTCAAAGTTCCTGTTTATTTGGACTTTTACACGGTCGACTAAACGCCTCGAATGACATTTAAAAAATGAGGAAAGGCTTCACTGTATTATCTATTAACTCGAAGCCCGTACAAGAAAAAAAATGATTTAAAAAAAACAAATTCTGTTAGGCAAATGTGAAAAATGTGGGGGTTGGGGGTTGGAAAGAGGAGCTGGGCAGCCGACACGACACACAAAGAAATTAATCAGTAACAAAAATATAAATCGAAATATTTTTAAATGAATAAAAATCAGCATTATTTCATATAGTTGTATTAGGTCTCGAGGCGATCGGGCGAATAAACAAATAGAAAAGGAGTAATTTTTGCGTTAACTTTGAATTCAAATGCCTCTCCAAAAAGTTTCGAGCCGCTCAGATGAGTCGAAATACTCAAGTCTGGCTGGCTTGATAGGATGGGAATCAATTCGGGCTTTTAGCGAAATTCGAGCGATTTTTAATGCATCAGAAACCCGAAATGAGGCCGATATTATGGCGAAAAAATATGCGGCGCGAGCGCGGAGCAAAAGTTGCACGAGAGCGGCGCGGGCGATTTCTTTAAAGTAATATAAAGTTGGAATTTGCGTTACCTGTACCGTATTCTGCTCCATTGCAGTCCAGCATTCCCTTATTCCCCCTCTCACTGCCCCCTATCAGATTTCACAGCCGGGTACTCACCGGCACCCATAGAAACCCTACAGAGGAAAAGCTTGTGGGCTTTTTTCTTTCTTTCTTTTTTTGTGAAAATAGGGCAGGATCTAGGTGTGGCCAAACTCGATTTTCCAAAGAACCTATAATAAGAAGTGTGTTATCTGCGATTAATGGGCCTGTTGCAGAATTTTATAATAAGGCACTGTTATTAGCAAAACACAAATAAATAATAATGGTAATGGCAACGAAAACCGGCATATATTGTTAGATTATAGCGACAATTAAACGATAGCATTATTGAATACGATTGATAAAATAGGCGGATGTTCAATTATAAATGCCATTAATTAATTGTTAAAATAAATAAATGAATAAATATGAATTTTAAAAAAGTGCAGACTATATATTTTGGACATTTTCTTTCCCATTTTAATTCGTCTAATTTATTTTTGTGAAGATATCTATTAAAGTGGAACAAAATCCGCAGTACATAAAAAGCAGATACATACATATTAATGTTTTACTCTTCGAAAATAAAAACTCTTCTCTGCAAAGCCAAAATAAAACTTTTCTGCATTTAACAATTTTATCCTGCAGGGGGAGTGTTTTGCAAACTGGCTTTGATCGTGACGTATGAATTTTAGAATGACAAAACTGCATCACTTCCTTTAGAGAAAATGTCTCTTCTCTGTACATTCCTTTGCCGCACAAAAGGGCTGTTAAGCTTTTCAGAGCATTGACCCTTATTCACCAATTTTTAAAATATCTTTTAGAGACTTAAGATATTAAAATAGTTTAAAATTATATAACTATAGATTTGAAAGACAACAAACAAAAAACTAATGTTTTGCACAAACATGCATGCAATAAAAATGTGCAAAAGTGCTCTTTAGCAGTTTCTTACCTACGAACAAATCTTTACTAGGAAAACATTGTTCAATGTCAGAGATGCTGTTTGTAATAATCGATTAACCTTTCAGAAAATTATTAAACTGTTTTAGATCTTATGCACATTTAATGCAAAAAGACATTCCAGGAATATAATTGTAGTCTTTCTCCATTTGACTGCTGTTACAATTTACACATATTGTGAATATCACACATAACTAAAACTGCACATTTTCTTTTTTCTTCCTATAGCTTAGACTTTATATTTTATAGTTTATTTATATATGTATATTCTAAGTGCCTTCCTTGTACACTGTAGAAACTGAAGCCATGCTGTCTTGTCGCTCTGTATACTTGTATATAGCTGAGATGACAATAAAGTTTACTTTGACTTTGAAAATCTTTGTGAAAACGGCATTAGAGTTCTAAGAATAAATTTCTTCTTAAGAATGCTTGATGAATGAGCTCCCTAGTCTTCTCCTAAATAACTAAGGTCCTGAAAAATACATTTATGACAGTGCATGAAGTTAGAATGCTGTGCCATAGTTGTTCTTCTTCCTCTTTTGTGCACCTTCGTTATACTCCAGTCAAGGTAAAGGAGCTGAGGCCAGCCTCTTTGCCATGGCCGCTACCATGGCGGCACCCCTGGCGTTGCCATTCTTAGGGGTCACAAAGGAGAAGTTGCATTTGGGGGCAAGGCCTCTTACAGTCTCTTCCAAAACCTCTTTGAAACTGCAAAAGAGAGAAAGAGACGGATCTATTTCCTGTGTGGCTACTCAGCATATACAAGCTCGTCAATGTAGCTTGAGGTTCAACATCATGTGTGTCTGGTCTTACTAAGGATTCTTGACATAGACGGAGCCATCCGCCCCCACGATAGCACTGAAGGGCTCCAGCTTGCTGCTCTCCCTCATGTGGTTGACGATGGCCGCCAGTGCGGCGCCGCACAACTGGGCTGAACGGGTGGAGACACTTTTACACACAAGTTGTACTATTTCGCAGTCTCCTCTCCTGCCAGGCAGGCCTAGAGATTCCAAAATGGTCTTGGTGTGCTCTAGATCTGGACCATCCCTAATGACATATAATACTTATATAAAAACAATTTAGGAAAATATATTCCTAGAAAATAATTAATGACATAATTATGTTCAAAAATTGAGAAAAAATTGAATGTAGGCATTTTTGTAGTCATTTTTTCACATTAAGAGAATAATACTCCTAATTTGTAGACATACTTCACTGTAATCTTATTATGGAATTTTTACTCTTACACACTTTCACAATGAAACATTCTTCTTTTATGTATTAGCATCTTCATATCTAAAACTTAAAAAGTAATTTTGGATGTTAAAACTCTAAATGACACATATGATTTCCCTATTCATAAGAAACAGTTGTAATTAAGAGAAATATCCCAAAATGTTTAAGGAAAAAGATCTGTTGCTTTGTTTTGTGGAGGGATCCATTTCTGTATTTATTTTGAAAATGAAAAATAATATTGTCCTACATACTCCACTATTTTAGACAAGAACTGTGTCTTGAAGCTGTCCTGCACATGGAGTCCGTCTGAAGTCTGTCCTCCAAACAGAAGCTCCTTCTGTGTGAGATGAATAAGGAGCCTCTGCACCAGCTCCCCAAGATACATCCCACTGATCATCTTCTCAAACCTAAAAATAGAGTTTCTCTGTAACTTACAGTATGTTACCTTTTTTCTAACTACACAACTTTTTGCTTATTACTGTGTAGTCAGACGGTAGTCAGATTCAAAATTCCATCTCAACAACCCACTTGTGCTTTCCAGGGTTAACCGATGACTGGTCGAGTTGCTTATCAAATTCGGTCTGAATGCCATGAAGAACATCGTTCCAAAATCTCCCCCACTCTGTGTTAATGCAAATGCGGCCCTCATCTTCCTTCATCTTACTCACATTCCTCATCTCCTCCATGTAGCAGGCATTTGTCCCTGTGCCTGGAGATTGGATGGAAGGCCACAAAACAGCATTTTTTGCAAGACAAATAGCAAGAACCACTGTTCCTTTTCACATTAGACAAGTAACATTTCTTACCCACAATCATGGCAATCTGGCATGTTTGTGTGCTGTTTGTACAGCTCAGCATGGTGGCCACTGTGTCGTTCAGAACAGCAAATGAATCGATGTTGTACTCCTGAGGAAAATTTATAGATGTACAGATGGATGGAAACTTTCAGTCTGGTCCTGATGCTAAATATTTACATTTTGAAAAATGCTAGATAAAATAATAAAGCATTCATGGCTTACTCCTTTCCTTTTAATTGCATCCTTTAACAGTCTGACCACATCTTGTCCTACAACACCTTCACAGGTGAAACCCTTTGACCATTGGAGCAAAACACACTAAAGACAACATTACAGAGCATTAACAAAAGTTTTGTCATTACAGTTGCAAACCTCACAAAACTCTAAAAGATAAGTCACACCAGAGACAGTTGGCTGTCTGACCTTGTCTATATCTTTTTGGTCACAGGGAAAAGAGAAGACGAAGCCCAGGGGAAGAGGCTGATCCGTAAGATTCTGGGTCTTCAAAAGCTCAGCTAAGAAATCAGCAATTTCGTTGAACAGCTCAACACAGAAATTGTAGAAAAAAAAATGTGTATTCAATAAATCAATAAACACTGTCAAGATCAATGTTTAGAAAACCACTCAGACACACACCTCTTTTCCAGGCCCCTTGGCTGTTTTCTCAGAGATAGCATAAGACATGGTGTTTTTCACTTGCACACTATCCAAACTGTCCACACGAATGTGATATGCACGTAGATTGGTCCCTCCCAGGTCCAGAGCCAGGAAATCACCCGTCTCTGTTTCACAGAGCAAAAAGACATTGCAAAGGTGTGACCAGGAGAAGGAATATCTTTTATTTTGCCGGTTTTATAAAGAGATGCCACTGAGTTACCAAAGAATACTGAAATGTTAAGGAGAGCATCAATTCATATGCAACCCGAAAAGCAAAAGACTGGACAATAGGCCATTAAGCCTCAATAGGAAACTATTAACACCTCCTGGCTATAACAGGTGATGCTGAATACTACCTGAACCATCAGGAACGTCCCTCACAAAGGTGGGCAGCATTGTCGCCTGCTGCTGATCCTGGTCTGTGTCTTCGCATAAACCCTGGATCATGTTGATCTTCAGACTCCTCATCACCTCCTGCAGTTTATCTTGGGGCAGGTAAAGACACTGCAGGATGTCCTTTACCTGAAGATAAAAAAAATGGACAATACTTCCCTCTGGACCCATGAAAGGAAAAGGAAAATGAAAGTCGCGCTGGATAAATGCGCTAAATGTGAATGAAATTTGGGGTGGTGTAATTCCACGTCATGTCCACAAGGTGGCGACATTATTCCATTGAAATATCATCATCCATTGTGTATTGCAGTGCCCTGCAATGTCTGTAAATTTCTGACCAACCTTTATATAACTTGAAGGGTTAGTCGTCTTTGCAAATAAGAACCATTGACAATTAATTTGAAAATTAACATCTATACAAATTTCATTCTGTTATTTTTTTTTTCCATTCAACAATTTTAACAATATTAAATGTAAATATAGAATTACTTGAGGGGTATATATATATATATAATACTCTAGGTTCTTGAGACTTCAATTGCATTCCATTTTCCAGGTAAAAGTAAGTTTTTTTAATGGCTATGTGAAACACACTAACATTGGCCATACAGTACATCATTAAGACTTAAATATTTAATTAACATTTCATCATTTAACATTTCCTTGCATTTAATGGTGCAAGAAGAATGAAACTAAATTTCCTCCTGGAAGGTGTTACACAGTTTAAATATATGCATTGCTCTCTTTAAACCAGTTGAGAATATTTTTTATGCATCATACAGTTTACATAACTCACGTCCAATTTAAGAATTTGATAAATTCTGGTTTTGTGAAGTTAGAATATCTGTTTTGTCACAAGAATAAGACTAAATCACGTTGCATGATTCTGGTTTCTCAGATTAATTGCCTTAAGCAAAAATATTTCAGGGCTTCTATCAAAAAAGCTGACAAACAAGACATGCCGGTTGCCATGATGGACAAAAAGTACACTTTCTCTGCCCTAAGCCTGCTGAGCCTGTTCCTGTAGTTTTTCCACACCTTGCATTACTTTACTCATTTAATCATCATAGAATGGAATGATACATTATACAGTATGTGTCAATATAAAATGTAACTTAATGTAACTGTCTTGGTACTTTTTAATGTAATTTTAGAATATCTGAGTGAACAAAGTAGTCATGTTAATTGTGTGCTGTTTTTGTGGTATTTTGTGTATTTGTATTAGGTGTTGTAATAAAAAATGTGGTTAGAAGCATGGCCCATTGATGTGCTTATTTTAGAAATTTAGCATTTCCCATCAGCATCTGGTTCTAGAGGAAGAGGAAGAACTGTAAGGCTCCATACTTTCAGATTGACATCATCTCATAGGGGATGATTTCCACATATGAACTGCATGACATTTCTGGACACGTGTAGATACTGACACTTTTATTTTACTTTCATTGTAAAACTTAGACAATGTTGTATCCCTAATATGTCCTCCTAGTTTTGTTGAAGAAGAACTTTTAATGCTTAATTATTAGTGTTAAATTATCTGACTCACCTCATTGCTTTCTTCTTTTGTGGTTGTACTGGCCATATTTGCGGACATAAAGACTGTGGAAAAGATTCATATTTCTCCATTAAGAACTCGGCTGATCTGGTTAAATGTTCTCCTTAGGGTAGTGAAATTATGTCTATTTTGAGTCTGTATTCTCTTAACCCAGACATAATCTTTCTTTCTGTTATATAACCCGTTTACACAGTGCAAAGTTATAGAACTTACAAACTCAATAATAACAATGTTAACACAAACAATACAATTATTCACATCACTCATACGCATCACATAAGGGTTGTTTGTTGGAATTAATATAAATGAAGAAATGACTAGCAACTTAAGAAAAAAATAATCTCATTTCAATAATGGAATAACCATAAATAACCAAAAATCACAATTTCTAGAAACTATTTGTTATATTTCTAGTAAATTCATGTTGGGTAGTAGGAGAACTTCAGATAGTCTCCAATTTTTAGTTTTTTTTTTAATCATTTTTAACATATAAAATTTTGGTAGTAATGACACATATATCGTCACAACTTTTACTGTTAATAAATTGAGTTCTCTACTCACCGTCAGGGTAGGAGACACAATCAACGTGTATATAGCTTATATTCGGCGTGGTAGCTGTGAAGGAAAATTTTTTATTATCCTCCTTAAAGTGTAATTCCAAAGTATAATCTCTGAGTAATAGTAATGTGCTGATGCTTGTGGTTAAACCTTATGGATAGTTAGGCTAGTTTAGCAAATTTCTTGTTTTTCTAGTCTGGCTGGGCAGATTTTAAAAAGTGCAGACGCAATAGAAGTGCTGAGAACTAGACAAGAAGGAAAGTTGACGCACCAACTACGCAGATAACTCACATACGTTGAAATGACATTTATTCCATATCAGAAAAAAAGGTTGAAACTAATGTGGATTTAGCATTGATCTTGCTCGCTGAAAAGGCCATCTATCCAACATTGAAGAATCAACCATTTGCGATAAGGATTCAACCTTGTTTCAGCACTTGTTTGGCAATTTCTTTATCCACTGATTTAATGTTGAATTAGTGTATGTTGAATCAATATTGGGTCAAAATTGTTTCACAAGTAAATTAATGTTGAAATGATGTTATGTCCAGCAGGGCTTTTTAAAGCTTAATAAAAAATAACATTTACAGATACTCAAATTGAAAACAATTTATTATTCATAACACATTATATATACATTCACACAAAAATAGTGCAATGGTAGTAATTTGATAACAATCACAAAAACACTAAAGTGCTAATTGATCCTTCCAAACCGCCCACAACTACTTTTGTTCATTTTCTCTTTGCACCTCCCTGACGTTCTGGTGCATATCGAAGTCATTTCTTCACAGCATCACTGAAAATATGATGGGTCACTTCCTTGTAGTGGTGCCGTAGAGCTTCTGATATTGAAGAGAAAATAAGTTGTCATTAAAGATTTAACAAAGCTAAAGCTTTCCAGTTAACTGAATAACCGTACATAGCTGAATTGTTTGATTTACAGTTAGTAAAATGGATCAGCATCTCCCTTTTAATTTGTATTTAGAGGGCAATTACATGTTAGGGAGGCAGAGTCTCTCAGAGAGACAGAGGTTCAGCAATCTGCAAGAATATGCTGAAATTGTGTAACATTGTCTACAAATTGTGTAACAATTTCAGAATAATGTCCTTCAATCTAAAATTACAAAGACTTTGAATATCCCACAGTATCTACAGAACATAACATCAACAAAAGGTCTTTAAGCCCTCAGGCGGCACTACATTAAAATCAGGCCTGATTATGTCATGAAAATCACTGCATGGGCTCAGGAAGGCTTCCAGAATGCAACTTGCATTTCAGCTCTGTTTTTAAATTTTCAGTGAATTGTAGAATATCATCATATGTGTAGTATCGTGATATAATCGTATTGTGACCCATGTATCGTGATACGTATCGTTTCGTGAGGTCCTTGCCAATACCCACCCTATGCTCCCATCCAAACAATGTTTTTTTCAAAGAAGGACTTGCAAGACAAGGCTAAACTGCAGACTTCATCTATTTCAACAGCATGGCTTCGTAGTAAAAGAGTTCAGGTACTGAACTGGCCATAATTTGGCGCATCATGAATGAAAAAATATGACCCAAGTAGACCCAAGACTGTTGAGCACCTAGAATCCTAATCATTGCATTCTGTTTTTATGTAGTGCTATTTATTATTTATTGTAGACATTATGTAATTTATATATTAAAATATATTTACAGAAACCTACCAAATAAGCAAGTTTGTAGCCTGGTATCCCTGAAGCAGTGCTTGTGACCTTTTCCTGACCAATTAAAATCACAAGCCAACCCGTTGGTCAAGACTGCTTGGAGCATTTGAAGCACAGTCCTTTCAACATTACCAACGCCAATCAGTGAAAGACGAGCTCTAAAAGCATATGAAAAGCACGTCTTGTGAAAAGTATGTCTTATGAGCACTGGATGTAGTTTACTTTACAGTCTGTACATGACTCCCATTGACCCTCACTCACAATATCATTAAATAAACAATTGTAATGAACGCCTAGAGGTTTGGCAGGTTATTAGTAAAGCCGTGAACACAAGCGAGGTTGGTAGAACAGGTTCACTGAATGTAATTGACTGACTTTGACTTAATTTTTTTAAAATATGAAAATCAGAATAATGGTTTAAAACATATATATATATATATATTATATATATATATATATATATATATATATATATATATATATATATATATATGTAAAAACTTAACAACGACATCTCTGTTTCAAGCACTTCTGAACGTATTTCACTGTGTGAAACATCATTTTCCCAAGTGAACCATAGCTGCTCTGGTAAAATTGTTCTAAAACATGTTAGGTATAGGTAAATGAAAATGCTATACACAAGCAACACAGGGGTGAGCCGTTAAAAATAATTACACACCATTCGTGGCGCCTCGAATCAACACTGAACGACATTTCAACTCGGGAACTTACCGGCAGCATTGGCACCCTGCTCACGACAAGCTAGCATATTAGTAGGTACACTGTAAGTTAACATATGAAAACAGTATGGACAATATTTACTGAGAAATAAAAAATCATAAGCAAATACGTAATCTATTTAAACACCGACATCATTTTTAAAAATCCATATTTAACTGTTTAGCCCTAATGCCGACCAAGACAACCACTGCTAAGCCCTCAGGGCAATTCGTCGTTAAAAACCAACTTTTTCAAAAGAACAAGTTTTGAAATAGGGCAGCGATATAAAACTACAAATATCCATATACGGCATAAAACATTCATGACACATTTATCCTTTTGACCAGTAGAATATACTCGCGTATAACTTATCGAGCTCCGACGAGCCTTTTCACCCGCTGCTTGTCGCGGCACAGTTTAAACCGCCAAATGAACTGCGCATGCGTGAGAACGCGTCCACCTCACGGCTGTATGTTTTACTGCGGTTTTTCTGAATTAAACGACGCGTGTCGTCTACATTAAAGTATTATTCTTAATACAAACGCGGTGAAATTGTAATAAGCATATTATAATTAATACACACTAAAAAGACAAATGCGTATATCAATGTTGATTTCACCACTGAGCATAAATTGATTTAATGTTGAAGAACCCTCCATGAATCAGTGTTGATTTATGATACCCGGGGCATAAATTGATTCAATGTTGATAATTGTGATAATTCAAAGTCAAAGTCAGCTTTATTGTCATCTCTGCTATAAACTGTGCAGATACATAGAGAGACGAGACGACGTGGCTCCAGTTTTAACAGTGCAGTAGGGAAAAGAGAACAAAGAACAATTAAGGCACATGGAATAAACAATAATAAATAAAGTACAAAATATACATTTTAAACTAGACAAGGAATATTAAATATAACTTTAAACTAGAATTAGAAATAGAGGTAGATAGAGAGACAGTTTGGATGCAGTATTACCTACAATGTGGAATTGACTTTTACACTTTTACACTGGATGTGCAGGAGGTTAGAAACAGTTATAGTATTAAAAGAATTCTATATCCAGTCTATTTATACATTCAATGTTCAATATTTGTGCAAATAGTGGCAGCAGTGCAAAAAAAAAATATTGCCGTGTTGTGTCAACAGTCATTTGAGGAGGAAATAGTCTGTATAGCAGCAAAAATAAAGTGCATCACCGCGACGGTGATGTGTAAAGTGCAGTGGGGCAACAGAGTCAGTTAGTTCACAGTCCGGGTGTGTGTGGGGGGGAGGTGTGAGGGCAGGAAGTGTGTTCAGGAGTCTGATGGCTTGTGGGAAAAAGCAATCACGCATCCTGGTGGATTGAGTTCTGATGCTGCGATAGCGTCTGCTGGATGGGAGGAGTGTAAAGACTCATCAAGTAATACAACAATTATGGCCAGTTTGGCTGATGACCCGGCCCTGTCGAACCTACCAGATTACCTTTGGGCGAGGATTAAAAATGTTGTGGGATTAATTAAAGGTTGTACGCCAGTTACTATCACTCCAAAATCTGATTATAGAAGGTATAAGATTGAAGGTATGAGACCGGTCTTTGAGGCGTTAAAACAAAAAGGGGTTATTATTCTGTGTTCTGACTCGCCAGTTAGAACCCCATTGTTTCCTGTTAGAAAGGTCAGAGACATGGGGCAACCTACTGAGTGGCGATTTGTGCAAGATTTGCAAGCAGTCAATGCAGATGTACAACCAAGGGCACCAACCGTTCCTAATCTATATACAATTCAGTCACAAATTCCTTTGCATGCTGCCTGGTTTCAGTTGTGGATTTGGCCAATGCATTTTTCAGTGTACCTGTCCACAAGGACAGTCACTTTTGGTTTGCATTTAATTTTGATGGTAAACACTACACTTTTATGATATTGTGTCAGGGGTATTGCGAAAGTCCTACTGTTTATAACAGCCCACTGAGGGATTTGTTGGCCCCCTTGCAATTATCACCAGGCACCTCCCTCCTTCATTATGTGGACGATTTGTTGATTGCTGCTCCAAATCAACAGCATTGTCACAAGGATACACTCTCTCTCTTGTCTCATCTTGCTGAAAATGGCCACAAGGCCAGCCTGTCAAAACTGCAGTTTGTGAGACAGAAAGTTACTTTCTTGGGTCATATCGTTTCTAGCAGGGGGAAGTCCCTATCTAGCAAACGGACAGACAGACAGAAACTATTAAAGTAAATACAAAACCAACTAAAGGAAACAGTTGGTCTCATTTCTGGGTATGTGTTCCTACTGTAGAAGCTTTATCCCAAATTATTCTGAAATGGAAGCCCCATTGAGGGCAATGATGTGATTAAAATTACCACAAGGTTATAAATTGCAGTGGACAGGTTCCCAGAATCAGGCTTTCAATAATTTAAAACAAGCGCCTGCCTCACCACCTATCCCAGATCCAACTAAACCTTTCACAGTGTGTGAAAAGGGAGGTCACATGACTTTAGTCTTGTTGCGAAACCATGGTTATAAACTTAGGCCGGTAGCGTATTTTTCTTCTAAACTGGATCCGGTGGCAGCTGGGCTACAAGTGTGTCTTAGAAATGTTTCTGCTGCAGAGATATGGAAGTAAATTAGTGACAAAAGTATTTGAATTTAAAAAACCATATTGACTTTTTGCAATTGAATAAAAACATGCTTGATTTATTTCAATTGTAATTACAACATTTAAGATTCAATATAGAAACATTCAACCTTTTAAATTCAGCAAAAAAAAAATCATTAAAAAATTACAACTTTAATTATTCAGTCGGTATCATTGAGCGCCTTTATTTCAGCGTTGCCATCTCAAGTGGGCTATTTAACATGGACAAATTCAATTGGAAATTCACTTGGACAAATTCAGTTGGAAATTCAGTCGGAAATTCTCACATCCAGGACCTACAGGAAAAGAAGTAGAGTGCAGAGCGCCTCCTCACTGGCAGCGGTAATAACTCAACGGGTGCATTTGATGCAGCTGCTTACAGCGCTGGCTTAAAGAAATGCATTCTGGTATTGACGCAATGCATCATGGTAGGACTTTTTTTGACCGGCTTCTTATGAAACCAGACTTGTTTAACATCGCTCATGTGAATCGCCTTTGTATATTGGTTTCACACTTATCTTGTGAAGCACCTGTCTTATGAAGATTGCCTTTGTGTTGTGCTTATTGAAACAAAGAACCCATTTTATAAAGTTCCAGAAAGGGCGCAGATCTGTGGACTGAGATGGGTGCTGTTTGGTACCAGTTGACCAATAAAGGCTGTTCATTATAATGGCCTACTGCGTGAGTTTTCTTTCGGAATTGAATTTATCCTCCACGACAAGCTCTACATGGATAGATTAAAAACTGGCATACGTCGTGTTTGACAGTTCTTCATATGAACATATTCAACAGGTCACACCACTCTATAGACACGTATGTATATATTGCAGAATGGTAGCAGGTTGGTTATTACAAATTTATACCAAGGTGCTTACATGTATTTAATTATTTATTATCTTATTTGTATAGGAACAAAATTTTTAATAAAATTCCTTGTGTCACCTTACTTGTCAAATAAGACTAATTCTAATATACAATTTCCAGGTTGGGACAGTCAACCATGAGCAACTTGGGGTTAAGTGCCTAGACTAGCTGTACCGCTCTAGATTTGTCAGTTAATGAGTGCAATGAATTCTGCTGCTTCGGGACCATTTAAATTGTAACAATAATACTATACAATCTTTATGCATGATTTTTTAAAAATATTCTGTAGTCATGTGCTTCAATTATCGTATATATAGGATAATTTGCTATATCCTAAAATATCCACTAGGTGGGAGTGGGAGAGTTAATTAATCATGGGTTCGTTGGGTATCGTTGCTGATTTCCTGAATCGATTCGATTCCGATTCACAAGGTCATGATCCGATTCAATTCTCGATTCGATTCGATTCGATATCGATTTATTTAGAGATTTCTTTGCGTCAATACTAGTTTTGCTTGGTTATAAAATAAATTGTTTTAAAACCGAAGTGTTGCCAAACATTGATCTTTAGGCCAGACCGTGATTTGAGCGGAGCAGCTTCAGCCATGGCTCTATTTGGTTTCGGTTTCCCCGGTCTCACGTTTTTATAGCTCTCCTTGCGCGGTCGCGAGAAGTAGTGCACAAACGCAGGAAAGGATCGATCCGCGAATTTTTGAATCGATATCGTATTTTTCGAACGAGAATCGATATTGATCGGTGAATCGATTTTTTGAACCCAGTCCTATTAATGATAGTAACCCTTTGCTTAAGTTTTTGGTGGCCATTTTAATTGGCGCGCTTTTTTTCCACAGCATTCAGTTGATATGGCTTCTAGAAGGCTCCAAATACTGCAAGCTGAATTCAACATAATCGTTGAAAATCGTCTTAAGAGAGAGGAAGGGAATTAAGCAGGCCGTATGTCCGGAGGAGAAAGTTTGTTACACCAGTAAATAAGGTCCGAAATTTTCGGCTGTCTATCTGCCCAATCATATAGACTAGCGGTCACTAACAGACCGACCGCGGTCCGGGTCCGTACCCAGAAGCTGTCCCATACGGACCCGGACCTATAGCCAAAACAGAAGGTTATAATTTAAAACAGTGCGCGTCTATTTTAACGGGCGCAGCTTTTATAGTCTTTTCGGTAGCGGTTTAGCGGCTGAGGGAACGCGCAGACCAATTGCATGCAAGTTAAGCCATCCCACGTCATACCACTCAGCCAATCAAGTATGTGCGTTCCAGGCGGTAAACATTTCTACTCTACACTGTAGTGATGGGCACGCCAGTGATGGGGCAAGCGGCTACATCAAGTCGAACGAACCCATTTTCTAATTGTATTTAAACGCTGGAACAAACGCATATAATGAAAATGATTTTCAGGAAAATTATTTTTATATATATTTTTCCCATATGTAGCTTTTTTTTGTAGCTGCACATACATTAAAACTACGCGATCCACGCGTTAACCGTATAAGTCCTAATTAGGATTAGATTAATATTACTAAATGTAGTAAGATGTACTATTTATGTGTATTTTCTTTTTTATTTGTTTTTTGTTTATTTTGATATTCTATGTAAATGTGTCATGGGCGGCCTGAGTGAAATGGCTTTTCAGAACACTGTATACTGTGTATATTGTTGTATTGACAATAAACCTCTCTTATAATATGAATCCTAAATAAAACGCCATATTCACAGCAGGTATCTCAGTATATAAAAATGTGAAATTGTGTTGACCCAGATTAACTTAACAAAAATCAGACAGCAACACGGCATGTTAAGATATTGCACATATTACTTTAAATCAGGTTTGCCAGATTTCCAGTTATTTTTGAGGCCTAAACTTCTCTGGGCCAGGCAAATTTGAACTTTTCAGTACACATCAGGTACCTACTTAAATAGAAAAAGTCGAATTGTCCTGGCCCAGACTGATTTAATACTTTGAAATCAGATGGAAGCAATGCAGTAAACAATAGTGTTAATAAGAAGCCAGGTTTCCATGACCATTTAACAAACATAAATCTCTCCGGGCCACTAAGCGCAGATGAATGACCGATACTTAGCGGAAGGGCTGAGGTGACGATTTATCTCTTTCCTACGTGTGGCATAACACAAAGCATTCACAACACTGTATACGCCTTTTTTTGAATGTACGTAACAACGACACAACCATCAGGTACATGCACAGCTTAATATCAAATCAGAGGCTGTTGTGGATTTACATAAGCTTGCCAAAAGTCTATTTAAGCGCTACTTCCCATTAGCATTAGCTTTGGATTGAAGATGTAAAATATTACTGAATAGCTTTGCAAATTCATCCAAATTAATCAATTTCTAATTAAGTTCATTTTTCAAGGTCTAGAAAATACATTATACAGCTAAAACATTAAATACAATTATTTTATGGAACACACAGAACAAAAAATCTTTAAATAACAGTTATTTAATAGATTCTGTACAGAGTAATTAAAAAAGAGAATCCATCTTTATTATAAAGAAAACACTCAGGCACAGTTTATGGAGCTGATATAATTTACTGCTATCTCTTGAATTTCCTTTTCCTCCCGAGTCTCTGGTCTGTTCTAGTTGGGTGCTGCCAGGAGGACTTGACGGGTGAGTTGGGAGAGCTGATGTGGAAAGTGGATGTAGGAGAGTCTCTGTGGGCCCCGCTTCCACACGTCACTGAACATTCTGCAAGGCCACTGTTGAAGTTTAAAATACATGTTAAAGTAGTACAACATTCAGGAGAAGGAGAGACAGTGAATTAGAACCTACCGGTTGTTTTTGAATGTGATATCCGAAGTTCCGGCTTCATCTTTATCATCATCTGAAGAATCAGGTAAATTAGATGCCCGGATCCAAATGTACGATAATACACAGCAGTGATTTTTAAATGTAATGAGTGATGCTTGTACTTAATTTAAACTAACTTACGAGAAGCACACATACCTACATCTACCTTTTCCATTTGGTCCAAGGCAAACAGCAAACCATTCCCCTTAAGGTGATAAACAGAACACAGAATTAGAAAAAAAAAAAAGACCCTAATGCTGCCATTCCTTATTCGAAAGTGATCTCCATAATATAAACCTTTCTGGTCCAGTGACTTGAATGGAGTGATCTATTACTTTAGTACAAAATCTCACAACTACAAAAAAAATACAGTAATACACAAGTTCATCCATCATAAATTAAAATTTTCTACCTGATTTCGGCTTTTGCCTGCTTTCCGTTGAAGGCACTGGTCCACATGTTGCTTATATTCTCTAAGCGGGAAACACTTCTGGCAGAGGTGGCATTTCTCTTGCTGGTCTAACCTGCTGAAGAAGCATCAACCCCTGGTTTAATGTTTAGTAAAGTGTTAAATCAACTCTAGTTCTAGCGAAGGGGGTTATGAACGATACACACCCATCAGTCCCAGATGAGGCTGCTTCTGTTGATATTTTTCTGGTCCTCTTCCGACAAGCTACCACAAAAAATAGGGAGAATTAATGAGTACCAGTGGAGTTTTTAAAAATTGTAATTTCGTATCTGGCTGTTAAATCTAAAAATAAAACATCTGTTGTGAAGGTAAGAGCCAACCCTGTGAAATGTTGTCTTGTGTCTCCGGGTCCTCTGTAGCACCGTCGCAGTAGGCAGCATGCAGCTCCACCTTGCTGAGGGGGAACAGGCGAGAACACATGGGACACTCCACTCTCTGGCTCAGAAGAGGAACAGACTTCCTCCGCTGCTCCTCCTCCTGCTCTTGCTCCATCCCGTCCTCTTCTGCAGGGGTCATTGCTGCTTCTTCGTCCACCTCCATCACCTCACTGTCCACGCCTGATTGCGGCTGAGAAAGGTTGGGGCTTGTTACGAGTTTGTCAGATAAAATGGAAAGGTATGCAAACTGCAATTCATGTAATCCGTTTTTGGTTTGATGTTGACAAAGAGACTTACCTGGGCAGGACTGGTCACCATCAGCTCTGGAGTATCATCTTCAGTCATTTGAGTTTCTGTATGGATAGGAATGGTGAGTGGCAAATTGTTATTCATGTTTGAAGAGTCTATATAAATCCTTTCTTGCCTGTGTGTTCACGGAGGAAATCCGAAGATTAAAATACCAGCACAAACCATACTGTCAAAAGTGTCACTACCGTGCAACACATCACCTAAATAACACCAGGCCTATGGCATCACATCAATGCCAAAACTAGAGCGTGTAAAATGGCTTGCTGCAAAAAATTTGCGGGCGTAAATTTCAAACTCAAGAGCACAAAATTAAGAATTGAGTGCATGGTTGCGATAATATTGCGCGCAAACTGTATTTTTCCTCTCTCAAATGTCTTTTTTCCTCTCGATGTGTTAAATGTCCTCGCGTGCAAAGTAGATTACCGACGAGCGGCTTTTTTGCTCGAGTGAGATTTCTACACGCACGGTTTGAAAGGGGCGGGTTTTGGCAGTTTGGGGGCGGGGGATAGGCAGTTTCTGCCTGCCAATCCTATTGGCCGATGGCTCCTGGTTTTGTGATTAACTGCACACTACAGACACGTTTTACAGAAACACCAAAGATGACGTAGAAAGAGGAACGGCGACAGGTAGGTTAAATGCAAGTTATAGTTTATCGACCTTATAATCATAATTTAATAGTTACGTCTTACACGTTTTTGCGGCAAGCCATATTGCGCGCTCTAGTTTTGGCATTGATGTGACACCATACAGGCCTGGGGTCAGAATATATGCGTGTCACGGTGTGATGTTTTACCCCTAACAATTACAGCTCCTGGGTGGGTTTTCTTAAGTACTTGATAAGTTTAATGTGGCTGTATCTACAGGTATGGTAGCGTCAAAAACACACTTTCAGAATTACCTGGGCATACAGTCCTCTCCACATCATAATGGTCAATCTCTAGAGCTTCTTCATGCTCACTAGGCAGTTGTGTCTCAGAGTCTTCAGATGGGTCAAGAGGACAAGATTTCCTACAACTGTAAGCACATTTTAAATATAATTACTATTAGTTTTGTCACTATTAGATATTACAAATCATATGAACAAACTGTAAAATTCTGTTATACTTCAGAAAAATCTTATCTCGATATATTTTTTTCATATCAGCCGATATCGATATATATCGCGATACAAGTCAAATCACTGTCAAACCACCTTTTTATTCCTAACTGTGATAAGGAGTCATCATAAGTTGAACATGAAGTCTGATGAAAACTGACTTGTGCCTGTAGAAATGTTTTTTAGCTTTATGTCATATAAAAGAGATAACTACTGTAGACATAATAATCAATTGAAAATTAAGAAATACTGAAGTTTTGCGTCATTTTGAGCCAATTTGGCCTATAAAATGAGCTGCTTTTGGCTTTTCTGGAAGAGAACTACATTTCCCACAATCCCCCGCACACCCCTCAGAGCTGCGTGACTATAAAGCGTTGAGCGCGCATTCCAGAATAAATGATGAAAAATCTATGGGAAAATCTCAGTATTGTGAGTAGAACGCTGGTTATTTATCAGCTAAAATATGCGTTGTGTCTGTAATAAAGGGGACGTTTGGATTGAACTGGAGCGTTTTAGCGAGTAATGGCGCTCACAAACACTGCGCGTGTTTACATCGCGAAAAATGTCATTTATGCGTTTTTATGCATTTACTTCTGTTTTTGTGCACGGAATATCTCACAAATATTTTCACACACAGAGGGATCAGGTCTTGTCTTGATCGCGCCACTGAAAACGTTGTGCGTCATTAATAAGTGTTAATAAACAAAAGTGACGCATGCTTTAGCGACTGAAATGAATTAAACTAAGTATTTCAGTGTATTCAAACTATCATTTTAGCTCTACTATTAGTGGTCTTTGTATGAACATGCTTACGACACAGTCTGCAGTGTGCACTACTCTGCTTCATATCGGACTTTAAATAGCCAAAATATTTCCAAACTGCGGAATTCTTCAGACCCTTTTTATCCAACGTCCTCGTCCTTTGAGCCTTGCACAGTGTCCACTGAGGTGTCTTTCTATAACGGTACTGCTTGTCGTCACTTTAATCTATTTTATCTCGCTCTCGCTCCTAACATACAGTGTTGCACGGCTGCTGTAACCCACAGCTTTAGCATGTGAGAAACCACGCTTACTTAACTGACGTGAGCTGAAACTCTTTTGCAACCACACGAGTGGTTCGGCACGGCTCATCTCATAATTAACAGGTCCTTCATAAGCTGCCGGAAGTGTATCAGAGCAGAAAAAACTTTGTAAGTCTATGAAGATCCTGTAAATGTGAAAATCTTGTAAATCTTAATAAACTAGATGAGACACTCTGTTGTGAAAGCAAATGTGACCCTCCACGGCAAAACCAGTCGCTTGTCGCAAATTTTCAAAATTGAGTTATTATGTTTTCACGGAAGGGCATAAATCAACCTTCAAAACGATACCTATATCGAATGAATCGGACGACATATGACTGAGATATCAACATTCAAAGGAGTTTCTCCTGTCACGCCAAGTGAGAAACGGAGAAATCTGCCTTTGAAGCTGACTATCGACGTAGCACTCACAGACGCTTGGAGCGGTCGTGGCTGCGTTTGTATTTACGGTAGCCTATGCTGCATTCACAGCCACACGGATAGCCTACCTGCGTTAGGTTAACTGAACTCGGGAGACGAAGATGGATTCCGGAGAAATATCTTCACGCTAGTCAATGAGTGGATTTACTGTAAATATTGAAGTAGAGCGGTCAAAACAGAAACTTTTAACATTCTGCTGGAATTGAATTCCTCACCTTAAGAAAGTCACGTTTTTAGGATGGAAAGGGTAAGTTTTTCAGCGAAATTTATTCACAACAGTACAGTATAGACCTTCCACTGTTTCAAAACACTAAATCCAAAATTTTACCCCATGCAACATAAACGGTCGACAAGCAACTGGTTTTGCCGTGGAGGGTCACAAATCACCAAACATTTGTAATTTTAATCAGTATTTATACCTGGAAGGTTTTATTGCATCTGGAGACTTCTGTTGGCCAAACATCAAAGGAGATTTTTCCTATAGATTTAAAAATTGTAATTAACATATCCAATATTTTTGTTTTATTTCTATTTCCACTTTTCCAGTTAAAAAGATGCAACTATTACTCTTTATAATCAGATTACACAGAAAATGCGGTAGTCTGCCACCTTGTGGTAAAAGTATTAAACTGCAACTTTAATCACTACATATTGAATAAAAAAGTAAAATACTTAAACTGAAATGTTAGACTGTGGCTTTTAAATGACATGACATGAGTCTAAATGCTGCTCATACAACGTCTAATAAATTAATGATTAATACGCACCACAAGTTCCTCCTGTGTCTCAGGAGAGGACACCATCACATAAGTTTCATTCTTGCCATTCTCTACTCCGACCTGTAAACTTCTTTGGGAGTCCATCCCTTCTTCTTTGTCCTCCTCTGAACTTCTCTTTTCCTTTCCCGACTCCTCATCTGGATCTTCATCCTCCTCCTCCTCTTCCAGTAGCTGAGGGGGTCTGTGACGTTTCAAGCTCCTGCGGAATGGCCTTGGCGACTGGCATGGTAACGCCTGCAGCCAGAACACCAACACAGAGGCTTTGATGTATGTGGTTGTGTGTAATCTCAAAGCAGTTGTGTAACAGCGTTACAGTAAAGACTTTTAATAAAGTAAAAGCCTCGACAGCTCAGGAACAACGGACATAAACAACAGGCGCAAACTGACTCACCGGCAGACCCCAGTCGGCTTTGTGCATGAGCTGGCGTTGAGCGTCTTTCAGACTCTTCTCAAACACCTCAAACTGGCCCAGGATGATTCGGGTGTAATCGTCTGGGTTTTGCCCCCTGGGGCAGAAGGGAACCCCCCAATAGTATGACACAAAGCCTTCAGACTTCGTCTCTGCTGGACCTGTGGGTCTAGAAGAACAGGAACAGCTCTCCTGCTTTTTTGAAGTTTCCTGAAGTTCAGCATCTGTAGCATAAGGAGTTTTCGAGGTGACTTTCCTTTGGACAGGTTCGTTCTCGGAGTCTGGTTCTTTTGGCATATGGGTGGAGGAGACAGAGGCCATTGGAGGGGAACAGGAGTGTTGGGCTAATGAGAGTTTTGGGCGGTTGGCATGTGTAACAGATTCCCGCTGAAAGACAGGGCTCCGAATGACAGCCTATGAAACATGTTAAAATACTTAAGTAACAATCAGATCTAAACATGCTTAGATATGCAGGGTCATGTAGTGTAGTTTCAAAATGGGAATGGAAAAAGTACCATCTCTTCCAGTTCATCATCGTCATCATCATCATCAGACAAATGCAGGACCATATGACTGCTGTACTCTTCCAAAGATTGGGTTGCCAGTGAAGACAACTCTGATTTTGATGCATTCTCTGCAGCACCTAAACACAAAAGAGAAGAAGAGCAAACTGGCACTCAGTGCTGCTATAGGTTCATGGGGAACTTTGATCAACAACAACAAAAAATGTCAATACAAGCCATCCAACAACAATAGCAAAAGAAAAAAATGTTAGGACTGTGTGGAACCATCGCACAGGGAGCTCAATAACTCGGCAGTCCCTGTCGGCAGGAACCAGCATCGCTCTGTGTGGTGAAGCAGACTGCAGCACACTGCTCAGTGTTGCAGTCGTTGTATGAACACCACACACAAATGTCCACTTGTATACGTGCATGTAGTGCTGGGCGATAAAACGATAAAGATAATTATCGTGAAATAGCTTTTCCTCGATAGAAAAAATAGACATAGTCGATATAAAGTCAATAGCACTCATTCCGTCCACCTTTTGATTTCACGAGAAGCCAACGATAATGAAAACAACGCCGTGCCGAACCGATCGTGTGGTTACCGCTCAGGTCAGTCAGGTTGACAGACGGAGCAGCTGAACCAATCATGTGGATGCAAAAGAGTTACAGCTTACGTCAGTTAAGTAAGCGTGGCTTCTCACATGCTACAGCTGTGGGTTACAGCGGCCGTGTACAACAGTATGTCAGGAGAGTGAGCGAGATAAAATAGAAGAAATGACGACAAGCAGTACCGTTACAGAAAGACACCTCAATGGACGAGGACATTGTTGGAAAAAGGTCAGAAGAATTCCGCAGTTTGGAAATATTTTGGCTACTAAAAGTCCAATACGGAGCAGAGTAGCGCACTGTGTCGAAAGCATGTGCACACCAAGACCGGTAATACTACAGCTAAAGATTATTCCAATACACAAAAATACTTTGTTTAATACATTTCACTCGCTAGAGCATGCGCCGCTTGTGTTTCACACAGACGCTTATTAATGTTTTTAGGGGCGCGATCAGACCCGATCCCTCCGTATGTGAAAGTATTGTGGTAAATACTTTCACATTGTGGGATTGTGGTAAATGTAGTTCTCTTCCAAAAAAGCCAAAAGCAGCTCATTTTATAGGCCAAATTGGTTCAAAATGACCCAAAACATCAGTATTTCTTGATTAGATTTTTTTTTTCCAATTTAATAATATTATAGCATAATCAATAGGAAAGAAATATAGAACATTTATCAAATAAATAAATCTATATTCTGATGGATACAAAATGGACAAAGAAGTGTTAGAATGTTAAGCCACAGAATGATTTATACTGACAGTGATTTGACTTATATCATGATATATATTGATATCGGCTGATATTTAAAAAAAAATATCGGGATAAGACTATTTCCATATCGCCCAGCCCTACGTGCATGTAAAATACATTTAAATGAAAAAGAAAGTCTTACCAAGTGCAGGACTACGGTCAACCTTCAGTGTGGATTCCTTTTTCAAAGGTTTTCGCTGGAGTGGCTCCTGTCATTGGATCAAAGAATTACTGAACAATAAAAAACAAGAACCATGCCAACCATGATTTTTGAGCTTGTGGGTATAATAAATATACAAACCTGCTCCAGAATGACCTCCTCTTCATTACACACAGAAACAGGGCTAGATGGTTCAGCATTTGTGGAGGGTAAAAAGTGCTTAAAGGCATCCAGGTTCTTACGTAGCTTTTTATGACTTACAGACTCTTTTGTGTCTTGGGCTGTGAATACATTGTCTCTGAAATGCGCTTTGTGGGTGCAACTGTTAACCTCGTCCTTAGACAATTCGCCACTTCCTTTGGGGTCAGTCTTGGCAAAGACAGGGCTTTTGGGTGGTGATGGGCTCTGTTGTGTGCTGAGCTGGGAGCTGACCGGACAGGTTAGGCTGAGAGAGACATCCTGTGTCCGTAAGGAATCGTCTGAGACTCTGACCCGATTTATAGGCTCCTGGCTTAGTCTTACACTGGACTGCTGGAGAGCAGCAGGAGTGTCGTTCTCTGAAGATTTGACTTGGAGATAGTCTGTATTTACTACTTGTTCATCCTGGTCCTTTTGCGGTGAGCAGTGACAACCCTTTAAAAAACAATATGTTGAATGCAGACACCCCAACCTGCAAAAGGTTATTTCACTGAGGTATCCCTGGTATTTCAAAGAGGTATCCCACCATGGTGTCTATTTCTGCTTCCAGATTCCAGGTTATTTTATTTAATTTGTGGGAGTCACTCTCAATATGCAGTAGACTCACAGAACTTGTAATGCTTACTGAGTTTTGTACCATAATTTTCATAGTGCACATCTAAACAAGCTGTAAGAATCAAGTCAACAACTGAAGAAAGATGTTTAAAGCTTAACAACTTACTGGACAATCTGGAGAAGGCACGGCAGGTGTGAGCGGACTTGGCGATGGCTGTGACGAGGTCGCCTGAGATAGATCCGGCATTGGTGGCAGCGGACTGCTGGCAATGCTGCTTAATTCTGTGGCTGTAACATTGTCCGCACTTTCCTCATTCTTCCCTGTTTTGTGTGGGTGGAAGAGTTTACATCTCAATGGTGATGTCACAGTGCCGGGGTCATTATCATGTTTTGCTGTAGAGATGGCTTCTGGAGTTTGGCTCTGGCTGACCTGGTAGAACAGTGCAAGAATATAAAGATTTGCTTGTGAGCAAATGCGATGGACATACCATAGCCTTTAGGAAAGATGATCAACCTTACATGAAGACTTTCTGCAATGGCTGCTTGAATGTCATTATCTTCCAGCTGTTGTCTTTGGGCATCACTTTTGGCTTCTTGTGCACTGAGTCTCATAGCCAGGTCCAACATCTCCTCCTCTGTCATGTCTGAGCACACAAAGCATGTTATTTGAACAGCACTGCATTCTTTGAGGGGTTTCTCAATTACTTTTAAGTAGTGCCTTCACTTACTTTGCATATGTGTCCTGTTTTCTCTTTCTCGCCATCGGAATTCTCTTGTCGAAACTTTGACGACACAGTCTTCATCCTGTGTAGTGACATCCTGTGTGATAGCATCCTGTTATTATTAATAATAATAATAATAATAATAATAATAATAATAATAATAGTACAACATATCTTCAACTATGTAAATATTGTAATAAAAATACAGTTTAAAACAAAGTGAACAGCTCTATTTAGAAACAGTAATTCATTTAAAAAGCGTGCATCTGCACAGAACATACTAATTACTTTTTTTTGTTCAAACTATTTTTTATGCACTTTACCCAAGTACCCCTAAACATAAGTATACTGTTTTAAAGACTTGTCATATATTAGTTATGGAAAAATTAGGTTTCTGGAGAAGTTTTCATTTGTATTAAGCAGTAATATGTAGCGTTACTTGTTAAATTATATTTGCCTTAAATCACATAGTCTGCTATGTAACAATTACGCATGCGCACAAAGCAATGCTGAAATCGCAGCCCTACTATTTAGGCCATTATGTTTAAAACGGCTTCAAAAATTTCGCCCCAGTATTCCCCCTAATATTGTAGAACCCTAATAACAACAACGGTCCCACACAGGCTGAACCTACTACACGCTTTATTTTTTTATACGTCTATTCTCGTGCCAACGTTCTGACTCCCAACTTCCTGAGTTGAAACAAGTGAACGCGTCACTTACGTCCTCGTTTTCGGAGTCTGAGATAACAAGGGTCTCCTCGTCGTTGTCGGTTCGACGAACTTTTCTCCGGCCTTCGTTATGCGGGCCGCGGCGCTTGCGGCGAGGCATAGCGCCGACAGCTAAACTCTCCCAGATCCGCCTTCAGTCCCTCGGCCAGCTAGCGCCAACGGAGTCCGTTAGTCCCAACTAGCCACCTGAACATTAGCTGGCTAGCTCACCTATTGCTGTGACACACCTCACATTAGCGGCTACAGATGAGCTGGTTTAAGTTAACCAACGCCAGCTAAGCGGTGCAGCAGGACTGCTTGTACAACTACATTTACCCATATGTCACTTTAAAACTGAGGAAGAACAAAACAGTGACCATTTTGAGGGCGTGCACGAGCGCCATCTTCGCATCACGTGGCCAGGACAAGCCCGACAGGAAACGCCAAAAAAGCGGCCGCGTCCCAAATCGCGGGGTCATTTAGAACAAGTACGCTCACTCGTACTAAAGGCTATACATTAACTATAAATGCCACTTGATAAACATGAAGTAACTAAATATTAACCAGTGTAGTCTCACGAATAAGTTGAATGAACTATATAGTTAAAAGTTACTATTTAGTTGGTAACGGTAGTTATTACCAAGAAATGTATGAATAAAGACAGTCATCAGACAAGTACTACTACATTAACCTGACAGGGAAGTTATTAAATAGCATATAATAGTGTTATGTCAATCTATTATTAAACATAAATAATAGCAAAACCTTACGTTTAAAATGGGAATTAAAACGAAATTAGTAACAGGATAGAAATTCGGTACCAGTTAATAACCAGTTTAAAAACTAAAATGATGTTTTTATTAATATCATAAAAAGCTCTCGGTAACCGGTAGAAATAGTGCAACCAAAAGAATAATGATAATTTCAAAAAACAGCTTACATAAACGTTATTTCCCTACACTTAAAAAAACTTTCTATTTGGAAACAAGCACTTTCTTTCGATTTATTTCGTTTACAATTATTTGTTTTTGTCCTACGAGACATTTTTAATTCCTTGTTAGAAAGTCTCTAAATTGTATTAATAATTTTTAATTACTTTCTCAAATAAAGAACCAACTTCATATTTTTTTCATTTGGACTCGCAGCTGATTGGTCGAAACGTGCCTCGTGTCTCCGAAGCACGAGCGCACCCGCCTCCTAGCAACATGGCGCACGACGGACCGAATGGAGATTTTCCTTATTTACCTTCGGGGGCAGCGGAGGGTAAGGTCGTGTGTTGCCGCTCAAGGCTTTATCTCAGTTATTTAATATTAAGCGTTGCGTTCAATGCGTTAAACTATAATAGCTGAAAATCGAATAACGGCTACAGCTGAACAGTCACCCAGCGGAGCTGCAGACTGCTAGTGTTAGCAACTTAGCATCTCTGTTACACACTGCCTGTATCCCAAGGTCGCTCTGCGTCTCAGGAGAGGCAACGAAACCACCGGTTAATTATTATCATTAAGTACTAATAATGATGATCTCCGACGTCGTGCTTCGTCCCCTGCATGCAGTAAGGCAAACTTCAGCGCATACCAAAACCCAGTAGCTCCTGTTGCTCCCGCATTTGTTGTGAAATGACACAATCAGCTCAGGCTTTGTTACTTAAGATTATTAACGGGTTGGCCAAAATGATTTTTCCTTACAATGTGTTTATTGTTTTCTTACAGTTAACCGCATGATTCAGCAAAATGGCGACTTGTTTTCAGACTCGCAGTGTAAAGTGTGCAGCGCGGTGCTCATTTCAGAATCCCAGAAACTTGCTCATTACCAGGTAATATGACCACTTCGATGAACGGGGTCTTTGTTAGTGGTACAGTAGCTAAACATTTTATTAGATCGGAGCATTTGATGTATAACCTAAAGATTCAGACATGATTTAAACATTTAAAAAGTTGCTTTATAACCTTATCCTTAATGTACCCTTAGTGTTCACATTGAGATAAAGACAGGAAGTCTTAGTAGTTTCTTCGAGTAATTTTGTCCATCTTGGAACTCTACAGTCCTTTAAAGTTTTGTAACATTTGTATTTCTAACACTGAATTCAGCTCATGAAGATCTTTTTCAATGATTTGAAAGAGTTTACTAGTTTCTTAACTCTTCTGGACCACAGATTTTATCACTCGTGGTTTATAATTTTAAGTCTTGGCACAGGTAGAATCGGGTTCTTTTCCCATTTTCCCTGTAAAACGTTGTTTTTTGTATACCTCTTGGTTTGAGTTATGTTGGAAAAAACTGTGCCCTAAACTGGGGCCTTAAGGCCTTCTTGAACAGGTTTTCATAAGGTTTTTTTTTCTGTTTTGTGATCCATGCATCTTTTCCTCAATTCTGAATTTACACCTTACTGAATGGTGCTGATGATGGTATTAGCCTTTTGATGAGATATTTTGGTGTCAATATATTGGCCAGATGGTGAACCAAAGGGTCGAAATATAATATACATTAATATATATTTAACATGCTCTCTCCCTTGTTGCAGAGCAAGAAGCATGCTAGCAAAGTACGGCGCTACATGAGCATCCACAGAAACGAGGAGCCTTTTGCCAAAAGATTTAAACCTTCTCCAGAGGAAGCTGTAAGTCTTAAAGAAACACTCTCAGCACATCAGATTCTCTTAGATGTTAGCTAATGTCAGTTTCTTCTGATAACAACGTCACCTCCATTTGTCTACTCATGTTCCTCTCTTTTATTGCAGACTGATGTTAATGATGTCAGTCAAACACAAGGGGACAAACACAAAGCTTGCCATATCTGTAACATGACCTTTTCCTCAGCTGTGGTGGCTGAGTCTCACTACCAAGGCAAAGTGCACGCTAAGAATCTTAGGTTAAAGAACTTTGGTCCACAAACACCAGGTTTGAGTTGTTTTGCCACATAAGGTTCATACGAATTTATTGTGTAATAAGTTATTGTTGTGTGAAACGGGTGCTTCATTTTCTTTTCTTGGCATCACTCCCAGCCTTACCTCAGCCCAAGGCTCAGGTGAAGAAGGAGGACGGCCAGCCGGCAGGAGGCCAGGGCCCAGCTACAGAGGACCCCAACC
Source organism: Distichodus sexfasciatus (assembly GCA_032718565.1). NCBI lineage: Eukaryota > Metazoa > Chordata > Actinopteri > Characiformes > Distichodontidae > Distichodus > Distichodus sexfasciatus. Next base: position 1,161,416 of record JAVGVS010000026.1, on the reverse strand, counting down.
GCTTCTGCTCCATCTGTCAGGCCTCTTTTAACAACCCACTCATGGCTCAACAACACTATGTGGGAAAGAAGCATAAAAAACATCTGACAAAGCAGAAGCTAATGGAGACCTATGGGCCCTCCACTGCGCCAGGTGAGCAAGTAGTGACGCTTTTGTTAACTTTAAGTGCAGTTTGACTATTTTTGATGGATTTGCTGAGCTGACTTCTCCTCCGCAGCCTCTACAGTAAAAGGCTATCCGTGCACCGTGTGCAACATCGAGCTCAACTCTGTGGAACAGTACCAGGCTCACATCAGCGGCTCCAAACACAAGAACCAGTATGTTACTTCTTAAATGCGTCCACACATCAGATTAGGGTAGGAGGATGCATTGTAGCACGACATATCATGATTTAAAAACGCAAACCCCCCTTGTAAGGGTGTTGCAATACACCCATAGAAGAATTAAGCACTTTTTGGGTACATTCATGCACAAAAAATAGCCCATCTGCAGGATTGAAGCTGCTTTGTTTATGTTTGACTTAATTGCGCAAAGTGTTCAATTATACATTACAGCCAGCATTTGGTGTATGTTTACTTGAGGCATTTGAGTGACATTGTGAGTGACATTTGAGCCCTATAAGCAATACTATGTTTTGTTGTCGAAGCTGAAGTCATTATGACTGATGGTGCAATAAAGACTGCATATGAAAGTGCTCAAACTAAACCTGTGACATTCTGAATATGCAGTATGCAGAAAATTATACAGTTTAAGCATTAGAAACTGTTTATTGCAGCAAGTACAAAACATAAAATGATCAATAACAGTAATAATTTATATAGCACCTTTCATACATGCAAATGCAGCCCAAAGTGCTTTGCATCTGGTATAGAATAAAATTCATTGAGCTCATTATCACAGTTGATGCACTTATGGAAATCAAATTAAAGGCCAAATTTTGCCTGCTAATTAAGGATTAAAAAGGATTTAAAGATTTAAAATTAAAATTGTCGCAGTTATCACTGAGTCAGAACAAAGAGAATAAAACATTTTGAAAAGTTTATTTTGCAAACATGTACATCTAAGAAGATTTGTGATATAGATAAGATCTTGGTAGTTTTCAGTCTTACTTTGTTGGATATATCTTGAGTGCATCAAATATTGAGGCCTCAACCTTATATTAGTTTGACTATCAGTACGAGTGTAATACCCAAAGCTAACTTTGCCATCTCCCATCTTTTGTTCTGTTTGCAGCGCACGACTCAAGAGAGGCGGCGTCTCCTTCGTAGGCCCTTCAGAATTTTCCCAGCAGGAGTTCCAGGGCAAGCCGGCCCAGGATGACTGGAACATGTGCAACCAGTCCTATGAATGAGGAAGAGTCACTGGGTTTGAGGCGCCAGCGACGTCTCCATGTACTGTGCACTTCCTAAATGCCAGCTTCCGCTGCTCACAGCTCCTCTTTCTGTTCGTTGTGATGACATTTAACCTCCATGCTGTATTCGTTCTCCTGAAAAACGAAGGATGAAGAGGCTGTTTAGGGCATTTCCTTGTGTCGATCGGTTCCGTTTAGGAAAACTTAAGAAGTAACATAACAGTATAAAAATAACTTAAGACTTTCATTTCAATATAATGTTACAGGTTCTAGGTAAGTCAGACACTACAGGCAGGTTCTGGTGATACTTAAATATTTTTTTTTATTTTACATGTTGTTTGCCGAATTTGGTCTGAAACTCTTTTTAGCTTTTAGTGTTTGAAAAAGGATTTTGTTGATAAATGCCTGAGATCAAAAGGCTTATCTGATCTGTTTTTGGCTTTTTTGTTTTCACTTGTTGGAGCTTGGAATCCTGCAGTTTCTCTATTTGACCAACAGAGGGCAGGAGATGCCCAGTTTTTTTAAATCATGAAAATATTGTACATTAGTTTTTTATTGTTCACACTTAGTCACGACCAGGGCTAATTGGAGAATGGTTAAATCTATAATCTCATGTTTTATGCATCATTATCACCCTATATAGCAACATAATTTTTGTGACTATGGCCTAATTTTATAACAATTTACAAAATCTGTGAATTAATATTTCAGTTAAATGCTTCGTCTGACTGACCCCATGTCCATACTAGGAAAGGCTAAGCTAAAGTGTGTGTGTATATGTTATATTCATATAATAAGGTTATGTATATACCATAAAATGTAGCATCTGGGATGGTTATGTTTAGTTAGTTAAACAACCAACCAAGTTTGAGAATATTTTCTTGTTTAAATTTCAGGGTTATACCCCAAAAGTTCACTGTACATGTGAAGTTTGCCTTGGTCTAGCTTCCGGATGAACGTATTTGCCTAAATTGAATTTCTGAACGAGAAATCTATGCAGACTTTTTTTGTCCAAGCATTCAAATATGTGAATTTCCGGCTATTAGTATCAAGTTTAGGTGTCATGCAATAACATTTTGAGCTTTCTGTATTGGTACAAATGTACATTATTGTAGGTCCTAAACTGTTACACACTTAAATACAGTAATAATACTTAAATCATTTGATATTCAGCTTAAATGATCAGTTCTCGTTTATTTTGGTATTGAATGTCCTTCAGTGTGACTTATTTATTTGACAAATGTGGCACAACCTGTTTACTGCATCCTGACCATGGTGAGGAGAAATATTTAGGGATCTATCTTTTCCTATGTATTGAAAATGACTAAAGAATCAAATCTGTGGCATCATCATGTTTATATACGATAAAAATAAACCAAGAAGTTATGATGCTTTCACACTTACATACTGTCTGCAAATTTAAGAACTCCACACCATAACGTGAATGGATTTAACATGTTAGTATTAAGGAGGTTTTATGAGGTGGAAAATTTAGAAACATGCATAGCAAGTGATATAATGATTGTGTTGCTTAGCTGTTGAGGTTCCCACATGTTCTAATAACATATAGGGCTTTTAAGCAGTTTAAAAGTGCAAAAAAAGTGCTGGATTGTGGCCTAATGAATTTTAATGGTAGCATTTTAGCTGTTGTGTTGTGCTCAGGTTTCCTTTTTAGACAGTGTGAGCCTTGGTTGTGTATGCCCATTTTCATTTAGTAAAATGTTTGGCGACAAGTTGTTTCTTGTTGTGAATTGCTTTAATATAACAATTAAAAGACGTAATCTTCTGTGAGAATATTTCCCCTTTGACCACAAGGTGTCGCCGTTGTTACTATTCTATGTTGTGGAACGGCATCTTGAGCCTGAGCCCGTGTTTGTGACTTCATGAGCAGGGAATTTGAAACCTACTATGGCTTTTCTCACTTCATTTGAATGTTGAGGATGATTCTTTGGATATCTGAAACCACTTACTGTCATCCGTGGGCAGATTATCCTTCATCTAATTCTTCACATGGATATGCACTCAATTTTTATTTAGGTTTTAACGGCATATTTAGTCTTCCAAATTCTTGGCGCTGTGCCTTTAAAGCAGTAAACATGAATGAGGTCTGCTTTTGGCTCAGGTACACCTTCATTCATAAAAACCAGCAGAGAGTGGCTGGAGGAGGGATTGCAGTTTTCATTGATAAGATCTATTTACTTGGAGAGGGGAGGTGTCCAGGGCCCCTCCATTCACAGTGAGCAAGGCGTTCGCCCCCACCCCGCTACTGAGGCGCCACAGTGTATAAACAGGCCAGCTCCATATACAGCCGGCACACAGACACACAGGCTCCCCCTGTCCAGCCCAAATACACCGTCATTAGTTTTTCCATAAGCATGTTCACTGCTGAGATGTTGGCCTGGTCGAGCCACTTTATGCTGTGAGCTGCTGGGGTTGGAAAAATAGTTTATAGTCTGATTAAGTTTAATTTGAACAGATAAACATTTTCGTCTTGTAGTTGGAGTTAACTGTCACGTCTTATACTTTTGAGTTTTGCATATTTTATGTAGTCTTTTTAAATCACATGTTAATTTCATGTATTTTGTTTTTCCACAACCAGTAATATCTGACTGGTACTTCATATTCATTGCCTAGGTTGGGATTTTTAAATCTTATCTTTCCAGTCCGACGTGAAACATTGCACTGCTTCGCAATGCACTTTGCAAGTCGGAATAAGCTCACAGGAACTTCGGTTGGTTTTGTTTGTTGAGTGAATCTATACAAATGTATTTGTTCAATCTCATGCCGGATGGAGCTAAATGGACTATGAACAGCCTTTACTCCAGTGCCATCCTGAAAAAAAAATCATATTGATTTATATGTGGAAGTAATCCTTGGATTGCATCAGATGAGTGTTTTCTCACCAAAAGGTATTGGCATTTTTTCCTTAATCAATTTTCCAAAAACAGTGATTTTTTAAAGCCCCTGGGGCGAAGTTAGGCCCATTCTGGATAGTGTAATTGGTATTGGAAAACAAGGATGATTATTACAGATTTGTCTTTAGACCTAACAGGTCCTGTTCCTGAAGGCATGAGGGTCCTGTGTGGGAAAACAAATGTGAGTTTGTGTTTGGTTAGCTCTTTAGGAGAAATTGTGGGTTTGGAAGGAGACCGGGGGGAGCTATGTACACTGCTTTTGCTGGGACGGTTTCACTCGGTTATTGTCTGAGATGGAGACATTCAGAGGTCAATGCTTCAAAGCCTGTGTGGACAAGGAACAAAACAGGGCTGTGTGAGCACAGACCAAATGGGAACCACAGGTGGTGAGAATGTGTTGAGTATATGGAAATGACCCAACTTTGCTCATTGTCTGTTGCAGCTGTACCAGTTCTATGTCGTTCGCACTGTTCTATGTCATTGTGCGCTTGAGATAAAAAAAAAAAAACTTTGCGAACAAGTTTTTGTTGAGCGAACAGAAATGCCTCTGGATACATTTACAGTTTTTCAAAATACAGTGCATCTTTTTCTACACAAACTAACTTTATCCAAACAGGAAATCTGACACAAAATGAAAGCGTTCTGTCAAATAATAGCATATATTTTCAGTTTACAAGGTACATACAGTCAATCAAACTGCACCAACTTTCAACCAGCAACGACTGGCATTACAAAAACTGCATTGATTTTTATGTTTTTGTTATACAGCCATTTCTATAATTAAGTTTTCTTACAGTACACCACATTTATTGTTTTGGAGCGTCTAATGTCAGCATCTAATGTTCATATTCTAAGCCACTGAAAAACAAATCAGTTTGTTCTTTTACAGTAGGAGGTACCATAGGTAACACAGTAAATGACAGAACTGCTGACTGTGAACTTATCACAGTGGTTTATCATGGTCCATGATGGTTACATGTATTTCATCATTTCCTACTGCACTTGTAGCTCTTTGAACACCACCACCACCACCACCACACATTCTTACACCTCTCCTTTGTCCTCTTCCTGGGCCAGCTGTCCCTCTCCTTGATCCCACTCCTATTCCCACTCTACCTGCTCCTCTCCCTGATCCCACTCCTCTTCCCACTCTACCTGCTCCTCTCCCTGATCCCACTCCTCTTCCCACTCTACCTGCTTCTCTTCCTGGCCCCACTCCTCTTCCCACTCTCCCTGATCCCACTCCTCTTTCCACTCTACCTGCACCTCTCCTTAGGTCCGCTTCTTTCCCCAGCTCCTTTACTCCCCCCTTGTCTAGACATTATTTGTCTTCTCTGTGTTCTGTTACTACGCCAAACAACATCCGTCCCAAAAGTCCCACTTTTATGTGTGTCAATGTATTTGAAAAAACTTTAACATTGGCCTTTGTGTCAGATTCAGACCGTCCAGTATACCCAAAATAAACCAGCATTTTAGAATTGTGTTGACTTACCGCATATTGTGTGAACATTACATGAAATGCGTTAATGGTATTGCCACAACAGACCGATGGTGTGCTAATTAAGTTTAGAAAATGTGAGTGCAGATTGGACAAATGCATGTTAAACATTGAAGAAAACTGTAACTTTAGGAGTTGGATACCTCACTTTCTAGCAAACATTGTTATGGATCCTGTCTGACTTTTTAGTCAAATTATAGTCACTTTAAGTGGAATAAATAGAAATAGGCCAATTTCTATAAGAGCTGCTTCAGTCAACAAACTGTCTAAAACTCCCATTTCTGATTCTCATTAGATATGCAAGGCTAAAAAGATTGTGTTTCCTTTGAACTGGAACCCGATTCACATGCAACAAAACCTTTCCATTGTGGTTTTGCAATATCTGTCAGTCGTTTATCCTCCAAAAGCAAACACGTTGTGACCCGTTCAATTTAAGTGCAAACAAATTATTTCGAAAAACAGAGTGTACTCTGAAAATCTCAAACTTGGCATGTTCTGGGTTGGTTGTGGCAGTGCTCATTTCGTAACTCAGATCGGATGTAGAGCTGGTCTAACCCAACAAACTTGAAGAGAAATCTAGAGCCGGAGATAAGCAGAGGTCAGACACTTGTTTGCCTGGCCGTTGATGAACAGTATAGAATGGAGTGTGGGAATGGCCCAGGGTAGTTGTAAACGAGATGGCGCTTCGAAATGATTCTCAGCTATGTTCTTGATGTTTGACAAAGTACCACTGAGGCCAGAGCAGTGTCTTAGAAATAGGGGACAGATGGTAACGTGCTTATGGAAGGAAGAAAAGTGCAGCTTACGAACAGACAATGGGCATCATTCACCAACATCGTCTATATTGATTCCTGATCTGTTTTATATGGTCTGCAAGTTAATCCTTATAATGATGAATGCTTACATGTAAATAATATAATATTATACATCTGTAGAATTAAGAAAAAAATCTAAAAACAGTTTTGCACAAAAATTGATGGGCTGCATCGTAATGCATCAAGATATAGTATTGAATCGAATCGTTGACCTAATAATCATAATCAAATCGAATCATAAGATCAGTGAAGGTTCACACCTATAGTGTTAGCACGTGTTTGCTAGCATTCCAGCCCTGATATAGTCAAGAAAAAAAAATCAGTTTAGACTGGTGATTGAGTTTTCAGTCTGAAATGATTCATTGTTGTTTTGGGTCAAGCATGCTCAAAAGTTCATCACATGATCTCAGGACTTTGTCACACACATTGGGTCAAGCATGCTCAAAAGTTCATCACATGATCTGAACCCTCACCGGGACTCTTTGGAGATGCCCCGAGCTGACACTGACCATCTCGACCCTACCAAGCTGACGCTGATCAACTGAACTCACCAGGAGTCTCGGAGACGTCCTGAGCTGACGCTTGACCTTGTCAACCCTCCCGAGCTGATCCTGACCCACTGAACCCGCACCAGGACTCCATGGGGACATCATCATGGAACCAACTGGGATTGGACCCTATGGACGTCTACTGACTTAGCAGCACAATACTGAACTAATTTCAGCTTAATGTTGCTGAGAGGGTCCTGCAAGTGACCCATCAACAACCCGGGATTCGAAATATCCCTTGGACTATTTTTGTATCTTTGCTTCTTTAAATAACTAACAACTCATCTTGAACTATTGCTTGTTGTACATTAAATGTTCGTGCACCCGGTCGCCCAGAGGAGGATGGGGTCCCCCTCCGAGTCTTGGTTCCTCTCAAGGTTTCTTCCTATTAGAGGGAGTTTTTCCTTGCCACTGTCGCCTCAGGCTTGCTTGTTGGGGGGTTTAGGCCGGTTATATGTAAAGTGCTTTGTGACAATGACTGTTGTTAAGAGCGCTATATAAATAAATTTGAATTGAATTGAATTGATCTCAGGACTTTGTCACTTAACATTATCCATCTTTACTACTTTATTACAGTTCAACACACACTGCCATCCGCTAAATCTGCTCCCGCCGTCTGCTGGTGGAACATTGTTAAATGAGCCATTTAGTACATGCCAGTCCCCCGCTAATAGCTGAGCTTGCTTTAGTTAGCAATGCTAATCAAACCTCACTCAAAATGACTCCTATAATGGAGGGCAAACATGTCTGCATGTGACTCTGGAATGGGGATTAGTACTCTGTGAGCGCTGGGAGAACGTCTCATGCACCCCATTTCCTGAACTCTGAAACCAGTGCAGGTGGCTGCGGGGTTCAAATTTCTCCCCTTTCCCCCGGCAGACCAAAAAACTTTCCACAATCTGAAAATTCCTGCAGATTACCCCTAACTCTTCTGACAGATGGACTTGCTTAATCCGCAGTGGTCAGCCCGAGAGTAAGTGCTGCAACCTGTGAATGGGCAGCATGGACAGCCACCTGTCACGAACCCTGTCATATGATAGGAATGGCAGTGCTTGTCTGAGCTATTTACCAGTGAACTAAAGTTTGTAAAATTTATCAAGTAGTAAGTTGAGAACTCACTAAAGTTACAAAAGGGGTCATAAAATGCAAAGCTTGTTTATTTATAGAAGAGTTGCAAAATGATTTTCTAATTCTTTTAACAATTAATCTGCAAGTTATTAGATTACATTTACAGATAAGAGTGGTGTTCTGTAGGATAAATGGGCATCATTCATAAATATTTAAGTTTTTTTTAATTGTGTTTTTAAGAAAGTTCAAACCATTGCATAGTATATTAGCATGCAACTGTTTAATTGAAGAAAATCAAATAATATGTTTTGCACAAACATGCATGCAATAATATTAGAATAAAAGTGCTCTTCGGCAGTTGTATCTTCTGTTATTACTTATAAACAAATCTTAAATAAGAAAACATAGGTGAAAACAGTGTAAGTAGGTTTGAATAACTTTTTTTACGAGGAACGGTTGGTGAATGAGGCCCATTTGACCTGTCATTTATGAAATTGCAAAATCTAATTTCTTTTAACAATTAACCTGCCAGTTACAAGCAAGAGTGTTGTTCTTTAGGAAAAAACAGATTCCCTAAAAACACCAATTAATGGAAAAAAAGGCTGCTTGTCTCATCTGCTTGATTCAAGAAGCTGCTGTTCTTCTGCACTGTCCCTAGTAGGAAGTGTCCTCCACAGCCTGCCGCAGCCAACAGATGGATATCATTTCCAGCATTTAAGTGTCCAAGGAAGTGGAGATGGAGTGCCTGTGTGAGTGCCCGGCCAGACCAGACAACAGGTGAACGGTTACGGTTGGCCTGCAAATCTCACTGATATTCTAACCTATTGCACTTTCCCAGAGAAGGGCTCCCCCGTGGACACACATTATTGCATTACAGCGCCTTTCTCTCTCCGCGCTTTGATCCACCGAATGTGAAGCAGATCTGTGGCTGTGGCCCGAGCGGAGGAGCCTAATGAAAGCAGGCTGACCAGCAGAGGTGCAGGGTGAGAGCTGGTTCTGTGGCAGCACTGGGACAATGCCCTTCTTTCAGGGTGCTGGCTGGCAGGATTTACTAGAGCCTTGTCCTACTATTACACGAGAGCTTCTCCAGCTTCAGCACCTCTGCTTGGCAAAGCTGAGAGAGGGAACTTGGTGGTTTAGCTCATTTAGTCATGAAGTTGAGGATAAGAGACTCCTACCTGTGTTCAAAAAAGTAATACCATCTCTAAACCAACAGTGGGAAATTCGCGCACTGTGATAGTGCCACTCTACTGAGAGTGATTGCAGACCTTCTCCACTGACAGATTCCTATTACTATCCAATGCAAACGCCCCCTAGCATGCCTATTGCAGCTGCCCTGTTAGATATATGTATGGATGGATAGATAGAAAGATAAAATAAATTAAATAAATTGTTTCTATATTGTCATTGTGCATGGCACAACCAAATTTTCACATATAATAATTTAATGGTGAAATACAACACATAAAATAACATGACATGAAATACAATACAATACGACAGAGCTATTGTAAAAAGTTATTGTACTTTTGTATATTGCATATGCAGCTCTGAAAATGCGGTTGGTATTATTAAAATTAAATAGAATTTTAAGAATGTAAACATTAGTATTGCAAGAAAAGCAATACAAAACAACACAATAGAGCAGCCGAATTGTACATGGATTTGAAAGTGCAGTTGAAATAAGGTGTAAAGAATGGACACATACTTTGCAGAGCAAGAATATTATTTTTGAATATTATTATCATGATTTACTAGTAAAATCTAGCAGTAACTCACATACTCTCAAATGTTAGTCATCAGCATCAAATGCTAGCAATCTAGTGAAAATGTGAAAGCCAAATGATATAAAAAGCTACTTTTTGGCATCAAAATGCAAGTGAAGCAGTAAAAGGAAACAAAAATGAGGGAGGGCAAATGAGGAGAAATAATTTCAAATACATATAATGCCACATTTGGATGACAGAATGAATGCAATTTTTTCTTTCTAGCAGCTTCCTGTTGCTAGCAAATGCTAATTTTTCATATCATACCTAATGCAGTTGAGGTGTTACATTGTTTATGTTAAATGGGCAGGATGTTAAATGTTATCAAATGCTATTTGATAACATTTAACAAATGCACACACAAGACCACATCGAATGTTGCTGCCTTCAATGTGAAGTTTGCATCATCAAGGAGTGAAAATGAACAGAAAGTCAAATACTATTAAATGTTAATTGTCAGCATCAGATGTTGCCTCACTTTATGTTTCCTCCAAATGTTGTGCTCCAGTAGCACTTTTGTATTCGAAATGGGGAGAAATAATTGAGCCAACTTCGACTTCTTAACTGTCCTCAGGATTTAAGGAGGAAGGGATCTTTCACTTTGGTGCTTGTAATCAGCGACTTCTCTCGTTCAGTGTGCACAATGGCGGCTCTGTTGGCCCCCTTTTTTTGATGGAGACTCACTTCGCTGCATGGTCCAGCAGCCCTCACTCACGTCTGCTTAGCCACCCAAGCACCAGGCGCAAGACAAACAGAGCCACCCTCCACCGGTGCCTTTCAGGCCACAGCAATGCTGCCCTTAAGAGGCTTATGTCCTCTGCCAAGGGTGGTAGGAAGCTCTAGATGAATTGAATAACGTTAGGCAGGAGGGGGTGGAAGGAAGAGGGCACCATCCCAGCCAACCGTTAACCGCTGAGATCAGAGAAGCCGAGTAGTGACGAGGGAAGAGACGTCCAAATGACGAAAGAAGGGGGGTACTGACCGTGGTTGAGGAAAATGAGCTATTTTTCTCATTCTACAGCCCCCCGCTGGTACCGCAAGTAAATTTCGTAAACTCAATTGTTTCCCTCTCCGCCCTTGTACTTGGCAGAGACACTGGAGTTTTTAAGGCAGCATCCAATTACTCGCGGTTAAACGGATAGGAAGCAGCGGAATGTCGATGGTGTCAAGCTGAGCCTTTATGCGTCCGTAAGGGAAGCTGGTTCTGTTCCGATTTCTGTTTTTAATGGACTGTGTTCTCGGGGCATTTGGCAGCAGAAATATACCGTGATTACCAGTAATTCAGGAGGAAGTGGTGTCTATATTTCTAGACAAAGAGGCAGAGGATGGGGTGCATTTAGTTGGACCTTGCTGTATAGATGGATAACAGTTAGGCAGCAAATAAGTCTAGGGGGGAATACAAAGGTATTCCCTGTCACAGTGGTGAACTGGCAGACTCTGTCTTTGAAATGAATTTCAATTCCAGTGACTGGCCACATCAGAGAGAATGCATGAATTAATGCTAATGTGCAAACAGCAACACAAAATTGTGTCAAACAAAAAACTACAGCACTAGAGTACAGCACTAATTTCAAAAAGCACAGGAGTTTCATTCTTTATTGTGCAAAGTTTTTTGTGTCATAAGCCAGGAAATCCAGGGTTGGCGTGCTGGCATGGCTAACAAGCTATTGTCTAGCCATGGCTTCACTGACTCCATTGAAGTTCTCCATCCAGCTGTAAAATTGGGTAGCGACAAGACCCCCTCTGCAAACAAGACACCGCATGACTCATCCGGGTCTGGCCCAGTCAAAGGTGCGAGTCTCAGGGCTGGGCTGATGCGTGCCATGTTTACTTCCTGCCACTTCCTGTGCTGAATCTCAGCTTCCTGCCCAGAGCTGCTGCGTTTCACGGTGCATTTCTCCCGGCTGACAGCCATAGACATTCTGCAGCATTAAACATGGACAGATTAGCATAACATTGGCTCCAGGAGTGCCGTCAGTAGTGGAGACATTTCCTCAGGAAGTGATTTGCTGCATAATCTTTACCTCCCACAAGCCAGGATGGGGGTGGTGGTGGTAGGGGCAAAAGGTAAAAGGTAGGGGTCCTTCTCATGTCAGCATGAGAAAGAAAAAACAAATATTGTTGATCATGTCCAAAATATTTAAGCACAGAAACAGGACATATGTATTAATCATTAATGTAAAAATATTACAATTACAATTCAATATAAATTAAATGTGACTTTGTATGTAAATTTAGATTAGACATAACACTAATATCATAACTGCAGAACCCAATATCACATTGAAGGAAATGATGTATGCTATACGAATTATTAACCCACATCAAAAAATTCCAACAAATATAATCACATATTAAAACTTCAGTAGTAGTACTTAAAATATGAGTATGTTTTTAAAGGTTTGTTAATCGAAACCACTTCAGCCATGCTACTTGTCTTTTTTAAGCAGAGTAGGAATATACAATTTTGGACTCTGCATAAGAAACTGTAGAAGCCCTAAAAAAATCTAGGCTTTGGAATGCCTCTTTCTGTTTAAGAAAGCATGCAGAGAATCTGAGGTCCAAGCCAGCTGCTTTCTCTAATGAGTACCATTAAAAAAGTTCAACTAAATATACTTGACATATGAGCAAATGATCTGATCCCACGCATTTTCACCTAAATTGAGCATGATCCACTTTTTCGGTCCCAGACAAAGGGCAGCGATTCGCCGTAAGAGTCCAGAAAAGTGATATTGATCTTGAAATACACACATTTTTCTTGTTAAAACCAGTCCAGAAAGATGATGGCTTGCGACCAGGAGATTGCTTAAGAAGTGTTGTTTGAATTCTTACTCTGGCAAATTGCAGTTACAATTATAGAGCATTTTCAGAGATTACATTCAGACAATGACAGTGGCCGGTAAGGTTATAATCCACTCAACCTTTCCACTCCCTCTTTAATTGCATCACCAAACATTTGACAGCATTGACAGTGGCATACATGACAGAGGGACATTTCAATCAAAATAGATGTCACAGACTTTTCACAGTACGAGCTTCCTTGCCTCTCTGCTGGGGACCTGGGCTCAAAAGATGCACCTTACTATCCACTCAAAATCAGACAAAGGCTGCATTGAGTTTGCCGTGCTTGTTTCTGGGTCTTGACCTGCAGCTCGGAGCCTTGAAAACAACAGCTGTGTTGGAGGAGGGGTGAGTCTTGGGCCTGTGACCATGGACACGCATGGGATAGGGAGACCTGCTGTTCCTCGGGCTGGTCGATCGGCCGGCCGCAGCGCTCCAGCAACAACAGGAGGTGACAGGCCGCTACAGGGGATTTCTGAACTGGCCACACATATCTCCAAGTGGGGAAAAAGAACACAGGGTCAGAAAACTTGGCATGCAGACACCTGCAATACTTTGTAATGTGAAGCTAAAATAAAATGGTATTTGGAAAGGGGATAATTGCAAGTGACTATAGTTAAGTGTCTTGCTCAGGGTAGTTCTGGCATTAGGACAGAACTTCATTTGAATCTACAACCTTGTGGTTTGTAGATGAGTATCCTTCTGCTTCACCACCACCACCCTATGAGCGACTTCGATAATCCCACATCCAGAGCACCTTCCATTTACTAATTACAGGAACAGCTTCCCCGAAGCAACTTGGGGATAAGGGTTCTTGCTCAGGAACACAGTGGTGGTAGCACTTGGGGTGGAATTTGAGCCTACAATCTCTTGGTTTGCATCCTACCACTAGACCATCATTTCTCATGTTGTTCTTTCTCTGATTCAATAGATGAATGAAATAAAGGTTTGCTTGGCCTTATACAGGATGAACAATTTTAGGAAGGAGACTTTAGTTCTGAATTTTAGCTTTATGCATTGACTGCTTTTCGCTCTCGCTACCCCTCTTTCAACTCACACATGTGCAGCAGCTCATCGCTGCAGCCTCAGCTTAAAGATGTTTTCAGCTGTCAGTGCTACCAGTATAAGTGGGTCTTTGTTTTCGCTGAGTTATGTGAAAGCACTGGCCAGAGCCTTTGCTGGCCTTTCAACCCCCTGTCCCCTCCGAACCCTACAGTTCTGTGACATGAGGTCACCCGCTATTCCTTACCTGAATTGACGGCCTTTGTTCATTCTGGCTACCTCACCGGCGCACAGAGGGAGGCCCGCAACTGGATCTGGAAGTTCCTTTGGCAGGGATTCCGCCGAGCTGTTTTCTCTGTCAACACAGCACTTGAGAGAGCAAAGGGGCAAAGTACCTCTGGTCTTACAGCACTATAGAAGTGCAAGGACAATTAAGGCTTCACGGACTCTTGCGCCGGAACCATTTATGGCCATTCCTTTCCAAATCTACTTGAACATTGAGTAAACTATCAGAATGAAGTTAAGTCTGCTTTCTCTGTACTGTGTCCTTGCTTTCAAGTATTTATTCATATAATTTTCTAACCAAATGTGTATCCAATTCCCTCCAGAAATACTTTAGTTCTGTGGTAAACCACACACACTTTGCCAGCATCTCACAGTGTGGTGCCTGTTAAATATACAATTTTTCAGATTGCGTTTTTGTAATTATTACCATGCTTCAGGTCTCAATTTAACTCATTTTTGACTCATTAAGCTGCCTTGCTTTCCTTGTGTACACCTGGATTCCACCTGTTTGGCTCAAAGACCCTAAGGATCTCCTATTTTATTCACTCTTTTCATTTTATTTTATTTTCCCTTTTCTTTTTCCTTTACATGCTTAACTTCTATAGTGAGCTGGAACTATGGCTCAATAATAATTATACACATAGTTCTACAATATACACATATTAACCACAACATTAAAACCATTACAGGTGACGTGATTAACATGAATTCTCTTCTAACAATAGCACCTGTCAAGAAGTGGGATCCATTAGGCAGCAGAGTGAACAGTCAGTTTCTGGACATGTTAGTATCAAACAAAATTATTCATTTGGCATAACTATTGTCACAGAATGTGAGGGAAGTGGTTTTAATGCTGATCCGTGAATATGATATAGTAATGGTAATATTCCATGGCTAGGATGTCTATCTAAAGTTTATTTTTTTAAATAAATTATGACTTTGTACCTGCTCAAATCCCAAATATCAGTAATTATATGTATGAAAAATACAGTAAAGTCTGTTTTGATATGCAAATTCTTTTCAGTATTATATTATGGTTGGACATTGGTGTTCAATATCAGTCATATTCCTTTTCTATGATAGCAAGGAGAAAAAGTTAGTTTTCCGTATGGTTGTAAAGCATGATCGCACCAACAGCATAAGCTGTTGTCCCATTGGCAGTGGTGAAGAGTGGATCTCTCCCACCGGCCTGAACTGTGTGTGAGAGAAAGAAAGCACAGAGAGCCCAAGGGATGCCGCACTGGTAATGGCTTTTGACGCGCAATCCTTCCGTAATTTGGCGATTAATGGTTGACAGATGCGCGTAATGCTTCTGTGTATGGAGCTGGCCAGGGAAGGATGGAGCGGGAGTGTTCTGGGGATGAGATAATGCCTGTGAGGGGGAAGGAAGCCAGGCAACTCTCCACCCTCCCCTTCACTGTTGTTGCCCCTTTGCGATTTTCAACAGATGTTCGACATCCCCTTCGTACACACTCGTTCACCAGCAAGGTCAATATCCTCACAACGTTGTGCTCCTGTCCATCATCGAGAGCCATGTCAGATAGACCCTGTGTGAGAAGTGTTTAATCTGTACAACTTGACAGGGATATGTAGAATAAAAATGAAACAATTAGTAAAATGTTTCCCAACAAAATAGATTGGACAGTATTTTCTTGGTCGAAACTTGGAATGGTCTGAGCACTTCAATGTGGTGTTTCCTGTTCCTATTTACTAAAGGAAAGGGTCCTTAGAAGCTGCCTGCACTTATCAGCGATTAACTAAGTGTGCTTATATCTGTTCTTGCCATGCCTGATACTGCCCTTATTTTCTTTGCTGAGAGCTTAAACTCTGATTTCAATGAGATGACTTCCCTCTGAATGGAATTGTTGTTTGGTCATAGTCAAAACTTTCCAGTATCTAAACGTCACTAAACATTGTAGTGAGTGAAGTATGTGAAAATATAACATACTATAAGAGAAGAGTATAATGGTCTGCAACCAGACCGAATATCACATGAATATCAATGTCTCATTCCATGCTTCAGGAAGACATAACCACAATCTCTAAAGAAGCCCTACTTTATAGCATAATCAATAAATCAAATAATATTTTTTGTTGTTTTCACACTAGAGTTTTACACTGTAACCCTGAAACCTGGTGATTAAACTATATATTGTATAGATGTAGGTTATATAATAATATATATTAATATTATGCATGACTTGTCATAATGTTAGGACTGATTGGTATATTTTTTCACCTTTTCATTTTGAGGCACGAACTGAACAATGCCTCAGAAAAACCAAGGCGTGAGCCGAATTGTGGACTTGGACAACCATTACACCCCTATAGTTATACAAGCAGAGAAAAGTGTGTGTGTTTGTGTGCTGGCAGGCGTGTGCGCAGCGCTCTGAATGCTGAGTAGATTTCCTGCAGCGTGTTGCAGGGCTCCGGAACTGAGGACAGCGCTCCCCACTAATCCCTCCTTCCTGTTTTGTGTAAATGCAGCACTGCAGAGGAAGCTCAGGATTTTTTTGATAATTAGCCAGATAATACCTTACAGCCAATTACCTGACAGTGCTGCAAGGAGGGGCAGGCCTGTGCGTGGACGTTTGGCATGTGGTCGAATCCTAATTTGTCAGCGGTTTTGTCCCAGAACCCCAAAAATATGGAAAAGATAATTTGAGTCTCAAATTGTGTGATCTTCCTTTTGTGTCTGGACACTAATTAGGTGTCTACTGGGACGGTCAACAAATAGACCAGGACTGAAGACGGGAAGATCTTGTGGTTGTTGGAATCCAGCACACAGCCCCCACCATGGCGGTCCCACAATTACACCCTTCGTTCACCTTCACTAGATGCACATGTGGGAAGAGTGGAGAGCCTCCTTAAAGTGATGTCACATTGGAGTTGAAGTTATTGTGTGGGTTTGGTGACCACAGAGAGGTCAGAGACGTTGTGAGTTGCAAAGGGAGTAAGGGATTGCTGTGAAATGGTTTGTTAGGACATTGAGAAACCAGATCACATGTTCCCAGTCCTTTTAGGCTCTGCATAAACAAGTGCAAAAGAGAAATTTTTAGCTGTGAATTAAAATTCATGCATTAAACCAGTCTGGTTTGCAGACAATGAAAGCTAAAGGAGACTTTTAGCCTCAGTATTATATTCTTTCTTATCCACATTCATGTTTTGTCATTCAACATATTTATTTCGCAGCAAATGATAACCTCGACCACACTCGATTGCTGTCAGATGTATTTGACTTGAAGATTTGCATGCAGCTAAACGAGTCTGCAGAGGAAGTTGTATATTTTCAGCTGTTCAGGAGGAACTCCTGCCAGCTTGACATTTGCTGTTTGTTTTGTCTTAACGCCTCCACTAAATGATGTTTGGGAGTGAGGTGTGAGGACAGCCTCCCCTCCCCCTAATAGAGGCTCTGGATTCAGAGGTCAAGTGACAAATCGTCCTGATTGCATTTTGAGTGTTAGGTGGTGGCTGCAAGTAATTAAATCAGCAGTTTTCTTATCTCTCTTATTGTCTTATTGCTCAGGGACCCAATGATAGTTATGCTGGAGGTAGGATTCAAACCCACAATCTCTTGGCCCACAGGCGAGTGTCCTAACTACTAGACCACTACCATCCCTTTTTGACACCAATCCCACTCCATATTTTATTCCCTTTATCAAATTCTAAGGCAGGATTCCAGCCCAGACTTTTGCTCTACTTATTCCCACCATCCCCGAGTCCCATTTCCCCAACTGGATTCAACTGTGTACTAGTCTAACTTAAATATTTAATCCCCTTTGGCTCCTCTCTGTTCCCTAAGATGCATTATCTTTACACCCATTCTGAGCCTTATTTGGTCTGTGTATCTCTCCAGTGTTTTTTTACTCTTCCTGATCACTCATTTAAGCCCTTTTTGTCCCCAGACTACACTCAGACCTGTTCTTCATATTAGTTTCCTGGCCTTCGTGTTTTGACTTAATTTCTATCTTTTTGGGGTTTTTAAAAAATATTTTCCTGTTTGCTGACCACAACTTGCCACCTACATTTTCATTAAATGCATTTCTACATTTGTATTCCGCATTTGGGTTTGGACCTCAAATTAGCTACAGTATTTTCATTCATGCATCTCAATGAAAATGGCTAAATATCTGCATTCACTGTTATACCAACAAGTTGGAAATCAGATTCTCACTTTTATTCCCATTATCGGTTTCCTATTTTTCATCCCCAATATCAGATCCAACATTTTATTTGCTGATATTGGCCCGATACTGATCAGAATGGTACCAAGTGGCAGTCATGATCCAGTCATGATTTTGATAATGGTGTATCCATTATTGAGAGCACTGCTCATTAACTTTTAAATTTTCCAAAAAAACATTCACCCAGAACTCACACTTCACAGTCCTCACAGTCATGGCCCACTGCTAGTAGATCAGGTCTGGATGTTCCTCTGCGGTCTGCTCCACTCAAATTGAGGCAGCCATTTTTCCTGAGGTTTGGATTGGAGAGTTCTTCATCTCCCCTCACATGCACTCCCTATTCCATACCACTCAAGGTTGAGCACGCTCAAGATTGTATCGTGGCAGTTCATCCGGTCGCCGCTTGCAAAAATGTAGTCACCCACCACCCCTTCTTCAAGAAGTTGGGCATTAAAAGCAGGGAAAAAACATCTTGTGACACTACAGTCAACAGCAGAGAAGGCGCCGGGCTGCGTCTCGCCACAGGAGCCGCCGATAAAGTGGTGCTGCCTAGAGATTACAGTGAGAGGAAAAGTGAGGCAGTTTGGGGGCCCAGATTCCGCGCTCAGATTGCACTGGAGGCCCTTCCCTCTCCTTCCATGGCTGAAATCCGAGCCAAATCAATTACGCTCCCCTGGCACCTCCGAAATCACAGAGCAATAAATAACCTCCCAGAAAAACTGTGAAGGAGTTATGAGGGCCTGCCGACGATGGAGAGGCCCACATCTCCTCCTTTCCTCATTCTCTCTCTCTTTCTCCCAGCTCTTTCTTCCATTTCCCTTGCGGTGTAGACGAGGTCTCCTCGATTTGCCGCTCTCCAGTTTCAATGCGTTCTATTGTCCGTGACCCTGGGCCTAGCCTCTGGATATGTGATCCAATATGTAGCACACGTTGCTTCTCCCATGGCAGATCTGGACTGAAAATAATTTGTATTTTTTTCTCTTAAAAATGTTTTTCTTCACTGTGGGAAAACATATTGTACTATTGCTTCACTTACACAACCTTTTGGATTTCGATTTTACAAATCTGTGACTAATTTAGTAAAAACAAGAGGTCTAAAAAATTTTATTCTGTTCTTTTTCCCTGACATGGATTTAGAAGCATTTTTCATTCAGCCAAAAGTGATTTTTTTAAAAGAGTATTTTCCTAATAAATTGGATTAAGTTCCTCTATAGAAATTAACAGGCGACTATAACCTCATCCTTTTCTCTTTGTCTGTAATTTAATCTATTACATCAATAAAAATTATGGTCACAATGTCATGGGGCGCCAGTTGGAAATCTCCAGGAACACACTCCCTAGTCAAAATAAAATGCTACCTATTCTACTGTTTACACTTCACACTTCCTGGGCCCACACACTCCATGGCATTATCCGCAGAGGCTCTGTGTATAGACAAGTGTTCAAATACTTCCCATGATCAGCAGATAGAGAGAAAGAGAAAACACACAGATAAGCCATTGTGCTCTTGTCCAGAGCGGGAGTCCGAAGGCTAAGCGGTTGAACATTAACTGTGATAAACTGCTGAGCAGTTGGCATGACTCGAGCTTCTCAGGCCAGACAGATAATGGAGTGAGAGTTACTAGTGTGTGTTTGTGTATAAAGGTAAAAATATATGGTATCATAGCCTAAAAAATGGGTCCCATTTTGCAGTGTAACATGGTTTGGCTTCATTGCAGAGAAACTGTGGAAACACTTATATATAATTACAGACTTCTGTTGTTATGTTTCTGTGGATTTGGTCTTTTTCTGTTTTGTGTATTGCTAGTGATTCATAAAGTAAATCCGTTCCAGTGCTTTTTAAGGCCTCAATTTCTCTTGGCTCCAATAGTAGTAAATGGCCTAAAGTACATAAATAAATAAGTAAATAGATAAAATGATGGGAAAAAATCAAACTGTTAACATTTGTTGAATAGCTATATGCATACTGGTGTGACTTTAACATTAACAATAAATTCTCAAGACCAGTCTTGGGGAGTAATTAATTTTTCAATAGCTTGTCAATAGTGAAGCTACTATTAAAACACTGTAGCTTTTCCATTAACTAAGCATCTTATTTAGCGTAGCAGAACACTACATGGTTACAAAAAACACCATTATTTTTCTCTCTAGGGCTATGGCTAGGGTATTTCAACTAGCAAATGATTCTGAACTATCTGATAAGCTATCATGCCCACGCTGTGCATGCTCATTGTGCCATCATTTTACATTTTTGAAGTTGCTTTAAGAATATCTTTCAGCACAAATATTAAGTATTGCTGGAAGAAATAGTTGGATGTAGTTAGCATCTGTAGCTTGTAGTGTAGCTAGCTACTATATTAAAACAGGAGCCTGGCCATAGCTTAGCTACTTTTAAAAAGAATGAAAAGATACAATTTAAAAGTAGCTTCTGCAACACTGTACAAGCACTTAAGACTGAACCCGGTTCAGCCTCATTTTCACTGGCACATTTGCACATATGTAGCCTGAAACACATGCTATCAGTCTACACAAAAAACTGCAAACTATATTTCTTCCTGCTTTAAAAGCTGCTGGAGTGGAACTGGATGGTGATTGACGCTTGTAATCAAAATTGGAACGGAAAGAGGAAAGCAAACAATTGATAAAATGTGTTGTAATTCATAATCGGTCTGGTAAGTCTTAGTGCTAAACAAGCTGGATAATCTCAACAGTAACAGGAGGATGTTGAGAAATACAGAGAATATTTGAAGATGCAGTTGGCTGAAATTTAGATCGTAAAAATATGGCTAGTGGTTGCATAAGGTAAACATGCGGCTTATTAATTAATATAGCAAATGAAATCAAACTGAGGTCATGTTCCGTCCGGAACCTTAGAAAACTCATGCGGTATGCTGGTCATAGTGAGTCTTTCCAAACGGATTTTGTTCAGGTAATGGAGCAAGACATTACATCATTCAGCACCTTATTAGTTCCAGTACAGTGCCAATTATATTAGACTTGCTAACAGTAATGTAAGACCCAGTGCTGCTCCTCAATCAGCACACACACACACATACAACCCAGAACCATGAACCCAGTCAGCACAAATAACAGCATCCACAACTCCCCAAGCCCCATTTGTGGCCAGAGCTGTCGGCTCAATAAAGAGACCTCGTCGCTCATGCAGGAAAACCCAGCAGTTCTCCAAAAACCACTACCGGCCGGAAGAAGAGGACTACAAGAGCGTATAAGACCTCAGACACTTATCAGCAATACATGCAAACCGCTTGCTCAATATTGCCGGATAATTGATGGTTTATGAAACAGTCTAGACCATTTCTTGATTAGAGTTGGTGCCTAATTCTGAAAGGTCTGTTTTTATGAACAAGACTGTAGGGTTTAATAGTTCTCTCCTTCCTTGGTTTATAGATGCAAATAAAGCATTTATCAAAATGACTGTGCAACATTGGCCAGCTTTTATTACTTAAAGAATATGGTGACTGGTTTTGACAAATGTGGAACCACAAAATCATTTCAATTTCAAAATAATTTAAGTGTAGATCAACTGAAATTGGCATATGGCACTTGTGGTTTCCTATTTCCTGTTTGAGAGAGCAAGAGTCACGGGTTTTCTGTCAAAACAGAAAATCTGAGGAATCATGTGTGGAATTCAAACTTTCTGTAATTGATTATATCTAAAAGTGGTGTAACAAAACCTACAGTAAAATTGTGGATATTATAAGCATCCTGTGTAGATTTCTGTCTATATTTTTTTTATCAGGCTTAGGCACTGTAGGCCTTGGAGTCTGAAAAGCCAAACCATGCTATCCAAAGCTTTTATCAAAACATAGCATGGCACAGCTCTGGGAGATGCTGGACCAGAAAATGGCTTCTGCTGAACTTCATCAGGAAAGGCTTCAAAACTGGAGTTCTGTTGAAGCAAGTCCATGATCTTAAGGTGAGTCTAGAAATTTTACAGAGAATTTGATGATTTTTAAAAGATCATGGAGAAGTTGGTCTGTAATGAAAACAGGCCAGACATGTCCTCAATGTGATCCCAACCTCCAACATATTACCTTGTCGCTTTAATATTTCTATAGACGACATTCTAGATTCTGGGACAGCATCTAAAGATCTAAAGAAAATAAGATTTCTGTTTTGTATTCATGAAATGGAGACAATCCAACCTCTCTTTAGCTACCCCAAAGGTCAAAGCAGTCTCTTTTTTAGGGCAAGATAAGATCAGGTCTTTAGCATTATTATCTAAGAAAGAGAGAGGCAGGGAGGGAGGGACGTAGCCAGGGGCATGCAGAGTGCCATTTGGTGATGCAGCGTGGCCCTTTCACCCTGACCAAACATGCAGGGCATGTGGAGATGAGAACTCAGCCATGAAGAGCCGGCTCTTATCTCTTTTTCTCCAGCTGTTTGTCGGGAGACTCTACTGAGTCAAAGACCCTTATCAGACCCCACTTAGGGTCAGCCTGCTCCTCTCCAGACCGTGATTTGTTACACATGAGAGATAAGCCTGGGATGTGTTGGACAGGCCCAAGATTTAGAGCTCGGCATTAAAGTGCAATCAAAGTGGCAGAGCAAACTATGCGGGCCAGCTCTTTGTGTGTTTTGAATGCAAAAACACAGATACCAAGTCACACTTTATATCAGGTGTCACTGATAAGTGGGCTCTGGAAAGATAAAAGCCAACCCAAAATATAATTATTAAAAAACATGATTAAAACTAACAAACTGTATCTACCTTTTTCCTAATTAGTTCTGTTGTTTTTGCATGTAATCAGATATAATGTAGTTAACAGTGTTTACATGAGAACAATTACACAAAGGTGTACCACTGTATTTTCGGATGAACAACTTAAACATTTAAAGTTATTCAATTATTGAATATATAATATTGCACTTAAAAGTAATGCTGTGTTTTTAAAGTAAATACTTGTAAAGATTTGTAGATTATTGGAATCAAAAATGATCACAGTATTATGTGTTGTTTAGATAAGTAAGATACAATTATTGTCCACTTGGGTCAGTTTAAATTATCCTTTATTTAATATAAAACACAATAAACAAATAAATTAGATATTTCTAAAATAATTCTCTCAAGGGAAAATGCATAAGAACATTGTTGATTGTTACATATCATGTGGGGAATACATAAATGGAATGTCATGCAGCTCATTTGAACCTTCTGCTTTCTTCATCTCAAATAAAAATTTTACAATATGTAGGGCCGTATGTAGAAAAACACAACTTCAGCGTGGATTTTAAGGCCTAGCCCTGGCACGGCTGTTATATTTAGGAGAGTTCTAGTCCAAGTCATGCGGTTTGACCTCTGAAATAATCACAAAACCAATCAGATTTCACCTCCTGATGACAAAAGCCGCATTTGAATGCACACATTCTGCCATTAATCGGGGCCCTGGGGGACTGGCAGGAACATCTCAGGCTGGGAATGCAAAGCAATGAGTAAATTAACTTAAAAAAAAGCCCCACTGCTATCTTATCAGCTTTGCATTCTCTGAAGGGCATGGAAGAGTATAGGCAGAAAAGCCGGCATTAGCATTTGTATATTAAAAAGATGGTGCTGGAGAAAGATGGGCAGCTGGATACATTAGCATAATAAGGGTCTGCCTCATTTGCACACAGGCCGAGCAGCCCCCGTTTCCCAAATCGCCCTGCCCCACAGTCACACCCATTACAGCTGCATGGGCCCTATTGTCCACCTTGGCCCAGCGCTTGGACCCTGCAAACAAACTGTGCTAGGTAGAAAAGAGGTTATGGCTAAACAAAGAACCACTCTCCATTTTAAATCGAATCAATCTCTTGGGTGGTTGTCACTTTCGCTTCAGTTCCTTTTTTTCCGTACAGTACTGCTGGAGCAAGCTTGAAGCAGCCTACGCAGTTGTCTTGTTTGAATGGGGCTGTGCTTTGTAAACTATGAATAAGATACGCCGGGACTCCATACAACGGTGTACAGACAATGTTTGAACTAGAAAAAATATCAGGGACATCTTCTTTTGTAGGTTTGAGGCAAAAACAGGCATACTTTCTTTGTCCGAATAACACCTTCATTTCTCATAAAATAATTTATAAAAATGTAATTGTCTTATTTAATGATATGTACATAAAATATTTTAAGATATTCACAGGATATCAAAAAATTCAGGCACTGCGCCACCGCTGCTACAGCCATTTTTTACCATGTGAGATCCTGAGATTCAAGACGACTCTTTAAATAGAAAAAATGTAGAATAATTTTATATAGAGAGAATTTATATTTAACAATGCTATCAGCTTCTTTATATCAAAATAAATGTTCTCTTTAAAAAATCTAGTTTCAGAACGCTTGAGTTTCTATGCTGCACAGACACTCCGCACTTTATACACATTAAGCAGCATCCATCCATCCCCCTCAATGGCAACAGAGCGCGAATAGCTTTGTGACCAGGTAGTCCAGTTACTGTATTAGAAACCTGATTATTTGAGGCAGCTGTTTGTTTTCACCAGGTTTTGTAGTGCCAAGCATCGCAGAATGTTCTTGAGCATCCAAAGTCCAAAGTCGTTGTACTGCTTTTCGTGCAAGTGTTTTTTGTTTTTTTTTGCAAAGCTAGCTTAGACAGTTAGGAGCTGGAGACTCTACCGCAGGGTTGCCTTCATGTCTATCCGGGAGCGAACGTCGTGGTAGCCAAGCAGGCATGGGTCGGTGGACAAAGCATCATGGGTAAACACTGAATCGTTGTCTGAAGAGCAAGAGCTGGAGGTGTCTTCACAAGATGGCGAGTATTGTTCAAAAGGTGTAGACAGGTCCAAGTACTACAAAGTAAAGGTTTTTTTTTTTTTAGCAAATATACTTAAAGATGCAAAAGGGTTTTACACAAAATGACATATAGAGATGGAAAATAGAGATGTACCTCATCGGAAATAGACAGCAGCACTCGGTCAAGTTCCTCCACCAACTGTTTGAATGTTGGCCTCTGTGTGGGAACTGCATGCCAGCATTCTCTCATCTTCATGTAGCTGGAAAACCAGAGAAGCCAATAATCAGTCAACTTTGGTGCTCCAAAATTCGAGAAAATCATGCTCTGGCTGCAAAAAGTCTGGTACTTACAGTTCGTGTGTGCAATTAGAGGGTTTGTCCATGCGATGGCCTTCCTTTAGCAGCTTAAAGAGCTCTTCTACTGGGATTCCAGGATAAGGCGAGCCTCCCAACGTGAAAATCTCCCACATCAAGACTCCAAATGACCAACTGTGTAAGCAAGGGGACAAATGAGTCAACACAACATTTAAGGGTTGAAAGCTTGCACTGTGCTAATTTGGTTCTCTAGTGCTTAATCTCAATAATTGGAAAGTCTTTGCATCGTCATTAAACGATGCTGGATTGTTCATGATCTTAAATGTTATTCTGATTAATCTGAACAAGCCAGCATTCCAGTTCTGGGGATCCCTGGCCAGTTGAGTCTTTGGCATAGCTGGAATGATTAGCCAGACTTACACGTCGCTCTGGTGTGTGTAGACTCTGTCAAACAAGGCCTCCGGTGCCATCCATTTCACTGGCAGACGTCCCTGAAATCGGACACAACAGGGCAATGAGTGGGACAGTCGTCGTTCAGGCACAGCCAAAGCACTCCTCCTCTTTTTTGATCCACAAAAAGCCCTGGCTGCCCACCTCCGGGTCTAATCCTCCCCCCACTGTCCAATTATCTCCTATAAAGCTGCCTGCCAATCAGCAGGGACACATCAAACATCTGTCTTTAAAAGCATTACTGCTGAGAACCGAGCCAGACATTAGCCAGGTGGCATCGGCTCACCAAGAGAGCTTGTTCATTGTGTAAATCACTCTCAAGACCCACTTTGTATTAAAGAGAAGCTGTACTTTATACTGCTTACATTAGTTGTTTTCTTGTAGTAATCAATCTGATGCACTCCTCTCGCCAAGCCGAAATCTGCAATCTTCATGACGTTGTCCTCTGTGACAAGAACATTCCTCGCTGCTAAATCTCTGTGAATGCACTGTTGAGGAAGAGAAGATATTTTAAATAGATATCATTTTGGTGTCTACTCGGCTCATCAAATTAATTCTCACATCTGCTTTTCCCTCCAGACCCAGACATAGAAATATTATTTGTATGCTTCTATATGAAGCAGAGCCTCTAAATCAACATGCAGGCAGGGCTTTCAGCGTACACTCAAAAACAAGCCTGCCTTTAAATAGACGTGGGCTTCGAAGAAAAACACCACCAAACTGTTTGCCGAAGCAAATGCATGTTATTAAGTTTATTTTGGTTTTCATTTTAAATAGAAGCGGTATTTGGGGACCGAAAAAAGGGGACGAAAAAGCCCCTGGTTTGCGGCCCTTAATGGAAGGGTTTCAGACAGCTGCATTCTTAGTAGGCCACAAAGACCTAGTAATACGATCCTGCGCACAGGCGGGTCTGTGCGCCTGCTTGCTAACAGATTTATGGCAGTGCTAAAAAGGACAAAGCCCACAGGGACGGGATGGACGCAGCAGTAAACACAGCCACACCACTACTCCAGTAAGGAATGCCTGGCATCATGTGTCAGACAAAGGGATGTGCTGATAAGACCAAGGCAGGGGCCTGTTTTTTAGCCAACCCGCAGACCTACCCTTTTAGAGGCCAGGTACTCCATGCCTCGTGCCACCTGGTAGGCGCAAGAGAGCAGGTCCTTGAAAGTGAGCTGCTCCTCTGGAACCTTGGTCACATCGAAGGTGTAGTCCATGCCGGGAGGTCGGCGCGCTCGCAGGTACTCTCTCAGGCTGCCTTTGGAAGCGTATTCAACCAGCACATACAGGGGACCTGAGGAACCAAGTTGAGACATGATAACAGCTCTTGTTATGTAATCCATCAAACATTCGTCATGAGCTGCTAAATATCACTGACATCCTTTCCTGTCTGAAATAGCTTACACTCAGCCAGCAGGAGTGAAAGGTTTTAGCAACCGTGAGATTCCACCGAGTTCAACTCACCATCCTGAGTGCATACACCAAGGAGATTTATGATGTTCTTGTGCTTGTCCATGCCTTTCATGAGCTCCATCTCAGAGATAAGGTCGGCCAGGTCCTTGTCGGTCGCATCATCTGGAAAGCAAAACAACCACTTTCAGTAACCTTACACCGAGATGTTTGGAAAATTATGCAAATTGATCATTTCGGTTGATAATTGTCCAAGTACTGACCTTTCAGCATTTTGACCGCCACTGTGGTCACTTGATCTGGATTATCCTTGTTAATCCCATATGCCTCTGCTCTAACCACCTGACCAAAGCACCCCTCTCCAAGAGGTTTCCCCAAAGTCAAACTGCAAAGAAATGCAAAAATATTTTCAGTTAATTGTCAAATCATGCGATCAGCATGGATTGTGTGACTTGGCTTGAAGGCTGTACATACTTTTCTCTTGGGAACTCCCAATCAGGATCATAGGGCAGTTCAAACTCCATGACTCCAGCCAGCATTGGGGAGCAGCTGGAGGAAAGACGAGCCACCCTCATTAGAGAGGCACTGGACTTCCCAGAGGAGTTGGACTCCACAGAGTACTGCAAAAGATTCCAAGACACACAGCATTAATATCCATATATTCAAAGTAAACATGCATCTCAGAAGGGTGATCATGAGACCTAACCCCAGTTTCCCTCTTACCTGTCGACGCAGCGGAAATTTGGAAAGTTTCTGGACAGGCAGAGCATCGAAAGGCTCTCGGCTGGGGTGGACCTGCATCCGGCACAACACCACAATAACAATGGCCATCACCAATGCCAGGAAGCCCGAGGCGTAGATGATAATGTCAGTATATTTGGTCTCCATAAGGTCCATCTCTTTGACCACTTCTTCCTCTGTAAACAAATCACCACCATCTACTTTACTTTACATAAAATACTCGTTGACAAAGTCAAAACCCTGCTAACACTTTGGAGACCCTGAGGGTCTAAGCACATGTAACTTACCCGTTAAGACAGTGAGCCATGCAGATTGGTAAGAAAAGCCAATAGAGTTCCCAGCCAAGCAAGTGTACTCTCCTGCATCCTCCAGGGTGATGTTTGTCAGATAGAGAACCTCCACCTCTGACATGTTCAAACTGCCTGTCTGTAAAGTTAAAGGAAAGTAAGTACTTAAAAACCTGACCTTATGATATTTTACATAATGCACCATCTACTTGTGGTTTTAACATTTGTCCAATATGACTTGACCTTCTTTATAGGTTGCTATCTAAGTTCAAGACGTACCTTAACAACTTTGACATAAGGTATTCCATCTGGTCCATAACGACTACCATTCATCTCAATGTGCTTGAGCCACTGGATGTGGGGCTGGGCATCGCTGTAGACTTTACAGAGGAACTGAGCATCCCCTCCCACAACTGCTGTAGTATTGGTTGGTAGACCAGCTTGGAGAATGGGCCTGTGAGGAGAGCGCTCTGAAAAAAAAAATTTAATATATATAAAGTTACTCGGAGTCCTCAACTAAATATATGTTCTAGGTATGTAGAAATCCAACAAACAGAGTAATATATTTAGGTTTGGATAGTTATTTCAAGTAATTTCACTACGCAATTCTACCTCCTCTTCCACTTAATCAACACACACAAACAGATGAACGTTTAAAAGCATGAACTCTACTTAATGCTTTAGATTGGCCTAACCTTGTCATACTTTTGCACAATTGTTTCTAAAGCATGTTAATTACAAGCACTAATCTGATAAGATGGTCCAAGAGGTGAGCAGCGCTTCCAAAAGATGGCCAAACACGCACTAATTGGTACCACTAGGGAATTTCGGAGGCAGGCCCATGTGCCGGCTTGCTTTGAAGTGCCTGAAACCTTTCCCGCCCATGCCTGCTCTTTTTCCCCCCTCTTGCTGTCCAGCGACAGCAGTTGACCTTATGCCGGACTCCTAACAAACAGGTCTGTCACAGGTCAGGTAGAAAACTGGTCTGGACGCTTTCAGGCATGTACCACACAGACAATACAGACGCTAAACTCCCCCTACTCTACTCCTCCTCTTCGCACCTCCCTTCCCACGTCTTGCCAATTTTATTGCCTTTTTTCCCATGCGACGCCTCTATATCTCTGTGATAGCCCCTGACACATACTGTGAGTGGCTGACCTTCAGCAACGTGGAGCCAGGCTCCATTCTACAGTAGGCGGGAGCCTTCTTACCCAGCACATCCAGGAGGTAGCTGTGGGAGATGGAGCCGTATTTGTTTTCCACCACGCAAGTATAGTTCCCGCGGTCAGAGGGCACCACGCTCTCCATGACCAGACTCCAGTGTTGATGTCGCAGCTGTGGACAAGGATTAATAGTAAGCTCACAAGTGGTGAAAACTATTTCAGAGAAGATTTTTGAATGTTCCACAGCACAAATCAACTCACCTTGATCCCTCCAATCCTGTGCTCTCCTCTGAACTCTCTTCCATTCTTTAGCCAGCGGATCATGGGCGGAGGACTTCCTGTAGCAGGGCAGCGAAATTTAATGGTGTTTCCAGCTGGAACTGCATAAAGTTTTTTTTCCATCCTCTGAGTGTGGGTAAAGGATGGTCCTGAAGAAGGAGGAGAATCATGAGAAAATGTCCAGATCACCAGATGCTGCAGAGCCGCAGCAGCAAAACTACAAGGAACACAAACCTCTGGAGAAGTAGACTTGGTCGTTTTCTGTCTCTGTTACAGAGTCATCAAGTCCATTGTCCTCATCGTCATCACCTGATCCGAGAGCATCTGCAAGGTTAACAGCAACACAATTACAATTCTGCTAACTCCACGTTGATGTTAGATCCTCGTCCCTGTCTTGTCACTGAGTGATTAAACCTACCTGCCACAGTGATGGTGAAGTTGCGCAGAGGCTCTCTGCTGCCTCTAAGCATGCATACATACACCCCTGAGTCCTCATATGTGACATCAGCGATCTCCATCACTCCAGCTCTTATCTGGATACGGGAATTATGCTGCACCCGTGAGTCTCCTTTAAACCAGTGGATGGCTCCGGGTCGATTTGTGTCGCAACGCAGTTTTAGAGCATCACCGGGCTCCAGGAGGAGGTGTTCAGACGTCTCCTCACTCTGCTCCTCAGCAACTTTAGAAAAGAAACAAAGAAAAGAGTTGCCATTCATTTATCTTCCTCTGTACAAACGGCAGCCACCTCAAAACAAAAAAAAACCCAGGGCTCAACTCTAACCTTTCAACTCTAGCTCTAAGTATTGTTCCCCACGGGACAGGCACAAAGCAGTTGTCATGACAATGTGTGGCCTCCCTCTTTCCCATTTGGTCTGTTGTTTGGCCACAGGAGATCAGAAAGGGCACGAGAGCTGCTCTCAACTTCAAACTACATAAAGACTTGGACTAATAAAGATGTCACTGTGCAATGGGATATCACATGTCTACCTCTGTGGTAAAACACTCTTTCTAGTGCATCAGAGAGTCTGACATACCTGTTGGTATCTCTGGCACTTTTGGTATGTCCATGGAACGAGAGACAAGGGTTTCTACAAAACGGAAAGCACAGATACATAAAGATCAAACCATATTTGCATATGATATCCTTATCATTTGTTTTTACTTGGGTGGAATGGCTCACCTGATAAGACTTCCACCCAAGACGAACGAGTCACACGTCCTGCAGCATTCTCTGCAACACAAATATACTCTCCCGCGTCTTCCAAGGAGATATTCACTAGAGGAAGAGTGTTGACTTTGGAGATGTTCTCTTGAAGAGGCTGTGGGGGAAAAACAAATCTATTATTCTCACTTTTTAAAATGTAGAAATATGATTCAGAAAGGTTCTCTAAATCACGTCCTTACAGTGAGAGCCTTAAGTAGCTCTGATCCGTCTGGCCCTAGGCTATCACTCTCCTTCCTGAACCACTGGAGATGTATTCCGGCTGGCCGGTGCACTTTGCACACCAGCTTCGTCTGCCCTCCAACCACTACAGTGACATTCTCAGGGAAGCCAGGCTGAAGACTGGGCCGTGAGATCCTGGGATCTGTGTAAAATGTAAGAGAAGAAGTTGTTTTGATCACCTGATGTTGAAAGCCCTGTATATTCTGTTTTAAGCAATCAAACCCTGACTGGCAACAACAACCTAGAGATAAAAAGGTCAGGCCAGTTATGGGGTGAAACGCGGGCAAAGGCACAAAAGAGGGAACATAGCAATGCTTCTCAGTGCAGGGTGACCTGGGTTTGACTTCACAGCAGTGTTCCTGATGGCACAGCAGTGAGTGTGATAAGCATTTGTGCAAAGAACCCCCAACCCAGCAATGTCACCTCAGCACTGGAGCACAGCATTCTCCCACCAACACACTAATGAACTTCGCTGAATAAAACTGGGGCCTGGCCTGTATCTGACCCCAAGAGAGGGTGTGAATGGTCAGTAGGAAAATAAAAGGCAATCCAAACAAAACACACACACAAACACACACTGCAATAGTCTGGCATGCTCTTGATGGCCAAGTTGCCCAGACTGTGTGTTTTGATGTTCTGACTAATTGATAAGAACCTAACAAACCACTTTAAGACCACTTTATGTGAAGGGGATTTGGTCAACATGAGGGCCATGTTCACAGCTTCCAAGCTCCATGCAAAATTTGTTGTTTTTTGTTGTAAAATTATTTTTAAAATCTACACGCTACAGTATTACTTATAGCACAATGACTGTAACAGTCTAATGGAGTTTTCACACTTGGTCCGTTTCAGCCTTCAAAGCGAACTCAGATCGATTAGTCAGCAGTTTTTATGTATATGTGAACACACCAAACGAACTCAGACCCCTCTGAAACTAACCGAACTGAGACCACATCGGGAGGGGGTCTCAGTCCGGTTCGCTTTAAGTCCGCAGCATGGTTCGTTTAACTCGCACCTTCTGAACGCAAAGCGCTCCTGGTTAGCTTTGACAGTTTTTGTAATAATAATATAAAAATATAATAATAATAAAACAACTACTCAGAATGCAAAGCAGTAAAGGTCTGAGAGCTCCATAGGAATTAAGTATGAACAGAAAAAGGACTGAGGCCCCATCTGAGCTGAAGTGGACCAGAAAGATAACCGAGTCCCCTTTCAAACGAACTCACAGTGTGAACATCAAAAGAACCGAGTTCCCTTTCTGTTGGTCCACTTTTTGGACCACTTCTAGAGGACTGAGTTCGGTTCCTTTAAAGAGGACTATATGTGAAAACACCCTTAATCATGTTTGAGTGTTATGACACCACAGTGAAGCTGAACTGTTATACTTCAGCGGAAGTAAGATTTTACAGTCTTACTGTAGCATTAGAGTCCAAATCCAAAACACTGCATTTCTGCTAATCCAACACCAGTCATGGAAAGATATTCCTGTGTTTATCAGCACCCCCTTATTGCATAGGCCTGCATTTTCATTGGTAACTGGAGCTTGCCTAGATGGCTCTGCCCATTAAAGTATTACAGTTGTCAAATGACTTTAATATCCTTTGGCAGGAACTTAGTGGGGCATTGTTGGGCTTCACCGCAGGGTCTCTCAACCTTCACCACTTAGCCTGCACCATAGTTAAATCTTGAGGGGCTCAGAAAAGGATACTTTTAACGAACAATTCGCCTCAATCTGCTCCCTTATTTCTAACAGCTAAACTCAAACATGACCATGTGGATATCCGGAATGCTAACCATAGAGAAAAAAAAAACATTTAAGCAATGGTGTGGTGATGTGTGTGCTTACATATAAGAATTGCTGCTGTTTTAAGGTTGTTTATGTTACCATAGACAGTAAGCACTCGATGTACATCATAATAACACTTGAAGATAATTGAATGCTTTTCTCGCAGGTACAAAACCAAGACAGCCTTGCATTTGTAAAGGATCAATAGGAACTTCCCCCTCAGGCCTCCCCCAATCCCCTGTCATTGGCACCGGGCCAGACAGATTTACACTTCCGAGCCTTGGGGCTTTGGCAGGATCAGGTAGCACTGTTTATGGTTCAAGAAAACACTGGGTTTTTTTCGTCTCAAAAGATTACATCCTCCTCTACTTCCTTCGGATTTTAGCTCCTCAAGATCGCACTTCTCTGCACTTAAGATTAAAGCTATGCCTAAACGGCAGCAAACACACAACTCAATCAAAGACTATATCATATATCAGACACACAGAAAAAGGTGAACATAGCCCGAAACGCATATGTGGGTTGCCACTTTTTCAGAGAATGATAAGAAATCATTCTACTTCAAGATTTACAGATGCAAAAAGTGATAGTAAAATCTTTAATTTTGTCTCATTTACCTTTTGTGCGCACTGCTTCTTTTGGTACACTCCTGGATAATACTGACTGTGCAAGACACAGAGTTATGAGGAGCTTGTAGATGCTCAACATTTTGCTGAGGTGATTCTTGTCTTCTGAAGGAGAGAGTGAAATCTTCAAACACTGACTCCAGGCATTGGCAACCTCAGTGTAGTCCTTTGCAATCACAAACCTTGAAAAGAAGAGTGCAAATATATCAGTAAGTGTTCACTCTAGCAGTGAGTAATAAGCAGTACCTTCCCCCCATCAAGCGCACATTTGTGTATGAATGCACACTTGCACTGGTCAGCAGACACACTGACGGCCTGCTGATCACTGCTGGACATTGTGCACCACTTTCCATAACATGAATATCTGGGGGCATGAATGCACAGCACTTATGGACTGTTGTTTATAAATGGAAGGGTCACAATCTGCATAATGAGGTTGTCTGTACACTTGAATTGCACATAAAGCATATGGAATCTAATTCTAATTGGCCACACTACACAGTTGGACATAATACTTCTGTGAAAATGAACACTTAATTAGGGGAATGTTTTTGTTGCACTTAACGCAGATATACCAGTGTTACTAAAAAAAACAAAACAAAACAAACACTATCAGTCTGTTTCTCAGTAGTACTATAGAAACACAGAACACAAACATAATGTTGTGTATAACAAAAATGTAGTGGTGGCAGAGAGTATTTGTATTTATTGGTAGTGAGTACAAAAATACTTTAAGCTATAGTGTAACTGTGTACAACAATAAATATATACACACAGAGTCAACTGTGTGTATGGTGAAAGTTTTAGTAATAGTCCAAAATGTATGTAACTACTCTACTAACAGCTTTCTCAGAATCGCGAGGCAAATAGCTTCAACAGATTTTCACACCAGAGTGTAAGTTAAATAAAGTTATTTACAAGTGTGAAACCTCCTGCTTCTCCAAATTAAACTTGCTCAGGTGGGAACTCAACGTAAACTGACAATTTAGTGCGTTAGTAAATGAATGGGTATGTTTAAAAAAAAGCTTAGTGACAAGTCCACATCTCCCGTTGGGGACAATAATAGACAAATAATAACACACGACTATTAACGTCGCATTTCAAATATATTCATTAATGTATTAAGTGTATCTGTACATAAATATCCATAAACAGTTTGTAGTTAGCAACAAAGTATCCTTAATATTCGAATTACCGCCTAAAATTAATCTGGCCCGCGAAACAATTAAATAGAGAGAGAAACAAAATATTTAAAGCTTTAAATCGCTGGTTTTACCTGTTTCTCGCGCACTTCGTCCAGTCTCTCGAACAGTTCGGTGAGGCACCAGTTAATGAATTAATTCCCCTTCTTCTGTGGTTCGCATTTGTTTAATTCACCCAAAACTAGTCCTTAAAATGCCTCTTCCCTCTCAGGCGCAAAAAATCAGAACCTAACCCCTTAGAAATCCATCAAAAAAAAATAAATACAGCATAGCTTCTGCCTAAGAGGCGCTCCTTGTTCGGTTCAGCGCTCAAAGTCCAGTTGTCCCGCTGCTGATTAGATTCTCCGCGTCTCGCGCTGCGCTCGCGCTCTAGTGCTGCCGTTCACGAGACCACAAAACCAGTTAAGATCCACAAAAACGGCAATTTCTAGCTCTTCGCTCGGCCTCCGGTGAAGTTGAAGAGAAATCCACGCCGTGTTAAGTTTTAAAACAGCACAGCAAGAGCCGTGCGCCGCGCTCCTTCTCGTATCAGTAATTCAGTCGGTGTGAGGTAACAGCTGGCTGAGCTTCACGCAACGCGCAGTCCCGCACGATCTCTGCGCCTCGCGACGGTGACTCGATCCACGCGCCTCAGGTGAGCGTATGGCGAGGCGAAGCCCCCAAAAGGTCTCTCACAGATCTCAGTGGCGGAGCTCTCCCTCTCTCTCTCTTCTCTCCAACAGCCCGGGACTAGGTTCTGAGGGGAAGGTTCACAACAATGGACTAAAACGAAGGAGAAGGAGGGCGGAGGAGGGGTGAATGTAACTCCCCCACCCCCAAAACAAATCCCCCCAGGGCAAAAGACCCCCAGCAGCCCGAACACTTCAACATATCACTCACTTAGATTCACTTCGTCAGAGCTGCAACCTATTTATATAGGATTACTTTGCTCACAAATGCGTCTTAAAAACAATGTAAACCGT
The DNA here is from genome assembly GCA_032718565.1 of Distichodus sexfasciatus. Taxonomy (NCBI): domain Eukaryota; kingdom Metazoa; phylum Chordata; class Actinopteri; order Characiformes; family Distichodontidae; genus Distichodus; species Distichodus sexfasciatus. Next base: position 1,125,733 of record JAVGVS010000026.1, on the reverse strand, counting down.
TTTTATTAAATTAATATTAACATTTAGACTGCAAAGCAAACCACAAATAAAATCTACTTACAAGTAAATTTCATCCTGTGTGCAGATATAACTATCAAAAGGGCTGGAAAATATTGACATTTCATTGAACAATTTAAAAATAACCACAATATTTAATCTAAATTGACTGCAAATTTTCCAAAAGAAGAAATGGAGAGAATATACAAAATTAGTGTTACATCCTTCATATAAGTTTTTTTTCTCAACAAAGCATAAAATATGCAACCCCTTAATCACTGACATTTTGAACAGTAACTCATTAAAATACTTACATACATATACGTATTGGCTGTAATGGATTTTACTTTATTATGTTATTTTGTTACACAGTGCATGCATCTAGCAGAATAATACTAAATATTGTGAATCTATCACAAATAAACACAAATAATATTTTAACATAAATGATCTTGAAAAGACAGACAATCCATTTAACATATATATTTTTAAACTCTATTGTAAGTATTTTGGCCACCAAACAACTCTAAAAGCTTGAAAAAATTTGCTGGAAAACTCTAAATAAAATGTTTACTCAGCATTAACTGTATTCCATAATATCTGCTTAGAATTTGTAAGATGGTAAATAAGGGGGGAAATAAATAAGACAATGTTCTTTTGAAAGTTGCATACTTGTGGGGCCACTTATATACTGTATTCAATAGCTGTGAATTGCTCTTTGCCTTAATTACATCAGTTACTCCCAATAATCCTTTTAAGTCGTGAGGTGTCACACCAGGCTCTAACTGATTTATTAGTCAAGTTGGAATGTTTGCAGTTTCCCTGACAGTTTGTTAATTATGGCAGAGGAAAAATCTATCTAGAAGGTAATTATAGTTTAAACGTAATATAGAAAGTTGCTTCAAAGCCATATTGCTTTGCTTCCTTTTCTCTTCTACTATTCTCTTTCCCTTTCCCTTTGATTTATGTGGAAGTTTCACTCTCTGCCAGAACGAAAACGAGTGATGCAGATGTTCTGATTAATTAAAGCCCGGGGCAATGAGAGTTACAGAGGAATTACTAGTGGTGGTATGGGGGTTATACCTCCTTCAAGTAATTAAACCTGGCCAATACAACCCTACCAAAGTAGTCACATTTTGGCAAATGGGTGAGGATCTTATCCCCACCAATGGTCAATCCAATATAAAGCTTTTGAAGGGTATTAGGGGGGCCTAGGAGAAGGATTTAGGAGGGGGGCTGTGTTTGAAACAAGTGCTGTTTCTTTCATCCATCATACGGCTGTGGCTCTTTGCTTCCCGCCATCCGGTTCTGGCTCTGCTGCCAGCGATTTTTTCCACTCCGAGGCTAGAAACACCTTTCATCCGCAAGACAGTGTAGTGACAATGTGGCCAGCTTCCATCCATCTAATTCAGCATCTTTAAGTACAAAACCTAGAAGTTATCATGTGCAAATGCTTTATACCTAAATAATCCGACTTGACCAATCAAACACAAGATGTGATTGAGTCATAGATACTTGATTCAGGTTGAAATTTGCTCATCCTCACTCTTTTTGTGTTGTGATGATGCCAGTTTCTGTGCCAGTGTCTTTGTCTGCCAAGAGCAAGTGTCCCGTGTCCTGCTGCTCGAAGCCCAGTCAGTGCCCAGCCCTACTCTTTATGTCTGTGCGATGTGGCACTGCAGTATGTCACTCTCTCAGTGGCCGCCTGTCTGAAACTTGACATTATTCTGGAGAGGGAGAGAGGGTGGGGGGAATTGAGGGAGGAAGAATTGAGAGCGAGTGAGAGTAAGGGGGCTTTTGAGGCAAAGTGAACCACTCTCTCCTCCATGCTCCTGTCCACTTCGTTCTATCTCTATATGTGTATCTCTATATACCCAAGCACTTTGCCCCTGCCTACTCTTTCTCTTTCTCTCTCTCCCTCTCCTCTCTGGCCTCCTTGAAAACCGCTGACATTCCGCTCGACAATGGCAGATTTTTTCCCCACCGGTCTCTGGGGCTGAGCATTAAAGCACACTGGAGCTACAATCGGCCCTCCCAAATCCCACCAGCCGGCCTTTGTTGCGGCCTGCTGAATGCGAATGCCCCATTAAAGCCTATTATCTGGAGCTCCTCTGTTGGCCTGCAGATCCCCTCCTAACCGCCCCTCTGAAAAGAACTCTCTCCCCAAAGCTTTGCTTGGCCTGGCTAATCAGGTACATGTATTATTTTGGCATTCTTTCTCCTTTTATTTTGTGCAAGGCAAACCTCATAGCGTCAACAGGAAAACCCAATGAGCGCGTTTCGGACGGTCGAAAGAGGGATTTTAGGCGTCCTTTTACCGCTGGGACGGCTTTACTTCATGTCGACTTGGTTATTTCAAGCAGTGTCAATGATTTATTGTGGAGACAGAGTTGTTGAACACATTTTACCCTTGTCCCTTGTTTTTTCCCCTACTGCTTTCCGAAAGGAGGGTTTTTATGACCATCCGGGTCAGATTTTATAGCGTCCTTAGCCAAAGTCAAAGTACGCAAGTAAACGAGGGGAAAATGGAAGTTGTAAAAGAAGATAAGGCCCTGATAGATGGGTGCACACTTGGGCAGCAGGGCGACACGCTGGGATAAACAGCGAAGTCTTCGCCCATTAATAATTGATATTCCCCTTAAGTACGCAAGGAATCTGCTGGTTGACAAAACAGTATCATTGCCTCCATATATTCTGTGATGAAACTCCACAGACATTCTCAGTATAGATGTAAAAGGTTGGTTAGCATTTTTTTTAGGTTGACTGAAAGTTGGGACAGGTGAGGTTGCTGCTCTAAGAACTAATTGGACAAATTTTGGATAAACTGGACAATAAACTTCAACATGGGTTGTTTCAGTGGCTGACCCACTTCAGTTGTGAGATTTTTAGTAGATCCCACATTTCACTCAATTCCATACCTTTGCCATTTTTTCACTTGTTCACTTGCCTACTTTATAAAAAGTAATCTGATTGCAACATAATTGAATTATCTGATGTGACATACATTTACTGACTTAGCTTTTACACTGATTCTTTGACAAGGAGGCAATGAAGAATGCTAAGCATCTTTAATACAAGGCCAGCGGTAAGCATTAGCAGATAAAATATGGAACTCTGGGACAAAAACAACTAATAAAGAAACAATTTTCTTTTATTGCATATATTTTAAAAGATGCAATCTTTGGTTGAATACTGTATCTTTTGCCTTGAGCCCCTCCTTTTGACTTTCACTTGGCAATCCGTAACTGAAATCAGAGTTAGAAGTATCGACCTCACTCTTGTGACGTGAATACAGGCTCAGGAGGCTTTAAGTGGGCTCGATACTTGTGGACTTTTCCACGCTGGCCACAGATCAACAGCAACATTCTCCCTGTCCTCCCCAACCTCCCTCTTATCTGATTATATTAGCGATATCTTGGATGGCCCCTAGCACCTTGGCTAGGTGGAGGCCCTTCGAAAGAATTTGAAAGTATTGAAGCATGCATGCTTATGCTAATGGATTAGCTTGCATGCTGCCTGTGATAGGGAGGACAACGGTGTGAATAATTAGCTCGGCCTGGCCTGTCTACGTAGCGTGTGAATGCGAGGTGGAGCTGGTCGCTCATTAACCACAGCGCTTATAAGTCCCAGCCTATTGTCTCTTGTTTGTGTTAATTATTAGTCGGCCTGGGCCTGACAATGCCTGTGATGGAAAGGCTGACTTTGTAATGCGAGTTGTCTTCTGCTGCCAAAACAGGCCAAGAGGCCCCCACACCCAGCTGTTTTACAGAGATGGATATCGTGGCGGCCACTGTTTTTCCCTGTGCCCTTCTCCCCTTCGTCTTTCGCTTTTCTTTTGCACTCTATATCAGAGAGGGAGACCTCGGCGTGAACCTTCCCTGAACTTGCCAGCGTTTGATTAATCTGATCACGTTTGTGAATGATTTTATAAAGCAGGGCCATATGTGTGAATGGGGGTAGATGGGGGATTACCTCGGACCTTTGAGGACTCCAAAGGCAACGGAACAATAATATGTCACCCGCAGAGCTTTGCGTCATACGGTAGAATTTGTGACTGTTGGATGCCAGGTAAAAGTAGTTCTTTAAATTTGATACTGTTTTTCAATTGTCTGAGCTAGGAAAACTTTAGGCTTCAGGGAACACAATAAATTCCACATGCCATTTATCTCAAGTGGGGATGTGGTTAGATTTAAGGACATCTACCTACTATCTTCCCCATCTTAATCTGGAATTCTTTTCTCTAATCTAGAGTGTGTGTGTGTGTTTGTGTCTGTGAGGGGGTGGGGATTCTGGTTAATGATCATTTGAAGCTCCCACGCTGTGAGAGTGAATTAGATGAATGCACTGTCTCATTAAGACAATGGCCCATCGTAGCCAAACTTCACTTCTCTTTATTAAGACGTTGCACACTTTCTTCATAAGCATTTGTATTCATGGCATTTATTAAACGCTACCCACAGCGATTTACTTTTCCTAATTCCATCTCCCTGAAGCAATTTGGGATTTAGCACCTCACTAAGGGGCCCAACACTGGCTGATACTCCTACTTTTCCAACTGTGCGTTACATTCATATGGTATTCAAACCCTCGTGAAGGTGGAAAGACAGTGATATAATTATATCTTATGTGTGTTAAGTTCTGAAGGTGCATGCTGTAAAAACAGGGGTGTTGTAATTCCAAAATTTGAGATTCATGTCTGCATATCTGGAGCTTATTTCCTCTGATCATTCTGAGCCACACAGTTTCCCAATTTCAGGACATATTTATTTCAGATGGCTTCATTTTGTCCCTATAATTAAAATGAGGGGAAAAAATAAATGCACACAATTCCAAAGCCCTGTACATACAATCACCCGAATCCATTTCATAACACACAAGATTAAACCAGGATGGTCCTTGGTGGTTTTAGATTTCCCTCAGCTGCTCATTCATCCCATTCTGCATCTTCATAGGATTAAGTTAAATTGCTGTAGATGCTATCTTCATGAAAACAAACGCATGATTGGTGGGTTTATTGATTAACAAGAATATTTAGGAAGCCAGGCAATAACCTCAACCGTGGTGTATGTGTTCCTAAAACCAGTTCTGAGGGGGATCAAGACATGAGCGAGGAGAAAAACAAAAGGGGAATTATTTGAAACTAGATCTTCTCCCTGACATAAATTGCTCTTCTGGGGCTATCTGTGGCAGAAGCCTGGAGAGGCTGTTCATTTTTGAGGAGTTGTTGTATCCTGGATTTGTTTCTTTAGCTATGCTTCTGGAATAATGTAGCGGTTGACGAGGAGAGATGGTTTGCCAAGTACAAAAACCACCCTTTCACTTGACTGAATCAGCTTTTTGAGGGGGGCGATTGGCTGAAAACGATCTCCTCAATGTACCGAGCGTTTGGGGTAAGTCAAATCACCCCAATCGCTTCTGACAGGTTCCCGATCAACTCACTTCTCCATTGAAAAAGGTGTCTTATAAAGACATTAAGCCCCTGTTTGACAATGTCACAGCGGCTTTTGTGGCCTCCACCACCCCCTCCGAGGCCTGGTGTTGGGGGGTTCAAAGGTTCGACATCTCTGCTTTAAATTAAAGAGTCTTCATGAATCTTCTCCAGGTTTCCCTGCCGAGAAGTATCTCTCGAGGTAATCCAGGGGATCAGCTCAAAGCTCTCCCCCCTCAGCTTATTAGATCAGGCTTCCACGGAAAGAGAAAGAAAGAGGGAGTCGGAGGCCGCATTGTTTGGCCTGATTAAGAGCTTCTCATACTTTCTGAGGGTTAAAGGGGAGATCCAAACCTGGCTCTCAGCTCTAGGCTCTCGGCCCTCCCACCTCTTCACTCCTGGGATACATTGTTGCGGTTTCTTTCTGAAGGTGGCTCCCGTCTAAACAATGGGATGCAGTGAGATTAGAGCGCAAGAAAGTTTGGCCTCCTCTGGACATGGAGAAGCTCCTCAGAAGTTTCATCAAAAAGAATCATAATTATGGCTGATCCTCATTCTCCGGCAACTCATCGTGTTGAACAGCTATTTTGTGTTGAAAAGCTGTTTTATCTGTTAAGAACTGATCTTCTATTATCATTAGAAATTAGTAAGAATAAAAAAATGGACCTAGTCAATCAACATGATGGCGATGAAAAATAGTCACAGTAGATGTAAACATGTTTGTAATTAGCAAAAACAATTGCATTACTAAAATTTTATCTAATCAGAATAATTATGAATCATTCAGATAAAAAATACTGCATGCAGCTACTTTGAACAATAAAAAGAATTATTATATTTATTATAATCAATAATTATGGATTATTCACATAAAACAATTGTAAGTTTTATTTAAAAAATGTATGCATCACATAAAAAATAAAAATTTGTCTTTTTCTTTGTAAATATTTCAAAACATTTCCAATAAAAATAACCAGCATTTTCCATGTAATTTGAATTGAAAATAAAACACATTCTGTTAATTGAGCATTCACAATTGGTCAAATCAAAGTTAACCCTAAGCCTAACACTATAAGTATTTTGTTTACTTTTTTACAGTTTGTACATGGTTATATTTTTAACATAGTATTGTTGCATATTTTTAAAAAGCTGATCACATAATCCCAATTACACTATTAACTATTACTACCCAAGTCTGTCTAGTCTAGTCTTAATTTCTCTCCCAGTAGTTTGGAAACAAAGTTTGGCAATAGCTCAAATTAGTGTATTATCTCTGTGGGTAGGTCTGCTGTGTATTCGCCAGCAGGCGACAGGTGTGCTTGCCGTTTGTGTGAGTGGATCAGAGCCACACAGTCCCCCTCCCTATGAAAGCCCTCCCACCGCCACACTACACCTGGCCTGAAAAAGGGGGCGTGTGCCCTGGGCGGCTGCTGAAATCTCCCCCAGGAGTTGTTGAAAACCCCAACGAGGATTCCATACCTCAGTCCCACAACCGTGTCACGTTCAGCCTTTGTACTGCTGAACTCACCTCCAGATGAGAGGGCCATGACTCCCATTCCAGGGACACAAAATGTTGGATGAAATCAGGGCTGAGGTGTGTGTGTGTGTGTGTGTGTTTTGTTCTGTGTTTGGATTGGGATTTCAGTCACGGTTTGAGAGACAAAAGGAACACGCACTCCAAAGAACGATGCAAGGGAGAAGAGTGGACCAGGTGGCACCTGGCGTTTATGATCACGGTCTAAACGTGGCATGCCAGTGGAGAACTGAACGCATACCACCTTAATGAGACTCTGTCATCAATGTTTAGTGTGATTTTACTCTGATTTTACCCTTTTTCCATTACAGCCAAAGATGATGCTTGAAGTTCTGGAAAAAAATATTTTTCGGACAGATAACTTTGGTCTTTCAGGTTTTGTTTTCATGCTCTAGCTGAGCTATTTGAGGAAAGATGCAAAGGAAAAACATAGTGGGAGCTTCGCCCAGGGTTTCTTTAATAGGCCTTTACTGTTGGCTCTCCCTGGTGATTTGCTGGAGTTTGGGGTGTCCACATCTGTGCCTTATTAGCACAACAATGGGAGCGCAGCGCCTCCTGCATTAATGAGCGCTCCTCAGCACCGGGGCCAAAGACCTCAGCACAATGCAGCCCCGCAAATTACCACCGGCTTCTGGAGAAAAAGCCCATTCAATCTAGTGGCAGCTCCTGTCCACCGTTTACCAAACCGAATTACAGCAAATTACATCCAAACTCTCTCAAAAAACTCCCGCCCCCTTAAAAAACTCACAGAATTTGGCATATTCTACTCCAAATTGCTGTATCATGTTCTCTGCATTTACTTTAGGTTATTTTTTGCTGCTGGATGGAGCAGGAGTCCCGATTGCTTGGGGGCCATTGTGTGTGGTATAGATTCAGCTGAGGGAAAGTAAACACGGCTGACATTTGGGAAGAGCAAACAGAATGCATAGATTTTCCCCGCTTTTAGTCTCTGTCCAGATGGGTGAGAAACTTAATTTAGAGACTTTCAGAGCTTGAGTTGATTGATTACTTTATAGGCGGTGGTGCTGAAGTCAGAATTTGATATACCCTTAACTGCGCTTCTGCCTAGATGAACACATCCTTTACATATTCATGAATTTGCCCAATACCATCCAAAAATCTATTAGTTCTCCAACATGGAGTCGATTTAGATGGCCGTACACATCTGAATCAAGTCCGTGTTGGGGACCTAATAGGTAACAGTATTTGTGGAAGGCGCTGAGTGTTGAACAGCCGTCAGAAACATGGACAAACGTCAGGAACAAGGTGCTAATGTCCTCCAGTGACAAAAACAGCGATTCACCACCTCTTCACGCCAACGGCCAATTAATGCCCTCTCAGGCCAGTGTTTATTGCCCCTGCCTAAATGAACTTGCAGCCCTCCCCCTCCTCTCCTGCCCGACTCCTACGCTCTTTCCCCTAGCAGTAAAATGAAAACCAGCGAAGGCTAGCAGTTTGCTGATTTACAGAATGCACTCTGTGTGGTCTGGAACGGGTGGGGGGAGAAGAAGAGAGCAAGAGAGAGAGAGAGAAAGAGAGAGCGAGAGAGAGAGAGAGAGAGAGAGAGAGAGAGAGAGACGTCAAGCTTTACGGGCCTCAGTAATCGCCAGGCGTTAAAGTGAACAATTAGGCGCTGGCTATATTGTCGCTGGTTTATGGCGCTACTTTGGCCGCCTCTAAGGCCTGGAATATACTTGTTGTTAACTACATACGTATGTACGTACGTACAGCCGCAATCTGTATCCTGCGTTCTTTGCATGGATTTTTGTGCACGTACTCAGAAATTTACAGAACGTATACGGAGATGCAATACCTGCATAATTTATAGGGGGCAGTGTTGCGAGACATGTTTGTTTGGAATAACAGGTGACGATTTTAAGATACAGGTATTCATTCATTTATTAGGCTTGCGGCTTCGACACTGACCCCTGGTGGTAAGGAGTACACACTACAGATTATGACGCACAGTACGGACGCAAGTATATCAGCACAAACGTTAACAACGCAGCTGTGTATGGATACGCATACGTAGATCACAGCAAGTATATTCCAGGCCTAAGTCGCACAGTATGGCCTTGGCTGGGTCCTTCCTCCTCCTCCTCCTTCTCCTACTAGTACTACCACCAAACACCCTCTGCCGCTGGCAAGGATTTAACGCGCACGTGAAGAGCTCCGGAGAGAGAACAGGAAATTGCAGGTATGCGTGCTAAGGAGCTTAGCGCACCGTGACTGGCTAAGCATGGTTAATGAGACATATCAGCGTCCTCGGGCTGGTGAATGGAACATGTCATTAGCTGCTGATGTTGTCAAGTCTGTAGGGGCTGGAGGGGCTGGAGTGACAGGCTTTGGGCTAAATGACACCGGAGTCGGTCAGGGTGAGTCTTAGCAGGGTAAGTGACTGAGAGGGCTCAGGGTGATGTTTAGGAGAAAGGAGGTGCTTTGGATTGGAGTAAAACTACAATTGATACCACTTTTTGGTGGATGGTTGTGGTATGTTTACACCGGGAGCGGCAAGAGTGGCAACTGTTTAATTTGGGCAGTTGTGGTGGTGGTGCACCAGGTATGATATGTTTGCTAGCAATCTGGAATGCACACATGATTACCTAAATTATCAAGCATCGAAAGGACAAATGTGGTTTAATGATTAAAAATACCCATTAGTATGCTGACCGCACAGTCCGAAACAGTAAATACATCATCCAAACTGTCATTCAGAAATTTCAGTTTCAGATAAATAATCAATCAAGAATTTGAAGTCAAAGTCAAAGTAAACTTTATTGTCATCTCTGCTATATACTGTACAGATACATAGAGAGACGAGACGACATGGCTCCAGTTTAAACAGTGCAGTAGGAAAAAGGGAACTAAGAACAATTAAGGCACATGGAATAAACAATAATAATTAAAGTACAAAATATACATTTTAAGCTAGACTAAGCTAGCTATTGGAATATTAAATATAACTTTAAACTAGAACTAGGCTGCAGTCAAACTAACATTACAAATAAGTAAGGTTAATTCTGTTGTAAATTTTCTTTTTCCCCCCAAGAATTCCAATAAGAATACCATTAAGGACTGGATGGAACCTATAAACAGCAGAGGTGTTAATCACAATCACTACCATATTATAATAATTCAGTGGATAATGATTTGATGTCTGCTGAAATCTCAAATTTTGACACAATATCATTTTGATTCAATTCAGTTCAGGAGCCAGTAACAAATAGTTTTCTGACCCAAATCTGGCCCTGTAGTGTAAATACAGCTGGTCTGAATTTGGATGCATAGCAAAGAAAGGAAAACGACATACGTGTATACACACAAGAGGAAACACACAAGAGGCAGGTGGTCAGGCCCATCCAGGTGAGTGCTCTCCAGAGTCTTGTGGATGTCAGAGGTCGAGAGCATGGTGGGAATAGATGCACATTCTTCTCCCCCTAAATGAGGGTCTCTACGGGTCGGAAGCACGTGTGCAGCCCAGCCTCCTCTTTCTCCTCCTCCCCCTCTACGAATGACAGAAGGTGAGAGTGTTTCTGATGTGCTATGGACGGATGCAAAGGTTCCACAGCTGCAGCAGGCACCCCGGGGGCCTCCGGGAAGGTGTTTGCTGCCGGATGCGGACCCTCTCTTTCACGCTGAAAAAGGAACCCCCCCAGCCCCCCGGTAGCACCGTGGCCTCTATGGAACATCTGGCTTGGTGAAACAAAAGTTTCTTGTGCTCGGAAACTGGACGACGTGAACTTTCGTCAGCCAAAACGGCACTTTCGTTCTGTCGCTGCTGATGACCTGTTTGAGTGCCCCATGTTGGCCCTGTCGCAGCCTTTTTTGTTTGTTGGGAGCCATGTGAGATCCCGGTTGCCCACACATGGCTTTGTAAACTGCTTCCAGCAGCCTGCAAGTCGGCGTGATGCAGGTTTTCGCTCAATTGCAGCAGATTCCAGCAGTCCAGGGCGCCAAAAAAATGCAACCCCCTTCTATAGTCATATTAATTATCTGTAATTTACTCCATTAATTATCTGTGAAATAGCTCCCAAACCTGGTTTGCCCGGCATAGTCGCAGGCCAGGGCGCATAGAGTGGCGCCACTGTTTTGTTTGGAGGGTTCCGGAACGGCCATGTTTCCGGGGGCAAACCTTTTTCTGTGAGGGGAAAATGTGGGTGTTACGGCTTAAGCGATGGCAGCTGTTATGTTTTACATGGCAAATCCATAGCCTCCTGTTGACCGGCCAGACGACTTGTTGATGCTCTCCTGGGACAAGTGCATACAAACAAATGAGGTGGGTAATGGAGAAAGAGAGGACTAGTTTCTTGTCCTCTTACCCCTCTGGCAAGCTTCTACACAGAGCTGGCAAATAGTATGCAAACTACTCTATACTCTAAGTACAGATACTTGTATAAGAATATTCTGGTAAAAGTACTGATTTAACTTGTTTATTAATGGAAAAATAAAAAGTACAGCCTCTGAAATGTACTCAAAGTATAAAAGTAGTAGGGCTGTAATATCAATGCATTGATAAATGGATCCAGTGATGTTTTTGCATACCAGTCTTGTTGATGATAAAGTGCACATATAATAAACATGGTCTGAGATACTCTGGTACCTGAAAATACTAAGTAAAGTAGCAAAGTATTCTATATGATTTGTAAGTATTTTTGATTTTAGGTGGCAATTAGACAAAATGAGTAGTTTCAGTTTGCAACAGAGTGGAAGATGGATCATATGAGTGAACAAGTGAGTCAGAAACAAGGAGTTGGAAAAAACAATCTATATCATTTTCTATGTGCATTTCTGCAGCATACATCTGCCTTTAAAATGAAACCAGTCTTGATGTTGATAAGGGGTATGTGAATAACATCGTAAACAATTCACTCAAATGCATTAACCTAAAGTAATGAGCCTCTTGCAAGGCTTAGAAATACAGATATTTGGGTTGAATGTAGGAAGTTGTCAAGTAAAGTACAATAACAAAATATTCATACTTTGTTACTTCCCACCTCTGCCTCTAAACATGACTTCTGTGCATTTCTAAATTAGTTAATCGGAATGGGCAACGTTAGACCGCATCCAAGTGATGGATGGAGTGTATGAGTGAGTGAGTGAGTGAGTGAGTGAGGAAGAGGGAGTTAGGGGGGTTATGGAGGGGAAATGAGTGAGTAAATGGAGGAGAGGGGGGGTTGAAGAGGCTCCACCGGTAGTGACAGAGTGCCAGGTGGGGGCTCTTTCAGCTCAAACTGACCTTGAAGGGAGCTTATTGAATTCCCACTTCCTGACCATGGCTCCTTTGCCACAGTGAGGACGGCAGGAGTTTATCCTGCACTGCGCTTCATTCTGCTGCGACACACTCAATGTGCTTTTTGTTCCCCATAACACATACACCCACCCACCAACACACTCACACACACAATTTTATGCCTTTTGGGGAGACTAGGGTCATAAATATACCACAAGTATTCCACTAATGTGTTATATATGTGTAGCTACTAAATCTAACCCTAATGCTTAAGTGATTCTTATCCTCAGTAACTTGGAAGAAGAATTTTTGCTTAAAAATATGAAAAACATTAAATATGTTTTAGAAGAAGCATTTCATGTTGTGGATTGTTTTTTCAAGGTCATTTAAATCAAAATAATTTTATACAATGTGAGGCCAAATTTGGTTTCAACAATAGCTAATAAACATGTCCACACACCAGACACACACACACAGACACGCGCTCACTCAGACAGAAGGGGAAGGAGCAGTCATGTATGTCCAAATCTGGCTATTAGTCCAGGCTCTAAGCTCTGGCACAATGTGACCCTTTGCTAAAAGTTTAAATCTACTGCCTGTGTATTTGCAAGAAAAACATACTGTATGTGCAAAGAAAATCTGTTTGCTGGCTCTAAACCATTCCATGTAAGTCATTAAAGCTGGTTTTATAAATACTCTGTTTACTCTTTGCCCATTTTAATCAAGCAGAAAACGTACCAAGTAGATTATCAAACAAAACCACAAAAATGGGCTTAATTTAGCACTTTTAAAAACTTTTTTACTACCCAACTCATGCCCATGCTTATACACTTTAGACTCTCCAACCATTCCCTCTCCCTCCTAGTCTTTTTTATTAGACATGTGACAATTATGCGCAAATCTACTTTAAACCCGTGCCTTTTAATGAAGGCCTTACACATCCTGCTTTCTTTCTGTCTTCTGTTTTTTCTGTCTTGCCCTGCCCTGCCCCGCTCTGCAGTGACCTCTCAGATCTCTTAGTGTCTGCTTTCGCCACACAAAGCTAAAGGAACGTGGTCCGGACCCCTCTGTCCCAGCGGCATAGACTTGCAGGCACCACGGTGTCCACTTGAATTTATTGGCCTCATTTAAAAACCCACAAGCTCCGTGTTGAGCTGAGTCGCCCGGCTGACTGACTGACTGAGGCCCAGGAAGAACTCGCATCTTGTAACGCCTGGACGCTGGGGCGGCGGTCCACACTACTTGTCAAGGCGTTGCGACCCCCTCCGATTCCCGCTTTATCAACTGTGTAAGTGAAGACTCCTGCCATAGTGACCCCCAAGGGCCTCGATCGGGACCCCAGAGGGTCCGACCGACAGACAAGTTGGCTACAAGGCTGTTTCCCCTTCCACTCACAGGAAATGGCCCCCCGCTAAGTGTTTCCCTGACAGCCGAGAGGGTCCGGTGATAAAATGACGTATGGACCAATCTCACTCCTGTATGTTTCATTGCCTGGCCAGGGAGCTGGTCGTCTGATAAGCTGAAAAGTAAGAGGTTGACCTGCTGTCTTTATGAGCCAGAGAGAGGAATCAGAGGAAAAGGGGGGCTGATTTAGAGCTGTCACATGTTTTGTGACAACTGGAAATGGAGCGAAATGGGAAGTATTGAGTAGCACTTCACTTAACATTGGGCGATTAAGACCTCAGAAAGCCGCTGTAAATAATTTCACCGACCCCTAAATGGCTAAAAGACAGACAAACTTTAACTCTTTTCAAAAGCTTTGGACAGTTCTATGGCAATGTTAGCTTGAATGATGATGGGCTCCAGGGGAGAAAATCTCCTCTGAGCCTTATGTATATGGTCAAATCTTTCAAAGCATTCAAAACAGGGCATGACACTTTAAGCATGTAGTTTTTTACTGCCATAAGGCTGGTCATCTTGGACTCCCTTGAGTTTCTGAGAAGCTGAGTCAATCCGTAAGCCTCCTTTTCCAGGATATTCCACAACGGAACCCAACCGCAGCGTCGGATTAGAGGTGTCTGAATGTGTGTTTCCGAGAGAGCAGACCGCAGTTTCGTGCTTGCTGAAAAAACAAACAAGGAGTCGGAAGGGAAAGGATGAATTGTAAACACCCAGCACTCCCCGTTTTTTCCTCCTCTCTCTTTCTCCCTCCTTCCGGAACCTTCTTAATTGCGCACGAGAGTGATGAGGGGGATCAAATTGTTCTTCCCATGTGTTTGCCAGAGGCAGGATTGCGGCAACACCCTTGCTTGTATTCGTCCTGTTATAAAAGCGCATATAAAAAGTGCCCTCGAATTGATGCAGACGATGTAATGAAAGCCTTATTGGCTCCCCTTTGAACTTGTCTTTATTTTTGCAGTTCCACAGTACAAAGCGTGAGGAATTGTGGGATTAAAACCACTTCGCTCGCCCATTGTTTAATTTATGAGACATCTAAAGGGGGGCAGTGACTTTCTAAATATGAGCTTTTGCCACAATCTCACCGCATCAGAAAGCTGGGGTGACACCCTATTTGCAAGCAGTGTTCCTCTGTTATGTTCTCCAACACTGTCTATAAAATGCTTAGCTGTAATTACGGGATTGGACCGCCATGACGAAAGACTGAATGTCTGACATCTGTAATTGATGCTTTCGAAAAGATTGTACTTAATACATTTAATGTGAAGGAAGATGCTTGCAAGGACCGAAGTTTAAAAAATGCCCCAAATAGTAATTACCCACATATCTTAGGCTAAAAACATGAGTGTGGCTAATTACCCACATTTTAATCAGCCAGAGAAGATGTGGTTAGTAGGAATAAGGTTTCTGTTCTGTGTAACAGGCCAGGAAAGGAAGGAGAGAGCGACAAAAAGAGAGACAGGGGAAGTGAAGCCGACTGTGCTCCATTGCTCCTGTTCGACACATTCCCCTATAAAGGAAGGCAATATTTAAGAGCAATGCCAGCTGGTTGTGGAATCTGTGTGGAGAATGAAGGGAAGAATTAGTGGGATACAGGAGGTTCCTGAGTTTCTCAACGCACATACACACACACTCACACTCAAGTTCTGAGTTCCGGCCTCGAACGCCCCGTTTCGGCTTAGGTTCCCCTACTTCCTGACATACACTTCAATCTGACTAGGGGCGAGAGATCTCTTCATTCCATCACCCTTCCTTCCAGTAAAACTGAGAGGGGGGGTGAGAGAGAGAACAAGAGAGCACAAGAGATGAGAAAGAACCACGTTGCTCACTTTCCATTACTTTGAAACATCAACAAACATGTTCAGATTTACTGTATTTCAGGCCAAAAGAAAGGTTAAAGCGTAGAACATATTCTACCCACAAGAGACCAAGACATAATAACAGGGTACAGAGAGAGAGAAAGAGAGAGAGGGAAGGACAGAATGGATGGATGTGCCGGTTGTGGTGGCTGGGCCTCCTCAGTGTGTGGAGCTCGGGGGGTTTGTGGGGAGCTTGCGGTTGTCATGCTCTCGGAGGGAGACAGCCTGACTGTGACCCTTCACATATGGCCCTTCCAGCACAGATTCCTCCTGACCAGAAATTTAGCTCAGCGTCACTCGCCAAGTGCTGGCAGCAGAACTCGTTCTCACTCTTCTCCCCCTCCCTTCCTCTCTCCCTCTGTCTCTCTCTTCTCTCTCATCTCATCTCAGTTTCATATACAGTACTCTACAAATGTCTTGAGCCACCCCACATTTCTTCATGATTTACTAGTAAAATGAGACAACAGGTTCAGTGATTTATTGCAACAAGTGTACTCATTCAGGTAAATAAGATTACACTGACAAACTCAAGAAAGTCTGGCTCTTCGGGAGCAAAATATAAAGAAATGAGAGGAGGCTCAAGACTTTTATACAGTACTGTACGTATGAAAACATTTGCAATGAGAGATTAAACTCATGATGTACAAGCACAAAATATTTTAGTGTAAAGAAAAAGAGGATGTTGGTTAAAAGCACCTAATTTGATTCAAATACTATCACTGTTGGGTCCCTGAACAAGGCTGTTAACCCCAAGTTGCTCCAGGGAGACCGTCCTAATAACAAGGAAATGGTACATTCCCCAAATAAATGTGTGTTAAATGATATAAATGTAAACTTAACAGACCTGATTAAGTCTATTGTCACTAAGTATTTTAGTGATCAACAAACTACTAAACACAGCAAAAAAATAAAATAAAATCAACCTCTAACCTCTAATTTTAAAAAAGCAAAATCTTCCAAAAGCTTGACTCCTAACAAGATTCAATGTCAAAATGTCCTAACATTTTCTTAAAAAAAAAAAAAAAACAACAACAACCAACTTTCTCCCTCCCTGGAACCTTCCCTGAACGAGCGGATGGGAGGGAGTGGAGGAAAGATATCTTAAGGAAGTGTGTGTCATTCCGGAAGACTTGTGTCAGCAACATGCATACAAAACACATGAGGCTCACTTCAACTTTAATGACGAACACAATCCTTTCTAATCCAGATCAGACTAGAAGAAATTATTCTACATCATCTTAAGGTAGAGTCATGTTTGCATTACACACTGCTGTGTCACTGTAATGGGACTGCAAATGTCTGGCCAGTGGTGCCACTTGCAAGTAGAGTGTGGAACACTGTATTTCACCTAATTAAAGGCGACCTTAGTCTAGGATATAAAATGCCCTGGAGACTCTCCCTATTAAGCCCAAATGAGAGGGAGGAGAAAAATATGGCAAAACCATTTGACATGGGCTTCCAGCGAAATCGCATGCGAATGGGTGATTTATCTGGGATTTTATTTTCCAAAGAATTAAAGGCTGTGAGGACTGTAAATGGATGTGCGTCCAAGAAGACAATGGAGAAGATGTTGCTGCCCCTCTAACTGCCTTTTAAACAGGACTGGGCTCTGCTTTATAAACCGTGGTTAGCTCGGGATTGTTCAGAGCAGTGGGTCTGATTTATTGCTTCACCTCTCCTTTGTCTTGGCAGCTGAGTTTCCACACTGCTGAGTGTCTCCCAGTGACCGCAAAAAAAAAAAACGCCGTTCTGCATCTCTTCCCTTTGTCTTGTTTTGTCTGGGGCCTGCACCGCACAATACTACACTTCTGGCAAATAATTGACGTAACTTTCCTCACCATGCACAGACGGCCATATGCATGTCAAGACTGGATGTCAATAAAGGAGAACATTGCTGTTTAGTAGTGGTGTAAAAAAAAACATTCACCACAATACAATATTATATTGATTTAATAGACAATGATTCAACTTCTGCCGATATCACAGTCTGATACAAAACAAGTTTGCTGCAGTACAAATTGGAACTAATTAAACTTTTCAGTCCAAGGACCCCTTGACTGAGAGAAACACTGAGCACGGACCCCCACCACGCCAACCCGCCAACTTATGGAACCTAGCGTCACACATACACAGGTCTATCAACACTCCCTTATATACATGCAAATAGAATTATAAATTATAAGTACCAGGAGTGCTTTATAAAACTCATCCAGTTTATTATTGACATGTAACAACTGATATTTTTCTATGTTACAGTTAGAAACCACTCTGTTATTTTATAAACACATAGAAAGTGATTGTTTAAATATTTTTGTTTTGTAATATCAGAATTTTTTAAAAATTCTGATAAAGAAGTGATACAATTATTTGGCAGCCCCGCTGAGGACCTCACATTGGAGACCAATGAACTTTGTCTTCTCTTTGAATAAAATGATACATTACAATATTATGATGTCTGATTGATTTTTATTTTTTTCATTTTGGATCAGTGCTATGAGCTCATTGATCATTGAATCACCATATCGATGTATGCCCATGCACCGTTACAACCCTACTGTCTGGCCATTGTCCAGACATCTTAAAGACATCTTGTTGATCCTCCATTAAAGCTATTTGATTTTAAATGCTCTTGATGAACTTTTAATGAAAGTGCTGTGCTCACTGCTTATGACATTCAGGAGGAGTAGGAGGGAGAAGAAGAGGAGGATGTGGGGGGGAAACCATTTTACTGTGGTTACTGTTTTTTTTCTTGAGGCCCGGAGACACAGGAGGCTGGTGTGGTTCCTCAGTTTGAGCATCATTTATGACTTCCCTCCCGAGCACTAAGGCCAGGCCAACCGCTAATGAAAACCTTCCTTTTCCACTTAACAGCTCATAGATAAAGGGAAGAAACTTGGGAAGGAACAGGGCCATTGCCAAATGCCCCAACAGAGTTTCAGATTCCCTGGCTGCATAGTAGCTGATTTTTCTGTGGTTTTGAGCGTGGCGGATCAAGGGTGATATAATAGTATTAGCTTGAATATTTGTCTTTTTATTAGTCACGAATTTGCTCACATTGTACGACAACAAACATGTGGAAAGTATAATTCTTTCAAATCGATAATCAATGACTGTAACCTATAAATGTTTCTGAAAGTTTTGCAATGATTCATGCATCTAACTTGCTGCTAAACCCTTCTTTGTTCATTGACAGATTTTTATTAGTCCTGCCAAAAAAAATAGATAACCCATGAGGACGATTGAGCACTGGCCCGTGCAGGAGCTGAAGACTCCCGGGTGGGCCATGGCGGGGGCCAAGCCGCGGGGTGGGTGATAATGAGGAAGCCGTTTGCTTTTACTATGAGTCTGACGTGGGGCCAGCGCTGGGGGCCCCGAGTACAGGGATGGGGACGTTGGAGAAGTCGGCCGGCGCTGCCGATGAGGTGGCCGGGGAGTGATTAAGATTTTTAGGGAGCTGGCAGTCAGATATAGAGGTTAGAGGCTAAAGAGAGGGGATTTATTAGGGCTGTAAATTACAGTCAGGCGGCTTCCTCTCACTCCTCCGGAGCTCCCTCCCCCCCTCCATTCGTCCTTCCTCTCCCCCCATTCACCCATGTTCCTCACGCTTTCACAAAGGCTACCCTCATACCCGTCGCTCCAATCCTCAAGACAGACGCCCGGCATCAGGGGGATGCCAGGAGAAGGCGAGTCCCCCAAGACTCAAAGATGCCTTTGTGCTGGTTAAAGCTCTTTATGGTCTGTGTCAAAGTATTACAGTGACTGACAGACTGCAATAATTTAAATTGACAAATTATTGTGACCTTCTTGGATTTCCTCAACACTTCATTGTCGCAGTCAGGGCTTATCAAGTGCCAACAGACTTTTCTCACTAGCCCCCAGTGCAAACTGGTGTTGAACAAGGATAAAGCAAGGAACCATGCCGTGTGAACACATGACGTGGATTAACTTTTCAACACCCAACTATTTTTTCTTTTTTTGGAAAATGCTTACCTTCGTCCACACATCAGCCAGTAAACATTAAAAAAACAACCGGCTCAAGCTTTGCTACATCCTGACATTTATTTGCCGCCATAAGTCAGAATATTCCAACTCGGACCAGGCCACCTCTCAAAAATGAATAATGAATACGCCCACTGTCTTACCTTAAAGAAAGAATCACTGTTACATTCCCACCCAGCTCCCAAACTGTAAAAAAGCACTCATTTTACCAGGCGTGAATGAAGACAATTTTTGGGACACCGCTCTCCACGTTGCCACTTTAATTAATGGGGAATTCAGGCCATGCTGTAAAGCTGTCACAACCGACCATCTCAGGAAAGTGTCGGATGAAAACAGAGGTCTCTTCAGAACTATTTTTGTCATTTAAAAAAATGTTTGGGGAGCAGCTCAGTGTGGGCAGTTAAACAACGATTAAAGGGAGCATGTTGAGCGGTGAGAGTTTTGCGGCCAGTGCACGACCATCTTGAAGCTCCTGAGTCTCAAATTCTTCACTACTCCCTCAGTAGAGCTCTAGCTTCATTTTTAGGTTCTGTGTGGTGCATTACAAACAGAATAATCTTCTATGAGTTTGAATGTTGTTTTTTAAGATTGTAGGCAGATTAACTTAAAACTGCAAGTGGCAACTATGTCTATGCTTGAGTCAATGTGTAAAAAACAGACACACTGTAAAAAAAATCTATCTGGTTTAACTTAAAAACTTAAATTCCTGCCTTCAAGTAAAATTAAGTTGTATATAGTAATTTTTGCAACTCATTATTTACATATTATATAAGTCTATCCTAAGCTTTGTATTGGTTTCTGTAAGAAATGCCTGTTTGGTGTTTCACTTAGCATTTCACATGCTTGTCTGCATGCAAGTCATCAAAGTTCCTGTGTGGCATATCAGCACTATCTCTCTTAAACATAGCTATTGTTGGAACACAAAATCTCATGAAAGTAATTAAAAATGGCAAACTTTAATTTCATAAGTATTACGTTGAAGTAAATGAAAGAGGTATGTTAACATGACTTATTAATCAAATCATTCTTTACAGTGCATGATGTGTAAAGAGTCATTTGGAACTTGGCCGCTGACATGCCAGTGTAAGTATGGCAAGGAGTGTGTGTTTGTGTGTGTGTGTGTGTGTGTGTGTTTGCGGTGGGTCTGACTGAGAGGGAGCCTGAACACACCGAGCCTTCAGTTCCAGCAGCTCTCCTCAACACCAACCGCTCTGCTCATCGCTCCCTCCTGACCAACTGAACACAAGGATCAACTGAGAGCATCTCGACTCAGTGCCAATCTCAGCAAGCAAAGATACATTGGTGGTGAAAGGGCCACAGCTTAAGATGTACTCCATATTTAATCTCGCGTACGTTCCAGTAAGTGGTGAATGACACCTTTGTGGAATAGAGCTGGATGTGGCAAGTAGAGTTTTAACCTCTTCACACTTGATCCTTCCTAAAAAAATAGTCTTTAAAAATGAAAGACGTACCTTGAATTTTTGAATTTTGAATTTTGGTTTATTTGATGTTGAAATTCAGAACTGCGGATCTCCTATCCTTAGACCATTAAACATATTAAGTTATTAAGACTTCTGAGCACTAAGAATATATCACTATTTGATGTTATTAGGGAGGGTTGAGCTCAGAAAGATGGCAATAATACAAATAATTTTCCATTGAGGCCAGATGCAAAATATTAAGCGTAATTAAATATTGGGGAAAAGTTTTGGGTTTGGAGTTCTTACTGAGGAAAGTAAAGGGTCTTAACTGTGTTTGTACTTAGGACCTCTAACTGAAATGTAAGAAATGTGGCCAGACCAAGCTAGGAGATATTTATCTCAATTAATTAATTGATTAATTAATGCCTGTACTCTTCTAATCTTGGTCAACTGGCAGCAAATCACTAGACCTGGACATTTAAGTTAAGCAGATGTAATTACGTGAATATACAGCTTCTTATTGATGAAAAAAGTGTTAATACAGCCTCCCCTTTTGACCTTTTAATCTTTAAGAGGAGTTTATGTAGTGTACAGTGTTAATGTCACATGAAGGTAGTTTTATATATTAAAAACAAACTAATCCACACAATTTTCCAGCACGACGGCCTCATTCGCCGATTCGCAAATAGCCGATTTCCGTGGGTTTTCGCCCTCCTTTAAAAGATGCCGCTGTCTTTGTTACAAAGATACACAGAGGCCAAAACCATTAGCGCTTGAGGGCTTAAGAGCTCTTCAATAGCCTAATAGCCCCTGATTATGTGCATAAATGCCATCCTGTAATTGCTTTATAACTCCAACTTTGCGGCAAATTGGCTCCGGCTGAGTCGCCACACACTGTTCGCTACAACGCAAACTCACACACACACACAAGCACACAGTAGTCCAACTGAACATTACCCAGGATGGTAATAAACTGGTTCAATTCGAGTTATCAGTTTACAACTGTAGCACTGGAAGGATTTGATCTTGTAAACCTGGTGGGTGATGGGTTCCAGTGTAACATCATGTTTTTATCAAAGCGGGGCAAGTTTCCCTGTGATGTTGCCCTCCAGGGCGCTATCAGTGGGGGCTTGCTGCTCTCACTACTTTATCAGGCCTGTTGGGGGTGGATCCAGCCACAGTGGATGGGACAGTCTGGCTCTGAACTCTAGACCCTGGGCCTCAGGAACTATAGCAGGGCAGATAAAGAGGTTGGAGAAAGCTGGAGGTGGATGTTTATGAGAATAGCAGAAAGTGATACTTTTATGGGGTTAACCTTTCTTTTATTTTGTCATCTATTTCATTTTTTATGAGGGTGTCCTTATCTGTCAGAGTTTAGTTTCAGGCCTGGATGTGATTGGAGGTCAGAGTTGAAGCGTGCAAAGTAAATATTAGTTGAACTGAGTAGGAATAGCACTTACCCTTTAGGTGTCTGTTGTATACTTGATCTGTGTCATTGTAGTGTTTTTATTTCAACTAATTCATAGTGTTATCAAGTGTATCCCATTCCATTTCATTGTGCCTTACTCCATCAGCGTTACACAAAGAACCTTGGGAGATCATGTTGAATGCGGCTTGTTGGCTTGCTTCCTTCTTACATTTACATTTACAGCATTTAGCAGATGCTGTTATCCAGAGCGACTGACATTTCTTAATTTCAGGGACAGTTCCCCTGAGAGCAACTTAGGGTTAAGGGTCTTGCTCAAGGACCCAGTGTTGGTAATGCCAGAGGTCGGATTTGAACCCACAACCTCTTGGTCCCAAGGTTCCAGTCTGTCATTAAAAAATCCTGATTTTTTTTAAAATGTTGATTCTGAAACCTACCTTTTGTAGTATAGATAAATAGAAGACTACAAAACGTAAGTCACCAAAGCTGATTTCCTTTGACTTGTGTATTGATTTGAGCACTGATTTGTGTAGTTTCTACTTCTGGGTGCTTTGCAAGATGCTTTTTAATACACTGAAAGCATGTTTGTTCTCCAAACAAAACATTTCCGTAAGCCATTGTTTAACCTGGGATCTTGCTCTGTAAATTTGATTAATATTTTCTCCATCGCAAGAATTTATAAACTGTCCACTTTTTACATCATATTCAGTCATATGCTGCCAACCCTCAAAATAAATGCTCATTAATCAGAATTTTGATAGAATCACAATATTGATTTACAGTCACACCGGCCAGCTTTGTCATTTGCTAATTCCAGCTATGAAATCAGTCTCTAAACCTGAAAAAAGTCCTATTAGTCTGCACAAGAAGAAAGGATCAATGCTAATACAACTCCCTAGCCTTTTCAACCTAGCGAAGAGATGGGATAGTGGAGGTCTCGGCGAGAAACGGCAGATGAGCAGGAAAGCGAATCTTATCACTTTGGCCTCTCCTCATAGATATGCCGTGGTATGTCCTCTCACCTTCCTCCCTGAGGCTGACCCTTGGGAGGGGACACAGAGATAAGAGAGGGCTTTGATGCACAACAGGGGTGGAGGACGTGGCTGTAGGCAAGGACAGGAGGGGGGACAAGATAGAAAGAGGACTTTCAGCCTTTTTAATTAAGCATGCAGATTAAAAAAACTGCTCAATCAGTCATGTCCTGTATGTGTGAACTCGAAGGTTGAAACCTTTTTTTGACGCAAACTGTTAGACCCCTTTCTGTCTCAAAGCTGAAGTCCTTTTGTTTATTTCCAAAATTTGGTTGACTTTTAGAGGCTGTTCTGCAAACAGTGGGACTTGAAAGCCTCAAAACTAATGAAAGATAAACAGCAACAAATGCTGTGTGTACCGTGAGCTGGTTTCTGAATCCCGGGAGAGAAATGAAAGATTAGGGAAGCCGTCTTAAACGGAGAAGTAGGGAGAGAGGGTGGGGGATTTTTTTTCTTCCCCTCTTCAACAGGCAGCCTGTCGGCAACGGGCAGCCTGTCTGTCTCCATCTCCCCGGCTTAATTAGAAACACAACTGAAGATATGGCCTGCCGCCGAGTAAAGACGCAGTCAAAACCGCAGCAGTGATGCAAACCACACCGAGGCCCCGGCTCGGGGCTCAGCGGCAGCCTTCGCCCTCGTCCAAATCTCAACTCTCTCTCTGACAAGCTGGTAGATTTTGCTGCTTTCCTACCAATGTCATTTCTATGGCAAGGCAGAACATATTCAAGGTTTTTTGGCCTGTTATCTCAGCAGTGGACTAGAATGTTTAGACAAACAGGTAGAGAGGAGGAGATGTGGGAGGCAAGATTAATTTAACAAGCTTCCCAACAAAGCATAACACACAAAGAAAAAGGTAATTAAACACTTTTATTATTTTATGTTTTTTGAATATTACATAAGTTATTACATAAGTTGTTTACAGCTGTTTCGTGGACATTTCTTATTGTTAAGGGTGCATTGGTTTCAAGTTTATCCTTTAGAAGTCAAACCTTTCCAGACATCTGGATCCAAACAGGCCCTTTTCACTTGTACTAGGTTATTGATTAATGCTTCTCAGTCAGCAGGTCCCATTGATCACCGTACATCTGCACGGGCAATTGCCTCTTCTTAGTGAAACTTAGTATTTTTTCTGCCCCAGTGGTCATTACCAGGGTAAATCAGTAACCCAGACAACACACATGCCAGATGAACAAGCCTCTTCCACGTAGTTGTAAACAGAATTGGTGGAACACCAAGTGTGGGGCGTGTGTGTGTGTATGTGTGTAAGAGCATGTCTTCCAAGCTGCTTATTGTGTTTTCTTGGAGTTTTTAAAAATCTTGCATTGTTCTCCTCCGGGGCCTGACTTCTCCTGTAAAACTTTATGATGTCCAGAGTGCAAAGAGTGCACTGAAGACAAACGGTGGCCATTAAAGCAGTGCAGACAGACGCACTAAAGCCGGCGGGAACAGATTATTGGCGAAGCTGGATTTTTCTCGCTAGCAGCAGGAGCTTTTATGGCGTGTCAGTGCCCGGCCTCCTTGCAATGAATCGCAAACAAATAATGCTGAAAGGCCTGTTCAAAATTATTTGTTGATGTGTTACTAGTTATTGAGTGCCAGAGGTTAAATTCAGTGGTAGTTTTAAACCTTTTTCGAACCTTTACAGTATAATATTATAACAGAAGTGTTTGAGGCCTCTGCAAGCCTCTCCCAGCCAACTAAAAGCAGTTCCTCTACACTTGAGATAAGATGAAGAGGCAGGACGTGCGTTAATGCAAGCCTCTTGTTGTAGCTCCTGCCTGGCTACGTCCTGTCTACTTCACGCTATCTTCTGCCATTGCTAGCCAGGCACATGTTTGGCCCCCTTGTTTCGCCACTCCACAGGTTTCGCTTGTCTCTCTCATTTTCCCCCCCAAAAGTTTGCCCCCCTGGCAGGAAAAATAAACTTGACCCCTTCGGATAGCAGGAGGTTCCTGGGGAGAGTTGGCCCCCACAACCCTGTCCACGCCGCCCCTGATCCCAGGGCCTTTGTCCACACTTTGGGGTCGCCGCATTCCAGCGGGCCCCAGCCAGCCTTGGCTGTTTACGCAGGTGGAGGATTCGCATCTCCACTGGGAGATAGGGGAGGATGGGGGGAGTGGAGTTTGGCTTAATCACTCACTATCTGCAACCCGCATCACAAGGAGCATTCAGACTGAGATCGGCCTGAGGCGTCCAGTCATTTATCTCACTTTATCTAACGAAAGTGGCCCGGTGGTTAACTCAACACAAACTAACTCTGTGAATGGTAATCAATCAAAGCAAAACACATCTGGATATTATAAAAAATGCAAAAAAAATGAATCATATGTATTAATGATTGATATGTCCTTAGTTTCTGTCAAACAACTTTTAATTTTAATGCACTGTGTTTTATAGCTTTTGGTCTGTATTTACCCAGTCTGGCCTCTAGTTGCCACTGTTTGGATTTTTATTCCCTCTTTTCTTTACCTGTTTTCTATGGTAGTGTTAATTGTGATGTGTGTAACTTGTTTTCTTCATTATTTCTTAATTCTCCTCTTTACACCTTTGGCACTTAACTACTTCCACAATTTCTTGCCGTACAGACCCCATGGCTTAAAATTTTCAGCTCATCAAGGAGAAGTGCGGGAGTTTTTGGTTTTATGAACACCCCAAGTTGTTGAATCACGATTTTTACTTTTTTTCATTTTGCCTCAGATGCGGTCACAAAGTGTTTTCAGGATTTCCCCCTCATTCTTTAATGGGGAAATTGTGGCACTTTTCCTCATCTTTCACTCTTTCTCATTTTTGCCTGATTCGTCAATTAAAAAAGATTTTAAACAAATATTTCAGACTGCTACTTCATTTAACCCATGTAGTTTTTTCACCTCAGCGTTGTCTCCTTACACAATTTTTCAGCTAGGCAACTTTAATTCTCATTTTTCATGCATTTATGTATTTTTTCTACATTAAAAAGAAAGCAGAAGCTTTGCAATTTCCAGTTTTTCCCTTTCTACTTTTCAGCACATAGCATGTCATTGCCTTCACCCGTGTTTCAGTTGATGGCATCTGCTCCCTGTGTATGTGTATTTAAAGGCCTTTGCTTGCGCTTTAGTGTTGCGTTGCCAAGGCCTTTGTGTGTGTGTGTTTCACATTTTGTGTTCTATCTGGTTTTGACTTTGAAAATTATCTTTATGTTTCTGTCTTCCTGTTTCCTTTTCCTTTTTCCTGGGCACATGCCCAACTTACCTACTTACATTTGTGTGATGTTTAGGTCAGAATATCTCAAATAGAATCTCTTCTATCTCCTTCTACTCTTCTTCACCTTCTTGTCTTCCTGACCATCCAACAACACTGAATCTAATAACACTAGTGAACCTGGGGATTTAGTGAACATGAGATATTTTATAACTTTCTAAATCCCCATCTTAAGGCTCAATACTTTTCCTGCATTTGGAGTCAGAGCTGTTGTAAGTCCAAGCCAACTCCTTGTGTTATCATTTCAGCAGGTTAAATAGGGGAGGAGAAAGTATTTGAGAGAGAAGGGAGCGAGAAAGAAGTTGGGGGAGAGGTAGCGCAATGTAACGAGAGGTCAGAGGTTTTGAGGAGATGCTTGGAGCTTACGAACCTCATCAATCCCATGTGTGTGTAGTTTGTAGTCAGTGTCCTGGGAACTCTGGCTCTTCCCACACTCCCCTGAGCGTCCCTGTGTTGGAGGCATTTATGCTACTAAAACCCTCTAGACTGTGACCGGCCTGAAACACGTTCTCTCCTCTTCTCCACTTCATTAACTCGTCATGCCAACGCAGAAACTAAGAGATGCTAACAGACATGGTCACAAATGCTTAAAAATGATTAACTAAGAAGCTACAATAGCGACATGAGTGCTTAAAGTTAACTGCCTCACAACTGGGAATTGTGTTAGGTAGTGTTGGGGAGTGGCTAACTACAGTTAGTGATGCTACTAACTCAACTACTATTTTCAGTTACTGATCAGTAGCAAAGGTTCTTTTTAAATGACCTCAAAGCATACTCTTGTTAAAATATAGATTTTCATTTTACTTTCACCTCATGTTTTATTTTTTTATTAATTTGTTTTTTTATAATACAAATATTAAGTATTGGATGGCATAAAATCGATGTAGTTAGCTACTTTTACTCTGTAACTTGTAGTGCATCAAATGGTTATATTAAAACAGTATTTTGGCTGTAGCTTAGCTACTTTTAATCAGAAGTAGCTTTTAGCTTGAGAAGCTACCTTTTAAAGTAATTTCCCTAGCACTGGTGTTAGGCCCCCTGAAGTTCCTGGACACTTTTGACACCAAATCTGTATCATAAAACCTGTTTCTCTGGACAAGGCACCGACTCCCACATCAAGCTCTCTTTATTAGAAGTGAATGTCGTTGTCTTTTTGAAAAATTAGGAAACTATCCTTTAGAAGTCTTTGAAGCTAACAAAACGAAGATTATTCTGCTGATATCTTTGCTGTTTATGTGCCAAAATATTCCAGAAGTATGCTGCATGATTCCTTAACATGCTTTCCAGTCATTTCCCAGCTGTAACCACAGCTAAAATATTAGTTTGAAAGGGGGATTTGAGGGAGGACGTGGTAAGAGAGTGATAAATGTCCTCTGTCGTTGCTTAAATGTAGCAACACCCTCACATAAATACAGGCTAAATGACGGCTAAAATATACTCACCCTCTTCTCCCTTATGGGACTACGTGATGACACTGAATGTGTTTTGTTCTGGGAGCAGGGTCTGGTGTTTGTGTGTGTGTGTGTGTGTGTGTGTGTGTATGTATGTGTGTGTGGGCAGGTATTTGTGGCGTTGTGGGAACATTTGAGAGGTCCCCATGAAGAAAACTGACATTATAGAAAATGTGCTTGTTTTATTTGAGAAATTAAAAGAAGTTAAAGATGTGGTTTTGGTTACTGAGGTTAAGGTTATAGTTACAGTTGGGTGTAGGTGTACAATTATATACATCTAGTCATTATGGGAGTCTATGGAAGACCTCACAAAGATAGAATATGCGACTGTGTGTGTGTGTGTGTGTGTGTGCGTGTTCTTGTACTTGCTACTTAGCGAGAATCAAAATGAGTTTTTAACCAGCAGAGTGAGGACATTTTTGGGAAGTGAGGACTTTTTTAGTGGTCCTCACTTCTTTAAACTGCTTTTACAAAAAAAATTAAAAAGTTTATTTGCAAAACTAAAAGTGTAGAAAGATTAGCTTTTGGTTACTGAGGTTATGGTTAGGGTTATGTTTAGGGTTAGGTGTAGTATTATTTAGATACAGTAATATAGAAGTCAATGGAGGCCCTTACTACTATGGTGTGTGTGTGTGTGTGTGTGTGTGTGTGTGTGTGTGTGTGTGTGTGAGAGAGAGAGAGAGAGAGAGAGAGAGAGAGAGAGCGAGCCTGTGCGTGTGTATATGCGTGTGTGTCGAAGGGGAAGCGGATCGGCAGTTCCGGCAGGAGGAACGAGAAAGAAAAACAGCCCCGTGTCTCGTTGCCGGACTGGAGCGCGGCGCAAAAAACACATGGTCCCAATTTCACGGCTGTGGACGGAGAAGTGCGGGCGGATGCGGGGGAAGGAACAAGCATGCAATCTGCAGACATTAATACCTCGGTAATAGTCACATTCGCTTACAACCAGGAAATGCCCCCCCACCAGCCTCCCTCTCTCTCACTCAACAACATAAACACTTTAGTTCTTGTATCATTCGCTTATTTCTTTTCAGATTAAAATAAAAAAAAGCAGAACCCCAAAAACTTTTTAGTATTCTATTACAAAAATCTAAACGAAAAGTACGAATAACCAAGCGTTTTCTCATTTCTCAATTTGTGCTCCAGTGAGAAAAGGGGGAAACAGCAAATGCACACTCACATTCGTTGAGCGCAGCGTCTTTTGCATGTAACGGTCATGTTCGAATGCGTTCGTTTTCTGTTGTTTTTTTTTTCCTGTAATTTTTATTTGAGAGCAGTACTGCTCATATGAATGCATAGCTTCATTTTGGTCCTAAGAGTGTTTTTTTATTTAGATTTTGGTGTGTGAAGTGATATTGAAAATGAAAATGTGTTTTTGGTGTTTTGGTTCTCATTAAAAATTTTTTTGAATGAATGATACACAGATTCGCTTATAGCTGCCTTGAACACTGCCTGTTTCATCATCTTTTTTCACATTTTTTCACCATGTTCCAGTAAACTGTGTGTCTGCGTGAGAACTACCTTCTCCCCCCTGGCCCCAACGTCAGGGCCACAAAAAAAATCAAAAACCTCAAGTCAACATCCCCAGCCTTCTGGGCCTGTCTTAAAACCTGCTCCCCCCAGCCTGAGGGACAGCTTAAAAACTACATTAACAAAAATAAAAACGTAGAGTAATTACCGGACAGGAATCATCCCTTTTTGCAGACTCCATTTTTGTTAGCTTCCTAATTGTGCAACCGCAATGGCCATGCCGACTGCATAAAATACGTAAAAGTGCCTTTACAGGAGGTCAAATAACAGGATGTGATAAGAAGTTTACAGGCTGTTTATGGACTATATGGCTTTCTATAAAACCCTCTGTTACATCTTAACGTTTTTCGGAATCCGTCACAGGAGACACACCCTGAGGTTAGCTTCCTGAAAAGGAGGTGCAGTGTAAAACTGTTCCGGTCGTTTTAGATGTGAGCGTGTCTTGGCTTGTGTTATCTTTTTCGGATGGAAATTTATAAGGTCTGTTGATTGTGGATGTGAGACTAGAAAGACAGGTTTGGTTTAGGTTTTGAACAAGGCAACGAATGAGCTCTGCTTCATGTTTGATGATCAGACTTTGTGTATGAGTGACAAGTTCCCTGCTGACTGACCCCTGCGGTTTGGGCGATGCAGACAGGTGGTCCTTCTGCCCCTAGCATGTGGCTCTTGGTGATGGGAACCCACAACAATATCTCAAATTCTGGCAGATGTCTGGCAGTGCATTTTGCAAAATTATGAGTTTTGTGATCTGTATGTGTGAATTATAGAATTGTGATAAATATGGATAAATTAGTATGGATGGTCTTTAGAGATTTTATTAGGTTTTTATGTACACTTTACTATAACAGCAATAACAACACATAATATACAGTAAAAGAAGCTTAACTTGCATGAAATAAAACAACAAAATCAGGAAGATGATCGATTGTCTGATGCACCTGCACAATTTTCATTATATAACAGTTATAATGACATTTCATTTCACAGTTTCATTATAATAACAGCATAAAATTAAATGTTTAATGCTTAGTTGGTGCATTTGCACAGTTTTGATGTATATAATTTTTTGTAAATGAACTATTTCTGTGGGATTAAATTTTTGTTTTGTAGGTCCAGTACTACAAGTCCAGTACTAAGTACCTAAACTGTCATCATTTTGAAATGATCATTTTATTAACAGCCTAAAGGTCTGTAGGAAACCAGATAGATTGTGCCATTGACAAATTGATGCAAAATTTTTTGCTTTGCTTAGACCGATCTACTAGACCTTTGACCCTCGCCTGACGAGGACGTAGAGAGGCTCCAGCTTTCACATACGGCGCCCAGTGAGGAGAAGCAGCATGGGGGTAATTAAAACAAACCAGTGCCGCTTTCTCAGGCGCAGCCCCAAACAAACGGCAACTCGTCCTTCTCTCGCAAATCTGGAGGGGGAGAAACGCTGACATCAGCGAACACCAGGAATGAGAACAAGCATTTAGGCCCAGAGATGGAAAAAAACCATTTCTCAGGACGGCCAGGGCACACCAAAGCCTCTGAGCCTCAGCTATCTTTGTTTGCTCAAGCTCTGAGAGTGCTGGCGCTTTCTCGCCTTGATAGGTGTTTGTTCAGCCTTCTATTTCGGCATTAATCTTTATGCGGATGAAAATTCCCAGCTGTGCTGTAAGCAGAGAGTGGAGGGGCTAGTGTGGGGGATGTCAAAGCACCTCACAACGTGAAGGCAAGCGTCCGTGACCGGCGGCGGACAAGGCATAGGAGAGAGACGGACTGGCGCAAGGGCAGTGGGACTGGCAGAGAAGCTGTCAAAGCCAGTTTGGTGTGGCTGAGCTGAAGACATTAACAGATCGGGGCAGAGTGAGTCTGAGTGGAGCCCTAGCTGCAGACTCAGCAAATTAGCAACCTTACAGTCAGAACATACAGCCAGAGGGGACGGCTGTTGACCTCTGTTTTTGATGTACTTGCTAAAAAAAAATGGGGAAAATGATTTTGAAAATGGTTTTAAAATGTACTCAAGGATAAGAAATGTTTTTAATTTCAAAGAGTGCCACATTGTATTGAAATTCTCATTGCATTCTTCATGACCTTTTTGAGCTGGGGTACCAACTAGGAACCAAAGGGCAAAGCCAGAAACCTGCAAAACACTGATTCAATGACAAAACTGGTGAACTGATTTGAATGTGAATTGCAATAACTTGGCTAAAGTAACTTACCAGGTTAATACTCATCGATTTTTTTGGTTAGCTTTCAGTTGCAGTGCCAAAGAAAACCAATCAGTAACCAAAAGGTGGCGCTAGAAATCTGAAAACTGATTCATGATGAAGCATAATGAACAATGAATCGGAAAGCAAATGAAACCACCTGACTAGAAAGGTTCCAAGGGAGCTTACCTGACTAGTTATTGTAACACCTGATTACACCACTAACATAACTAGCCAGATTACGTTCCTTGGCGCTGAAACCAGAACAGAAAGAAGAGTCTGGCTTGTGTTATACAGAGAAACTGGCCTTGATTTATGTTGAAAATATAATGAAACATCATGGTTCCTGGTGCCAATGGAAAAACACCAGGCAGAAGGAAGCCACTGAGGTCAGGTACAACCAGTGTTGGGAAAGCTACTTTTAAAAGGTAGATTTGCAAGTTATAAGCTATTCCTGATTTTAAGTACCTAAGCTATTCCAAGCTCTAATTTTAATATAGTAGTTAGCTCCATTACCAGCTACAAAGAAAAAGTAGCTATATACACGCAAGCTAATTCATATCCATAGCTATTTTT
This sequence comes from Distichodus sexfasciatus, assembly GCA_032718565.1. NCBI lineage: Eukaryota > Metazoa > Chordata > Actinopteri > Characiformes > Distichodontidae > Distichodus > Distichodus sexfasciatus. The sequence continues at coordinate 1,093,424 of JAVGVS010000026.1, read as the reverse complement.
GCTTTCATCTACCAAGGTGGACTCCATTTTCCTGTTCAGTCTAAACAAACACAATGCTTGCCGAAACCTGGAGCCCCACTCAGAAATCAAATCATCCATTTTTAAACTTAAAAACACACCCCTTGTGCTGCAATGTGGTGTCCAAAGGAAATGTCATTTGTTCAGGTTTTTGCCATGAAGCATGTCGTAAAACTGAGCAGTCATCTGAGTAGTAAAAAAGTAGTAAAAATAGAACATACAGCATTCTTCACATTTGAATTTTTGGAGTGGCTAATTGAAGATTGGTGTTTTTTTAATACTTCAGACCGTTAACTTTGAAATATGTTTTGTTTGTATTAATTCTTTGGTCTTTAAGTTATATTATTTGTTAGCCTGAAAACCTAGGAGCTTACATGTAAAAAACAAAACAAAACACTATTTTATGTCTGGATCCTCTCTGTGTTTGATAATCATAAAGATTGCTGAATGTGCAAAGATTCCTGGTATTGTTATATTTATGGTAATTTTACAGAATCAGTCTAATGTGTATTTTTTATTAGAAATGATCATTCATTGGGTTTTAATGTAGTTTGGTGGCAATGATAATTTGAATATGTTGTTGGTGAATTTCTTTTTTAGAGCATTGTGAGGTGTTAATTTGCTGTCTCAGAAAATTATTAAATTAAGTACCAAAGAACTTTGTTTATTATTAGTAGACTCAAAGGTGTATTTAAAGTTTAAATATACATCTTTGAGTGTACAAATAATATACATAGTTGAATTTAAACACATTAAATAAACTTAAGTGGTTCAAATGATAGTCAAAACACTTGAGCTAAATACCATTTGGCTACAACAAACTATTTAATTAGCAAGTCCAAAATTATACATTGATAAAAAGCCTCTGAAATGCAATGTATGTTTCACTCTACAACTATTCATAATATATGCCTTTTCATACTTCAGTATGAAAGTACTTCATGTGAGTAATAAAACATGAGATCACTGGAATGAACGAGTGGACAGTTCCTCAGTCTTAGTGTCTCTTTCTCCTTCCTCTTCTGCTTCTGTCTCCTCTTCAGGCCTATAAAAGAAATGACATGCTTGCTTTTTTCAATACAATTTCTCATAGCAGAAAATATTTATTACTGCATTTCAAAATTTTCTTGCAGGTTTTCACCTCCTAAAAGGGACTCATGGGTTATTTAACAGGTCATATTCTATAGCTTCCATACATGACAGAAAATCTACATTGTATCCAAAGTATCCAGGAGTACCCAAAACATTCTTATTGTTCTAGCTAGTTTACATGAACACAAGTTAAACACAAGTTGACCTAAAAAAATCACTGTCTTAAAAAGTGTTTTAATTACTGCCTAAGATCTACAAATGTATTTCTATAAATATCTTTATGTTGCTATCAGCAGCTAGTTTTTACTTAAGTTGTGATTTTGTTATTATATTTTCTAGAAATATACAATGAACTGAATTCTAAGGGTGCTTCACTTACCCAGGCCATTCACATTTCTGCAAAAGAAATAAGTTATCTTTTGAATTTAGCATTTGAAAACATTATTATGTTTTTTTCTCGCAGTTAACTTGCTGTTAACTTACCTCCAAAATACAAAACACAAAAGATAAACAGTTGAAACGACAGAGATGATATTTAATTTGCTTTTCCATCGCAGCTGTTATATTTTCAGCAAGGCTTTGAGGAATTCCATGCTTATGCCTGTAAACTTTCACATCTTTCTGATTCTTGAAAGCTCTCGCACTGATTTTGTGTATCATGCCGTCCATCGGGTTGTGTGAAGAACCGGAGATCATTTGACTGCCACTGACTCTGTCTTTTCTGGAGAAGCTTAATTAAAGGATTTTACATTTAGCAAAAATTAATTACTGTGGCGTGACACTTTGGAGAAACACATAACTTACCAGAAAATTTGATGACCTCATTGTTTCCACAATATATTCCCACATGGAAGAACTTATCAGAATTCGTTGTTGTCCTCATACGCAAATCCCCCTCCGAAAGGTTGTGAGGGGATTTGAGCTCATTAAAATCATTGTGGCCTTTTCCAGTCAAAACTTTTATCATACTACTTTTCTCCTCAACATAAGAAAGTGTTGCCTGTTTACAAATTGCAAAACTGATGATAGACCGCAGCAAAAAATGGTTATAATATTGTATTATTAGTGCCTTAAGAGAGTATTAACATGAGATTTCAGATTTTACTTTACTAAAGTCATCAGAGTAGTATAGATTCTGAATGAAGGTCATGAATAATAAGTCTGGTATGAGAAATCCAATATTTTATTTATCCAATTACTTTCAACCTTAATGAACATTACCTTGACTTGCTCCATACTGGCAAAGAGTGTCACTGATTACTATACTTCCTGAGAGCAAAACATGAAGTTACTAACTGGTTTGTTGCCCAAGGAAATCCTTTATTTATTCAATGAACTATATGGGCTTTTTCTTTCACTTTCTGAATTTTGGTTCAGACAAGTTTGTCTACATTCTACACATTGTACATTTTTGAGCCGATGTACACCTTAATCTGGCCCTGGACCCCATAGCCGACTCTGGGACCAAACCCTAGATCTTCTTGCTGTGAGGTGACAGTGCTAACCACCAACCCTTGTTATGTCATTTTGGTGTTCTGATATTCAGTTACACACAGGATCATGTACATGAGTATGAAAATACAAAACAAAACAAATCACATAAGAAAATCCTCTTACATGAACATCCATAGCCTTAGAACTAAGAAAGAGTTTAAACCATTTCTGATCTCAGTGTTTCAATGTTTTTGATATTTACTTCAGAATATGCATTATTCTTTTACATCTTACACTGTTTTACAACCTTTGTGCTTGTATGATGTCAAACTATGCATTACTGGTAAGTCTTCATGCCATTTCCATTCAGCTGCAGTTCTATACATTACATTCAGTTTGTTCAACTTTCTTACAGAATAGAATGTTTCCAAGAATTCATTTCTTAAAAAACTGGCCCAGTAACATTACTGAATCCAGTTTTCAGCAACAAGGGGCCATGACGGAGGTCAAAAAAGTCAAGTAGAAAGTTTTGCTGATAGTCAAGTCAAAGTCAAAGTAAACATTATTGTCATCTCTGCTATATACTGTACAGATACATAGAGAGACAAGACAACGTGGCTCCAGTTTTCACAGTGCAAGAAGAAGTAGGGAACAAAGACCAAAGAACAAGGAATAAACAGGGCACAGAAGTATGTTGCTAATGTGGTTGGTTTCTAGACTTTAATGTGTTTGCATACTTGTTTATTTACCTGAAAATGAAATTTGATCTAGACTGTGTTGAACTTAATTCCAATATATTTCTTAAACTTTATGTATAGTACAATTAAAGGTCTAATCAAGCTGGCATTGGACTCGCTTTTGAGACTGGTACGCTTGTGTTGAGTGTTTGCAGTGGATCGAAAGAAAAAAAAAGGTGGATGAAGTGGAATTCTCAGCAGCGTCGGGTCTCAACCCTCCCTCCTCCATCCCCATCTTCAGTGAGATGACAGCCCTCATCTCACGAGGTCGCAATTGAGATTGACATCTCAATGAGAGGGCCGGTGCCCGTCTTTTTTCAAGCTGCATTTCACGGCTGGGCTCTTTGTCGTCATCGTCTTCCCCCACTTCTTCCCCATAGCTACCATGACCATCACCACCCTCGACCCCGCTATAGCCAGAGCCCAACCGTGTCTTTTTCTTTGCTCAGTGGATGCTCGCATCAGGCCGATTGGGGAATAGGCAGCTCCCCTCGTCATGCCCCGCTGCCTCTCAATTGGCGTCTGAGTCACTGGCTACAAAAACTGGCTTGCTCCATATACCTCCTTTTTGCATATGAAAGAAAGGCCTATTGTCTGCCACTAAATGCACATTAAACCTGTCTGGAAACAAACGAAAGGAGGTGCTGGATCCCCCCTCCTCTTCTTTCCTCCATCCCTAATAAATTAATTAATTAGGACGTCTTAGATTTATGAACGGAAGATGCTTTCCGGAGCTTGAGGTAGTTGTTTATATGGCTTTGGCCTTGCCAGGCATCTGATAGGAAGCAATGGGATTGTTTATAGTACTGCCAGGAACCCGGCACAGCCATTTCGGAACAGGGGCCAGATTGAGATTTCTGGCTTTTGTCTCTAGCGCCGGGTAAATAGACTCATCCAGCAGAGACTTTCATTGTCTTGGCCCACGGGTCAGACCCCTTGCTCTGCTCCAGACGGCAGACATGGGAGATGGACTCTGTTTTGAGAAGTCAGGTCAGTTCGGAGTGAGAGCAAAGTGCACGTCATCTTGAAAAAAAAAAACTGTAAGAGAAATCTATGATGTGTGCATCCATGGGTTCCGACCCTTGACTGGTTAAGTCTTTTGTTACATTATTGCTGATAATTCTGTGCGGTCATTAAGCTATCGGACTTGCTAAACAATGTAAACCAAATTAATAAAACTGCCTTAAGTAGGTGGAGCCCAGACAGGATTCATATCTTTTCATGTCTAAAGGTGATCTGAACCAAAATCTAGTGAAAGAACGTTTCTTCTGGACTCCAAATGTCATGCCTGTCAGGCCTAAAAGTGCCAAAACCCATGAACCCAAGAACAGACTAGAACAATAAATGCAGCAGCAAAAAACTATGTCCTACAATAATCATACACAAAAAAAGAAAAATATTTATCATTTATGTAATTATCTGAGGAATATAGTATTTGAATCATTCAGTGTACATTTCACTACATATTTTACTTGTGTAACTATGCATTTGACAATAAAGAATCTTCAATTTCAAAGTGTAAGAATGATTAAATGCACATTTTAGAACATTACATTTGCATCATTGTCTGTTGTGTGCAAAAAAAGATCTCCTCAGTTGTGGGAAATCCGATTTTTCTTTTGTACAGGTTTGAATGTTTCCATAGCATGTTTCCCTGTTAGAAAGGATAAGGGCATATAGAAGGGCCATTAATGGCACTGACATGCCTGGGGGAACAAAGCTATCTTAGTGCAAGAGTTACAGAAAGTTGAAAAAATTTAGGGAAACCTGTTAATGTTGATTATGCTTGATGTTTCTGTTCCTCTTTCTATCAACTGAAACACTTCTGTCTCTCATGCAATCAATTTTCTGAAAAAAAAAAAAACATTTCAAGTAGATGTCTTCTGAAAAAAGGTACACAGTGTGCTTGATATTAGTCTTCAGTCTTTTGATATTTTACACAGGTTTTAAAGGTTTTTTCAGGCTCATACAAGTGAGACATTTTTCTCCACCCAGTCTGTACATTAAATGTTTAAGAAAACCTATGAATTCAGACCAACTGAGGGATGGTCTAGATTCATTATAAACGTTTAACTTTTGCTTTACTTATATTGCTTACATTAGTTTTGATCTTAATCTAGAAACTGTAATATGCGCTCTTCTGTATAAAAGGAACACACAAGATATTTTATAAATGTTTTCTACATTATACATTACAGATGAACAAGAGACTCTTGTTGCACTCATCACACCAAGAATTTTAAATATACAAATATACTCTATTTTGCCTCCCGTTGATTACAGTGCTTTTGATCTCAACTCAAAAACATTGCTGAAAAAAGCACTTGAGGTAGATATCTTTGGTAGAAATTATATTAGACTGGAGCTAATTTTTCTGGCGTACCCCATGTTGGGTATTGTAAAGCCACTTTATGCGCGCCGCCCTGCTCTCACGCCTACATCAAACCGGCCGCCCCCTCGGCCCCCACATTCAGGGCAGAAACCTTGAAGCCCACTCTCTCTCCATGCTCGGACAGCCGTCATGCAACCCAGTGTGGGTTTGTTTGTTCCTGAACCACAATGTCCAACCCTGCTGGTTTTGTGGCCCTGAATCTATCTGTGCCTCTTCAGTGCCCATGGCCTTTTCCTCTTCCTCTTCCTCCTCCTCCTCCTCTATCTCCCAGCAGTCCAGCTGCACATCAGGCCTCTCATCTCAGCCGCTTATTCTTTTAATTAGACACTTAGAGAATTAGCTCCCGGAGGGACCACGGTGCCTTTCCAGAAAAAAAATGTCCACCACTTTCTCTCCCACCTTTTCTCCGCACACCCTTCTGCAGGGAGGTGGCAAGCTGCTGCCCCAAGTCCCGAGCTCATATACATAATCCCGCTTCTCTGCCTGCCATCTCAATGGCACTCGTCTCCTTCGGGCTCAAAAGGAGCCTGCGCCTCCCGCCGCCGGGGGCCCGTGGGCACAGTGAGAAAATGAAGACCTCTACACCCCTCCAAATCCCCAGGAATTTCTCATTAAGAGCAGGTCTTGGGCTCCTGAAGACCCCCTGAGCTTCCCCCTCCCCACCCACTCACAACTACCACCACTATGCACACACTCAAACAACCCCCCTTCCCTCCCAGTCCCAATCTCTGAAGAAGTCGACCCTCTCGGCTGGGCTAGAATGGACTACTCCAGTCCACTTTGTGCCGACCGGCTGTGTCCCTGAGCGTGTTATTCACCTCGCTGCCATTCTCTGGCTACAAGAGGTTCCCCACCAATGGTGCTTTGAAAGCCCTCAAGACTTCCTCTTCTTTTCACTGTGCTTTCTCTCTTTTTTTAAATATATATGTGTGCATGCGTGTGAGTGTCTGTAATGAAAGAGTGAAGCTTTGGATTGCACAGAAAAGAGTGATTGCAATGACTTTTCTCTTTCATTTTGCTAGCCAGGAAGGAATGTTAGTTCATTGGAGGGTCTAGGTGGATTTGCGCCAGTCAGTTCTATCACATATTGTGTTCAGGAATGTCTTCTTTGTCAATATTTCACATATGAGATTGCCTCATAAAACTATATTTCATTAATTAGGGAACTTCTTAGAGATTTTCTACTCCTGCTAGTTTGAGATTATTTTGTACATGAGCATGCATGCTTGTATCATTTTCTTTCAGGGCATTCAATGAATTTCAGTGGTACTGAAATTTCAGTTTTTACTGAATCACTTATTAATATCATCCAAAAGCATTCTCTTGCCTTCCATGGAGACTCTCTTCCGCAGCAAATATAAGAAGCCTATGGAAGAGCTATTAACCCCATCTAGTGGTGAACAGTTTTTTTTCCGGTCCCTATTTGGTCATTGGTGTAGTGACTCTATACTTGGCCACAAGCAACAAGCTAGAACCCTCTGCTCTATGTCATATTTAATTACAGCTCAGAACATAACCATCCTTAAAAACCCGACGAGCTTAAAACGGCGTCCATGCACGAGCGGTGCCAAGCAAAGCAAGGCCAAGGAGGAAAAGGCCTCACACAACGGCTGCTTTTCACAGCATGAGTCAAGTTTTTGTACGTAAACACAAGTATATTTAGGCATTCAGGAAGAAAAGTCGATAGAAAATAAAAGTCTGCCATTTAGTCGTTATAGTTGTTTGGGTTAAGCATGGTATGAAGAATACAGTTTCCTCTGCCACACAAAGTCAAATTATATGCCTATATTGTTTAGTCTGTGATTAAACCTTGGCTTTGTGCAGCCCGAACTTACACTTACACTAGAACAGGCATTTGGGCAACGTCTGATGGATGAGAACTGAGGAATATGGAATATGCTTATTATCTTCTTTGCTGGTCTTTAAATAGACTCTTTCTCAACTCACTCTTTTACAGCTGGGAAGGATGCAGCTGAGACGATAATGAAACGATGGAAGTGAAACTATAATGTTTCATTACTCTGTGTTTTTTGTGTGTTTTCATGTGCTTCATTTCATTTTTGTGTTGTGCTACGAGTGGAATTTTGGCCACCCAGAAACTGGCTTTGAAATATCAAGTTAGAGATTTTACATGACATATAATCAGCAAATATCCTTTTCAGAAGCGTTCATTCCTTCGGACAAACTGGACAATAGCTATAACAGTACAGGTGTCTTTTGACACCATTTCATTTTTGATAAATGCAGCTATTCATACTTTCTAAAATTCTAATATAAATTTGTAATGATGTCATATCACGGAGGAGGATGACATAGAGAGAAAGACAGACAGAGGTGTTGGAGGAAGGAGAGAGCTGTCACAAAAGGAGACAGCTGACAGCTGGGGTGGGTCATAGGTTGTGGGGCAGCAATGGGGTAGGAGAGTGGAATCTCAAACAACAGGAAGAAGTTTCACACACAGGGCTGTCAGAAGGGACAGAAGTGTGGGCCTATGGCCCTCTGAGAGCAGCGAGCAGGCAGACGGACGTTGCCATGGTCAGGTCACTACATTGGAGGGTGGCATAAAATCTGTAAACTGTGTTCACCAGTCACAAAAAGATGATTTATCTTTGTTTCATTATTAATGAAGGTACATGAAACACTGTTTCAAGTTAAATCAAATTTTGTTAGTGTTGGTTCGGCAACTTGATTGATATGAAGGGGCATCAAATTTGAAGAAACATCACTAAGTGTCTTTCTTGCTGATGCCAAGATAGCTTTTTTCAACTGTCTCTATGAATCTGATATGGGCATATTGTATTATGGTTGAGAGTGACATTGGCTCCTCAAGATCTCACTATTACTCAGGCACTGATTCAACCTTTCCAGGAAAGTATAAAACAGTTGCAGATGATAACTGCCTGTAAAAGTTCTTTCCTGTTCCATCCCCATCCCCTAACAGAAAGGAGATTATAACTCACACATTTCAAAGGTTACAATTTTATATTATTTAGGATTTACCTTTACCTACATTTACCTAATCTTAACTGATTAAGTAATATGTTCATAAATGAATAATACTTTATCAGACATTCATTTTAAAACCCCAAATCTATTCAAATTTTGTTATCCAACATTCTGTTCAGTGGTAATATGGCATTTCGTCCAGCAGCTACACCACATCGCCCTCCACTGGATGTATAATGACTTGCAGCGAACTACATTTTAGCATTTTAGTCTTAGTCCCGCAGTTACTTAAGTGAAAGTAACTCACACCTAATGCAGGAGTTGTGTAATGCATTACAATTCAGACACAGTAATATTGTAATATTTAATGTATTACATTATTTTAATAATATTTATATAATATTTAATGTGTGTAATATTGTAATATTTAATGTATTATATTTTGGAAGTAACTAGCTTAACACACAATTTTAATCGAGGACTTGTGTACTAAGCTAGACTGACAAAAGAACTGTCTTATAAGAGACATAATGCTTCGCGTTTGCCACCGCTTGCACACACATAGGAGTGATGGGCCGATGTATTAAGTAGACACAGGCACCTCGCACACGCTGTCTCTAGTGAAAAAAAGGGCTTCGGAGACCCAAAATCCGTCTACACAGCTGAACTCTACACACTTGGAAACTTCATCAGACAACTCGCCTCCACCAAAAATAATATTGTTTTCGAGTTGTCCAAATATTGTTTTCGAGTTTGTTTAAGTAATTTAACGGCATTTACATATGTCATTTAGCAGAGGCTCCTATCCAGAGGATTCCTGAAGGTTGGATAGTCATATTTTTAGGTAGTTTCATAATTTATGAACATTATTCTTATAAAAATGTAACAAACCCATTCCGACTCGGTCCACTAGTTTTTTATTCTTTCTGTGCGGCCCGGCACAAAGTGATCCGCGGCACGGTGGTTGGGTTTTCTGTTTTGTTTTGCTGTCCCCGTGTGGCTTTATTTTGTTAGTGCATCTGAGCCTGCTAATTTTGACTTTATTTGATAAACAACTCATGAATATAAAAAAATGCTACGTACACACGGAAACGTTAAACAAACTATTTTTTTCAAACTAAATCTTTTGATATGTACAATAACACTGAAATATAATGTATGTGATTATTGTAGGTACATGTATAAAATAAAATAAATAGAATTTACATTGAAAGTATATATATATATATACATACATAGTGGTTAAAGCATTTCCCCTTCTTCATGCACACTAAACATTTGAATGTTAGGCCTACTTGACCCTGGGGCAAGTTCCATCTATATTTACTGTCATGATGAGTAAGAAGGGTAAGAGGTCAAGTAAATTAACGAATCTGCCACTAGGGGGTGTAAAAAGAACTAGACTTTGGCCTGGCCTGAGCCAATAACTCACTTTGAAATAGCATTGTGTTTGTTTTGATGCTCAAGTATGATCTTAATCCCATTTGTATACACTATATTTTGCAACATTGCAAAATAATGCTGATTTTGATTATGATAATAACAATCATCACATAAATAATAATAATTTAATTCAAATTGGACATCCAATGTTTCACGTTAAACAAAAGTAGATTTTTAAAAATGTAAATATATTGCACATATGCATATTATATACGTAGTGTACAAAATATTACAGTGTATATATACATATTTCTCACTAGACTGATTATTTCACAATTGAAATAATTAATATTTAATTTCACTCTCTTGAAATCTATTCGATTCTGAACTATTTTATTTTCAGCTAAAGGATACAGACCAATTTGAGTGACCATGAAAAACTGTATGTACATTGTATTTTTTATGTTTCATCTTTTAGCTATGTTTGTTGACCTGCTGTTTTAGATAACATGCACTCGCGCGATCCATACATTTTCTCTCTGTTTTCAGATTTCACAACTATTTGACACGTTTATAAATATGTTAATTCGCGTATTTTGTGTAACTACTCAGTAATTTCGTGATGTGGTGAAGGGTGCAGTTCTCGTTTCTGGCCAGGTGAGGCACTGTTGCGGCGGGGCGCAGCGGCAGCAGCAGCAGGCCCGGTTTCTCTCTTTCTCTCTCTCTCTCTCTCACACACACACACACAGCAAACCCGACAATCCTTCTTGCGTGATATTGTATCACGACATTTCTAGAAAGGAGGTTTTGTAGTTATCAGCCACACGACGAAAAACAGCACCCCATTAGAACCTCATTAAAAACATTACACGGTTAGAATTGTCGAAAGTTGTTTTTGTTGTAAGAGCGTCTCGAGCAGACTTGACTAATAAAAGCCATAGTAGGTTTAACCGCACAGAGTAGCTGGAGAAGAAAAATATGGACCGTTTCCGCGTCGAGTTTAGTTTTTACTCGATCGTTCCCAACTGGCATGAAGTAAGATGGGAGACGCATAAGATGGTGTCGCCCCTACAGTTACCCCTCCCAAACGAAAACGCATGCACGCAAACCCACAATATTCAACGCAACATGCGCTTCTGTCACTTTCTTAATCTGAAACATGTTCAAACACACACGGCCCCATTTTGGCGTTGTACCGTTTATGGTGGTGGTGCGTGCGTTTGTTTCCTGCGCGTGCATTTTATGTCACCGACAAAAAATCCTCTTTAAAAGTGTTTTTTTGTTGTCGTTTATAACGAGGAGAACTAGCCCTCGTTGGCCACTACGGCGCCTGTGTTTCGTATCATGTAACAAAAATATGAAAATATGTTTAAGACAAAGTAGAAGCTTCTCTTCATGCGTGTGGCAGGGCTTGTGCAAGTCGTAATTTTAACACTTTGTGGCCTGTCAGCTTCCAGCCTCCATTTTGAAGCTGCAGATTCACAGAAACGCCCGTGAATCCCGCGTCAACAACGGAACAACTATTATTTCCTTTTAAAATATTTTCCCTATTTATTTAAATCAGTAACAGTAATAAACACAAGTGCAGGCAAGATGCCCCCATTAGTCTGGTCTTGTGAGTGGAAGCTGAAAGGAGCTGAGAGGGGGAAAAATAATATAAATAAAGAAAATATTAAAAGGTAAATTATGAAGCGCCGACCTTATAGCGAATGTGACTCGGTGTGTGTAAATATGCAGGTGTGTTAAAGTGTGTGAACGTGTGTGAGGGTTGAGGGGGGTATTGTACCGCAGCACAGGGGGGTAGGGGAGGGTATCAGAGCCGATTGGCTGCTGTTCATAGACACGGACAGTCGCGGCGTGAGACAGAACCAGGGGCAGGTCGGCGAGCTGGGACACAATAATTACCCCCATTGAAAAAGTGCCGCTCGCATAACGCAGCGCCGAAGCGGTGGGTGAAAACCATCGCGAAGGGACGCGGTGTTTTTTGTGAGTCTAATGGATGTCTTTGCTGTGTTTTTATTCAGGATGGGCCGCTGCTAATGGCAAGAATATGTGCTCAGGTTCTTGGCCTAGTGCTGCTGCTGCCGCCGCGATTTGTTGATCCACTTTCACATTTTTGGAAAAAAGGTCAGTGCGAGCGCGAAGCCGAAGACTTTTACCTCACTGTCAACATGAGCGACACGTGAATGGTAAGGTTTCGCGCGCAAAAAGCCTTAATTAATGTCTGTAGCGCGCTTAATTATAACGAAATGTTGGGAGAGTTGACGAGTGTGTGTGCGCGCGCGCGCGCGCGTGTCAGTCCTGGAGAGGGACATTACAACGGTTGTTATTAAAATCCTTCGATGTGTGTAATGACACGCTTTTATGGATATTTGTGTCATAAATGCAATTCAGTTTTTTTTACTTCCTCAGATTGATGACAGTCGGCAAGACACTTAAGTGGTCGCTGTAGTGTCATACATGTGCACCTAAAGCTCAATGAATTTTGTACGGTTATATCAAGAGAGCAATTAAAGTCTTACTTTTAAACGTCTTCACCTATGCACATTCTAATCAGGCCCTTTCAGATGACAAGAAGGCATGCTAATGACTGTCATGTGATAAAAAATTAAGGCTTATGCATGCAAAGATATGTTTACAAATATGCATGTTTTTAGTGTGTGCATGTATTGTGTGTGTGTGTTTGTATACAGGATACAGCCCAAACCTTAGGACCAATCTCCCGTGCATCACATATGCTCCGGTCTCCAGTGGTCAAAGAAAGATGGACATTTGACAGTCTCATCACATGGAAAACTTCACGGGTCAGAGGCAAGGTGACTGGCCTCATCTCCCGCCTCCCTGTCTCTTTCTACTTCTGATCACAACATTAAGAATCACTGATTACTTTACTGTCCATTGAAAACACTTCTGAACGCGACCTAGAAGATCTACCTTACAGAAAGCAATCCACAAATGCCCTATGAATGATTTCCACCAAAATCTGGGAGCCATCTGGCTGCTAGTTTGAGCTGCTCATCTGATTTCTGTCAGAGTATCACAAAAAATGGACATAGCTCAGCTTGATACTAAATCTGACAATGCCAACAATCGCTGCATGTCCCCTCCCAGTCCAGACTTTAGTCTTGATTCGTCCAGTCCATTTGCAAATGGCCTGCACTTTGAGTCAATTCTGTTTGAGGATGAGGAGGAAGATGAGGATATGGACACTGAGACAAAGTTTTCATATGACAAGTCTTGCTACAGCCCTAAAAATGACCTTTGTGCTGATGCAATGGCAAAAGTCTCTTTTGAGGCCTCTTTATCCAAAGGCAAAAGCCCAAAGGCCTGTACATCAGTGGAACATGTTGACAACTTGGAGGAAGAGTCTGGACGAGACTGTGATACAGCCTCTCTGGTAATGCACCTGTTCTCAGGTTACACTGGTACTGGTTTTAATCTGTTTTGTTTTTGTTTTTTTAATTAAGTAATATTTATGTAGTCCTGATGAAGTCTGACTTGTATGAGACTTCATGTGAAATAGGCCAGGTTTCAGTCATACACATTTACCAAGTTTAAAATGTTATTATTAAAGTTTCCCTTTTCATTGCATAATTTCTGAGAGGGTTGCAGAGCAAAAATGCACCTTCCAGTTGAGTGTTTGTAATGTTCTTATAATGCAAAATATTCAAATTTAACAGGCTGCTAATTCTTATCTTGTTTGATTATCAATAACGAACTGTTCCCAATGACCCCAATTTTACCAAAGTTTGCCAAACCGGTTAATTGTTAAATGGTATTACTTAATATTTTCACCTGGGATTTACACGGTACCTAGAGATGAACTTATTAATTAGCTTGAAACTACTTGTATTTTATGGCTTATGAATGTCCATCAGCATCTTTAACCCTGTCATTTGCCATTTAACGATATCCATATTTGCATAATGTATTAAAAACTCTATTTCGGTAATGCTGAGAAAGTTAGAAAGTACATAAACTAAATAAAATGAATGTTCTTTTTATAAAATGAGTACGAAAGACCTCAAAGGAGAATAGATATTTGCAGCAGATAGTGACGTTATTATAATTGGGTTTATAATTGCGTTTTAAAATATTTAGAGGGTTGGATTTGGGAGTAGTCAGGAAAATCAAATAAACACAGTCAGTCTAATGGACTCAGTGTAGTTTTGCTCTTTTAGAACATTAGAATAAAAAACATTGAAGTGACGATATTGAAAGGTAAAGAAGCATTATATAAAGTGTGAGTATCAAATGAGCTATGTAAAATGTGATTCTAGTTATTTTTATGTTAAGTTTGAACCTCATCATCTTTTGTTTGCAAGCAGATGAATATACCAAAGTCAAAGGCTGTTCCATCTGTCAAGTACCTGGAAGGTGAAGTTATATGGGCCAAATTCAATCGTAGACCTTGGTGGCCATGTCAGGTGACAATCGATCCAGCATCAGGAACTTATCACAGACTTAAAGGTATGTAATGTGACTTATTTTTGTCTGAGATAACCAGAGCCCCTTGTCACTTGTCTTTCTCCTACTGAAACCAATATTCCATTGTTATTTCTGCTGTTTGTCTCCATTATGGTGTGTCAGAGCAAAGTGACAGAACCTGCTGTCAGTATTACATCAAGGCATTTGGGGAACCCGAGGAACTGACCTGGGTGGCTGAGAAAGCGACTCATATATTTGTTGGTGGCTATCAGTTCCACAGTCTCCCTGGTCCAAAGAAGGGGAGAAGACTGCAAGATGAAAACTGCAGATACTCTGTAATTATTCTGTTATTAATTATTAAAGTAATTGCCATAATAACAACAACCACAGCCCACAAGAACATATTTTCTTTCTGTGTTTGTCTTCCAGATACCCAAGCGATTTCTGAGCTCCTGGAGTGCAAGTGTTGCTGAGGCCGAAGCACTTTTCCTAGACAGACCTAAAGTCATTTCTGACTTTACAGAAACAAATTGTTCAACTCAAGAAATCAAAACAGACCAGGAAGACAATGCATCCATTCAGTTGGCAGTAGGGGCCCCTGAAAATGGTCAACTAGCCAATGGAAAGATTACCCATAAAGAGCAGAACGCTTTAACCAGATCAAAATGCAAAAAGAAACAAAGGAAAAATTCGCCATTGCTCTTCAAAAAACATGAAGAACTTGTTCGTGAGAAGGTTGCGGAAGACGCTCTGGACAGCCCTTATTCCGACATTGACTCAGTGCCGCAGATCCGAAGATGTCCCAAAGGAAGTAATCAGCCCTTAAAAATATCCATTTCTGATCACCCCTCAAGACAGATTGTAAGCCCAAATGATAAAGATGCAAAGAAAAGCTCTGAGGGACAGGGCGGCCTCTGGTTCAGCAAAGCAGGTAAAGGTCAAACCAGTGGAGTATTCAGTCGTGCAGGAATTAAGTCGGTCAACTGCTCTTTTGGTAAAGTGTCTTGTAAGATTAAGATGCCAGATGCGGCAGGTATGAAGTTCAGAGAAAGCCAAGTGACAGGAGTTGACCATCAACCTGTAGAAGCTAAGAAAACTCTTGATCGGAGAGCTGCATCCCTTCCAGCTAGTAGTCGGCTGATGACGAGAGCACTGAGGGCTCAGGAGGAAGCAGATGACCAAAAGGTGCAATCCAACCCAAACCAAGAGCAATCTTTGTCAGGAGGTAAAACTGACCCATGTACTACCAAATACCCTTGTGCTGGAAAAACATTTGACCAAACTTGCCCTTCACAGAAAATGGCGTCAGTAGACGTTGCATTGAAAGATGACAAAGATGTGAATAAAATCTCAGAGGTGTCCTCAGACCTTCCTACACTAAAAGATGACGAATTGGCTGTAAAATCTGAGGATGAAGCTTGTTTAATATCTCCTGAATCTGTTGATCTTAAGCCATCGAAATTCAAGCAAGAGAGCCACATGTCTGACATATCGACAAGTTCCACTCCATCATCATTGTCTTTTAATATGCAAGATTTTGAAGATCTAAAAGAAATAACTTTCAAGTCACTGGAAGGTGAAAATGATGGCAAGTCAACCACATTTCGACCTGATACCAACTATAAATTTAGCACTTTCCTCATGTTATTGAAGGACATACATGATAGTCGGGAAAAAGATGGCAAACCCTTGGTGATGAAACCCTTGCCTCCAAGTGTTCTAATAAAAAAGGAGCCCTCCCTGATTCCAGAGAATGATGCGAAGAATGATTTTAACGTTACTAATGAAAACAACAACAACTCTGCGACAGGTTCTGACAAATGTGAACAGGACAGAACGTCTGCCTGTAAATCCAAACATAATTTAAAGACAAACTTGGATTTGATACCCCAAGATGGAGGTTCCTCCAGTGTGAATCGTAAAGTTCCTAAATGTGTTAAAAAATCTAGCAAAAAAGCTGTGGTGAACAGGAAGACCTTAAATAATATTGATGTGCCTTGTCAGGTGTCAAAGGTGTCAAAGCAGGTATGTAGCAGGAACTCAGCGCTAGAGTCTCACCTCTCTCCTGAAGACCCAGAGAATCCCTTTTTTGGCAGTGTACCCAAAAAGCGATGGCAGAAGTTTGACCAGGACCTAGAAAAGCTACCACCCACAGAAATCACAGAGGACAAAGACCTGGAGCAACCACAGTCAGAAGAGAAAAGAGGTTCTGTTATTTGTGCAGAAGAGACAAATTCATCTCCAACATGTGGAGTAATGCACATAAATTCGGTCAACGTGGCTCCAGCAAGCTGTGAAGTTTCTTCTTTTTCAACAGGTAACATGAATGGTAAATCTTTATAACTGAGTGAATTGTGTAAATATATATAATTAGATGGGGTTTTTCCCATGTTTTCGTTCACAGAAAGAAAACGAATCAGAAAACCAAGCAAAAGACTCATAGAATGGACAGAAGAGTATGATCAAATATTTGCCACAAAGAAGAAGGCAAAAAAGAAGACAGAATCTTTGCCTAAGGTAGATTTATTAGTGATTCTTTCCAATTAGTTATGGATGTTAAGTACCTTTTGCATATCATTTTTAAACGTCCTTTTTCAGGATATAAAAAACTCTTCCAACAACGCCCCTAAGAAACCTGTGGCGATCCAGGAGAATCAAGGAACACTTCCAAGTGCCTTGGACACCCCACCTGAAGATCCAGCTCCACCGAGGGTAGAGGATCACCATGCAACTGTCCAAAGTGTTTTGAACTCCCTACCTGAAATTCAGACCCCTCCACCTGAAGAGTCTTCCTCCACCACAGAGCAAACCCCATGTCAGGAGGGTCAAGTCATGTCTGTAGATACATTAACTCCACCTCCAGAAACAGTTCCTTCCCCTTGTGGTGAAAATGGCTTTAAAGAACAACTGCCATTCCAGAATTGTTCACTCACAGGTAACTCTTAATTGTTTAGTCATTTTATCTCAATGTTTGGCTTATTCTGTCCTGGCAGAAAGTCTTCTAAGAACATGAGGTTAGAACCTAGTGCTGGAGATTTACAGTGCTGCAGATCTTTTATCCAACTGAACAAACTTGACTCAACTCACCAGCTAATAAAGTTTCTCTCTGAGTTGGGATGAGGATGTTAGAAGAGGGAATTCACTAACCTCTGCAAGACTATGGCACACATGCCCTTAAAGTTTATTTTATATGCAACATTTTTAACAGTAGATACTGTACAGAATGTTAAAGAAAGGTTAAAGATTATTGGTTTGGCATTTGGTAAGTTAGTGTAGTTGGTGGCGTAACGGTAAGGGCGTTCGTCCTGTGATCGAAAGATCACTGATTTGAATCCCGGACTGGTAAAGGTACCACTGGGGTATCAATGAGTAAGTACCGTCCCCGGGCGCTGCCCATATCAGCTGCCCACTGCTTCTTCATGGATGGGTCAAATGCAGAGGTCACATTTTGTTGTGGTACACTGTGTGCTGTGGTGTGTTCACAATGACAAATAATCACCAACTCACTCAAATCAATTTATATTTCTGTGATAAAACTGAAATATATTAAAAGGAACACAATATTTGTGTTGATGTTTAAGGTGATGGCATTCTCCTAAGCACAAAAAGGCAGCGGAAACCTACCAAGAAATTTCTAGAGAGTTCTATTGAAGCTGAACCGATTTTAACCCCGAAAAAGAAGGTACTGATAGAAGTTGAATGCATATTTTAATCATGTTATTACCTGCTGTAGCTATATAAATGCTTATAAGATTTGGTCATGCAGAATTGAACTAGCTAGAATCTCTATTAGGTGAAATCTCAGAAGAGCAGTTCTGCAGGACATGCTCAATCAGGTTTGTTTGAATATTTTAAAATCATGTTCTTAATTATTTATAATTATCATGTTCATAATTATTAATAAAATACATTTTTAATGTGCATTATTTTGTTTGCATGGCTATACACCAAAAGGTTACATTGCTTAATAGATTAACATTTGTGTGTACATATATAAATGTATTCTCATTTTGTCCCAAATGCAGGATTTGGGCAGTCAAAAACAAAGTGCAAGCAGACTAATGTTCTCACTCCTGAAGTAAACAGCCTTGTGCCAGAGAGCACAGACACGGCAGCAGAGGCTTTACCCCCTATTCCGGAGACTCTTAAGCCACAGCCAGTGGAAGATGGGAAGGAAGCTCTGGAGTCTGAGGTCAGTCAGGCATGGCCTGGATATAAAACTCATTAACAGATATATGATCTGATAACTCTGTTTTGAATTGTGGCATGTTTATTTAACTTGAGAAGAAAGGTCCCCATAGAATGTGTCCTGACAAATTAGTGACCATTCAAAGTTGATAAAAGCGGTAAAAATCAAATAAATCTATGCCAAGCATTCAATCATAGAATATTTTGTTGTTGACCTTTCAGATATTTGCACACCATGAGGACTGCTCTCTAAACCCTGAGCTGAAAGATGACTGTGAAAAAGCTCTATCACCCAGTAAAAGACTGTTGGTGGAGAAAGAAGTTGGAACTTTACAGCGTGACAACATTTGTCAAGTGAGTTATCCCTTTCATGCATCATCTCACCTTGATTGGACAGCTGTTTAAATGATTTTGTAAAATATTTCATTTTCTGGTTGGATCAGTTGAGAAGACATTGGTTCTCATTCACAAATATTTTTTCCATATATACTGTATATCTTCTTAAAGCCCCAGTAAGGCTAAAATAAAATCCATTCCTCATATCAAAGAAACAGTTGTCACTAATCAGCTTGTTAATTTTGAGTGAATATGAAGGTTGCTACGGAGGTAAAATTAAGTCTCAAAGTGGTGAAAATACATGCAGTACTTTCTATGCTCGGATGCTGTAGGCGTGTCGGCTCAAAGCGCTGAAGCACTGCCCTCTACTACAGAGCCCCTACACATCGTCTGTAAAACACACGCATGCACATGCACTGTTAAAAAACATCACTCTAAAGTCATGCAAGTAAAACTATGTAAAAATTTTCCCTTGTTGTGCCTTTGCAATATAAGTTTTACTGGAACGGATGGAGACAGTGACAGGATAGTAAACACAGTCAGGGCTAATACGGAATACAAGACGGGATAAAAATGGGGAAATATTTAAGCAGGAGAAGAGTGTGGTAAAGGCTAAAATGACAGAGGAACGCTGAAGAACGAGAGAGTTGATAGATTAGAGCAGATAGTTTGCTCACTTACATTTTACCATGCATTACGCCACCGCTATAATTCACACCTGAGTTAGCTCATACGGATCAGCTGCGTGTTCTCATGCATTCGCTAATCATTTGAAGTTCTTTACATCAGGTTAAACATGTACATGTCACATCTTACAGTTTATGCCAACACAAAATAGGTAAACTTACACTTGGTTGTTCAACGGCAGCTGCCGACAGTGAGGGAATGGAGATATTAGAAACTGCCCGGCACTAACCATTTTTTCCTTCATAGTACTAAGCCACAGAATGCATAATAAAAATTATTCTTACTATTTCTAGTAGTTATGGCTACAGCTTCGGCTCTTTTATACTACGTAAAGCTAAACAGACTAAACATTTCCACAGACACAGGCCAGTTTGTGTAGATTTCAAGACTGTCAGCATTTACACATCAAACTATGACAAAAAACAAAGGTATAGAAAAACACCCCAAATTCTCTCAGGGCTGTAGGGCTTCATTTTGATTTAAAAAAATGGAACATTCAGGAATAAAAGCCAATTGCTTGTACATTTTCAGACTCATCTTTTTCTGTTTCTTAAAAAAGAATTTATCTGATTAATCGATAGCCCCACTCTACTTAGACCCACCGTGAAAAACTGTTAAACTGAAAGAACTCAACAACATCGTAAGACTGAATTCAGGGGTTTTCCACAAATCTTTCAGACATACTTCAGAAAACAGGTGAATGTTATAATATTTCTTTAGAAATACGTAAGTAAGAACAAAATTTTTTGGAATCCATGAAGCACTTTTCAAGAGATTCGAGATTCTTTACTTGTTCCTGCATTAAAGTGTTATTAAGTCATTAAACATTAGTAGATACTTTGCAGCTCAACTGCATGCCACCATGAACTCACCAGTAACTCAGCTGGCTCATTTGTGTTTCCAAAGGTGTGTGAGAAACAGGGAGCGCTGCTTCTGTGTGACGGTCAGTGCTGTGCGTTATTCCACCCACAGTGTGTTGGCCTGGCCGAGGCTCCGACAGGAAGGTTTTTGTGTCAACAGTGCACTTCTGGTAAACTTTCTGCTCATGTTCCCCTCAGACATGCTTTGTTTAGTGATCTTAGTTTTCAAAGTGCTGAATCTAATGAACAGAGGTGTGTGTTGGTGAACTGCAGGTATACACGAATGTTTTGTGTGTAAGAAGCTGGAGGACGACGTGAGGCGCTGCATGATACCTACGTGTGGGAAGTTCTACCATGACAAGTGTGTGGCTGGCCACGCCCCCACCGTGCCCGTACACAGAGGCTTCCGCTGTTCTCTTCACGCTTGTCTGGCCTGTTTCATCACCAACCCCACCAACCCATCTGTCTGGAAAGGTGTGTGTTATACTCAAGTCAGGGTAAAGACTGAGAACCGATCGACCAACCAGTATGAGAACATTGCAAATAAATTGAAAAATCAGTGCTTATGATTAAGAGAAAAAGGTGAAAAAACTGATGTTGCACTTTGTAGACAAGAGAGTGACGTTGCAACCACAAAAAGATCAAAAGAATTAGTGTTCTAAGTATTATTTATGTAACCTAATTTCTGAAAAAAATTTAAGTGCATTAAGGGTTGCATAAATTCTATTTTGAGGAAGTATCTATAAAACCCATATGTTGTGGAAAATCTTCTTGTGTTTCTGGGAGAAAAAAATATCTTGGCTTTTGAGTCATTTTTGGATTTTAATTATTTAAGTTATCAAAATTGGTCTCAGTCCTAAACCTGGATTACTGGACAGATTTTACATCATAATCAATTTTAATCAAAGAAACATGAGGAAAGATATATTTACAATCAGTTGTACAATACCAGTGCAATTTACAATGTTGTTGTAATTAATAAAAAATTATGAGTAACTTTAATAACCATTATTAGTACATGTCAAAATGAATATCTATTTCTATATGAACTGTATTTCCGTAACTGTGAAATTTTTATGCATTTTGTTCCCCCGTGCAGGCCGTCTGACGCGCTGTGTTAGATGTCCCATAGCATACCACGCGAGCGACCACTGCGTTCCTGCTGGCAGTGTGATCCTGGGCCCCAGCAGCATCGTGTGCCCCAACCACTTTGTCCCACGCAAGGGCTGCCGTAATCACGAGCACGTCAACGTCAGCTGGTGTTTTGTTTGCTCGGAAGGTCGGTTTCTGCACCCCATAGATAGTTTTGTCAAAGAATTCTGTGGTTCTCATGTCAGCTTTTCAAACAAAGAAAAAGATTTTGGTACTAGATTTTGGTACTCGGTTTAGTGTGACTAATTGCTTTAACCATTTCTTAATATATAATGCAATGTTTACATATATATTTTAAGTATTAGATGAATTATTCATATACAGCCATGTGAAAAAGTTGGGACACCCACTAAATATTTAATTCTTTATTAAGAAATATTAACATATGAATATTAAATCTTCTTTCAGATTATATATATAAATAAAGGTGATATAATACCATCTTCTGTTGCAAATGCAAAAAACAATATCATTTGTTTAACAAAAGAAAGATGCCAGTTTGCCGTATTTGTAACAAATACATGCTCAGCTATTTAACTTGGATTTTTTTTCTCATGCAAGATTGCATATCTTTGTCATTTTTAAATAACTGAAGGAACACACGTCGGGGGCTGTATTAACAGATTTTTACCTCATTATTAAATAAGACTAACAGAAATTCACTATTAACAAATTTCAAAAATAATCGGAATAACCAACACGGGCAAGATTATATCGATTTGAGGTTCTGAGTGTCGGTTTTGATTAATTTCCGATTTGTTGCCTCTTTAGGTTCATGGTTCTTATTTTGTAACAGATGGATTGAGAGGAATACTGTTCTTTGTCTACTTGCAGGTGGCAGCCTGCTGTGTTGTGAGTCCTGTCCTGCCGCCTTCCACCGCGAGTGTCTCAACATCGACATGCCAGAAGGAAGCTGGTTCTGCAACGACTGTCGGGCCGGAAAAAAGCCGCACTACAAGGAGGTGGTGTGGGTCAAAGTGGGTCGATTTAGGTCAGCATTGACCAAACGTTCTGGCATTTTGTTTGTGTGAATTCAAATATATTTTCCTCTTTTTTTAGAAATTCTCATCTGCTGGGTGTGTGTGTGTGTGTTAAAGCTGGTCACTTTTTTTTTCCTGCCACCTTTGTCAGATGGTGGCCTGCAGAGGTTAGCAACCCTAAGGACATTCCGGAAAATATCCTACGTATGAGACACGACGTTGGAGAGTTCCCGGTGCTTTTCTTTGGCTCCAACGATTACCTGTGGACCTACCAGGCTCGGGTTTTTCCGTACATGGAGGGGGATGCCAACAATAAAGAGAAAATGGGGAAAGGAGTTGACTCTGTTTACAAGAAAGGTAACTGTAAAGCAGATTTAAGTGTTTGTCCGTGCAAATGTCTAAACCTGAACTTGAATTGGGAAACTTTAATCTCTCATTCCCAGCTTTGGAAGAAGCTGCCCAAAGGTTCCACGAACTGCAGGCGGAGAAAGAACTTCGTCAGCTTCAGGAAGACAGGCGAAATGACAAGAAGCCTCCTCCTTACAAGCATATTAAGGTATCAGACCCCTCTGGTTGCTTGTGCAAATTAAATGAAGCCTCTTTGAAACAGTTAATTTTAAGTCAGCAGGGACATTAGGACGCGAGTGTTTGCACTGGCTTCAAGTTATCTTTAAAATTGAATCCACATCTTACATATTGTTTAAAAGTTACTCAATGGTTTGGACTCGAAATGTCATTGAAATGAGTATAAACCTCACTAATCTCTAAGATCTGCAGGGCTAGCTTCTTATCAATCGCTTTAATTAACATTTAAATTCTCATTTTTCTCTGAACACATACAAGTAACCATTATAAATAAAGTTGCCTTGCCTTACTTTGACGCCTGATGCCATCTGACTCACCAGGTGAACCGTCCCATCGGCAAGGTGCAGATAATCACAGCCGACCTGTCCGAGGTCCCACGCTGCAACTGCAAGGCGACGGACGAAAACCCCTGTGGCATGGACTCGGAGTGCATCAACCGCATGCTGCTGTACGAATGCCACCCTCAGGTGTGCCCGGCGGGCGAGCGATGCCAGAACCAGTGCTTCACCAAGCGGGAGTACTCCCAAGTGGAGATTTTCAGAACGCTGTCTCGAGGCTGGGGCCTGCGCTGCTGTCACGATATCAAAAAGGTGCAGACAAAAAAGTCTTCAAGTACTCATGAAAGTCTCTTCACACGTGCATGGTCTTCCGTTATGGCTAATTTTGTATGGTAGTGAGTGTATTCTGCTGTTTGTTGTCAGGGGGAGTTTGTAAGCGAGTATGTCGGAGAGGTAATCGACGAAGAGGAATGCCGAGCTCGAATCAGGCATGCGCAGGAGAACGATGTTGGAAATTTCTACATGCTGACACTGGATAAGGTGCTGGGCCTTGCTGGTCATGCTAACATTTTATTAAGCTTCAGTACAAAAAAAGCAGGACTTTACACAAATGTGTTTTCTTTCTGGTAGGATCGCATTATTGATGCAGGTCCCAAAGGCAATCAGGCCAGGTTCATGAACCATAGTTGCCAGCCGAACTGCGAGACACAGAAATGGACGGTGAATGGGGACACTCGGGTTGGACTTTTTGCACTTGTGGACATTACTGCTGGTAAACAGTGTTCTTGAAAATTCACATTTTTTGACCATGGCAAACTGTTGCCTAAGAAATTTTTAATTACGCTTGAGGTTTAAAAAAATCAAGATAAAAAAAGTCTTGAACACTCAGCAAAAGGTTTAAATAGCCAATATAAACCATTTTCAACATTTTGCATAATATACAAAATCCGGTTTGTATAATAAGAATAATTTGCATTTTGTGCTGTCAACACTGCTTGTTAAACTCAAAATTCAAGCGTCAAAAATTCTGGAACACCTTGGCAAGTCCAAGTTTTACTGTATTCAAGTGTTAGTGTGAGAGAAGGCCAGATTAGATAAATTTGATGTCTTTAAAGTTTAATCTTGCCCAGTGATGCTGAAATATAGCTACTACCATTAGTAATTGATTCACATAAAAATGGCTAGAGATTACCTTTAATACTCATTCCTAAAATTTCTCTGAAGGGACTGAGCTGACATTCAACTATAACCTTGAGTGTCTGGGCAATGGGAAGACTGTGTGTAAATGTGGTGCTCCAAACTGCAGCGGATTCTTAGGAGTACGGCCTAAGGTAACGTCGTGGAAAAAAGTTATTTAAAACCAGTAGTGATAAAGATCTGAAGAGGTAACTTTGAGGTGTAAGATACAATGCTCTGATGTATCTTAGAATAATCCTCCGTCTGATGGCCGCAAGCTGAAGAAGAAGATCAACATGAAGCGGAAGCCACCCCAGGAGCCGACCAAGGAGCGAGAGGACGAGTGCTTCAGCTGCGGAGATGCGGGTCAGATGGTTTCCTGTAAGAAGCCTGGATGTCCAAAGGTATACCATGCTGACTGCCTCAACCTGACCAAGAGGCCTGCAGGTCAGTCTGAATTCTAAATAGAAGTTATAGATGAGATTTAGTGCAATCATTGCTTCATGCCTTTTTTTTCTTTGAGCAGCCAACATTTAGAATCAGTATTATCAGTGGAAAATCACTACAGGCAATTACTGTATAACTGCGAGAAATGTAAACAACAATAAAAGAAAGGAAAATGAAAGATGGTTATTTCAATCCTGAATGTTGTCATTGCATAGTTTGTCCATCAGGGGGCAACACTTACAACACGATTGAAGGATCTGTCTTCCATCTATCATGTCATGAGTGCTCCCTTGCTGTTGGCAAACACTAATAATATGACTGAAGATCCATCGAACGTTATGAGTGTTGTTATTGCACAGTTTGCCCACCTGATGGCAACACATTCTCTTTTTGAAGTTAATTTTCCAGTAATCATAGAACATGTGTTGCCCTCTTGTGGACCAACTGTGATGACAAAACTCAATATGACAGGGATTTTTCAAACAAGTGTTTTGTCTGCAAGAGGCTAACACTCAAACAATTGTTTTTTTGTTTTTATATCTGACACTTAGCAAGTTAGTGATTATTTGTCATTGTGAACACACCACAGCACATCACACAGTGCATCACAACAAAATATGAACTCTGCTTTTGACCCATACTTGAAGGAGCAGTGGACAGCTATAGAGCAGTGCCTGGGGAGCAGTGCTTGGGGACGGTTCCTTGCTCATGAGCGGTATCTTTACCAGTCTTGGTCTTGAACCAGCGACCTTCTGATTACAGGGCCAACTCCCTAACCGTTACGCTACCAACTGCCAAATTTAATATATGTTTTGTAGCATTATATCTGTATTTATTTTTTATTAATTCTAAGTTAAGTTGATGTTATGTTGGTGGGATGTCATGTCTACATTTAATACATTTTAGGGAAAAACTGTGAATGTGCCATAAATGTCCCTTTAGCATCTCATGTACTGGGTTTCTGTGTGTTTGTGTCACCACAGGCCGCTGGGAGTGTCCCTGGCACCAGTGTGACGTGTGCGGCCAGGAGGCAGCCTCCTTCTGCGAGATGTGCCCCAGCTCATACTGCGTGGAACACCGTGACGGCATGTTGTTCATCTCCAAGCTGGACGGCCGACTTTCCTGCAGCGAGCACGACCCCTGTGGGCCCGAGCCCCTGGAACCAGGAGAGATCCGGGAGTACACCCCAGAACACACCACTGCCTACCCAACCAAGCCCTTACCTCTCTACAGGTCAGCTCTTCACACCCCTATCCCTCAAAACAGCACTCCTGAACCCAAAACTCCTCCCACTCTGACTTCTTCTGCACCTTCAGATGCTACTAACGTTGTTTTCAACAGCATGTACTCTCCCATCTCATCCTGTGGGGATGATAAAGAGGGCGAAGAGGACTTGGAACATGGGGAGTAGGAGGTGAGGATGTTGGAGAAAGCCGAGCTGTAGACAGACATCAGTGATAAAGTTTGAGGAGAACTCTCCTTGGATGGAAGAGAAGGGAGTGGGACGACTCCTATTTTGTCAATCTTTTAGCACTTTCACTTTACTGATCTAAAGAAGGATTTAGGTTTAAATCACTCTGTCTACATACACACCCTTTCTACTTCAGGCTGTAGAAGTGGAAAGTAACAGTTTATAACTCCACTATAGAGAACATGGAAAAGGAACGCCATTGCTCCAGGTGACTGATTTGATCTTTTTTTGCGTTTATCTCAAGTTTATCAAGCTGTTTACATCATATTTCATATTTTTTAGAAGGAAACAGAAACTTCGTAATTTTGGTATGCACAGTTTTGCTTTATGCAAGGCAAAACAAGAACCGTTGAAGATTTGGAGAAATATCGATCATGATGTGGAGTATGACTCCAGGAGGAAATCTCAAAAAACACCCCTTATTTTTTAACTTATTTATGTTTGCGTCCAAAACGACTGTTTATTGTTTGAAGTGGTGTATACAGAAAATCTTTAATGCTGAAAACTGGCTTTGCATTTGTCAACATTGTGAGTGATAATCTCTACTGCTCAGAGTAGGAAGGATAGTGTCATAGTCCTCAAAAACAGAACATTTGGATCACACACTGATAGATACGTTATACTGCATCCATTTCGTGAGTTTATAAAGCTGATTCAAAATGCCTTATGCCGTTTAAAGGTCCGTCTGAAAGCAACAATAACAAAAACTTGTAATTTTTGTTTAACGACTTACTGGAAGGTAGTTGCTAGGTAACTACACAAATACATTTCCTAACATCCCATTTTCTTGCCTTGCCTTACCCGAATACGTTGCAGAGCAGTTCAGCCATTTTTACAGATAAAGACTGTTTCTTTCAATGTATAGCGTTCCATTAGAGTTATAAAAACTTGTTGCATATTTTAAAATGAAAAAGGTTAGGTAGACTTACAAATGCTAACACTAAATCACGCTGTCTCTAGCTGTCATCTGCTCAGTGTGGCAGTGGATGTTTTTAAGCTTCCTATCAAGGTTGATTCGGGAACTTAACTTGAAACGGTTGTGTTGACCTTTATAAGTCTTAAGGACGAAGTACCTTAAGCTTGTGTACATTGTTGTCTATTTATATTGACATTAGTAACGCACAAATGTAAGACTGTCAGCAAAGCTTTGCCTTTTTTTCCACTTTATACTGACGCTAAACCTAAGACTCATC
The DNA here is from genome assembly GCA_032718565.1 of Distichodus sexfasciatus. Lineage (NCBI taxonomy): Eukaryota > Metazoa > Chordata > Actinopteri > Characiformes > Distichodontidae > Distichodus > Distichodus sexfasciatus. The sequence goes on along the minus strand of JAVGVS010000026.1, from coordinate 1,065,641 downwards.
CTCTTGTTCACAGTGGAATTACGTCTATTTCCCATGCTCACCTAGAATGTTTTGATTTCTTTAGTTCCCTCTAAAAAGTAAAATCTTGTGGGTGTAACGTTCTCTCAACTTTAGCACCACCTGCTGTAAATGACAGGGAATTTAAAAAGTGCCACATGGCCAGTAAGTCTCCAAATGTTTAATTACATACGGGATGTTAAGGTGATTGTTTCATGGTTTTTAGCACCAGACATGATGTTGATTGATGCTTTTTACTCTGACCTGTAGCAGAGTATTAGAGGTTTAAGTCAAAAACAATGGGGCAAAGAGACAATTCATCACTGCAGAGTGGAATTAGAACCTACAGTAGGATTTGAATAAAATTCAAATTTTGGTGCTCTAGTTTTGCTATAGTAACACCTGCTAAATCTTGATTTGATTCTCAAAGGCGTTGTAGTGCAAAGATAATGATCTTGCTCCAACCGTGCTTTGACAAACCAGACACCTAACTTGGGTGTCTATCCTGTAGTGTGTTAAACTGTTCTCATACAAACAAAATGTTTTTACATTCCTCTAAGAATCTGCCATCACGTTGCTTTGCTGTTATCAGCCGAAAAGAGAGTAAAAAAGAACATCTGATGCCTTGTGAGAGAATTTAATTGTGCTGTAATGCTTTGTACATAATAAATGACAGTACACAATGTTTTACATTCTTACTGAAACTTGTTTAGCTTTCTTTGAGGTTGCTCACCCGTTACCAGTTATGTTCTTGTGCGTTTAGCAAGCTCTAGTAAATGGGCGTTCTTGAAATGTCTTTTGCACGAGAAGCCCCTGAAAAGTTGTGTTTAGATTTCATCACTTTGTCCACTTTTAATCCACTCTGATTGATTATGCTGTGTATAATCTCTGTTGTCTCAGTAACAGTTTAATGTTTGGGTGCATGCTGTGGGAGCATTGGAGGTTGTGTCAAAATCAAAAGAGAGAAAAAAAAAATGTATATACAACTGTATGACTGACACAAGGCCTATTTACACCTTGGAAGGGCATGTTTGTGTATAAGACACACAGTGTGAATTCTTGACAGGCACAGTTTAAGCTGAAAGTAAATTAAGGCTGAATGACCAAAGATCTCATTAACTGGTGCATTTTCACAAGACAGTGTTCCAGTTCAGAAAATAAACATTATCTCAAGTAATATTAAATGGACAGATTCTTTCTGTCTTTTTGTAACACAATGTAAACATGAATGTGACATTCAACAAAAAGTTGCTGGACAGCTCAGGTTTAAGTAACTTAAAACATTCAGGCTTCTTGTAAATTTATAGAGAAAAAAACCTCACCAAACCAGATTTGGAACTTAACCAAAAAACGTACATGGGGAGCTGTAACATTTACATGCACACAAAGACACTTCTACTTCCTCAGTGAGATGCTTCTCAAACACCATGTCACGCTGAGTCATATTTGCACTGGGAGGCTTTTGGAGGTTCTCTATGTAACACTGATTTCTTCAACTTGTATCTTAGACGCTGAAAAAGTCAGTTAATTCTGTAGTGGTGTAACATTTAATGCTGAAAAGTAACTCGTCCAATCAAGCCAAATGCCTCAACACCTATGATTAAAACAGAAATAAAACTACTTGTGGGTGTCAAAAAAGTCAACTGACACTCCTATAACTTAATGTTGTATATCGCTCAGTATACCCCCCCCCCAAAAAAAAAGAACAAACAGTGAGGCTAGGTCAAAGGAACCTTTACCATGTGTAAACTTAGTGACAGTTCACAGAACTTCAAAAGGACCCATTCAGCCTTTTTAAAATTCTCTCATTGCAATTATGAGGTTGAAAAAGTCAGTAGGAATAGTGGCAATGATCACTTCCATGCATTGTGGCTTCAGGTTCCTCTCCATTTCCCCTTTACAATAGGGGAAAGTACATCACTGTCCATTTTATCTAGTCTCCATTACGGAGACCTGTTTCATGTTTCACAACCAGATTGACCTCTCACACACTTTGTGGCAAAACTAAGGAAAAAACTGAATTTTGTCTTTGCTATTAAAACAAAAGGGGAGAGGACTTCCAGTATTCCCAGGTGACCTAACACACTGTCTTTTGTCAGGTCAGTGGCGGCAGCAGTTGTAAAGATAGTCCTTTTTTTGGCCCAGGTCCACCCCTTTTTCTTCTGCAAGAAAACAAAATATCTGCTAAAATATTCATTTAATAAACTCTGAATTTCTGTTTTATTCTTTTATTTGAGGTACTGTAATTACTTCTTTTTATCTCCTGTTAGTTTGGTGTCTTTTTTAAGTGTACTCACATTACGGTGGAGTTGCTTTGATTCACTCACCTTGCATGAGGTCTAAAGCTGAGTTACTGAAGTCCTCTGCTACTTTCATGAAGAGTTCATCTGTAGGGAAGAATGACATGTTAAAGCTTTTCCATGTCCACTTATTTGCTTAAAGCGGACAATGCCAAAACACAGATTCTAACGTTCTGCTCACCAACATTGTTTCCTGTTTTGCTAGAAGTCTCAAAATGCTGTGCCCCTATTTCTGTGGAGGACAAGTGTTTGATTAGGATTCACTGAAATATCAACATAGATTCTTTCCACATCAATCCGAAAAATGTAACATGGGCACTTACCTTCAACAAAGTCCTGTACATCGTGATAGTCGACTTGGCGTGTGCTCCGGTCAGCTTCAGTGAGGTCGTTCTTGGTGCCACACAAGTAGATCTTGCAGTGCTGTAAAAGAACAGCGAGCAAGTCTTACCAGGTGAAACTCAGTAAATTATATCCTGGAGGTCTAACATTTTTTTCTTTTACTGAAAGGAAGAACTGGGCTGAGTACCTCTTCAAATGTCTGTAACTCTTTCACCCAGAACTTGGCCCTTTGAAAGCTGCTACTGTCAGTCAGGTCTAGGGAGCAATGATTCAACAGATCATCATGCTAAAGATAAACTGGGTGATTTCCCGCAAACCTTCAGGCAGAAAATAACTAGAAATGTCAGTGCAGATAATGCAGATGTGTTACACTTGACTTGCGACAGTCACCGTCACTTGACATGTGGACAACTTAAAAAAACAGCCTCCTACAGATATAGAAACATATTCATTAACATCCTTAAGAAGGATTTAAAAGTACCATAACAAACTATAGCAGCCCGTGCTCCTCTGTAGTAAATTCGACTCATGGCCTCGTACCGCTCAGATCCTGCCGTGTCCTGGATAGAAAGAAGATAATGTTTTCTATCCAGTTCTATCAATGTTTTGTTTCTCAACAAAATACTGATTGTCAGAAACTCATGAAAAAGTACACTGCAGTAGCATACTAACCCATATTCCTAATGTGATCACTTTGTCACCAATATTGACTGACTTGGCCACAAAAGCAGCTCCAATGGTCTATTGGGAAAAGGGCAACCAAGAGTTAGTTATGCAAGTTTTAATGCTAACTTGTTCAAGTGGCACCTTGCATTTCACAGCAGTCCTCAGACCCAACCAGACACGCCACATTTTAGCTTTGTCCCTACTAGTAATGTAATAGGTATGAAGCTTCAAGATTGCTTGGTTATTCATATTGGAAGATGGAATGGAGCAAAAATGTGAGTTGATGGTGGCACCAAAGACTGAATTAAGAAAAGCAGAAAAAAAGCATAGAACTTTGAGGTGGTGTCTAGGTCAGGAGACTAAGAAGGGCTCTGATCTGCGTGTGGGGTGGAAGCGGCACAGTGGTCTAAGTGACTGAAACGCTTTGTTGGTAATCATACATTTGGAGATTTGGGGAACCGCCAGTTCTTTAGACCATGACTTTGTCACTTAACCACTGTATTGTATTAAACCCTTAGCGCAGGGAGACTTGCCCTGTATTCTGGGAATGACTAACTTGCAGTTAATTAACTGGGAGTCTAATGTCAGGGAGTTTAATGATCATCTCCTTGACTGATTAAGGAAATCGGTACATAGCAACCAGCACCTTTATACAGCCCAAAAGAAGCCAGAAGACAGCCATACTCACATTTTGATATGGTCCAACAAGAAAGCGATGGTGCACGTATCTCTCCACCAGGCTGGTTTTGCCCACACTCTCCTTGCCCAGCATGACGACCTTGGCATCCACCCTCATGGCTGTCATGGCTTATTGTGCCGAACTGGAGACGAAAACTGAAAAGGAGTCATCGGGGTAACGTTACGTCACTTTTACTCCATTGTTTACACGCCAAATCACGGTATCAATAAACGAGAGAATTACAAATAAAACACTACTAACCAGCATTGGGATTACAAATGATAGTAAACGAAGTGAATCTACACGAGACGAGACAAAGCGGGAATAAAAACGGAACGATAAGGCACGCGCCGATTTCACAACACCAAGGAAACCGAACGGTAAGACTCACTGAGTAATGCGGGCTAATAAACATGAATGTAATTCAGTAAAAAAGAGTGACGTATACTGTGACCCAAACTACATTTACCTGGAATTGTTTCTGGACTTACCTCTTGTCTAGATGTCTCGAATAATGAGAGAACCTGTAGTCGGGCGGCTGTTTATTTACGCCGTTAGCTCCTGGTTTGGCTAACAGCTACGTCGCCAGCTAGAAGTTAGTCGCATGAGCTCAGCCTCGCGATAAAAGCCGCGGCACAGCTCATAACCGACACATTCGCGTTTCTCTCTTCAGTTTCTCAGCTTGACATTAGCTAACTGACCCGCTAGCTATTTTCTAGCTAGCTTAATATTTACTACACTTGGCAAGGCGAATGTTGTAGGTAATGTATTTTTATTTGATGGTAAATCAGTGAAAAAAAACTCCTCGGTTGAGTCCAAACCGCGCGGATATATAGGCTTCAGTATCGCATGGAGTCAAACCCTGGCATCCTTAGAGACAGAGTTTTAAATGTCGTGAAGTTGAACAAATAAACACTCCTGCTCGCCGAAGGGCTCGAAAGCGTCCCTGCCTACATCCCAAACCGCAAGCGTACTAAGAAGTATGTTAATAAATTGATCTGAGACTAGGGCCGTGTCCCATTATACACAATTCGGCTAAGTGCACTAGGGTTTTTTAAATTAGTGATGTTTAACGGCGTAAGGCGTAGAATTATCACCTTTTATAATCATTTATTATTATTATTATTATTATTATTATTATTTATTAGCGGGCCACTAACTATTTTGTAGGAGCTATTTATGATTGACCCAGGTGTGACTTATTTATTAGTAACAATGACAATAATAATAATAATAATCATCATCATCATCATCATCATCTTTTCATTAGGACCTGCATAGTTTACTTTGAACAGTCCTTGGCTCCAGACAGCCAACTGGAGCTGATATTACATGACATCCATGGTGGACGGGTGTAGTGGGGAAAAATCAGCACACTATAGTACGACAGGTCGACAGGTGACATCTAGCAGATACCCCTCTTGAAACGCTACGGTTCGGAACGGGACAGTCAGTCAGTAGTGGAAAATCGACCTGGAATGAGTACGGGTCGGGACGGTTTTGTTCAATTTTCTTAAAAGGTTCACAGGAAAATATGAATCTACCTAACAATATGCATATCCTATCCTACCTCCAGCACTACCATTTCTGGGTCTCTGAGCAAGATCCTTAACGTTAAGTTGCTCGTAGGGAGACTGGGAGACGCTGCAAATGCTGTAATGTATGGGAAATCTCCGTCTGCCAAACTCCAAAATAATATTCGGACTCATTAGGATGTGTTGAGTTAAAGATTTCTTGTAGTGTCCTATTACACATTCCTCCGTTAAGATTTTTTTTGTGGAGGTGAGTTTAAGATAAAGTTTCAGAGTGTGTAGAGTACAGCTGTGGATGCGAATTTGGGTCCCGAAGCCCTTTTTGTACATGTGATTTCACTAGGAACAGCGTGTGCGAGGTGACAAGTGCCTGTGTCTACCTATAACTCACACTCAATGTGTGTGTACAAGCGGTAGCAAACGCAGGCTATTTTAAGCTCTTATAAGACAATAAAAAGTTCTTTTGTCTGTCTAACGGGCAGTTAGCGCATAATATATGTTTTGGGTGAAATGGTCGACTTTACTTCCAAAATGTAGTCAAAAAGAAAAAGAAAGAAAAAAAAAAAGATACTTATGCATTACACTTTGAAGTGCTTTCATAAATAACTGCAGACACCACCCGCAATTAATGTAGGCAGGTTTTTTATTTTTAAAAATCCTTTCTTATGTGGCTAATAGGTTTTGGTAAGATAACTGATTTGGTGAATTGGTTAAATATTATGTACTTGATTGTGTTTTGTTACGTCTACCCCACACCCCAGTCCGCGGAAAAATTGTCGAAATGAAACTGGTCCGTGGTGCCAAAAAGGTTGGGGACCACTGCTATAGAGTGTTTTCCACGTTATTTTCGTACATTTACTATCAGCTGTCATGTTGTTAAATGGTCAAATACTAGATGATTAGTTAAATCCCTGCTGTCATATCTTGATATTTAGAGACCAACATACCTGGGTTTGGTTTGTCGCCATTGTTTGTTTTTCCTTTTGGAGTTCTACCTTGTGCTGAGGAATGGTATTGCATCTTAATCACCTCGTCTCCAATAAACGCGAATGGAAACACAAACTGCATTTTTACATTCGAGGAGATGGCTTGGGCTTTTCGTAATACTTTAGCAGACTTTGCTGCAGTATGGTTAGCAGTACCGTTATAGAAAGACACCTCAATGGACACTGTGCAAGGCTCAAAGAATGAGGACATTGTTGGGGAAAAAAGGGTCCGAAGAATTCCGCAGTTTGGAAATATTTTGGCTACTTAAAGTCCGATACGAAGCAGAGTGGCGCACTTCTTTGCTGTGTCTCTTCATACAAGACCGATTTAGAGCTGAAACGATTATTCGAATACTTCGTTTTAATTTCAACTTCACTCGCTAGAGCCTGCGCCGCTTGTGTTTCACACGGACGCTTATTAGTGACGCACAACGTTTTCAGTGGCGCGATCAAGACAAGACCTGATCCCTCTGTATGTGGCAGTATTTGTGAGATATTCCTTGCACAAAAACAAGGAAATGCATAAAAGCGCATAAATGACATTTTTCATGATGTGAACACACGCTGTATTTGTGAGCCTCCGCGTGGCGCCATTACAATCAAAACGTCCTTTATTACAGACCGACGTATATTTAAGCTGATAAATAACCACAGCGTTCTACTCACAATACAGCCGTTTATTCAGACTTTCCCCCGCCGTTTCCTTAAGTTCATTCTGGAACAGCCTAACAGTTTTAATGTGGTGGCTCCTGGGGGCGCGTATGAAAGGGAGCTTCAATGAGGGGCTTGTAGTTTCTCTTCCAGAAAAGACCAACAGCAACTCATTTTATATAGACCAAATTGGTTCAAAATGATCCATTTTCTTCATCTTAAATTGATTGGATACTTTTTTCAAATTTGATAATGTTGTAACAATCAATAGTAAAAGCAGATATGTAGAACATTTATCTATCAAATGAAAAAAAAATCTATATTTGATGGATATCAAATGGATAAAGTGTTAAAATGTTTAAGCCATAGAATGCATAGTAAAAACTCAGCAATAGAACAGACAGCGTTCCTACTATTCCTAGTAATTATGTCTACAGTTTCAGGCACTTTTTATTTTACATAAAGCTAAAAAAATAAACATTTCTACGAACTGGGTCAGTTTTCATCAAAAATGTGCTGGTGTCAGCATTTACACATCATACTATGACTGAGTAGTGCAGGGCGTCCTGAACACAACATAAGCATGTATGGCTAACTTCTACTCACACACTAGAATAAGCCTAAAAACATAGGTAGTCTTTTTTCTGTTTTAAAAAAATATTTTATCCGAGTACTTGATTAATCAAATCGTTAGAATACTTGATAAAAAAAAAAATCAATGTTCAACGTTAAATAATATTAAACTAAAATGAATGTTATGATGTCTTCACTCTTCACACATCTCAGTTACAAATAAAAAAGGTGGTTTGACAGTGATTTGACTTATATCGTGATATATCTCGATATCGTCTGATATGAATAAAAAAAAGATAGAATCCCCGATTTTTTCCATACTTCGCCCACTATATATATATATATATATATACACACACACACATATATACAAATCATTTATTTATTTATTTATATATATAGATAGATATATATATAGATAGATATAGATATATAGATATATAGATAGATATATATGATTTTCATATGTATTGTCGTAATTATGTATTATGGTAATTATGTATTATGTTTAAGAATTGTTTTGCACGTTTGGCAAGTTGGTTAGGAAAGGAAGTCTTACTAATTTGAGTCCAAAAACTGATCTGGCAGCAGCATTCTGTATGAATTATCAGAGTAAATCCTGTATTAAATTTGACTGAATACTAACCTCCCAAATTGGGAAACAGAGTTTCGACCAGAGCTATTCTATAGAAGTCCAAAGTAGAACACAGATGTCACAAGTCACAAAAAGTACACAGAAAGCATAGCTTTATTGACTGCACTGGTCAAACACACCAGGGTGCTGGGCAATGATAGCGACAAGTGGAGGAGCCAAAGTGAACGCAGCTGTCTTTAAGGTAACACAAACAGCAGGCAGATACAGTCAAGATGGATTATCATATTGCTTTAAGGTCTGCTTACATGGAAACATTTTTACAAAAAAGGAAAATAGGTTTTTACACTAATGAAAAATACTTTTTTTTGTCTCTTGTTCTCCTACAAAGATGATCTGTAATACAACAAAAATAAATATAGCAAAAAAAGCCCAAAATAATTTAAAATAGCTCTTCTTTTCTCCTCAATATATGTTCAGTATTTCTCTCTTATTAACAAATGGCACAACAAAGAATACAGAAGGATAAACTCCTGCAACATTCATATAATCGTATTAAGAGCCAATGTTGAGGACTGTACATGACAGCAGAAATGTCAGCACAGGTAATGTTAACGCATTTACAAGATGAGTAACGGTGTCACTGGTACATGGGGTATAACTGTTAGCATATCCTGATCAACAGCTTTGTTTCCTCATCTTGAACTTCCCTTTAATGAAAGACGTTTAATCAAAAATATTTACTGAAGTAGATGCTTTAGTAAAAGCATTAATGGACCAAACACTGGAAGGGCCTTTGAGGAGGATATTTGGGGACTTGTATATGAAATGTAAAAAGGTTGCCAAGAAACTGTTGAGCTACAGAGATCCATGTGTTTAGGAAGTTATTGTATTAATTAGTCAATTTGAACTCTTTAAACTTAAAGGAATATGGCACTGCATTTACCAACCTCATGGTCCAACATATTACACCACAAACTGCAGAAACTCTGCTTTCTCTTTTCAGGAAAGCTGCTAACACACTGACTGCTCTTAACCATTTTAAATACATCAGAATATGGCTTCAGCACATTTCCAGCATTTAGTGTGCTCTTGGAACACACACACATATTCCAGAAATGTTTCCCTGCTCTTGTTAGAAGCTGAACGACTTTGCAGATGGTCTGTAAATAAGATGTAAAAGCAAAAAGTTTGGGGAAAAATACATAATGGAAAGTCATTTTTTGCCTTTCACGCTCCGAAAAGTATTTTTAAAACCAGAGCCACAAAATGTTGAAGCTGAGAGAAGCAGTCTATGGGCAGCAACTTTCTATCAAGCACTTTAAAGTAATTCTTGTGGCACATGAACATTAGATAAAAGCGTACAGACCCCTGCATCAGGAGCGAAAAGACGTTTCCAAAGGCACAGTATTCTATGTTTACTGTGGGTGAATACAAAACTAGAGCTGGGTAGTATAAAGGTAGAACTGGCATCCCATCCAAAATCTGCCCCTACTACTTGTCATTTACTATCATATATCCATTGCACATTCAGGTGCATAAATGATTTTTACTTTACAAAACACTGATACTGTAACGTTTAAAGGAATTGTGGGCTTCTTTGAGTAATGGATACCTGTAAAATAACAAACAAAAATACCACAAATATTTCCAGACAGTATAGAAAGAATTATAACAACCCTCAATCCAACTAAATTTGGATTACAGTAGGCTACTTGGATACACACACATACAGCCACTATCTGCTGGATTATTCTGCAAAGAACCTGCTTTGAAAATAGCGTTATCTTTGAGAAATTAAACGTTCTGCCCCATGAGATCTCTTAATCATGTATACTGTAAGTGCAGGAGACTGCATGCTTTCTTGAATTAATGCATGCACCTCAACCTAAAAAAACAGATTTATGCTGGTTTCTGTTGAGAATAGTAACCAGGGAGGTGATGACCAGCATGCTGCTCTGCACTGGCCTTTTATGGGGGAAGTAAAAAAATTTTTAAGTTCACACTCCGTTTCATCAGACTTCATCACCTGTCAAAAGGACTTCCAAACTCACGCACGGCTGCCTGGGGGGAAAAACCAGCAAGCCGGACACAGCAGCTGGCTCTGGGTGAACAAAAGGAACCAGGTGGATCCTCCATTGTTGTAAAATGTCACATCAGTTTGTTAGTAAAAACAGTTGCAGAATTAAAAAAACAAAACAAAATGGGACAGTAGGTAAGTGCAAAAAAGAACAAAAAGCAGTTACAGCAAAAAGGCAAGATATTTGTTTTTCTTGGGCTTAAACATATTCTAAAAGAAATACTATATATGAGTTGTTTTCTTACTTACCCTTTAAATGAGACATTTGCAGGTTTTCCCAAATCCTTTAAAGGTATTACACACTGTAGAGAGTAAACTCATTCCGTACTCTTTGTGCTTTCGGAATTATTTAAAACGTTTGGATTATTCAGTCACACAGTTTGAGCTCACCTTTTTTGTAAACAGCTTCTATTATTTTTGTTAACTCAAATCTTTATGGAACGTTTCAATCAACAAACTCGGAATAAGTGCATGAGAAATGAAACTGCTGAAATGCATATCTTGCCTTCTTACTTTAAAAAAACGTACTATTTTGTGTATGTATTTGCAATGTTCCCTGCTGTCCCGGCGTTTTTGCAATTGAGATTAGTACATACCATCACTGTTCCATGACTGAGGATATATACTGTATTTAAGGCTGGAAAACCTACTCATAACCACAACAATGTAATCTACTACTAATACGCAAGAGGCCTGAACACATAAAGCAGCTAAAACAAGACCGTAGCAGTTGTTGACCTTGCTCCATGCAACACAGCAGTTGTGGTTTGTGTTTACTGCCTAATAGAAGTTACAAAAAGTTTAAAGATGCACATTTCCACAAATGCCCAGATTGAGAGCTAATCGATTTCTAAGGCGAATAAATAACACCCAAACGTTTCCATCTATTTAAAAAAATGGGTAAGCTTCCACTCTCAGCTCATTTATTTCAGTGCAAACGCCAGTAAGATGACATTCAAAAGTCATTACACTAATCTGAAGTTTTCCTCTGGGTCGTCTCAGTGCCATGTGTGAGTTTGGGTGAGCTCTCTTTTATTCTTTGTTGAAAAAATAAACATAATTATTATAGAGAAATCTTCTCCGGCTAATATTATTGATGCTACTGGGAGATTATGGTGATACGACTCTCAACTGACTCACTTTAGTTGTGTTTATACCATGCCACCTTTCTGCAAACAAACAGACTGATTTCAGCTCAGTGGCAATGCTGACTGATTAACAACTGAGGCTCTAAACCAAGTGAAGCTCTCAGTATGGACGTTTCCGCAGTAACAGGGATCACTTGCTTGTTCTTTGGCATCATCCGAAAAAAGCCTTTAAAATGTATTGAGAGGAAACCTCTTAGTAGTCATCGTTACTCGTAGTAGATTCACACGCATGGAAAATATCTCATGATTCATTTCTCGTTATTTGATTGAGTTCAAGCTCTTCCTCTTTAACCCTGAGACATACACTATGGGGTGCTTCATATAATTTTGGGCTGAAATTAGGAGTTTTGCATCAAGTCCATAATAATGGACTCACCAAAGTTGTTGGTGTGAATCTATAAACAGGTGATTTTTTTTGTAGGAAGTGTTTTACTCGTCCATCTTAATAACCATCTAAGTGCTTAGGTTAGTTGTTGGGTTGATTCATGCAAATGCATTTTTTTCAGGCACTATACTAAAAGCTTCAAACTTCAGCTTAGCGAACATTTGGATCACACAAAGGGGTTTCGTCCCGTCTGCCTCTCTGATTATATCAAAGCAGGAAAACAAGCTGATTACCTTGTCACAGGGGAGAAAGTAAAGGCACACGTCTTAAAAAATATCTCTCCTCGTTCTCTCTGAGTCAGCCTCTACCATTGGAAGAAAGTGGGAAAAATAAGTGCTGACTCAAGGTTGGATCTGTCTGTACTGCTTGTGTAGATATAGGCAAGAGCTCTTTTTGTCTGTGAATTAGATCTTTTTTTAACTAAATAAATTCTTGGTGTGATGTGCAGATGTGCTACCGTCCCTGTTTAATACTTGTGCTTTTAAGGACATAGAATTGCTTGACATTTCTCCATACATCATTTTCCAAACAAAAAAATTGGTCACGTCCACCCTTCGGACTTGGTACGTTTCTATAGGAAGTATACAGCCTGGAACTAGCTTCATAATGCCCAGAATTCCCACTCATGGGCGTATTACTGACTTTGCTGAGCCAGTGAAGGAAATCCAATCCAATCGCAACAATAAGAAAAGAAAGACATTAGAAGACTGAATTAAAAAAGCAGTTTTGGTTCTAGAAAGCAATCCATAAACAAAATCGGAGTGTAGGCGCGATACTGAAAGGAGAGGGGGGGGAATAAGGATCATGGCATTTCAAAGAATTTCTGAAATGATTTTTTTCCCGGCTGTCGTCTTTCGATTCCCGTTTTTTTTTTTTAGGAGGCCAGGATGCCTCGCCTCAGGACCTCGTCGCTCCCAGAGCGCAGCGGGGTCAGGTGCAACTTGCGTCTGGCCGAGAGCAAGTCCGAGTCGCTCTGCTCGGCATCGGAGAAGTACCCATCGGTCTCGGCGTCCGGTGGTGAGCCGTCTTTCCTGTTGCCTCTGCCTCCGCCTCCTCCGTCCTGTAGGGACGCTGCCTCCGAGGCTGCCGTTTTAAAGCGGGACTTGCCCTGCCTCGGTAGCCGAACCCGTAAGGCCACACGCGAGCTCCTGCCGCCAGCGCTGCCGCTCTCCGTTTCCAGAGCGGATGCCGGGTCGCCGGACGCAGCCTCCCACGGCTCGTGCCTCTCGGAAATGTGACAGGAATCCATTTTGGAAATTGGAGGCTGGAGCAATTCAGCCTTGTCCTCTCCGTCGCCGCCGGCGCTCTGGGTTTGGCTGTGGCGACGATGATGGTGGTGGTGGTGACGGTGGCGCAGAGCTTTGGGTTGTCGCGTTCGCGTTCTCTCACCTCGCCTGCTGCCGCGAGCTCCCCGACGTTCAACGCCGCTCTTGCTTTTCGGTGAGGACCCGGCGAATGCGACTCGCCCCGGAGCCGCCTGTTTGTGCCCCCCGGTGCGGGGTTTGCCCTTGGCCTTGCGTCCCAGCTGAGGGGTTTTCCAGGCGGACTTGATAGAGTGGTCCATCATCAGGTTGAGCAGGTTCTCCTCTCCCTGCAGCAGTTGATCGGACAGTAAACTCACTGAGGAGTCGCGTGACTCACCCGCTAACGCCCACTGACTCAGCACGTTGTCTGCTGTGATCTGCACGGACTGCGCCAGCCAGCTGTCAAACAGAGGACTGTCCAGCGGGAAACCTGAGAGAAAAACACCAGAGGTCAACAAACACCTTATGTGTTGTATAAATGTGAATATAAACACTTATTAGGGTGGTAGGATCAATATCAATCAATATCAATATCACGGTTCATTGAACATTTTACCTTTATTATGAAAAATAAGCTTTGTTTTTCGTCCTCATACTTCACAGACCTGTTAATATGCTCAACTATTAAAGCCGGGACACTTCCAATGAAAGAGCACAAAACTTTGCGGTTTTAAAATAACTCAAGGAAAACACACACAGAGGTGGAGGTAGTTTGGAGTCATGTGACAAAATGAGCAGTATTACGGCTTTATGGGAACTCACACTGGGGTAAAATTAACAGTATACTTTTTTGAGTATTAACAGAATGTTAAAAATTCTTGAAATATCGTCATATCCAAGATTACATCGATTAGAGGTTCTGAATGTTGATTTAGCACTGTGGCCTCACAACGAGAAGGTCCTGGGTTCGATCCCCGGGTCGGCCGTGGTGTCTTTCTGTGTGGAGTTTGCATGCTCTCCCCGTGTTCGTGTGGGTTTTCTCCGGCTGCTCCGGTTTCCTCCCACAGTCCAAAAGCATGCAATATAGGTTAATTGGCAACTCAAAATTGGCCCCCTAAGGTGTGAATGTGAGTGTGATTGTGTGAGTGTGTGTTGCCCTGCAGTTTGTTGGCACCTGACCCTGCCTTGCGCCCGTAAGTTCCTGGGATAGGCTCTGGTCCCTCCGCGAGCCCGGTTGGGTTAAGCGGAGTGGATGATGAATGAATAATTGCTCAGCCCTAATATATACACATAATAACACGCTGTAACAATTACTCAAACAGGAAACCCTCCAGTCTTTCCTCTAAAAAAGGTGTCACAATCAACACCACCATGCAAAAAATGCCTTAGCTTTTATATAGAGAACTGGTGCTGGTGACAGCGCTGTGTAAACCTATTTTTTGCTTCCAACAAACCAGACTTTCCTGTGTTTTAGAATGTAGTCTTAAGGAATAGTATTTATTCATGTTTGCCGTACCTCCTGCCTCATTTCCTTAGTAAAACATACTGACATGAGGGGTCGCTCAAGACTTCACAGTTCTGTATAAATTGGGTAAAGCAGTATTTGCCTCTGCTAGAGCTTGAAAAATACAAATACGTATATGTCTAATAAGTAAACTATAAAACAAGCTAATTTTTTTCGTATTATTTTATATAAAAGTGGAATGACGGTAGAATTTCTGCAGTGTTTCCCCTACCATTATTAGGGCCCTATGATTTCCGTGATGCGGAAAACGTGGACGGAATCGCGGAATTAAACAAATAAAATGGAATCTGTTGTAAAACGCGGAATGTTGTATAATTCGCTGATATCGGTGTGTGGGCAAAGCAATGGTTTCTAATCAATTTTGGCCGCTGCAGCCCCCTGTACGTGTTACCTGTTGAGGTGGGACTCAGCTTTCCACACACACACAAACGCACAGACACAGAGGGTAAAAAGTCAACGGTCAGCTATGCCGAAGAGGCTTGCTGAAACACCGAAGTCCTCAAAAAATTAAGGAATTCAAGTGTTAGTGCTAAGTTTAGAGCAGAACAATAACCAAATGATTTTTATGAATCGGGAGAACAGCTCTTTTGTAAGTTTTGCCAGCACACGACAGACTGGACCCGCAAGAACACATAACGACCACTTACAGTCAAAAACTCATCAGAAACGTTTCGTTTTGCACCAAAAAAATGAATGTTTTTTGTTGTTTACAGGTTAATGTTTTACCAAAGCAGTAAAGGTTCTGCTGAACCCCAGCACTTTGTTGAAGTTGAATAACAGTCCTTTAATGTGTGATTTTTTCCTATTGCATTGTCCTTTTTTCCATCCAGGATTCAGAATTCAGGATAAAACAGATTTCATAGGGCCCTACATTATATTAGGTGGAAAACCCACCGCCCCCTTGAAGCTCAAGTGAATTGTCTTAAAAAAAAATTCTATATAGCGTCAGATCACAACAGACGTCATGCTGCTGTTAGATCAGAGTCTACCACGTGCACATACCCAGCTCTTGGAGAAGGGAAGAGTTGTTCTCGGACACCCATCTTTCTTTCTTTTCTGAGTTCTTCCTCTGGTCCTTTCTCCTCTCCCTCACTCCGTTCTGGTGTCCCCTCTCAGCATTCAGAGTTTTTTCTAAAGGGAACAGGAAACGAAATCCCAGGTTAGATCTAAGCCAGTCTCTTAAACAGACACACATCCTAAATAAGGTACTCAATACTAATACTACATTAAAAATACTAAATTAAGGCTAAAGGCCTTATTTAACATTTAAAAAATCACAAATGTCTTCAGAACAATATATGCAACACTAGTATCCTTTGAACACAACAAATACACAACAAAAACACAACTACGGTTATTTTCTAATACACTGTTCATTATTTCAGCCCAAATTTCCATTTCTTTATATGTGCAAGCCTTCATGCGTTTGTGTGTATGTATGAGAGTATGTGTGTGTGTGTGTTTACCTCCAGCCAGGTCCTCTTCTAACAGCTGAATCTGCAGATTGAAGATCTTCTCTTGCAGGTTGCACAAGCTGTGCTTCGTCCTCTCTCTTCGTGTAATCATGTAACACAAGTTCCTCACCTGATCAGGTACACACACACACACACAAACACACACACACACAAACACACTTGTTAGACAGGCAGCGTATGCCCAAATATTCATCACAGGCATTTGAATTTTGGATGTGGAATTTTTGTTTTTCAACTTTTTGAACAATAACTATAGTTAACTGGAATAGTTACTAGTGTAATGTAGTGGTTATGGAGAGCCCCTGTAGGTCTCTGATTCTAGTCCAAAACTGGTAAAGGTACCACTGAGGTACCCCTGAGCAAAGCATCGTCTCCAAGCATTGCTCCCCGGGCACTGCCAAAAAGCTGCCCACTGCTCCTTTAGGGATGGGTCAAATGCAGCTGTCATTTGTGGTGCAATGTGTGCTGTGCTGTGTTCACAATGACAAATAATCACTCACACAAAAGTGTTCTGCTTTCTATACATATATTCTGAATCTCCTCTGTTCACTAGGATGCAATGCAAATATAACGTTTTCTCTGGAAAGCTCACAGAACTCAAAATAAATGTGGAACTGAAATTAAATCAGGACATTGGAGATCTGATCTGTGTCAATCCCTATCCCTATTCTACCATTTATTATGGGGATCGACATAATTCAGGGTCTATAATGATACTGATTATTCCTGATCAGGGAGACTGAGAACCTATATTTTGAACTGATATTTGGCTGCTGTAAAAATGAAATATCATGTTAAAAAAAGTGGAATAACAAATACTCCAAAACTTAAAACACCTTTTAGCATATGTTTAATTCTGAGACGTTTTCATAAGATACAGGATGCTCCCAGCTTGTGTCAAAATGCCAACCTTTCAGTGCCTTCAGCCTCCGATGTTGATAGACTAAACTAACAAATCAGCTACCATCACTACATCAGAGCCAAAGTAGTGCATTTTTTTATTAATTTGTTTATCAGCATGTCGGTGGCCGATACCCATAACCATTCCCGGGAAGTCGGAGTGTTTGTGGTGACCAATTTTGAGTGTTTTGAGAAAAGTACATAAATGTAATTATCAATAATCACAAGTGCTAAATATTGGCAGCAGGCAAATAATCAGTCAAACACCAGATTAGTATAATAAAGAATAAAGATGATAAAGATTACTCGCGTTTGTTGGGGAAAGCAGTGCTACTCACCCTCTCCAGGTCCTGTCTCAGGTGAGTGAAGAGTCTGAGTCGGCGGTAGAGTACGTCCTGCTCCTGCTGGGCCAGGTTGTCCACCTCGTCCCTCTTCAGCGTGACCAGGGGACGGTTGAAGTTGGCCCTGCGGCGCAGCTTCCAAAACTGGTAGAGAAAGTCAATGTGGGCGTCGGGGAGCCCCAGCCTCTCAGCAACTTCCTTGGGGTCGACCAGCTGGTAAAACTCGTCTTCCAGCTCCTGGAGCTTCTGCTTGCGCTGGCTGGTCTTGTCCGATTCTGTTTGGTCCCGGTCTGAACGTTCTGATTGCACTGTCGCTCGGTCTCCCTCTGCCTGCTCGGCCCCTGCGTGTCGGGACTCGGCCTTCCCGCCGTTTGACAAGCTGCTGCTGTGCTCCAAGCAAAAGGACTTGAAGCGCACCTCGTCGTTTTCGGCCAGGAGGGTGCGCATCTCCAGGCCGTGGTCGAAGGCGCAGGTCACGTGAAAGGCCACAATGCAGGAAGGCATGGAGCACTGAATTTAAAAAAGAAAAAACATGTTCGCATTTTACCACAATATTTTCAATATTTTTTTATCTGATGCCGTCTACACTAGAGGTTGACTTAACGTTTGTGTCTGTAACAGGTGATAAATGACCAAAAAGAAATGGGAAGAAAGAAGATGGACCTTTAACAATGTTAGGAGTGTTGTCATTGCAAAGACTGTCCACAAGAGGGCACTACACTGCAATTGCCCTTCTGTTATTTCTTAAAACTCAGGTGAGGATACCTTCACCTGAGAAGTTTCCCTGTTTATATTTTGTTTTTTTCTGGAGACAAATCATTTGATATATCATTATATATTTTCACTATATCTCATTACATGTTCTAACTTATCTAAATAAATCCAAATATAAATAAAAATATCCAAAAAAATATCCAAAACCTATAACTGTTATGGTCTAGTATAAACTGCAATGTTTTTCTCATACCATTACAATAATATATCATCTATTAATTGATAATGAACTCTAAAATCCTAAAATGAACTCTAAGCTCATGACACCCATTTTTTTTTACTGACTGTGTGTGTGTGTGTGTTGTACCTGTATGCAGGTGCCGGTGTGTTCTCGGCAAAGGCTGCAGGACAAGGCCCAGCGGCTGGCGGGAATGTGGGACACCTTAGTGATGGGCTCCATCTTTTCAGGGCACCCAATACTAACCTGTAATTAAAAATACAACATTAAAAATACAAACTGTGGAGGTGGATGCAGATTCACGGCAGGAGGATGAAAATCAGAGTTCAATCAATATGTGCTAAGTGAAGATAAGCTGGTGATTGGCCCTTTAACAGATAACAAAAATACCAGGAAAAAAGGAAAAAGGAAGACTGTGCTACAAATGTAGTCCCTGCATAGTTTGACCAGCAGAGGACAACACAGCAACTGGATTTGTCTGACTTGCTCTCTCTATATATGTACTTTTGTTTAAAGTAGTATTTAGTATTGAAAATACTGAATATAACATAGACATTTTGACTACTGAAGTCATGAATGAAAAATGGCATAAACAGATCTGCTTGCAGTGGTCAAAGATAAAATAAGGTAAACTTATGTATAAATATTATTAACTATATTTTTGTCTCTCGTAGATTTGACCTTTTATAAAACTGTTTACATGACAAACGTGAAAGTTTCTGTCCTATATAAGAACTTTTTGGTTGACTGTTTGCAAGGAGATAAAGGAACATGAGCAGTATGGATTCTACCTCAGGGATCCATAAGGCACAGCTGACGTGGACCCACTTAGTTCCACTGCGCGTTGGCTTCAGAGCTCCTCCTCTCTTGGGACACAACAGGCATTTGGGCTGCACCCCAAGGGCACACGTCCGACACAACCAGTTCCCCTGGGGCACTTTTAGGATACCATAACATGCCTTTAAAGACATACAAGACAAGACATTTAACTTGGTCAACTTACACTAATAAGATTCTAAAATTAATCTCATGAATCTTCAAAATGTGAAATAGAAAACCTTACAAAAAGAAAACGTTTGCAGCATACTTGTGGTTAATTTTTGGCAAACAGTGGAGTTTACCAGAACATGTTGCCATTGTCAGCAACTAGTTGCAAACTTGCAGCAATGTTCTGGCGACAATGACACATTGTCAATAGTGGCAAATGTATTTGCCAGTGATTTGCCAAAACAATTTGCCAGTAACTGCAAACTTGTAGTGAACTTTTGGTGACAAATTTACAAGTTTGCCTCGAGTCCACCACAAGTTTGCCACCAACCTAATTTTCATGTGAAAATATGACCTTCCTGCAGATGTGCGGCAAGATGGCCAAAGGTTAACGACAACTGTTGCGGCAAGATGGCCAAAGGTTAACGACAACTGTTTGCCAGAAGTCTAAATTTCTTGTAGGGGAATGCAATAGTTCCTGATGTCAGCGACTTCAGCGTTACTATATTTTGATTTTAGTTAGCCTTATACAACCAGGCTGATTACCACTCTTAATCTCAGATTAAAGACTGTCCAACATCAACCAATTTCATCTTCCAGAAGCAAGTGCAGAAGGCAACCGGGTTGATTTGTGTTAGTGAAAATACGGCAATATGTAGAAAGTGCAGTTACACCTCACAGCCACGTGGTGGCTCCTGGTAAAATACTGCACGTTTCACGCTCTCTGGTGAAATTGTTTGTGCACATCAGTTTTAAAAAACATTTCTGCATCTTTTAATAATGATTGCAGTGATTGTCATGGTTATTCTGATTACAATAATGCTAATATTTAACGTAATTTAACGTGGACTATAAAATGCAAAAATGACTCAGACTAAAGGAAACTTCTGTAATCATGCTATACCTGGTGTACACAGATGTTGCACTTATCACAGAACACCATCTCGTTGCCGTCCTCACCGTCAGGCGAACGGCAAACATCACAAACAACATCTTCATCATACTCAATGCCCAAACCCTCCTCAGTCTCGATGGCCTGCTGCATGTTGACTTCACACTGACTCTCCAGCTCCACCAGGACCTGCTCCATGGTCAGCTCATCCAGCTCTGGCAGTGCTACAGGACATACAACAAGGGATATCATTTTTTTTTTAAACTCTCAAACAGTGCTTTGTGATTTTACTTGCTAATATATTTATAGTGACAAAGAAATTCAGATATTAATAGAAGACTTAATTTTTCATTTCTTATGAATGTTTAAATGTTTAAACATTCAATGTTTAAATGTTAAATGTCTAAATGTTTATTTTTGTGTAACTGTTCTTATCATAATGATGGTGAAAACATCAGGATTATAATATCAATGAAGATCATTTGGGTCCAATGGGGAACGTTCTAGTTAACAGCTTTTTCATATGCTTATGGAGTAAATATTTCCCTGTGTTCCTTATACTTGTGACTACCAAATTTATTATTTTTAAGCATAGCTAAAGTGATGCCAATAATGTCTTAGCAAATGTCAACTAGCTGAGAATATCATAGTAGATCAACTACATCAGTGAAAAGCTAGAATTTGGCTGTGTATTTTTAACTACTACTTTATTTCCCAATATTTATCATCTGTAGTGGCAGAAGCCAGATAAAACATGATGTATGTGCTATATATGATGTGTGCAATGCAGTTCTGAATCCATTCAATTCAATTCAGTGTAGTGCTCTTTACAAAAGACATTGTAAACAAAGTGTCACAAAGCGCTTTAAGTGACTGGTTTGAGCTCGTGTGTATGTACAGTTGTGTGCAAGTGTGAATCCATACCCAGCTCTCTGAACTCAGCGTTGACCAGCTCCAGCCAGGCCACATCCAGATCGTCCAGATCATACAAACTCATTGAGTCTGAGAGAATCCGTGAGTCTCCAAATCTGAACTCTGAATGGTCCAGGCTCTGGGTTGGCGAGAAGAACGGAATCCGACTAACCTCTGGAAGGACTCTGAAAATCAGCAAGAGTATGAAACATAATCATTTCAAACAACACTGGGAGTTTACAATTGATTTTTTCATTTCAATGTAACATTATATCAGACATGGAAAAAGTACCATTAGTGGTACCACAAGTCAGGGTTGATTATATTAAGTATAAAGAGCTTTTTTGAATTGTCATTGTTTATTTCTAGTAAAAGCAAACTGAAGAAAAGGATAAACTAAGAACTCTCAGACTGCACCCATTGAACCTGTTACCCAAAATGTCAAATTCTGTACAGCAGCACATTCACAATGTTGAGAAGCACACCAAAGATGTGGCTCATTTACACAAACACAGATCTTCTCACCTGACCATGGGCTCGGGAATGGCCTCCATGTTGGCTGGCACCTGAACCCCTTTCTCCCATTCCTGTCTCCAGGGGTCAGAGAGAACGTAAAACTCTTCGGAGTTCAGCTGGGCAGAGTCGGGCAGTTTCATGGCTGTGATGAAATCTGTGCGAAACACCTGAAGAAACAAAAAAAAGCTTTGTTAACAGCATGAGCAAAAATGACAATGGAGTCTAAAGCAAAAAGACAGTGTCTGCACAATTTTAGTCTGAACCCATTTCAACACCAGTTTAAATTATTAGACTTGTGACTTTGCTGACAAAAAAAGTTGAAAATGTACTCTAGGCGGTATTCAGGCTGCACAGGTGACTTCATTTACCTACTAGATAGTACTATAACAAGATGAACTAGTACCTGCTTACATGTTTACTCATGTGATCTCTTCCTGTTTGTCAGTCACCTGCTGCCAAGACCTATATACTTTTAAGTTCATTACGCAAAAAACTTTACCATACAAAGTTATCCCATAATATGCATCTACACAGTCACTGTTTATAATCTTAATGTCTATTTTAGGAACATATTTATTCTGTATTTTCTATGTTTTAACTTTCTAGATTTAGGTTCTTTTAGTGTTTCTTTAATTTAAGCTGTTCTATAAGTTTTATATCAATTTGCACATTAAAAACAAATTTGTCATGTACATATTTATACAAGTACAACATGTAAAAATAGATGAGCAAAACCTACAGTGCTGTAAGCTACCTTACTAGTGTGATCAGTGCCTACTTTCTCTGAACGTGTTTATTATAGGGGTCGACCTATATATCGGGCCGATATTTAGCATTTTTTACGATATCAGCATCGGCCG
This sequence comes from Distichodus sexfasciatus, assembly GCA_032718565.1. Taxonomy (NCBI): domain Eukaryota; kingdom Metazoa; phylum Chordata; class Actinopteri; order Characiformes; family Distichodontidae; genus Distichodus; species Distichodus sexfasciatus. Next base: position 1,043,106 of record JAVGVS010000026.1, on the reverse strand, counting down.
ATATCCGAGTTTAGTACGTCGATATTCAGGCATCTTTGCGGACAGCCCAGTTTTGCTGGGGTACAAATGTTATATATTTATTTATTGTTTAGACATTTACAGTTTTATTTATTTTATTTATGTTTATATTTATGTTTACTCAGTGTTGAATAAATGTTAAGTTGAGAAATTTTGTGTATCCTTTGTTATTATTAGTGTGATATTTTACTACACAAACAGAGAGGAAATGTCTAATTATTGGCCAAAAAAATATCGGCAGCATATATCGGCCATCGGCTGACCCTGACTTCTAAATATCGGCATCGGCTTAGAAAAACCCATATCGGTTGACCTCTAGTTTATTATTCTGACCATAAGTCTGACCCTGACGGAAGCATAATGAAACGGAACATAACAGAACTTGCAGCTTTGATTCTTCTCACTGTTCATTTTGTCACACATGAGAAACTGGTTTGCATTCAAGTGTCCAGTTTCGCCTTCTTCCAACAGTTCTTCAAACAAAAGAATTCACTGTAATTCACTTCAGTTTTAATTAATTAACTTCAGAAAAGTTGAAGAAAAGTTGTAATAACATCTTTTCATTGTTTCTCCAGGGGCAAGAGCTTGTCGTTTGTCATTTAGAGGCGGAATGGAGAGACCATAAGCATGAGCTTGAATGGAGCTCTAACTGTCCATCAAGTTGAAGGTCATTTCCATCTAAAGTAGAGCTCTGAACAGTGTTTAGAGGAAGCCCTTGAAGTGAGTCAGATTACTCTCCAGATATATGTATTGAAAGTAGTAGCAAAAAAAGGCTGGCTAGGTCTCAGATGCCTTGTGTGCTCTGCAGCGAGTGCCGGTGTTATATGTTATGTTACTTTAACATACTTTAACATTGTTATGTTATGCTACTTATGTTTTCAAAGTCAAATATTTGAAGAAACAAAAGTTGTCTCATGTACCTTTTTCAACCATACATTTTTAACCATAAGAAACAAATTCTAAAAGGTTTTAAAGTATATTTTTGTGATGCCCAAATGTAGCCTGAAATGTAGCTTGTCTACGTAAAGTCTATAACAGTTAAATGAGAAAAGTTAACAATCCAAATCAGGGTGACAACTAATATTTGTAGTAAGCTTTTCGTTTTCTTATAAAAATATAACATTAAGGCATGGTGGCAAAAAGGTCCTGGGATCACGAGGATTTTCTTCTGGTGCTCCGGTTACCTCCAAAAACACATCCTATAGCTTGATTGGGGACTTTAAATTCCCCTCTTGGGAGTGAATGTGAGTATGTTTGTGTAAGTGTGAGTTGGTCCCCGCCTCACACCTGTAGTCCTGGGATAGTCCCCGCGAACCTGATAGTGATAATGATATTGAAGCAGTTCAGATAATGAATAAATGAATATAATATCTTCTATAATAATAATGATGATTGGTAGACAGGCAATTCTGGAAGGGTAAACAAGCTAAAAGGTAGTTATACAGTTCTTTTTGACGATGGATAAAAAGGGAACAAATTTTTTTTAATAAAAGGAGGAAAAGAGGGTTGGAGAAGGGCTATTGACAAGAAACCTCTTATTGAAGAGAAAATGTTAAGCCATGAGTGGTGTATCTATGACAAAAACCGCACAAGGAATTACTATTCTTCATTTCTAATGCACTCAGCTGCTACAACAAAGTCTAGAGAAGTTTGGATGGTATTCTTGTTGTTCTTAGTCTGCTGGTGAAGGTAACATCTGCCTTGCTATAAAATATAGCAAGCTTTTCAAGCAAGTGAAAAAATGTCTTTGAACTACACTACAGAAGAAATGATGAGGCACAAAACCGTTGCACTTGGTTTTGAAGCTCCAGTATCGTTGGCCAGGTTCCACAGAGCATGTCTGAACAGGCTCCTGATCGATGCAATGACCTCAAACCAATGCCCCTTCAAAAGAGTGCTTCTGTCTGGATTTTATTAGTCTTAAAGGGGGGATATGATGAATTTCTGGTCATAAAAATGATATTAATACACCTAAAAACCTGAATCACTAGCTCTCAACAGTGCTGTCATCAAACTAAACTAGAACTAGAGATGAAACTTAAAATCCTCTTGTGTAATATTAAATACTATCAAAGATCTCAGAAGTTCAAACAAATTAAGAGATTTAGTTTAGTGGTTGGACAACAGAATGAAGACATGCGGGACATTGATATTTATCATTTCCAATCAGATATTTCTCTTATAATGCATAAAGAATAAAAATGAGCAAAATTACATAAAGCTCTTTCTACATGACCATCATGCACAAGATTTAAAGTACAGTATGTCATGCATATTATTTAATGGGATACAGTAACACTCCTAGTATTCAAAGTAGTTAAGGATCCCCCTAACACACATAAACGCAAAAACGCACAAGTGGTTCATTTACTGCATTTTTGCAAGCTGACAGACTGCATATTCCCAAAAGTTTCCCATTGACTACTGGCACTGAGCAAGCCAAAAATGAGATTTTTCACCCAGCAGGAGCACTTTGACTTTTATTGAAGTATTATTTCTGGCTACTTTCTTTTTTTCTTTTTTACACCGCTGAGCGTGGGAGGCTGAGATTTGCACCTGCAGAAGCCTGAGAACATCACAAAAGATTGACTGGCTCCTTCAGGACGGTGACGGATGTTAGCGCTAATTTTAGGGCTCTCCTTGCTTTAATGATTGATGGCCTGGAGGAGTTTTGGAAATAAGCCGAGAGCATCTCGCCGTTCCATTCACCACATTAGTCAATTGCTCATGACCAAAAGAGGCACCTGCAGTGAAAAGCTCCCCAGGAGGTCGCTCTGAGCTGGATAGAACATCACTGTTCCCCACATGAAGGGACTATGATCATGCCACTTTGCGCAGAATCCAAATACAGTTTTGAAATTTCCATTTGTGAAGACAGCTATTGCTGAACAAAACACTCCTCTGCAATTCAGAATAGACAGTCAAGTAAGGCCTTCATCTCACAGCAACTGAATTTCACATCTACTCAGACCAACAAAAATATCATAAATGGCCCACTCATCTACTATTGTTGAGAAAAATAATCCTAGAGGAGGATATAACATGCCAAAATGGTTCAACAGGCAATAACTAAAGCTCAGTATTTTCTTTTATTGCTGCCAGATGTGGCCTTATGAATAAAATTAATTGTTATTTTCATGTCAAAGAATAGACCACAATATGTTTCGGAACACTGACACAGCGTTTTATGTGCAAAATCTGCATACCTACTGCCATCGGGCTGTAATTGCATTCAGATTATTCATTCCCATGTCCTGATACCAGTTTTGGAAGCTTTAATTATTTTGTGCCAGGCTACTGGTTAACGCCACAAATTGTTAGTGAAAGTCAGAGCCCAGCCAATATTTTAAATCACCTCTGTTCCCTGTGATGTTCAGCCCAAACTTTAGAAAACATTTTCAATTGTGACAGTATTTTGTAACAAGCTTATTAATAGCTACAACTTATTATTTACCACAATCACATTAAGTTTTTTCTTTAAAAGTGTTTAAAAGGAGAAATAATAAAGGTTGTTTATAGATGATTATAGTTGACCTAGCTGTTAAACTATAAGCTGCTCTATTAATGTTCAACTCTCCAAGAAAACTAATAGCAAATTCTCTTTAATGGTGCTGCCCCCTTGTGGAAAAAAGTCAATTAATCTTGATCTTGACACTTCCCTTGTGGTTGAAATTGGGAATGACAACCTTAACGAGTTAACTATCTTAACTGTTTAAACTACAGGGTCTATGAACTGAAAAACACTACAAAAATTAACTACATGGGTCAAAAAGTGGGGAGGAGAAGAAGAATAAGATAGCGCTCATAGATAGAACCCATGACTTCTTAGTCCATATATACAGTGCATATCATGTTACTCGACCACCAAAATATTTAGTAAAACAGGAAAAATATGTTTATTATTATAAATATGTCATTTGCTGTGGCTATATTGCTGTTTGACATGAAATTAAACTGTGCTAGAACATCTCTATGAAGAAGCCTAAAAACAGTAAACACAAACAAAAGCTTAATATCAGAGATGATGAGTTCTCATGTCAAAAGATCTAGACTGCATCTCTAAATTAAAAATAGCATTTAATTTTCTGAACATATTCAAAAGATTAGAAGTGTGTGGTAATTTCCCCCCCCTCCACCCCCACTGCCACATAAAACCAGAGGCGACATGCTGTTTTATTCTACCCAGGGCCTCACAACTCCATGACAGAAGCGGGCACCTCAAACTACAGCCTGTTAGCAGCTGGATGGCATATTCTAGGCCAGCTGTTTCTGCCAGGCTTAATGAGCCTCAGCAGCTGCTGCAGCTTCCATCTCCCCAAACAAATTTTGCTCCAATTGATTTTGGCCTAGGCTTTAAGAGGAAAAGGGCCTTTCATTGCAAGTTTCACACCTGCCTACAAGCAAAGGCGACTTCCTTCCTGTTCTGTAACGGCTCGTCCCTCTGAGTATTAGGTCACGGGTGCCAAAAGGCTCCATCTGCACAACTTTCCCAACGTACTACATTCAGAAAGATTATTCAAAGATGATAGTTATCCCTCTTTGGCGTGAAGACACTGACAGCATACAAATTATCTGAATGTATCAGAAACTGTGGTTTGTTTGATGTTATTTAGAAGCAGGAGGGGCAGAGGAAACCAATGCTAGATGTCTCAGAACAACATCTGTTACACACTATACCACAATGACAGACCTGCTTTGCTATCGCCCCCCAAAGGGCAGCTCCAGATTGGCAGATGCAAAGTTGAAAGAAAAGAACTGCCTCAATATGAAAAAATTACATTAAAGGCCACTGGCTCAGGTACAACTCTTAAACTGTTGATTTCTGACCAAGTTTTATAACTAATCAATTATTTTATGTCTTAGCTTTGATACAGACATCCATAATCTATCCCTGCATGTCTCAGACTCACCTCAGAGGGTTTCTTCTGTTCCTGTCGTATCCATGTGCTGTTGGTGCCAATGTTCTTTGAGGACCTCGACCAGGTCGTCACTTGGCCTACAAGACAAATAATAAAGAATAATTTGTTTAGAGTGATGTCAACAAAATCCACTTGAAAGTGTTTCAGAAGTCATCAGAGAAAGCATAATTTTGCTGATGGTGTTAGATCTTAATCTGGTTTCATGGTGAGCTCACCTAAGCCTCCAAAGAAAGTCTCTGTTTCCATAACAGAAAACTTAAGCTATGCTTCAGATCGTGACTGAGAAACTCTTTTTCAAGCTTGCCTGAATATAACTAAGAAGTTCCAGGAGAAGCAGAAGGCAAATAGTCGGGATGCACTGCAGCAAATGCAACAAGTTTCAATATGAAAATCTGTGGTTATTAAAATCAGGTTGCAAAACTACTTTTTTTTTCCACAAAGGATTGAGAATTAATGTGTATTAATATTTATTTATATAGGTTTCCTGAATTCTTTCTTATGATGCTATTTTACTGTTTATTAAAATTCTCAGGTTTTGTCCAAAGGCTATTCATAATGCAAAACACAGACAGCCCTCAAGAACTTTTCAAACCAATGCGAGCTCAACATTCTGGGAGAATTTCAGAACCAACCATTTGAATTTGGTGCACTAAGCAAAAAAAAAAACCAAAAGACCTAAGCGAGGCAAAACCCCCACCATCGCCTGTTAAAACACCACCATCTCTCCCAGTCATGCATCAGATCTCACTGGAAGTGCATCGATTACCACATGCTTCTTATGTTTCATGCTCATTGTGTTTGTTTCTATAGCCAAAAAAGCTGTAGGACGCTGGTGACGTGTTAACTCTCTAAGAAAGTTGTCATTGTTCCCTAAACAACATATTACTGTAACTAATATACACAGAATTTACATTATTTTAGGTATTAAATTTAATCTAGATATGATGTAAACTAGGCTGTGTGAAAGAATAAAGGCAAGGACTTAAGTACATAGAATTTTAACTAGCGTGAGAGAAGCTGGAACCAAGTACTTGTAGATGTTTAATAAGGGACAAAAGAAAATATGGAAGTTCCTACAGGACACAGTCTAGCACTGCTGATAAACCAAAAGTCAGAGAAATCCTCCTTTTGTAGTCACAGCAGCTAGGAGAGCAGATCTTAAGGCCTTGTGTCAGTTTTGCTTGTTTTCTGCTTGGTTTCTCACTGCAGTGGCCACACGTCATAATCTCTGACGCTCAGTTAGAAGGACTCCCATGAGTCACCCCAAACTAATTAGCCGCCAACGGCAACGGCGCACACTCTGTCCTGCCCCCTCGGCCATCAGCAACCCCCCACCCCCTACCAAACACACTCTCACACACACTCCACGACTACTTACTGTCAGTGGTGTCGGAGTCATTGCTACTGGTGGAGTACTTTCGTCTCTTCTTCTCACTCTCCATCTGTTGTAGAAGAGAGAGAGAGAGAGAGAGATGAGGATATGAAGCCAAGAATACGTCAGTCGCAAGGCAAAGGGGAGGGAAAAAACTACCAGCCAGATCTGGTGAAGATGTCAAATAATTAAGTGCAAAGAGCAAAACAGGAAAGTAACAGAAGACAATCTGGCTTGGAGAAATCTACCTTGTGAGATCACGGGCAGCCAGGAAAGAAAAGAACTAAAGGAAAAAACGAGTAACAGCTCTTGCTGGCTTTATGTGGCTGTAAAACGGGGCTTTTCCTTCGTATATTGGGCTCTTCCTGTTGCACTCGGGCCAAGTTGTGCTGCAAAAGTGATATGTAGGCTCAAGCTCAAGAACATGTTAAACGCCTCTCTATATATCCCAGAAAGACTGAACTGCTCATGATAAAGAAATATTTTTTAATCACCTGCTGTCTTCCCAGTGTGTACAGGATTTTAAAAAAAGCTTGAAAATAAGATGTATCTATCAGAGGTCCCACCTCAGTCAAAGGAGAGTCTCTCTGGTGGCTTTTGTTATTTGTTTCTTTCCTTTCGTAAACTGTTATTTACAATTATTATTGATGCCTGGCGCGCCAGAGTTATCGCCGATAAATCAGTATCAGTGTTTAAAATGAAAATTAAGAGGAACAGAGACAGAAGGTGAATGCTTTAACTGTATTATTAGTGTTGAAATTTAGTTCGTAATAAGTGCTGTTTATGTCACCTGCATTGTCACAAAAACTTAGTAAGATAAAAAATAAATAAATCTGAAAAATAAAAGAATACAGGACAATATATCAACATTTTTAAAATCCAGTTCTCAGTATGAGGCTTAAAATCCTCTATTGATTGAACTCTAGTTATTGAATTAAAATTGTAACTTCTTTCTGTCAGGAATATGCACAAATACATGTGTTTTCCCCACTCCTGATCTCCAGACCGTTGCTTATTGCCATTCTCATGACTTGTTTTACATAGAAATTTACACGCATGATACCAAATGTCAAGAGATCAGTAACGAGCCCCAGGCTGTGTCACCGCGTCAGCTGTCTCTGGACTGATCACACTTAAAGACTGACAAGCACACACAGAGATTTGTCCCAGATCTGGGCGCTTTGTCACAGATCTTGGAAACTTGTCTTCAACAGGGAAGCTGAGATTAAAATCTGCTCTGCAAGTGCAATATCTTTCTGCTACAACGCCATGTGCTCATTCAAAGTATAGCCCAAAACAATACAGGAATTTTAAGATTTCCAAGATAAGTAAGATTTTAAAAACACTGGTTGATTTGTTCGATTTGTTCATTGTTTTGTTTTGTTCAATTTGTTTGACAAATGGCTCAAAAACACTAAAAAGCCTAAAGCTTAGTTGCTGTTTAGCTTGGCTGTTATAAGTATTAATATTAATTTATCAGCAATTATCCCTACTATAAAACACATCCAAAACTGATCCTCGAGCAAGGTTTTTGAGTGCTATAATATGATATTATCGCCTAACTCATCTATTAAAGGACTCTCTTGCTGAACTTTGGCAATGCAAAGTAGTCCTGATAATTCACAAAATGTCTTTTGCATTTAGAAAAGTGTTTGTCTGAGGGGTTTTCTCATGATTTGCATGAATTTGTGAAGTGCAGAGGGTTGAAATCGCTTACCAAATGTATCTGTATATTCACCTTGCAGTTTATGTTCTCACATGTGCTTCAGCACATTATCACACATCCGATATCTTCCAGAGCTAGAAAAATATTATGATTTTTGGTTTCTCAGTGACTGTCTGGCCCTTTTATCTGACCTTGGCAGTAAACAAAGACAGTGAAACTTGAGAAGTCACTGTATGACAAGTAAAGCCACAGACTTGTCAGAAACCTTCAGAACGAAGTGGACTATCCAGGAGTGGATTCTGAAATTCAAGCCTCGACGACAGAAATGTTTGTCCACCAACAGAGGGGAACAATCTGCATTCGGTGCCAAAGAGAAAAAACAGATGTAAAAAGAATGCAAGTCTCACTTCAAACTGCAAAAATGGGGCAGGTCTGGACACATGCGCCTCTCGAAATCTACAGCACAGATTATTCCTTCTATCAAGCTGTGCTTTGTCTGCACAATCAGCAACATTGGTGAACATTTGTGAAGGACAGTAACATACTGTACTTCCCCATAAGAAAGGGTTGTTTTTAGCATTTGTAAGAATCTAGTAGCAAAATCTAGTTTAGCACATATATGGATGGTTACAAATACTTCACTTTACAGTATTTTGACATCTTTTTCCTAAGTTACACTGCTAATTCTAAAAGAACAAATTCTATAAAAACCACTGTCGTTTTATTCAGACTTTTAAAAATAAGTGCATAAATGTATAAATAACCAATAACATAAAATAAATCATAAAATAAAATGTTTAATACATCATTTAATACAATCTTACAATGACGATAGTGATATGACAAAATTTATGTTTGGGCGCTGCCAGGATGTATGCATCTCCCACCTTGTGAGATGCCTCACTTTCGCCAGCGATCAGAACGCGCCTGCATCGTAGGTTGGGGACTACCTGTATACCTGTTTTTTGAAGAGAACGCGAGCAATTTTTCCAAAATTCCCAAAAAAAAAGTTCTTTACTGAATTACTATTCTACGTGACGGCGCTATTAAAGTTGTTTTGGTATGTGGTCTAGGTCATCGATTTAAATATTTTTTAGGGGACTTATTCAAGTTAAGTCATTTTTCCAGCTTCAGTCGCGTGTTCTGAAACCAATTAACGATGTAAGGTGAGGAATTACTGTAATGTTAATTAATTTTTTTCAAATGCTATCTACAAAGGAACTCTAGCAATTGGCTAGCAGTCTACAACACAGCATGGGAAGTATTAAAGCTATAAGTTTTAGTTATTACGCATCACACACTTTCGATTCCCTCCAATATTTTTAAGCCAATTTTCTATCATGAAAATTGGGCGAGTGCAAAATCAGTTTCTAAGACATTTTTAGACAGCAAGTAGTATGACAAGACTCTGATTTACCTAAACTATCTGTATACACTAAGCGTGCATGGCAGTGCCACCACCACTACAACTTGCTCCTACAAAAGCTGCCATGCCATTATAGCAGAGCAGCTCTTTTGTAGGTCACCCTTGTAGGTGTATCACCTCCAATGAAAAACCGCACCGCAAAAAGAACTACTTGCAAATAGAAAAACAGGCACAACAAAGATTCACTGATTATCGACTAGGAGAGAAAATATGTAGCCTAATCTAATTAAAACATCCTATTTTAAAGCATACTGCTAACTATTACCATTAGTGATGGATCATAACGTGATTTTTCTAGGTAGATCAAGGAACGCTGTAAGTTCACATTGCGAGAGCATGAACAAGATGAATTAGAGTAAAATCAATGCAGATCTAACCATTTTTAACAAAACGGTATCTAAAATAAAGTGGAAAGAAATGGTGCTATTCTAATAAAAGTCTGGATTTTTCATCATGACTACATGGAACTCATGTTAACATCACTCAACTTTCATAGATATAAAAGTTAAATACGTCAAACTTTACTATCCTGTAATCAAAAGAGGTCCTCCACAGCTCCCCAGCCAAAGAGAAATCTAGATTGTGGATTTGTAAGAAGGTCAAAGAGGTAAAGAAGAAACAGCAAGTTGCAGCACTAAAGCCACCTCCGCCTTGGTGGTTGTGGTTGGATTGGAGAGGCGCTGAGGAAACCACACTCCTGACGATGAGGACATGCTGCTGCTGCAGCTACAACAACAAAGTAAACCAGAATTCTAAGCAGGAACCCTTCAACTAGTTTGAGGCTTGGATGGCTGGCCCTCTGAATAATGGGAACGGTGGGGAAGAGGTCAATATGTTGGATCTGTAGCTCTACGGATGGAAGTGAGTCATGCCAGTCCATTCACAAACACATTTCAAACAAATTAACACCCATCTTTGACAAACACTAAGGACAAACACTTTGTGTCAACTAGACAGACTAATGGTTCCAATCTGATCTCAAGTTCCAGTTTTCGCAACGTTTTATACTGTTTTCTCCCAATACAGCTCATTATGGAGTGGCTGTTGAATTAATGTCGTAATCTCAGTGCTGTTTAATTTAAACCAAACACAGAAGATGAATTCAGTAATATAAATCAGTAAATCTGACACCTAATGCAGCTGAATAATTGTCAAAATATCATCCAACAGATATTTATTTTTTATTCCTTAAATAAAAGACATGTATGGTTTATTAGAATACTTGAAGACTAAAATGGTATTTGAACGTGTATTTGAATACTTGATTTAACCCAGGATGGCGACAGGTGAAAGTGTGAGTAAAAGAAAAAGAATGAAGGGAGGAAAAATAGTGAGAGAGTGTGTGTCCCTCAGGGAGAAAGATTGAGCACTGCCTCTGCTCCACAGCAACACCAACGTGGCTATTTTTGGAAACAAGGGACCAGGGAGAGAGGAGGGAGAGGAGAGAAGAGAAGAGAAGAGAGAGAGAGGACAGGGAGGAGACAGCAAAAGGAGAGAGAGAGGGAATAAGATGGAGGGACAGGAGAGCGGGAGAGGAGGGGAGATTAAGAGGGGGGAGTACAGGTGAAAGGAGAGTGAGTGAGGGTTTGGGCAGAGGACAGGGAAAAGAGAGAGAGAGAGTGAGAGAGAGAGAGAGAGAGAGAGAGAGAGAGAGAGAGAGAGAGAGAGAGAGAGAGAGAGAGAAAAAAAAACAGATGGAAAAGAGAGAGGGCGGGTCTGTTCAAATGGAAGAGAAGAAAGAGAGTGGAAAAGGGATGGAAGAGAGAAGGGTCATTCAAACAGGTAAGAGAAGACAGAGTGAAAAGGGATGGGAGAGAGGGAGAGAAGGGAAGGGAAGAGAAAGAGACAGAAAAAGAGAGAAGTGAGTGAGATGAGTGAGAGAAAAAGAGATGGAATAGAGGGAGAAAAGAGGAGCGAGGGAGGAGAGGGATGGAAGAGGCAGACTGGCAGAGGCAGACGTGTAGAGCGAGAGAGAGAGAGAGAGAGAGAGGGGTATCTGTTCTCACACTAGTTGGTGTGAGGCATTGTGAGGTTGGTGTGTCCCTGGAACCTTGATTCGAAGCCCAACCCAACATCCTGGGGCTGATAAAACAAACATCAGGGTTAATATTATGGCACCATGTTGTGTGTGTGTGTTAATAATGCAGATCTGTGCAGTTGCCAACAAGGTGAGGAAGGCGCATAGACGACGGCATGAGGAAGACAGATTTTAGTTTTAATGATGCGAAGCTTGTCATCATAGGTAAAATAGAAATGCAACAAATGTTGCATACTAATTTTAAAAATAGGACTGGAGGAAATATACCTCCTGAAGCCTGAGCCCTGCTGTAAGATTTTCTGTTTTACCTCAGCCACCTGTAATAAACTGGAAACAGGCTTTCAGGATGCCTCGGTTTATATATACACACACACGTACACATAGTATATCACCAATCACAAAGCTATCAATAAAAGCATAGTAATACTGTCTAAGTTGCTATAGTTACTAAAGTGGCCAGGTTGCTTGTTTAATATTGGCTAATATCCTAGCTATTAGTGATGATTAATTGTTCTACTGTTAACAGCATTAGGTTTCTTTTCATTTCACTTTTCATCAGGTGGGTGCTTCAAGCAGTCATTTAAGAAACTGTGTGCGGTTTGGGCTGTGGGCCTTGTAAATCTGTTAGGATTCAGCGCTCAAAAAACATGCTACACAGCAATCACGTATTTCCTCATGACTTTTGTGGGCCAACGTGCAGCACTAATAGTTCTCTAATAGCTAACTTTATAAAGCAGCTCCTTATGACCAACATGTGACCCTTAAAACCTCTTCATAATCAAACACACTTCTATTCATAAAGATGTTGGCTAAGAGATTATGCCATTTTACTCCTATCATTTTAGATGATCCATGAAGACAAACAGGTTTTTATTTAGGCATAGTTTTCTTTCTAGTTATAACACATGTTAAGCATGTTACTTGTGCAGGTAGGCCCAGGAGGATAAGGTGACAACAAGTGCAGTATATACAGAAAATGGGAAATAAAAGTATTTGAGGTTACATTGACTGAAAGTCTTTACTGATAGCTCAACGCTGCTGTGTTTCAACCATTCCATCATTAATTATTAGAACAATACATGAGCAATTTAATTAACTCTGAAAATATTTTAGGTAAGGAGGTGATGCACAGTGAGAAGCAAAATGAGTTGCTACCCAATAATTTATATAAATTTTGTGTGCACATAAACTTCAACCAGAACAGATAAAGTTGCCAACAAAGTAAAGCCACTTTCTAAACAGTCCACTTTGGTCCACGCTTCACTGCATCTGAACCTCCATAAATGACATCACACTAATCTGCACCGTCTGACCGACTGCCAGGAGCAAACATTCCTCTGTTCACAGCGCGGAGATGGTTTATCGGCAATATTTGCAAAACCACAATGATCTGAGATGTACCAAGAATATGACAAGAAGGGGAGAGGTGGTTTATGCAGCCGTTTTAGTGAAAGCTGTGTTTTGCCAATCTCTGTTCTCCATCCAAGGTGGACACTAAATATTTTAGCACTGAGTACTGGGAGCTAAGTCTGGAGCGAGTTTATGATAAAATACAAGATTGAGTTTCAGCAAAGGGAAGGTGCTTTAAACCATAAAATAAAATGCTCAGATATACATTATTCACACTTAATTAACTATTAATGCAAACCACCATATCCATGTGCATTATCCATGCATTTAACACATTATAGATTCAAATTTAAATCCAATGCTCAATGAGAAACTTTAAAGAAATAAATTGTGACCATCTCCCTTTAACCCTTTCATGCATCATGTCCACTTTAGTTGAAAATTACTTCAACACAAATGCCTTCTATAAGATTTAGAATTCAGGCGTATTAAACCAGATCCATGTATTTAATATTTAACAATGAAACTATTGTTTCAGCTGGCACTAAACATATCAAAATGCTTAGCCCAAAATTGGCATATATGGCTAAAACAGATGCTTTTTATCTCAGAATCAGGAAATTCTAAAAGCATCACAAATATCATAGTACAAGACATCAGTTGTTTATTGAATTAGCTTAAAACCTTTCTAATGGCATCATTTCCTAAACAGCCAGGCACATGTTGACTGTAAAATTGAATATCTTAAGAATGCATATGCCATCATTTTTATATCCACTGTTCTAATTTTCCATGACCAATCTTCATAAGAAGCCAATGACGGAGTCTGTAACAGAACAATTTACTCTGACGAAGCTGTTCTGGCCAACATTCAAGAAAGAATCACTTCATTTAAAGTACACCACAACCTTTTTGCTATGCCCACAAAAAATCCCAATCACCAATCATCCCAATGTTTCAAGGCTCCTTCAAACTGAGTCATCTGGCCAACTGGTGAAAAAGACATCCTGCATTTTTTACATCACAAAATATATTGCAGAATTTTTCTTTCCAAACTGTAAAGCCCTATAGTGCACGGATGCCAAAAAAAACAATAAAACACACATTTTTTATCAGTGAGACACATACATGACACACTCCACATCTTCAGCCAAGCGGCACAGCAACATGCCACTCCCCCAGCCCACTCTGACCAGTCAGGGGGCTTAACACCAAGCAGCAGAGCTTCTACAGGCAGCAGTTCATTCATCTGAACACTCCCCCATGTGGGAGGTGTGCTAACAGGATCATGCTGCCCATGTGAGTGCCTTTTACCCCTTTCACCACAATCAGAGGCTGTCTGCCTGCTCGCCCCAGCATAAACATACATTCAGTGGATATAGAGGAGGGGTCCATAAAAATGCTGTTCTACAAATCAGCATCATTCTGGAGGTGACGGGTAACATAAGCCTGATGCTTCACCACATTAAAAAACAGCAATGCAGCTATTTTTCTCTTATTTGTATAATGTGAGAATCGACCCCACCCAATTCCAGGGAGATGCTAAAGGCCCTTTAAAGCTCCTGCACAAATGAGTCAATTCTGTTTCCGGCTCTGCCAGGATTCGACAGAAGCATCGCCTATAATGTTAAAAGGCGAAACTGTGACAGCTTTGGATTAGAACAAGATTAACCAGACTGCAGATTAGAATACTGCAGAAGTAAAAGATAAAACCATGAAAATAACAAACAAGGAAGTTTACTGCAGAGATACTAAAATCATCAGCAAGTCAATATTCAGATCGAGCCATTCTACCATGACCAGGTGCCTGGTTTGCACTGAATGAAACAAAACTCTGGCTGGGACTTTGATTTGGTGAACCTTGGATGTCACTGTCTTACCTTTTGCATTTAAAACCATTTATCTGAGGATCATATTTAGAGTTACTAACATTTCTTAATTACGGGCATGTAGCAAATTATGGATTAAGGGTCTTGCTCAGGAGCCCCAATCGAGGTAGTTCTGGCCAAAGGCATACGTATCCTACCGCTAGGTCCCCACCACTCTCTTGCTTTTTAAACTTTTAAACTTGCTTTTTGTTTTACAGATACTGTGAAAAAAATATGAAATCTGCACAAATAACATTAAGCAACAAAGTGACCAAGATATTGTAATTAACCCAACATGGTTAAACTTTCATTATTTGGGACAGTGGTACTGTAACAGTTAAGGAGTTTGCCCCATGACTTCCAAACCACTAAAGGTACCACAAAGGTACTCTTGAGCAAAGAACCATCTCTAAGTACAGCTTCCTGTGCACTGCCCATGTCAGCCTCCTACTGCTCCTTCACAAATGGATCAAATGCAAAGGTGACATTTTGCTGTGCTGTGCTGTGTACACAATGACAATCACTCACTTCAGTTACTGGTCTCACTGTAGTGTTCCTGACATTCCGTGGCAACCTTATGGGGACGGGGAAACCTTATGTTACAGGGGTGCAAATCCAGGTTCAATCAAGTCACAGTCCTGATTGGTTCACCTTGTTAAATGATCAGGTGAAATGTAAAGCCGACTGGATAATGGCTGAAGCCAGATTGTTCATCTCTGCTGTATGGGGCAGTACTGGAGCAAGAGGATGCTGCTCGTTGTCGTCACGCGCCTGACTGCTCCCGCCCACCCCAAGCAGCGCGTTCCAGAAGGTAAACAACGGCCACGCCCCTACAGTCTGCTCCTACACAGCACATCAACATTTACCTTGGTTTTAATCAAACGCGGCCTAAGTAACGACACCCCCGTCTGAATCAGAACCCGAATACACAACATCCTGCACCATAACTGGGTACCACATATCCGGGTCCCTCATCATTTAACCTCCAGTCAAAGTTATTTAACGGTATAAACTCGAACGCGTTATTTTTAATTCAAAGCTTTGAATCATGAACTCACGTCACCAGAACACTGAACTTCCTAGTTTGCAACTACACCATAGTCATACATACATGTGTAATTGCTGCGAACTTGTTCATATTTTCAGTTTGTGCATATATATATATATATATATATATATATATATATATATATATATATATATATATATATATATAGCTCACGATTCCATCTCAGCGTGCGCATTTCAATATAGGGCTTGTGGTTATAATGGATCCGTCAATAAATATGTGACACAATCGGTGCAAAAAATCTGACCTCCATGTCATGCACGGTGAAAGTGCGTATTATGTACCAGCAGCTCTTCAGCCTGCACACACACGTACACACTGATAAGCACACACTCCATCATTTTCTTCTTGCAGATGAACTGGTGTTGATTGCACGTCGTTTTCTCACTCGCTCGCGAAAAGTCCTCGAGGCGAGACGTCCTCGAGGAGATTAGGAGATCATTTGAGGCTAACCACATGGCCAGCCAACTTACGCCCGGGTTTTTTTGGCCGAGTCCGGTAGCAGCCAGCGCAGCCCCTGCAAAGCGTTTCCAGCTCGACTCGACCTGCCTGCCCACATGGCAAAGTACGGTTAAAAATGTATATATCTTAGTAACCGTCGTCCCCCACGGGCGACGTCTTTCCCCTGAGGAACGGAAGAAGAAAGTATACAAGGCGAGATCGTTTCACTCGCGGCGGCAGCGCAGCAGCTCCGTCGCCACATTCGCCGCCATACGCCGCCGCAGCAGCTTCTTGCTTTTACTTCCTAAAATTGTCACTCGTGGTTTCGCGCGATGAAAAAATCGCGTCCATCTCGGTGCGTGAGACTCCTCAAAAATCTATATAACCGCCTTGGCGCGCCGCTTTGCTAACTGGTTAGCGGTTTGTATACGCGAAACGCGTTTACGATAGTTAGACCCAGAGGCTCATTACATAATATTCCACCCTGAGACCTGCGTCATTTACGTAAGCGGACTAAACTCTGGAGAGTTGTCTTTAATGAAAAGGATAAATGGCGAGCTTTTTCGCCAAAAGCCCCGCTGGGTCCTAAAACATTCTGGCTCATGTGCTCTCTCTCGCTCGCCCGCCCTCTCTCTCTCTCTCTCTCTCTCTCTCTCTCTCTCTCTCTCTCTCTCTCTCTCTCTCTCTCTCGCGCCCTCCCTCCCTCTCTCTCTCCCTCCCTCGCGCACCTCGGAGCTCTCAACCTTACGACAACCACCAAAACCATAAGCCCGTAGTTAAAACTCTTTTGGCGCCATATTAATGGCGTACCAAAAAATTCCGTTATCTCGGAACCTTCGAGAAGCGCCCAAAGTTGGCACCCAGAAGCGAGCGATATATATACTGTAATTATCCAGTCATACAGCTCACTAGTTTTTACCATAACCATGATCATTTATCACAGCTCTAAAGGTAACCTCAATTTTAAATAATCCCACAACACTGCTGCAGTTTTCCCTTAACCTGTTGTGTGCACGTGATCCATCACAGTGAGCTGATGCTGAGCAACTTCAGGTTGTTATTTTAGCTCCAATGTGCATTTTTAGGTGACTGAGGAAAAGATTCATGCAAGCTCCATAAATACAACTCAGATAAAACACATTATCATAAGAATGATGGAATACTTGGATGCCATCGTCTCCTTCCAGACACACTAATTCCACAAATTAAGCATCTTTCTTCTACCCATGTTACATTGCTTACCTCCCTTACCTTATTACATCTCGTTAAGGCTGTCCATGTGTCTTTTTTGTCTCCTCAGTACATCTAATCAAAATATATTATAAGCTATAGCTATATTATATCAATAACAATATCGTAAGCTCAGCTGGTTCTAGTTTCTTATTAACAAATATGATGCACTGGACTATAATTTTATTTTTCTAATTTACTGCATTACATACACTAAGTTCTGAATATATAAAGTGTAAAATTCAGTAAATAATGAAATAAAATATATTAATAAACTAATAGTGAGCAGGCAAGTGTGGAGACTCGTCTCATGACTGTTTATCATTCATTCTTTAAAAAATTTTTTACATTACATTACATTATTCTATTAGGTATTTTCTGCAGGAACAGGGTGTACTCCAAAAAGCAACATTTCTTAATTTAGCCAACTAACTTGTACCAAATGCCAAGGTTGTGTAATGCTGATATCCAGTACGTCTCTTCCCATTGCTTTAGTCTCGTCTTTTGTCTGAAATAAATGGGTAACTGATGATTCCTGAACTCTGGAGCAGGTCCCAGGATGGCAATGATGCGCCAAGTTTGTTATGCGTGTAAGAGAGCTATCGATACGGTCGCTTTTCCCCTTCGCCGATTTATGTAATAGCCGCTAGGTGGCGCTTGATCACAAATGGCCCTTAAACTTTATTTGAGGGAGGAAGAAGAAGAAAAGCAGCGCGCTCATTGGCTGAGCAAGCAAAGTTTATCAGCGTCCTAAACGTCTCACTCCCGGTTTCCCCTCAGTGTTTTCTTGACTTCCGGGTTTGAGCACGTCGCACGATGGCCGCCGCTGGAGACGTCGACCAGTTTATCGAACAAAACCGACAATTGGCGGAACGCGTGGAGATGTTTCGTACCGTTTCCGAGAGCGACAAACACTGGAAGTCCAGGAGGGAGTTTCTTTTCAGAAACATAAACGACTACGAAGAACATCACCTAAATCATCTACTCTCTTTGTCTATGGTTTGGGCAAACAACGTGTTTCTCGGTTGCCGGTGAGCGGTCCTTTTTGTTTACCTTTTTCGTTCCCTCAAATTCAGTAAAAAGGCTCAAGAGAACTTCCTAGTACAAGGGTTGGAGGACACTTGCATATTTATGCAATAATGCAGCTTTGTATCGGTGCCGTGTGTAACATAACGGAGCAGGTGATATTCATAGTACTCAGTACTATTTTAAGTAGTAGTAGCAGTACTGAGTAGCACGACGATGAATATGATGTAGAAGAAAAGTATTTTTTTGAAGACTTATTCGTTTAATATGCATTCATTACTATAGACCCACAGACTAACTTGTTGCTAGAATATTGTTAAAATATACGATTAATTTGCTATTTAGTAAATCAATAAACTATATACAATTCACCTAATAACATACGCAGAGTAATTACGCGCCATGTTAAATGTTAAGCCACTGTATGGACTGAAAGCATAAATTGTAAATATTTTGTCTCGCATGCTAAATTATTAGTTTTCACTTGTAGCTACAGTCAAGGCCTCCTGGACAAAGTGAAGGAGATGGCAGACGGGATTGTGGTTGAAGATGCTCCTGTTTTTAAAACCAGAGATGAAATTGTCAAGAACCAACAAAAGGTAACCTTGCTCGTCATGTGCCCTTTAAAGACTTTATCACAACACTCAGTTCTACATGCTTGTAATACAGCAACCCTCCTTACTTAATCTATTTGTAGATATGAGTAATTTAGGGGCACTTTCCCAGACTAATACTAGGTGTTTAACTAGCTTTCGGTTTTAGTGACGAATCTTCACTGGTACTGCAATTTAGACCAAATAAACCAGCCCATTATATCTGTTACATAAAGGGGAGGTGTATGTTGATGTACAGAAGAGCTCAATGACAGTATTTAAACACAATTTTAACTCAGTTCAGATATCACACTTTATAGTTTTATGTACTTTTTAATCCAAACTTTAGTTTGTGTTAACTGTTCTTTGTTTTTGACAGAGGTGACACCAAAGCTGCTTATTCACTTTCCTGCAGTCTGCCGAAGAATGACCAAGAAGAGCACAATACATATTTTATAGTCTACATGTTTTTAAGCAGTGAAGTTTTGTGAAAAGAATGTCTAAGATTTTTAGTATGACATTAAGAAAGCTTTTATTGCAAACAGTTTTATTGTTTTAAGGTCATTTTAGATTTTGATGGATGAACATCATTGTAATTTTACTTTTTAATAAATCAAAGTATTACATTTCATGTGCACGTTGCCAAAAAGATTTGGTCTCAAAGATCAACTCAAATGTTGAAAAAATTTATTTGTTTATACAGCATATTAGAAGTATAAATGTTTTTATAGGATAAATTCACAAAACTAACTTCATAACATATCCCTTATCATGGAAACACTGTCACAATATAGACCACACTTTATTTATTTTCCCGAAAAGTGACTTCTATAATTTTGTATAGGACAATTGTATTTGTTACTTTTTCCACTTATTTTATTTGCAGTCACATACAAATGAAGGTAGGTTAAAGGATATCAAATGAGACACAAGCAATGAATCATGTCGTATAATCTAATCCAACCAAATCCTGATTGTGAGATATCTTCAGATTAGGTTCAACATTTTCATATACAAGTACAAATTGAACATCTGTGACTTAGCAGTTGTTATATTGGAAATAATTTAGGGATTTATGCTATCATACAATGTTTATTTTTTCACCAACAGTCTGCTTATCTTAAAAAATGGCTTAAAAATAAAAAATAATGTCATATGTCTACAGCATTAATCCAACAAAATACAAATTCTGTTAGCAATAACTTACCATGCAAAAATAAAATAAAGCCAAGTGCACAACGTTTTCCTCTTTCAGCGAAATGGTGATGAAGTCTAATGATTGTTTTCCTCCGGTAGCACTTAAAATTCCTTTGACGGCGTTTGACGTGATGAGGTAAATAAAAGAAGAACTTGATACACAGTGTTGGAACAAGTAGATGACAGCATTAGGAGTCGACCCAGCTTTGCTCGACAATGGCAGAAACCCTTTTCTCGTACTCCCGCTTGTTTTCTTGATAGAGCTGTGCTGCTTGGCTGTTGGCCGGGCTGTTGGGGTTTGGCTCATCCAACAGGGACTTTGTAAAACGGAAAAAATGTGTTTAGAATCGGAGACGCTGAGGAGGGCTTTTGCCACACGTCAAAATCAATCAAAATGGTGACAAATCAAGGTGAACTGATATGGAGGGTGGGAAAGAGTGTGGTTTCCATAACAATTCTGATTTCAACCACGCAAGCACAAGCACATTGTTTTAAAAACACTGCTGTTGGTTTCTTTGTTAACCTCCTAAACACTAAAAGCATACAACCTGCATATTCAATAAAATATTCACTGGCCTGAATGTACATTTTTGAAAATTCAGCCTTTACTACAGACACAAAATTAGTATAAAGCAAAATGCACATCCACATCCTTGGGTGCACCATCTGATTGGTTCAAAACTAACAGGACCTTAACAGTAGGGAGCCTGTATAGAAACCAGACTCACTTTCTTTGTTGAAAGTAAAGGAGAAAAAAAAGTGTTCAACTTAAGCTCTCTGTTCAATTTGAAAGTTGTAACTTGCCTGGCTATAAACAAATTATATTACTTAGATATATCAATAGTTTGAGCAGGGGTGCAACAATATATC
Source organism: Distichodus sexfasciatus (assembly GCA_032718565.1). Taxonomy (NCBI): domain Eukaryota; kingdom Metazoa; phylum Chordata; class Actinopteri; order Characiformes; family Distichodontidae; genus Distichodus; species Distichodus sexfasciatus. Next base: position 1,022,023 of record JAVGVS010000026.1, on the reverse strand, counting down.
ATTTCAGTGATCATGGGAGTAGACTGATGCATCATAACCCCTGCTAATCCATAATGAAAACATACATATCGCAAAGTCACATTTTATTGAACAGAAGGTCTATTTTTATTAAAGGAGAAAATTGTTGTCCATTGTTGTGTCTGGTTGAACTCAGGAATAAAAGTGTAAATAGTTTTATGAATGAATCTTCATATGAATGGAAGAGATTGTGTTAAATCAGCATGATATTTTCAGATCGATCTCTGGCTCCTGAAATGAATCAAAATCGCACCGTAGCAGACATAAAATTGTTGTCCAGTGAATTGATATAATATCCTATCATGATCAAACTTGTGATTTACACCCCTCCATTTGACATAGAATCTAAGAATGTCATGAAATCTGCCTAAAGCATGTTCATACTTCTTGGACTTGTTCTAGCATTTAAAGCTACCAGATTTATTTTGAATTATTAACTTTGAAATGTTTGACGTAAGTAGGAAAGATATTTTTACTGAACTATTCCTTTAAAGCAAATGTAACCACATGTCTGCTGATAGCATTTTAAAGAGGCATGAAATCCTCTGAGTTGTTTTTTGAGTGTTCCATAACACACAGATCTTGCTTGCAACTGAAAACAATAAACCATGTGTAGCATCATTCAAGGTGATTTTATGATCCTGCTTTGTATGTCAGGTGTGATGTTGCCTGTTGTTTATGTAATGTTTATTCTTTACAGACACATCTGGGCTTTGCAGTACAGAATGTCCAACTAACACACTCAGAGAGCAGAGATGTAAGAGGTTGATTTGATTTATTACATACTATTAAAACACGACTCCCTGCTTTATTTAAGGTTAGGGGTGAGAATTACATTGCAAGTTACAACAGACGAAAACACTGCCATTCACATACTTAAGTCAGTGTTCATTAACTCAAATTTAGTGATAATCTCCATCCTATGGTGTGTCATTTTAATAAAAGATCTTAAAGTAAACAGACCTCTTATATGAAACCCATGGTGTACCCAGAGAAATAAATATCAAGAGACAAAAATAGATATCAGATCATATAAATGGCAGGAAATTAGTAAAAATAACTCTGCTTTTAACGGGTAACTTCACTGAGATAAGCTGATTACTCACCTGGATAGAAGTCAGAATAGAGGAAACATCATATGTGGGACTCCAGCGATTTTGCAGAATATCTAGACATATACTGCCGTCTGCGTAAACTTCAAAATTAAAAAATGTTCACTGTCAGTATTCGGGGGAAAAGTCTTAAGCCTACACATGTCCAGAGTATTGTCTGGCTTATTGCATAATGCCAGTTGTTAGGCTATTTTTAGGATCACTCTTAGTAATAAGTCTCCAGCTAGAAAGAACAGCATGCTGCTTACAGCACGTAGTCTTAGCGCCATAGATTATGTACTTGTACATTTCAGTGTGAAAAAGCAGGCTTATTTATATCATAACAAGCTTCTTAATTATTTCACAGCCAACTTCTGTGATGCATGAAACTGGCACTGACACGTGTATTTCACAGTGTTTCGTAAATGACCACAACTGTTGTCCCACAATCATTAATAGTAGATCTAAGTATATGTTAGTATTTAACAAATCAAGCATTAGATATAAAATCATTCTGTCTGTACATGGTACAGTTTTGTTTATTTATGAATGACAATGAAAAATAAGAAATCAGGAAAATTGAACTTTTAATCTGGAACAATGTCTGACAATTTGTTCAAATCTACGATGATAAAAGTAGAGCATCCATTCTTAATCCTTCTTTTTCATACAAAATATTACTTGAGAGCATTCAGAATTTAGTATGGGCATTAAGGCAACATGCAAGACTGATATGATTTGGAACACTCACCATTTGGGTGGAACATTTTGGAGATAAACCGAACTGTAGGAGGCTTGTTAGGATATTCTTCTGAAAATTCTATGACAAGCTTAAATGTCCCTGCAAAAATAAACAGTCACAACTAAGACAAATGAAAGCAGTTTAAGTTCACACAGTGTTTCAGTTATATTGATACAATTAAAAGGGATATGCAGGTCCCTTTTAATTGTATCTTCTAAGTATCTCTGATTCACAACAACAGAAAAACTGGCTTACCGTCCTCAAATGGCGTTCCTACAGGTCTGGAAAAAAGACAACATAAAACTTTACTTTAATGGAAAATGTCATCCATGATTTCCCCCAAAATGCTCCTTGACATAAAAGTATATGTAGACATTAATATTTTTAGTATTTCGTTTTTCTTCCACTCTATTCACTTTAAGTGTTTCACTTCATAGTAGTTATATAAAATCTTCTTCACTACTCACCCAAAAATAACTGCGTTCCACAGCATGATATTGTTTTCTGATGGAGCTCCACTCACGCCAGTTGGTGGATCTTCTTGAAGTCTGGAAAAAAATTAAAAAACAGAATGCTGCCTTGTTACGATATTACAGAACAGTTCCTACATGTCTTTGTTATGGGTGCCAAGTTTCTAAATGCCAAACTACAGTGGCTTCTGTTGATTAACTGCAGCCAGACTGCTGCAAAAGAAAGACCAAATGATTTGCTACCAATCTAGCACTGGCAAGAATACTAGGAAGACAAGGAAGTTGAAGAAAGTGTTATTCCTCTGCAAAATGTCTTGTAGGATTCTGAAGGCTACTCATTAATATTAATGTGCTGCCCACTGTACTTCCAGTCCGGACACTTTAACAAGCTGCAGTAGTTTTATTTTCACACATTTTAATACAGAAGGGGCAGAAAGGTGCACATAAATATCAACCCATATTCACCTAGATATTAAATGCTGTTAAATCCTTAATTAACTCAATGTTTAAGATTCAAAACGGAAATAGAAGACTCTTGGTTCATCTAAAAGAATAATGACGTTATTTAAGTTTTGTCTTGTTACTTTTTACTCTGGAAATTATTTAAGTGTGAATCATCCTTTCTTGAACTTTATCCAATCACCCTCACATCTCAGTAAATGGTTTAAACAACCAAAGAACTGGGCTAGTTTCCTTTTGTATCAAGCAACAAAAAATTATAACATGTTTGATTTAGTTTGTATTACTTTATTACATGTTGAAACAGTGTATTGAGCAGATCTAATATGAACCATCAAAAAATACAGCCAAACCCATTTTTATGAATGTGACAACAGACAAAGTCATCACCACCAGTGTGTCTAATGAGGAGCAGCTTGTAAGATACTGATAATCAGCTTGACTACTTCTGTAGAGATTTCATTCAGTCATTCATTCATTATCTGAACCGCTTAATCCCAACTGGGGTCGCGGGGTGACCAGAGCCTATCCCGGGAACAACCCTGGGCAGGCACCTACACCGCCGCACGGCACACACACTCACACAATCACACCCACATTCACACCTTATGGGGCCAATTTAGAATCACCAATTAACCTATATCGCATGCCTTTGGACTGTGGGAGGAAACCCTACGGCCGACCCCGGGATCGAACCAGGACCTTCTGGCTGTGAATCGGCAGTGCTAACCACTGCGCCACCGTGCTGCCCCGTAGAGATTTCATAAATCTGAATCTTTCAAATACTCCTTGTCTTGTAGTGACTGGACATTTTAATCATGAATGCGAGTATAATCATCAATAACGCAAGTATCTACCATCACTAACTGTGTCAACTCACTCTACTCATATGGCCTGTATAGTTTGGGACTTCCATATAAAAACTGACTTTGTCATGAAAAATAAATTGCACCGTCACTTCGTTCTAAAACCAGGAGGGCTGGATGAGGAGTTACAGTAGAAACAATCAAATCTGCCCAATCTTTCTGGAACATGCAGAACATGCTTTGTGGTTGAAGTATGGTTGTCACGAGAATACAGGTCATGTCACATCACATCCTTTTTGGCCTGGAATTGACAATCAGCACTGTTGTTCTTACCAATGTGACCTAACAGTTGCTCATAAAAGGAAAAGAGAGTTGGTGCAGACAGAAGTCAAAACAGGAAAAGGACAATAGATTTGTAAGGCAGAGAATAAAGACTCGGACAGTGATTTAAATAGAAAACAGAGATGGGGCACCGTCTGTAAACAATCCTACAGTTCATAAGCTTGTGAAATGCATATGATGTGCATGTCTTTATGAGGTTATAAGAGAGTAAAGCTACAGCTGTCTTGATGACTGACTGGCTATTTATGAGCACAGGCGAGCCTAGCGAACTAGCCGATCCTTTAACTAGCACCAAAACCGACCCGCCCAACCACACTGCTCTCTAAACAAAACCACTAAATAAAAATATACAGCCATGCCGACATAGAAAATTGTGTATATTCCACTTTCTTTGGCCAAGGAAATAGCACGAGAGCTAAACCTCGCTAGCGAGCCGCACGCGCGAGAAGCCGTCGAGAAAAGCGCTAGTTAGCATGCGGGCTAACTCGACTAAAGAGCAGTGGAATAAGAAATATATTGGGGTCAAAAATAAGCAGAAATAAATACCGTTTGAAGTCTCTCATTAGTCGCCGTCTTGCTGGGGTGGACATGGTTTGAGAGAGGTGAGTTTATACTAGGTCATAAAAGGTGGAGGAGGACTGAAATAAAGGGACGATTCGGGCTAAAGCTACTGTGTTTTTTCCTCTTCCAAACAAGCAGTGACGTCATGTTGCCCCCAACGCGGAGCAGAGTTGGAGCTGCAGCCCGAGCATTTAGCGCCTTTACATTACAGTTTATTAGATTTACATCAAGCATATAGGTGAAACAATCACAGTTAAAGCAGTAACACGTATGATAGCACCGTGACAACCTTTGTTTGTTTGTTTGTTTGCTTGCTTGCGGTGCCATTGTGACATTTTAGATCTGAATGATGGATTGTTATGCCAAATGCAGTTGCTTAATATGATTTGCACACAAATCTGCATTGAGACTCCGTTTAGTCTAATAGTAAAGTCCTGGACAAACTTTTACAACACTGAAATTACACCAGCATCTCATAAATTAGCCATTCTCTTTTAAGCTGAATTCCTACATGTTATGAATGTAACTAAAATAGACTGCATGTATGGGCTTAAAAAACAAAACAAAACAGAAGGCCAGAGATTTTGCAGTGTGGTAAAATACATGAATGTTGTGGCAAAACCACTTATAGATGCATATCAGTGGTGTGTCTTTCTTGTCGTGCATATTTTAACATATGCAATTTGACCAAATGTGGCCAGGTGATGGACTGTTCTTAGCAGTTATATGAAGATGGTTTGGTAGTTGATGTTCTGGTTTGGTAGTGGATACTCTGTTTACACAGTAGCGTTGGTAGGGTAGTAATGGACAAGACTTAATGGATGGTGCATTGAACCAAAGCATTCATATGCTTCAATGCACCATCCAAATAGTTGATGGCCTTGCTGTATAGCGATGTAAAAGTCTAAAAGACACTCTGCTCAGTGCTATTATACAATTACCAAAGTGTCATCGAAAATTGGTAATTGTACAGTGTAGAGCAGAGTGTCTAAAAGTACAGGTAAAATAGATAAAGCACTACTGGGAAAAGTTTATTTACTGTGCTTAACACATTTTTGTCACTGGTGTGTATTTCTTGAAGTTTGAGCTTGAGTTTGAACTCTTCTTTTGCTCACATTTCTGATTGCATTATTTTCAACAGGTAATATTAAGTATGTCAGTTTCATTATGAACAATCAAGAAAGTAAAAGGAATAGAAAGTTTGCTTGAACTATAAAAGCGGCTTGGTCAAAACACACCCCTGCAGGACAGAGAACAGAGTTGATTTAATATTCATTATATTTTTAAAGACCAAACCCTCTAGGTCCATTTGCTGAATATAGCAGATGTCAGAATCATGATAGTCAAGAGGAATTCAGAATAACATTCCCTGTCCAGCTTAACTGAGGCACAATGGCAGATCTATCACAAATGCTGTATCTACACATACTTTAATAAAGATGTCTATAGGTTTTAAACTCTGCAGTAAGTTACTGTTATTAACATGCATAACATTAATAAATAATCTTTGTTTTGAGTAAATAACTATGCACTATGCACTCCATCTCTCCATTATACTCTGTTAGCCCAAATAGAGGGATGAATATATGTTTGGAAATGTAACAATGCCAGATGATAATCATTATTGTTTTTACATCTGTTATGCTGAGCTAAATAGCAGGTAATGGAAGAGTTTTATTGAAGCGTAAGTGAGTGGGGTTATGGGAGAATAATATATAGGTATTCAGTACTATATTAAAAACATATGCTGTAGCCTGTTTTTACCATGTGCCCATTCATAAACCTCCACTAACCCATCATCAGTGGACAGATTTTGACCGTGTTAATGTTACTGGCAGGATATTTATGGACTTGTTTGCTGCTCTCTGTCTAGCTGTGTTACACAGCAATACTGCTGTGTCTTATACGCTCACAAAACTCATTCCACCTTCATGACTATGCTGTAACTTTTTTGTAATAGAAATGTAAATCCTGTAAGTCAAAAGAAGTCTTTAAGCCTCTTGTGAATGCATCTGAACTTGAGTGTCTCCTATCAGTGCTAAAACATTTTTCTTACTGACCGATGATAGGGTCACGTGCGCTGGGTAGTTTACACATCCATTTTAAAAAGATCAAACCTGAGATAGGAAATCAGATGTAGAATTTAGTTTTACTGCTTTGAACATGTCTTAAAAATAAAACTATTCTCTCTTTTAGGACAATTAAAGTTTACATTTATATTGTATTTATAGTTTAAAGTGTATATTTTATATTCTATTTATATATTTTATTGTGCCTTATTTGTTTCTTGTACCTTTGTTGTTTTCACTGTTAAAACTGGAGCCACATCATCTCATCTCTCTGTATACTTGTACAGTACATAGCAGAGATGACAAAGTTTACTTTGAGAAAAAAAGGTGAATCCATACATTCAAGTAAAAGTATGTTTTTAAAAAAATCACTATTAAGCCATTTTTGTAGTACACACATAAGATTACATGAAAATACTATGAAATACTGAAATACTATGAAAAATAAAGTTTGATATCTTTAACAGACTTAGGCCAGGACAAATATTATTCCAGGGTTGCCAACTCTCACGCAGTGAGCGTGAGACACACGCATCTGACTGTCTTCACACGCTCTCACGCCATACCTCTGATTTCTCACGCTGAAAATCTATTTTATCTATCTCAGCTAGGCTGCCCATTGCACCGGGCCAAACACCATTTGCGAACGATCAATTATGCCTTACGCATGGCTGAACAGGCAGAGAGGTGTTCCCTCCTATGCACACTCCTCTATGGTTCTCTCCTCCAGTTCTCTGTTCACGTCAGTATTTGAAAGTTTGAGCCCAGTCTGTCTGCTTTTACTTTTCTTCGCCAACTCAAAAGAAATAAGGGCCCAATCCCAAATAAAAGTAACAGTCAGTAAATAGAAGCTTGTTCTCAAATGAGAAAGCCATCTTTGTTCAAATGCCAAAGGATTTTAAGGAAGACCCCACATTTTGCACCTCAGGTATGTTCTTGTTTGCAGTCCCCAGAGATTGATGAATGGCTTAATGTCAAAGTAAACTGAGTATTCCCTTCTGAAACATTACACATTACCACAGACGTTTACAACTGACTTTTATGATTCTATGTTTAACATTAGTTGAAAACAGACTTTTTACTACAGTTTAAAATATGAACAAATCATTGCTGGGTGTAACAAAAAGGCTAGGTGTTGCTCCTCTGTTCAAGGCAAGCATATAAAAGCATTCCTCACAAATAAATCATTTAAAGCATCAATGGGAAAAAAAAAATATATATATATATGTATGTAGTATGTATGTATATATGTATATATATATATAGGCACAGTTTTCACTAGTATTTCAAATAAAAACATTTTGTTACTTTGTAGAACTTATTTCTCTGTATTGCACATTGCTATATCTCACTGGGTTTTAAGGAAGTGGTCAGTTGTTCTTCCCTGACCTGCCATTTTGTAAACACCAGATGGAGCTAAAACTCCCAGACAGTAAGGACCAGACTACAGTATACAGATGCAGTTTTTGTCCTTCTGTGATCCACAATGACGCCTGCATTCATATAGAACACATTCCTGTTATCCAGATTGGACCTCATCCTAGTATTTCTTAGCAAAAGCTGTGTTAGGAATAACTAAAAGAAATATTGTTACACTCTACTACTGCTTCAGGTTTTCAAGAAAATGTATATCTTTATTTTAGCAAGGTCTTCAAGGTAAAGATAAACTGTTTCTTAACCATTTGTAAATATAGATAAGCACTAATAGTTTACTTGAAACTATTTTTATCATGCTATATATTTTAATAAGACATATTTCTGTTATCGAGTTATGTTCATTTACCTAGTGTCCTCAGATCAAGAAAATGAGTCAGTATTCATAGTGTCATATAGTGTATAGTTTTGATCATTTTGATCATCTAAACTCCCCCATGAGTTCAGTGGTTAAAACAATGGATGACTGTGTTAATACTTATATTCAATGTTGTTATTTTATTTGAACGGCAAAGACTTTTTATATGCTCAGTCTGTTTCCTTTCCAAATGATTAATATCAATGCTTGTGACTCACCCTCTAATATCAGTTAATACTACATTTTCTGATTTTCTGTTGTTATGTGTGTATATATACCTTTATTATATATTTATATATATATATATATATATATATATATATATATATATATATACACACACATAACATATATATACATACACACATACACACACATACACTTTAGATCGGGCTCACGTCTAAGAAAATAGTCTGAACATTAAATACAGAGAGTATGTTGAAATGTTGTCTGCATGATCAACCAGTCGATTCCCTCTTTTATTTTAAAGCTAAAACGGACAATTTATTAGTCTCCCAATGAACACGTTTAATAATCTATCTTCCACGAAATCTCCAATCTCACCCACGAGCGCCTGTATGCAAATTAGAGCCACAATTAGAACGGCTCGAGCTCGAGGTCGGTAACAAGCGCGAGAAGTGGGATTCGGAATCCGACGGCTGCGCTGACCAATGTGGAGCCGTGATCACCCGGCGACGACCAATCAGAGTCCAGCTTGCTCCCGGCGCCTGAGCTTGGTGGAGGAGGCCGGGGCTGCGGCTCAGGGTGGGACCGCGCCGAGTGACGTCTTCGTGTTTCCTCGTCCGATTTTCCCCCTTTTTTTAATCATCCAAAGCTTAAAAGTGGCAGCCAGATGAACCTGGCCGATTGATAGCTTTGAACCGGGGCGGGCGAAGTCGCAAAAGTGGGCGAGGGCTACGGCTTCTTGGGGGGGCTTTGTTAGTAAAACGAACATCGACCAATAACGTTTATCGACTCTGTTGAACGCAGCCGACACAGAAGCGAACATGGACGAAAAGGCGTTTACTAAGGAGCTCGATCAATGGGTCGAGCAACTTAACGAATGCAAACAGCTTTCGGAAAGCCAGGTCAAAACACTGTGTGAGAAGGTAGGTTGTGATCCTTTTAATTCCTCTTTTTTTTAAGAAAAAATATCGGTCCCAAACCGACCTGACGGAATGGGGAAGGACAGCCGCAGTGCCTCCGTGAGCTAAAGATGTAGCTTCCTAGCTAGCGCTAACTTAGCCGGAGCTGTAAGATGGCGCCGGTAGTTTTTTTTAACGCCGGTTAACATTGACTGCTTGCACTGCGACTTTGTACCCATATTAGTTTAGATGAATGAAAGAAGTCAACACGAACTCAAAGCATTCACCCCACTCGGCCCATAAATGTAATTTTCATTCGACATAATTAGCATGTTAGCATATAGCTAATGCAAAAACGGCTTCGCCAGCGTCTCTCAACGTTGGCTAACCGCTAGCATTAGCTTAGCTCTCCTCTAAAGCTAGCGTTAGTCACTTGATCTCTCGCTTGATATCTTGCTGTGTTATGTGCTTACACAGTTAATTTCTGTGTTGAATTTGCCATATGTAGCACTTTTTATTTGTAATTGCCTGTGGTTCTTTGAATCGGTGTCTTCGTACTCACGGCGCAGGCACGCAAAATGGCGCCGACGCTCGATCTAATTTGTCTCCCTTCGTTTCTTTACGCTCGATTTTCACATCAGCGCTGTCATTAATCGGTGTTTGCTTCATCTCAGCAGTGTCTGGAGGGGATACAAATAAAGTTTGAATTTCCAGCTCCGAAAAATGGCAATTCGTTTAGGCTGTAGCCGGGCTAGATGCCGACATAGACTAATATGAAATTAAAGCGCGTTTTATGGTCAGGAAAGTGAGTAGCGCAGGTTCTGGCGGATTCGTTTGGTCTGTTTACTAATTACACTTACCTGAGGGAAAGTATTCTCATTTTGTCGAGTTTACGCTTACACCGCGTTAAATAAACCCTAACCCTAGAATTTGAGCTGCCAAACTAATTTTGAATTTGCGCAACAAACACACCCAAATCGAACTTTAGCTTTACTGCGTTTAGTATATACTTTGGGGTTAGTGTGACACAAAATAATAATAATAATAATAATAATAATAATAATAATAATAGTTATTATCCATGTAGATTTTTAATTGGCTCTGTCAATGTTTCATCCCCCAGGAAAACGCATAATTAATATGGAAACATTAAATACTTCACAGAGGAGCATGACTGTAAAAATGGAGGCATGTTACAGGCTGGATAAATAACATCTATGTTCTGTTGTAACATTGTGTTCTGTAAAATGCAACCTGTGCAAAAAATAAGTTGAATGTCATGCCTGCTCTCTGACTCAGTGTTTTCATGAAGAGCTACAGTTTTTGAATGCGGGGGGATAGAGAGAGAGAGAGAGCTTATAGCTTTTATATCCTGCATTCATCTTCAAATTAAGCAATGTAGTTAAAAATAGACAATGAATGCGGCCTGGTAAACAGAAGAAGCGGTGGTGGCGAGGTAAAGCGTTTCCAAATATTTCTTTGTGGCTCCATGAATCTCTTGTTTGTTCATAATAAAGGCGTGGCAGTGGTTCTGATTATTTCTCCACCCTTTTGGAAGTGTTATGGATTGTAGAAGCTAGATTATTGTAATAATTGAATCTTGCATAATTGATTTAATAAAGGTTAGTGTCCAGCCCAGCAAACCTGACAAATGTGAGCTATGCTATTGATAAAAGTTATCAAGTCTGTTGACAGAGCTTTGAAATATTGCTTTAAGTAACAATAGGCGGTAACATTTACATGACCAAGCTGATAAAATTGGTAGGTCAAAATATTTTGCATAAACATGTTGCTCCATCTGACTCTCCGCCTCATATATAATGGAATAAAATTGTTCTATACATGTGTTTGTGACCAGAGATGTCAAACAAGCAAGGGATAGCCATGAAAAAGTGAACGTGTTGTATGTTAAAAAGCTTGAGTTCTGTTATTTGTGCTGACCATTAGAAACCTGTCTTGCAACTTCCCAGCTTTAGCTTTGCTGAGGTTCGCTTAATTAATAGAAATTGGCTGTCTCGCATGGCTGTAAGTGCAGCGAGTAGGTCTGCTTTGGTCAAATTTAGGTCACCGATGGGCTTCGGTCGTCTCTGTCATGGTCCGACCCCTCCCGGCGCTGCTGACAACACAGATCAAAACCCTTCTTCTCTCTTCATTCACTGACCCAGAAGCACAGTTTTATCCAGAGCCTGCTGTTCTTAATATGGGATTTGTACAGTTAAAGCTCTTTACAGCACTTAATGCTTCTTGCTGCCTTGATTTGTCGTGGCTGGATTGGTCATCTGCAGCCCCTTGGCTGCTTAAACCCACATGGACACATCCATTGTTGCTCTAGGTCATATCTAGGGTCTTGAGCATTCATGGTATTGTTTCCAGATGGACAGACAAAATGGCTATAGGGCTGGACAATATAACCTTAGATAAATATCACGATTAATTGAACATTTTACCTCAATTATGATGAATTATTTTTTTTTATTTGTTTTTTGCGTTCACAGTTCACAGACAAGATTTGTGCTGTGGATGTCTTCAGCTATTAAAGCTAGAATGTTTTTAAGTGGACAGTACATGAAGACACACTGGGGAATGATTTAACAGAATAATTATTTTTTCTTTTTTAAGAATTTTAAAAATAATCAAGATTATTTACTAGCGATGACTCCGATTCATGGATCGGTATCGTTCCAATAATCACTCAAATTACTGGATCGGGTATCAGTGGCATTGGGCCAGTCTATGGAGGCAATCTGTAAATGCATAATCAATTGGTTATACATGGGAAGTGGCATATGGGTTTGTAATTATTATATTGTTTTAGTTAGGAAAGCAGTATTTGACAGTCAGGTATTTCCTTAAGCATAACAGAATAATCTCTCATGTATTCAGACATTTTTAAAGCAATATTTTCTGTTTATAAAAGACTCTGAGACTGTGTCGGATTTGTATTGTATTGGCATATATCTTAATTTACAGTACTGGTATAGCACAAAGTTGTATTGTGCCATGTTTATTAAGAGTGACAAGGAAATTAACTGCGGACCAGTTGACTTCAGGTCCAATAACGGAAAGGTTGCTTTCGCTGCTAGTCATAGAAAAAAGGGTGCTACAGACTTGATCCCGTTTGTATCAAAAATTTTTGTGGTTTTGCTGCCAAGATTGATGTTTTTTTTTTCTTTGCAGGCTAAAGAGATTTTGACCAAGGAATCCAATGTCCAAGAGGTACGATGTCCAGTCACCGTCTGTGGAGACGTCCATGGCCAGTTTCATGACCTGATGGAGCTGTTCAGAATTGGAGGAAAGTCACCAGACACAAATTACCTTTTCATGGGAGACTATGTGGACCGAGGCTATTATTCTGTGGAAACAGTCACACTGCTTGTAGCTCTAAAGGTATGTTTGATGGCACAGCTTGTACACAATCAGTGTACTGCATGTGTTTGAAAACTCAAATTCTAAATGTTACTTTTAATTGCAGGTTAGGTACCGCGAACGCATCACAATTCTCAGAGGGAACCACGAAAGCAGACAGATCACACAAGTGTACGGCTTTTATGACGAGTGCCTAAGGAAATACGGCAATGCTAATGTTTGGAAATACTTCACAGACCTCTTCGACTACCTTCCCCTTACAGCCTTGGTAGACGGCCAGGTATGTTCGCATTCAGCGAGCATTTGACCAGTTCCACTGGGGGTGTTGGTGGCCTAGTGGTAGAACACTCGCCTTTGAGGTTGTGGGTTCAAATCTGACCTCTGGCATTACCAACATTGGGTCCCTGAGCAAGACCCTTAACCCTAAGTTGCTCTCAGGGGAACTGTCCCTGAAATTAGGAAATGTAAGTCGCTCTGGATAAGAGCGTCTGCTAAATGCTGTAAATGTAAATGCTATTGATGAGGCATGTGAACAATTTTATGGTCGTCTTCTCAGATATTCTGTCTTCATGGAGGACTGTCACCATCCATAGACACACTGGATCACATCCGAGCACTGGACCGTTTACAGGAAGTTCCACATGAGGTACGTTTTGTCCCAATTTTCTGATATATACACAACTTCCCGTTTGATTTGTAGCAAAACTTTTACAAAGACAAGCTGTGTTCTCTCTTCCTATCAGGGACCCATGTGTGATTTACTGTGGTCAGATCCAGATGACCGTGGAGGTTGGGGCATTTCCCCCAGAGGTGCAGGCTACACCTTTGGGCAGGACATATCCGAAACCTTCAACCATGCCAACGGCCTTACCCTGGTCTCTAGAGCTCATCAGCTGGTGATGGAGGTGGGTGGAGTAGCAGCATCTGTAAACACATTAGTTGTTGCCCAAGCACTATTTTTTTTTCAGCATGCAGTGGCCAAGAGACTTGAGTAGCACTGAGAATGCAAAATAAAAGCCCATGTGGGTAGACACATGGCTGCTGTAACAGCATTTCCATCTAACGTCAGTGTCTCTTGACAGGGTTACAACTGGTGCCATGATCGCAACGTGGTAACGATTTTCAGTGCACCCAACTACTGCTATCGCTGTGGCAATCAGGCAGCTATAATGGAACTGGACGATACTCTGAAGTACTCTTTGTAAGTATTTAAGAAGTTTTGTGGCGTTTGTTTGAGTGGAGCTTGTTTTAGTGCCTTCTATTAGTATTAAAAACATCAAAATAGCTAGTTTTAGTTGTCTTTCCCTCATAATAATGTGTTTGTATCTGGACTGTGGTGTAATGGTCTGACATCACCAAATTGACCTTTGTGGTGTTTGCAGTGCTTTGGCATCCTGAGATGTTTGTTCATATACATGTACTAGAACGTTTTGGTAGTGGTTATTACATTTTAAGCTGTTAAAGTAACAATGCTTGTATTTTGTTTACCCTCAAGCCAATGTAATTAAATATTTTGTTTTCTTACACTTTCCAAACTAAATGTTAACTGACGTGTCTTTTTCCACCCAGCCTGCAGTTTGACCCAGCGCCTCGCAGAGGAGAGCCTCACGTCACCCGCCGCACACCTGACTACTTCCTTTAAGCGCAGTATTGCCGAGACATTGAAACCTGAAATTTGGCGTGAAAGAGGGTGGGAGGGAGGGAGGAAGGGAGGGAGGGTGGGATGGGCAGTATAGAGGAAAAAAAATACCAGTTTAAGATGAAAAGAAATCTATTTAAACATTCAGAGGAAATGTCTGTGTACATGGACCAAAAGGTGTGCCATATCCAAAACTAATAAAGCAAGCCTCTGCCCAGCATCATGACCATAAGATATCACCAGTTAACTTCTAAGTTCTTTCCCACTTCTTTCCTCTCTCTCTCCTCCTGTCTGTAGATCTTAGACAGTAAACGGACTTTGTTGATGTTTTCAGACCATTCTCCCATCTCCATGGTATACTTTGTGAACCTCATGTTTTTCTGAAAAGTCTAATTTTTAAATGTTTGCACTTTTTTAATGGAAAGAGTGAACGGGGTCATGCACCAGACTTTTTTGAGCAATATTTTTTTCTTTCTTTCATATAGGCAGCCATTTACAGTAATGGAAATTGAGAATAATTATGGTAAGGGGTGTCCTCTCAGTTTGTATATGGCAGACTGAGAAATAAAAAATGGTGAACATTCTCGTGGTGGGTTAAAGTCTGTAGAATGGGCACCAGCTGAAAATAAAGTTGGAAGTTGCTCCTCCTTTTGTGTCGCGTCTCTACTTTTTTATAACTACAATATGAAATCATTTTTCATCTACATATGGGTTATATAACATCTTTGTACTTCTTGCAATATTTGTAGAAATTAGGTTTTGTTTAAGAAGAAAGATGGTAATTGTGTAGTTCAGTGAAGAAGCTTGATTAGATACAAATTGGCAGCTGTGTTTCAGTGCATCTCAGTAAATATGCATATTTCAGCATAAACTGACAATTGGCTGACACCATGTTGAAATAGTAGTTCACTGCACTTCAGATTATTATTTGCTCTGGAAGACAGCTATCAGGCTTGTAATTTTAAAAAAGTAATTTGAGATTATAAGCAGAAATCTTCCTGTATCTCTTCTATTTTCCCTTTAGGAATTTGCTCATAACTTGAGTGGACAAGGAAGCTCATCTGCTGATTACTTTTGTGTAGGTGATCTTTTGTACAATAAAATGTGCAAATTTCTGTATGATCACCCACGACGCCTAGTGGTAGTTCTGAATATTACACTAGTGTACAGCCCCTGTGAAACGTTTTGTTTGATTACAAAGAAATGTTTGTTGAATATTAATTGTACATTTAACATTAATATAAACTTATATACATATATATATATGTATGTATGTATGTAGGCATTTTAGTCAATTTTTTGAAGATTTAATATTGTAGCATCAGTATTTTAGGTCAATGTTGATTAGTATTATTTTCAGTGATTTTAGTGATTATTATCAAATAATAATACTAATAATACGAACATTATGATCTCGTTCCTGCAGTAGTCTGTGATCTAATTGTCTTAACAGTAGCTCTTGCTGTTTTTATTATAAACGCACCGGAGGGCAGGGCTATTCATGCGCGTGCTATGACATAGCGTCGCTGCGTGATGACGTAAACGGCGCTCTGTCTGCGTTACCCAGTTGCCAACGTAAAGACGTTTGGCTCGCGCGAGGGGTCCGTCACCGGCCTTGTTGACGTTCTGGTTTTCGGTTAAATTGTCCGAACAAAATAAGCGTAAGTACGCGGCGCAGCTCGTACACACGGTAAAGCAAACTGCACAAAAGACAAAACGTATATGTACGTTTAATTTAACTAAATTACCTATGTTTAACGGGCAATGGAGCTCTAGCCGAGGCCTTGTAGCCGTTATGCTAAACCAAACTTAACCTGCTAGCGCGTCGTTAGCTCAAGCGCTAATAGAAACACACACATGATTTTCGGATAGCTTAAGCTACACAAATCAAACACTTTGGCGTTGAGGAATTATGTTTGCTCTATAACCGTATTGTTTTGTGACAAGTTGTCTGTGTGTATGTGCGATCAGTCGCGGCTGTTAACGCTAGCTAGCGAGGCGCTAACGGCTGCTACCCGAGCTGTGCGCTCACTGACTAGGCGACTAGCCGATGCGATTTTCAGTTTAGCCGTTAGCTTTAGCATTAGCATTAGCCATGCGCCTCGGCATTTCTTTTGTTGTCTAAGGCTTACGATAGCATCTCATGTGTTGCAGATGCCGACCATTAAACTTCAGAGCTCTGACGGCGACACGTTCGAGGTGGACGTTGAAATCGCCAAACAGTCGGTCACCATCAAGACGATGCTGGAGGGTGAGTTAGCTGCTGCCTTAGCGTGTTAGCACGTTACCTGCTGCGCTCATGTTTACTGCTGTCATCGCGCTACCGGAGCCTGATGTTAATCCTGAGACTCCTTGCGGGACTGATGACTATTGGAAATGTGCCACATCAGTATATGTTGTTCTCGACGAATATTGCAGTATACAAGTAGAGGTTAAAATGACTTGCATATCAAAATTTGGAAAGCAATAAATCTTTTCTGGATGATTGTGTCGATTCACTATTAACCTGCTTAGAAAAGAAAATACAAAAGCTGAAACATAACATACAATTTTCCTTAATAGAGATGTAGCGTGACATGGTTCATTTAATGTGTCTTGCTTGATGCTGAAACTTTTTATTGTAGATTTGGGCATGGATGATGAAGGTGATGATGATCCTGTTCCTCTACCCAACGTAAACGCAGCCATCCTAAAGAAGGTTCAGTATCCAACTGTTTAGCTTGAAGTCCCCAGATATTATTGTAGTCAATTATTTGATTTCCATGTATGTAACAGGTTCAGAAAGGTTAGTTTAAAATCCATAAAATACCATGTGGCATTTGTGCCATATATACAAGTTTGGCCTGGCTGGGATGGTTTACAAATTAACTTTGATAACCCTCAAATCTATAGTGCATACTAACAGATTCAGCCAACTATACCAGCACACTGCACTCGGCACCTCAACTAGCACCTTAACTGTATTTCTAGATTTGTTAGTAGAAGCACAGATGCAGAATTATGATTTCATAATTATTTTGTTAATAATTTCCTGTTTTCTGTAGGTCCATACCCACCACATTTCATTTATAATTAGATCACAATCCTAATGGGGAAAAACATTCTTAATTTTTCTAAGTGTAAATTTTGCAAAGCATCTTTTCAGTCGTTTCCCCCCTACTCTAACCCAAAGCCAGTGTAAATAGTTTAAAATGTTTATTGGCTAAAAGCTATACTATAACTTTTTAGCCTGACGTAACCAGTCTTTATATCTGAGTGAGTGAAAGTCTGATGTTGACTGGAATGTGGGTTGAACCGTGTGTTTACAGGTAATTCAGTGGTGCACCCATCACAAAGATGACCCCCCTCCCCCAGAGGACGACGAGAACAAGGAGAAGAGAACGGATGACATCCCTGTGTGGGATCAGGAGTTCCTGAAAGTGGACCAGGGAACGCTGTTCGAGCTTATTCTGGTCTGTTGGACATTATGCTCTTTTGAATTACGTCTGTCCTTTTATAGAAATGATACAGTGACATAGGGCAGAGCAAAATATTGAAACAGACATTCAGAACCTCTTATTCACATGGTCTTGCCCATGATTATTTAGATGCTTTTTTAAAAGGACCTACACTCATACATTAGAAAAAATAGTCTGAATAGTTGAACATATTTACAGTACATACCTCGTCAGTAAACTGTGAGGGTGGCAAAAAAAACAAAAAAATACCCCAAACCAAAATAATTTGTTAAGTGTAATCAAGGTAAAATGTTCAGTTAGTCATGTTTTTGATTTGGTCATGACTTCAGTTAGTCATCAGAATCAGAACAAAGCTAAGACAAAGTGCATATGTATATACACTGCCCTCCAAAAGTTTGGAAACGCCCCTGGCAAAGTGGGATTTTGGACAGTATTGCCATGAATCCTTTTTAATTTGTGATAATGTTGCAATGATAAGGGACAACACAAACTACAAAAACATTTTATTACATAAACAGTTTATTAAATACTTTATACATAGAAAATACTTAAATTTTGGATTCATCAAAATATCCACCATTAGCAGCTATTACAGCTCTGCATAATCTGGGCATCCGAGCTGTCAGTGAACTAGGGGTGGGCGATATATCGAATATACTCAATGTATCTCGGCTTGTTCCACGTGCGATGTAGTAAATGACTATATCGTGACCATCGAGTATAAATCCTATCGTTATTGTTAAACAGACAGCATGTACTTCGCTTTCGAGTTTTGCTTTTCTGCCTTGTCAAAGCAGACAGCTCGCCCCCCCGCCCATCCAGAAAATTGTCCTAGCGCACGCGCGTTTTGTACCGCTTTCGTGTTTCGCTTCTCTGCTCGCTCCCCCGCCTATGGCGTCACATCAGTCCCAAAGCCTGCCGCAAAAATTTTGCGGGTGTAAATTTCAAAGTCGCGAGTGCAAATGTGACAGTCGAGAGCACAAAATTAAGAATCAAGTGCGCGGTTGTGATAATATTGCGTGCAAACTGTATTTTTCCTCTGGATGTGTTAAATGTCCTCGCGCGCAAAGTAGATTACCGACTAGTGGCTTTTTTGCTCGAGTGAGATTTCTGTGTGCACGGTTTGAAAGGGGCCGGTTTTGGCAGTTTGGGGGCGGGGTTTTGGCAGCTTCTGCCTGCGAATCCTATTGGCCGATGGCTCCTGGTCTTGTGATTGACTGCACGCTACAGAAAGTTTATACAAAAAGACCAAAGATGACGGAGGAAGAGGAACAGCGGCAGTAAGGTTAAACGCAATTGACCTTATAATTATAGTTTAATAGTTAGGTCTTACACATTTAATAAGCACGCAGTCAATGGATCCCCTTGCCCACTTGTCTGTCCCTTATATAAAGTATTAAGTTAGCAATATTATTCTGTGGTTTAAAGTAAACTATGTTTAAACTATGTTACTGTGTTAAACTTTGGCTAAATTCATTATATTGGTGTCATTTTATGCAATATAGGGCCGAATTTATCATTTATACAGTGATTTGGAGGAAATTTCAAGGTATTGAGATATATATCGTATTTCGTGATATAGCTTTAAAATATTGCGATATTTTTATGCCATATCGCCCAGCCCTACAATGAACCAATCAATTGTTGAAGCTATTAAGGTGTGCTGACCAAAAATCTTTAAAAAACCTGGGCCAAGTTTAAACCACTAACCAGGCAAAGGGGCATGTCTGACTTTGACATTTATATATTGCCATTATTATGTAATCAAAATAAAAAATATTATTGCTGGTATCCAAAGATAATGTCAAGTTACTTTAATGTATTTGCACCAAAAAATGATGAGGATTTATGCTGATATCGTCCAAAACCTCACTTTGCCAGGGGCGTATCCAAACTTTTGGAGGGTAGTGTATATAGATATATAGACATATTATTTCAATAAAATCTCTGACTGATTTCAGATACACGTAAAGCTGCCCTGTTTTAATGGCACTTTATTTACATATATAATTCAATTATGAAAAATGGTCGAGGCATTTTTTCTAGAAGCTTTAATTCTTATCACAGGCTAGAGCATGCTTCGCTTGTGTTTCACACAGACGCTTATTAATCATGTACAACATTTTCAGTGCCACGATCAAGACAAGACCTGTTCCCTCTGTATGTGAAAGTATTTGTGAGATATTCCATGCACAAAAACAGAAGTAAATGCGTAAAAACGCATAAGTGACATTTCCACTATGTAAACACACGCTGTGTTTGTGCACTTGTGCACGTGAGTGCCATTTCTCGCTAAAATGCTAGCTCAGTCAAATCTTTCCCTTTATTACAGATTAAACTCATATTTGAGCTGATAACTACTCCAGTTGATAGGACTGATGAGATTTTCAATGTTTATTCCAGAATGTCTGTCCATCACTTTATTGTGGCGCGCAGAGGATTGTATATATATATGTGTGTGTGTATATATGTGTGTGTGTGTGTATGTGTATATATATATATATATATAACACACACACACACACACACACACACACACACACGCACATATATATATATATATATGTACGGCTTGTATATGTATTTGTGTATGTATACATATATATACACGCACGCACACACACATCTCGCGTATTGGTGAGCCACTCTCATTTGCATCCTTTGGTGAGGGCTTCATCGGCCACACTTCCTCTGCTTGACTTTCATCTCTGCCTCCCTTGTTTAGGCCGCGAATTATTTGGACATCAAAGGCTTGCTAGACGTCACCTGCAAGACAGTCGCGAATATGATCAAAGGCAAAACCCCAGAGGAGATCAGAAAGACATTCAATATCAAAAATGACTTCACGGAGGAAGAGGAAGCTCAGGTAAAAAAAAATCCTGTCCTTGGTGTTAACTCTGATGTGGCATGGTGTATCCAGAAAATGTTTTATATTTTGTTCACACACCCATCCACGTCTTACTATCTTTGTGAAGTCCTTCCACTAACTCCCATATTGACTAGATGTAAATACCGCAGTTATACATGCCAAATGTAAACTTTGTTATACATTACTCTTCAAAAGTCAGTTGGTAGAATAACGTTTAGGGAATGGGCCCCGTGATTGGAAGATTGCCGGTTTAAGTCCCAGACAGGTAAAGGTAGCATGGAGGTAGTGAAGAACAAGTAACTGCTCCCCAGGAGCCGCTACATGTCACCTTCCCACTGCTCCTTCATGGAGACAGATGCAGAGTTCACGTTTCATTGTGGTGAACTGTGTACTATGCTGTATTCACAATAATAAATCACTCATTTAAATTCACTCTCACTTAAAAAGTCTTGATCCATCTCTCATTTTAAAAATAGTTCTAGGAAAACAAGGTAGAGTGATTTATAATTATATGCAAACATGTCTGTAAAGACTATGTGAAAACACAAATTTGGCTCTTTGAAAGCAAAATATGCAGAAAAATATGAGGGGTAACTCAAGATGGTACAACATCTAACCCCAGCTTGTACCTGAGCAACTAAAAGAAAATCTTCTCAAATAAAATAAAAAATTTAAAATGTAAGCCTGGAATTTAAATGCATAAGTGTTTGTCCTTACAAAAATGAAATCTCAGATTTTTTGTTTCTTTGAGGGGACAATCAGGTCCTCACACAGCTCATTTTGTCTTTATCGTTGGAGAGATTGAAGATAATTCAGGGCGGCAGGTGAAGGCTCTAACCATATATACACCTCGTAATTTACTCCCACACCCTCACAAATACCTGAAACCAGTTCATTGGCACTTGAGACTGAGGAGGTCAGGATATTGTCTAGTGTCATTATCTTACCTTTGCTCGCTTCATAGAAATTTTATAATTGGATGGTAATTGTTAAACTTCAGCCTCCAATTTCTGTAATCTGTTTGCCTCAACATATTTACTATGAACATGGTTACATTTCTGCTCACATAGAAGAATCATGCCCAGTAATAAAGTGCCATGTTGAGTCACGGCTAACCTTTGCCCCTTGCGTCCCACACAGGTACGCAAGGAGAACCAGTGGTGCGAAGAGAAATAACGTTGTTCCTCCCGACACTACCACACTGTAAGGATTGTTTCCAAAAAGCAGATTTACTGGTTGCACTGCGCTGTTTCATAACTGTCGATCTCCGCCTGTAGACTATTAGAACAAGCCCCTTGTGTTACTCATAGCATGACCTCCTCCATTGCTTGTGTGGTGCAGAAGGAAACAGAAACTATTAATTTAAAACTCTTCTGTTTTTACTTCTCTTTGTATATTCAGCAGAATTAGCCTTCACCTCTTTAAATGCAGAAGCCACTTCCCTTTTTTGGATAATCTTTTTTTTTATTTTAAAAACTACGTTACTTTAAAGCAACCAAGTAGATTTTTGCCGAATAAAGTTGTGATAGCTTGACAGTAATTTTTATAACACAGCTGTGTGTGTGTATGTCTTCGTGCAAGTCACGCTGAAGTAAACCTGAATTAAGGAGGCCTGGGAGGTGAAGGAAATGCTCGATTTGTCCTGTGGACTGGCAGTAGTAGGTGAAGAAGTCAAATGTGTTCTCATGCAGCTTGGAAATTTATTTTGCCTGTTTGTCACACTGTAAAGAATTGGACAACTTTTTTCTTGGTTTGCCCTTATTCATCTTAGAATTATCAATCTTGAAAATTCCAAAAATAAAACCCGTCAAAATGTAACCTTGTGCGTTTTCTGGTCCTGACTCCTGCTTGAAGCTCAGACACACCTGTGGATGTTTATGAAAGTTGTGTTGAATATGAATGAGGAAGGAATATTTAAAATGATCTTGTTTACTAGGTGTGGAAATGTTTGGCTTCAGTCCTAATATTTGGTGCTTTAGATGCTAATAATAAATGACTCAATCAGCCATCACTGTTACGTGAGAGTCACCTTTAATTGAATTTAGCTGATGAAACACCTGTAGAAATTTCACTTTCTGAAGCCAGTCCTTTCTGTGCTATTTCTATTATATTTGAGCATTTCTCTTTTTGAATTCATATTCTTTTGGAAAACAAATTGTACACCAAAGTATGTACACCTGTCTGATGGAGGAAAAATAGATTTTCTCTGAGCTATTCTGTGTCAATGGAAGACTGAGATTCATTTAAAGATATAACTTAAAAAGATATAATGCGAGGACGAAAGAGGTCGTGCAATCGTTTCTGGAATCACTTTCCCCACTTTTTTAAATTTTTAATTTTATTTATTTTTTAAAACATTTCCAGGTGATTTGGGCATCTTTATGAATAATAAATTTCATGCAAAAATCTAAAAACTAATAGACACAGTGGGCTGCAGACTACTGCTTAGTCTGAATGGTGGTCCGAGGGACAGAACCAGTTGAAAACCCCTGTTCTAGATCCAACAACCTTTGAAGCATGAGAACGTCCACCCACAAATAGATTTCCAAAATATTTTAATATACTCAAAATGAATACTTCACCAAGAGAAAAAACAAAGCCACTTGTAGAAAAGAGAGAGAACATGTACGTTTACTTCACATGGTTTTCAGTGGTGAATACTGACTTCAGGTTTAGCAGTAGAACTGCGCCCTCTGCTGTAGGTGAGGAGAAGCGCAGGATTCTGCAGCACAGGATGTGAGTTTGGACATTGAACGGATGCTCTGATACAAACCGGAAACTCTTACACGTTAGCTCCAGGTCACAACAGACTGACTGGATGAATACTGCTTGGTGTGCAAATGGACTCGACAGCGCGGCCATGAGAAACAAAATGAAGCGTTTTCCCTCAACTGCATTTCCGATGCGGGAAAAGACATGCAAATGTTTTATTATTTTTACACAGTGGAGTTTGGACCCACACACAGATGAGGTACTACACACTATTTCAGCTGACTGGAACAAAAAACGTTAAAAATGGCAGTTTCTTTAAGTATTAAAACAGGACCTTTGTCTTTTTCATTAAGTTTCTTTTTTTGTCATTTTTCCTTTTTTTAACATAAAAAACATACAAAAAGTTTTATTATATAGAGTATTCCATATCTATAAAAACAGATTTACAACACTTCGTACCCATTTGGTCTTTTGGAGGAAAGTTTGAGATGATATAGGATTTGTAATAATGCGAAAACTCAAATACACTTTAATTTGAGAACTGATGATCTTTTCAAGATCACTAAATTGAATGTTCCACTCAGACTGAGCTGTCGTGATTTGGGATCAGGCCCTTGGCGGGGATCTTACGGGAGAGAAATTGCCCCGTCCATGAAGAAGTGAAAGGTGAAAACCTTAGAAAGCCTGGTGTTTTAACCCAATTCCTCGTTGTTGTTTCTCTAATGTTTGGAGGCTTTAATGAACAAGGAGGAAGAGGAGGAGGAGGAGCCGCTTTATGAGCGGCCGATGAAGAAGGTCATAGAGGAGCATGCTGGAGGCTGTGGATTGTCGTCTCTGATTTGATTCTGCTGAAGGTCAGGAAGGGTTTGCTGGGTCTGAGAGAGGAGGAGGTGGAGGAGAGAGGAGGACTGGGGCGCTTTCGGCTGTGGGAGTGGAGACTGGCGACTGGCGAGGTGGGAGAGGGGGAGGGGCATAGCGAGGGAGAGGCGGGGTTTGGATTGTGAAGGACGGGAGGAGAGGGCGAGTCTATAGCACTTCCATCGGAAGAATGGGGGCTGGCGCACTGTCCTCCTTGAAGGTAGCGAATGCACTTCTTTTTCCTCCTAGGAACAGTCAAGAGAGTTATCTGTGAATAAAGCGTGGATGTAAAACGTCACAAATACGTACACATGGGGGGCAATCTTAATGACAAAATAAAATCAAAGCAGAAATTACAAATGGATAATAATAATAATATGGTGTTTAAGGTTTTCAAGAAGCTGTTTTCATGCAAGGATTTGTACAAAAGCACAGCTCAGTGTTATCAAACTGCAGCCAGAAGATGTTTAAGATGTTTCTGATTTATGAATTTGAAAACAACAAATTGTTAGGAGATTTCATGAAGTCAAATACATACATATATAAAGTATAATTCATTTACAGATTTTAGCAGCCATTGGCAGCAAATTCCTGCATATCGTTCAGGTTTTTAACATGTCTTTAACAGATTTAAAATACAAAAAAATACAGGCAGGGATTTGTATTTGAAGGTATGGGAAACAGAGACAGTTGTATTGCTTTTATACTTTTTATAGTTTTGAAAATATTTTCTGTCAAAATGTTTTCATTTGAATCATGATAAAAATATAAATGTAAGTGCTTGTTTTATCCAAAGTTATTTTCCATCATTAGAGCTTAATAAACTCACAAAATCACCTAATGTGGCTCATTGATAACAGACTATAGTCAGGAAGTTCCACAATTAACATATATTTTGAACTGTTGTGCATGCTTCAACTACAGCTTATCAAATATGTTTATCCTTATAACAGTTATTAAAAATCTTCAGAATAATTGTAAAACATCTTTAAACGTAAGGTCCAAGTCAGCGTCCCTCATGTGAAGGATTATCAAATAAAACTTGGGCATCATGTCCACTGCGGATAAAGTGAGGAGAGCAAGAATCCCTCCTTTAGCTGAAAGTGATGGCTTTGTCCCTCCTCTGCGAGTTTTGAACAAATCAAAGTAGTCAGTCTCTCTCTCTCTCTCTCTCCTGCTTACAAAAGCTTTCCCCCAAGAAGAGCGTTAGTCACACGTCGGCCGCAGAAATGGGCGCGTCTTGCGAAAGAGCGCTCCCTCAAAAATGTCAGAGGGCGCCTTCAAAAGCGGCACCGAGCCGACCGCACCGCGATAACCGTGCAGGAGAGAGAGAGGGAGAGAGAGACGCTGGAGGGGGCGGACGGCGTGGAGGGGGACTGTGGGGAGGTGCGTGGGTGTAAATGGCATCAAAGTGCAACAGTTTGACAGAGCTGCGCTTGATGTTTTGGCTCTTGGGGGTTTGCTAGAGCTTTCTAAACCGCAGGCTTCTTCTTTTTTTCGCACTGTGCAGGGCGCAAACGCGCCGGGATGTTTCCGTGATGTCACGATGCGGGAGACACACAGATAAAGGATATATGGTGTGGGGAGGGGGCGCTGAAACGTTTGTCCTGCTGTCAGTGATAAAGCTGATCTTAATGACTTCCAGAGTAGCACTGAACAAAAAAAGTGTCAAAACTGTAAACTTTAGGAAAGTTTAATCTCCCCTCCTCCTAACACGACAAAAGCTCATGTAAATCCTGCTTTTATCTAAAGACTTAAGCGTAGGAAAAAAAACCCCCAAAACCTCTGCAATTGGAGTCTCACCCTTTTGTAAGCAAAATCACCTACAGTTTAGCTTCCACCAAATTACAGTCGCTGAACGAGATTCCAGGAAACTGCCGAGGCGGGTTTAGACCCTCTCGATGTGCTCTGGTGTTAGTGAGAGGAGGGCATGCAGAGCGTTGCAGAGCAGAGATAAGGAGGGAGGAATGGGACAGAGGAGAGGAGAGGAAAGATACACACCTGCAGGGGCCGCACCAGTCTGTTTGTTGGTTGAGGCCAAAGCGAGCGCGGCATTTCTTAGGCGAGCCGGGGTCTGAGCGCGAGTCGACATGCGTGCAGGCGGAGGAGAGAAGGAAGAAGCAGGAGGAAGAGAAAGAGGGCAAAGGCAGAGAGGGCGAGTGTTAGAGAGGGAGAGACAGACAGAAAGAGAGGCAATAACATCCATGTTAAGATAACCACGTTTTTGGGGCGAAAGTAGCACTGAGCGCTTAAATTTCAAAACAATACTTTTATTAGGGTTGGGAATCAAAAACTGGTTCCGACTCAGAACCGGTTCCAAATGATCAATTCCATAGGAAATGTGCACCTCCAATGTTATCGATTCTCTCATTTCCCAGCACACCGTTTTCCAGTTTTATCTGTTTTGCGTCGCGGTTAATTACGTCACACTCTCTGCGACTTGGCCTTGAGCCACCAGGAATCATGACGCATAAATGATATTTTTCGCGATGTAAACACATTTGTTACCGCACACGACTCTGACAGGGGACAAGTCCAACATTAAGCAGAACGTTCCAGTTCAGTCAAATCTTCCCATTTATTACAGACGAAACTTATATCTTAGCTGATAAATAACAAAAACAACCAGCCTTCTACTCACAGTACAGCCATTTACTTGATATTTATTCCCGACGCGTGTCCACAGCGCTACTGAGCGGCGGCTCTCATATGGAACGCCCTCACAGCAAAAATGTACTTCTCTCCCAGCAATGAGTCAAAAATGAGTTATAGGCCATTCTTCATTGTACATTAATTTTTTTTTTTTTTTCAATTCTAGAATGTTAGAGAGTAAAAAATAAATATAGAAAATGTATTATTTGTTATCAAATAATTTTATTCTATATCCAGATGGATTCCAAATGGAAAAAGAAGTGTTTCCACCTGGTACTGATCTTATTTTACTTCATAATACTAAGCCATATAATGTCTCTGCATAATAAAAACTCTGAATATGAATGTGTTCATGTTCACAGTCTTGTGCAGACGTCATTTTGGGAAAAATAAACTGGTTGCTTTTAGTGCAGAAGACTGTGTAGAACTACTTTTTTTAGACTCAAAAAACTAACCAGGAATCGATAAGAGAACTGATAAGGAATTGGATTGATAGGCACAATCGACAATGGCATTGACACTGATAAAATCTTATTAACTCCCACCCCTAACT
Organism: Distichodus sexfasciatus; assembly: GCA_032718565.1. Taxonomy (NCBI): domain Eukaryota; kingdom Metazoa; phylum Chordata; class Actinopteri; order Characiformes; family Distichodontidae; genus Distichodus; species Distichodus sexfasciatus. The sequence continues at coordinate 994,481 of JAVGVS010000026.1, read as the reverse complement.
TTTATATTTGTTTTACATTACATTAACTGTCAGGCTTGTCAGGTCTAAAAATGGTAATATGTACCACATTAAGGCCAAAAAATTCTAATTTCAATTGTTGGGCTTTTTAAACTCTCACATCAGAGTAAGAGAATATAAAATTCTTTAACAAGGTGGCATTGCTCTTTAAATGCATGACAGCTTGATTGCAGTTGTCATCTATAAGCCAATAAATGAGCAGGATCCTCTACCAAGTGTCAGTTTGCCACAGTTTGCCAGTTTGCATGTGAAAGGTCAGTTGGAGGAGGTTTCATCTCTGGAGGAAACTTTACTATTTGTTCAGAGGTTGCATGCAGGAACAGAGGAAAGGACAGTACCAGTGTAGAGTGAAGCATGGACGTACCTGTGGTGGAGTCTTGCTGCTTCTCTCTTTTTCTCCTCTTCTTTTTGCCCTTATGGGAAGATGTAGATAAGTCATTTTGATAAAACATTTTGCTCCTAATGTCTGACGGAAGTGAAAAGGGGAGTGACCACTATATTCTTTAATTAAATATAACGAATTAAATTAAATCAAACTAATTTAAATGTATGTAAGAACACCAACATTAACTGGTCAGGTCCCTAACAGTAAAAAGTGATGCAACTGTTACTAATTTTTCACACATTTCCCTAACATGCTTATAATTTTAATATCTCAAAATTTTGACCTTATCTTCCTCTCAAATGTACAAAGCTCCTGAAAATGACATGACTAGAGCTCTTATATGCAGGCTATAGCGGCAAATAGTTTCCATTTAGAATTCAAATTTAACTTGGAATTTTACCCCTTACTGCGTTCTAATATTGTCACTTTTCTTTCTTTCTTTTTTTATTGTCACTTTGACCCCGTCCCCAACCACCATGTTTCATAAGTTAGAACTGTAAAATATAATTCAAACATTTCATTTCAGAAGGAAGAGGCAGATCAGCTTGCCAGTGTTTAGTCAATTATCACTCAGTTTACAAGCATGAGAAAGTGGGAACTGAGCTCTACACTGTTAAGATCTCTTGCTTTCTTCCACCCCCTCTTTCCAGAATCCGGTGTGTGTTTCCTGTTTGCGTGTCTGTGATATGACACTGAGGGTAGACCGCAATTCTGTCAAGACTTTCTCCTTCTCGTTTGCCTGTGCGGCTACACGTTCAGAAGGGGAGAGCTGCAACCGTCGCATAAAAATAGTGGTGGTGGTTGTGAAGGAAGCCGATGTTCAGATGCAGATCACCTCATATAACGTTAATACAGTAGAAATACCCTTAAACGACTTATCATTCCGATCAGCGACACGTTAATAAGTGCTGCTAATGAAAGCAAACGCCTTTTTGGAGAGGATGTTACATCACGAAACCCCAAAAGACTCTGTAAGATAAACAAGGTGTGCTTTTCTGGGTCCGTATTATTAGTCCAAAATATTAGTTTTCTCCTAATAAGATACAGATTGTGATCTAATAACCATGTGTCTAGTGTGTGTTGGTTTCCGCTGTACTGTCAATGATGCTACTTCAGCATTTAACCACTTAATAAATACAGAACAGAACTGAATAATTCCAGCCGTGGTTCAACTGATAATTCTAGAAAGTTGGCTAAGAGGTCAGACATATTCATGATGTCAAGGAGATGCCACATTTTTGTCAGCAATCTCTTAATTGTTTCCAGTCATTAAACAAATGAAATCTCACTATAACTGCACACTGGTTGTAATTCTAACCTATTTTGTTGGTTAACCTCTAGTGGAGCTCTGCGCTGGAGCTACACCCTTGTAAAGTTCATACCATCTGCTTCTAAATCTGAGCCTACTATCCCTACAAATCATAGCTGCTAGAAACAGTGTACATTGCTTCTGAGCATTTGACATGGATGAGCGGGAAAAATGAGAACATAAAAATAAGTTTCAGAGGTTAAACTGATTCATGTTCATAGATCATGTAAATATATACAACAAAAAGATGGTGGATGATGCCATTAAAGCAATTTGTTACTTTGTGAAACTGCTGTATAAAGCAATAATGTGTTCTGTTGCTTAAGTATAACTTCATCTGTAAAACTGGCGGTGGATATGAAAAATTTACAAATGGAAATCAGAAATGAAAATGAATAAAATCTCTTTTACTTATGACCCATGCCACAGTAAATATACACATAAAGGACTGGTTTCTTGGTCATGGATTAAGCCTAGTCTTGGACTAAGTTGTAGTACCATTGAAGATTTACCATTCAAACTCTAAACTAGTCTAGGAATAGGCTTAATCCTCGACTGAGAATTGGCCCAAAATGTACAAATCAAATTCTTGCACATCTGTTACTATTAACTATTCTTGCACATCTGTTACTATTTACTGCCCAAACTGATAAATATAAACAACTGTAAATACTCAGCATTATTTACCACAAATCTAATGTTGTTTTATAGTTCTTTTTTTTAGGGCTTGTCTACGTGTGTTTGTGTTATGTAAAATCCGCTTGGCCCTGAGTCGGTATATAAGATTTAGGCCACCTCCTTGCCCTCAAACGCCCCGCTTTGTGTTTATGGTAAAGAAAGTGGCTTCACAACGCTGCTTATGTACACAGAGATACCTATCAGAGAGCTTGTTTGCAGTGGGCCCTTAAAACATGCAATTTTCAAGCTCTGAAAAAAAGTAGCTCCTTGTCCCAGTTTAAACCCAACTCTAACCTAATTTTTACACGTGCCCCCGATATGACGGATTGAGAGTACCTTAAAACGGGGTTACGACATGTGCTGCTTGGCAATTCTTTACACGTGAACCCATACAGACCTGAAAATAGGAGTACGTTTAGTGATATGTGTGTACTGTATATGTGCGTTAAGGGACTTACATAGTTGTCTCGGGCGGACCAGCTGGGGTAGAGCTGCATGTGGAGCTGTCGCTCCTTTCTTGCAAGCTCATAGTACTTAGCCTGTTCCTCGCGAGTCAGAGCATGCCACTGCACAACACACACATTGCAGTTTAGTCTCTAATACTTGTGCAGCGTAAAGAAATGGTTTCTGGAAAAAGGAGGTGAATGCAAAACTTCACCCTGCGCCCGAGTATCTGGTTGATGGCCGCGCTCTCCTTCAAGGTGCATTCTGCAATGACCTTTGCTCTCATCTCCTTCATATAAAGCATGAAGGCATTCAGTGGCTTCTTGATCACAGGCTTCTTGGGCTCTTGGTCTCTCTTTGGCTGCGAATGAGGTTTACTGAAAAAGTTTTGACAACATGGCAAACCTTGTTATAATCTTTTCTATATGTTACTCAGATAACACAAACATTTGACTCTAAGCTTATAAAAGTTCTTGGGATAAAGTTCATAAAAGATCTCTTTCTAAAAGAGTAGAGGTAAAACCCTGATGTCCGGCTAAAATGTCCCACCATGACCCTTTCAAATCTATCCTCCCAACATCTCCGGTTTCTAATTGTTGAATTCTCACCGGCCCCTTCAGCACCTTAGCTAATGTTTGTGAGTGTACTGGGGCAGATTGGCTGCTGGAGCATTATCCAGGCTGAGACTCCCATTGGTTCTGGTTGACGTGGCTATGAACAGTGCTTTGAGTCTAGAAAAGCACAAATGTACCATGCAATGTGTAATGCACAGTTGGTTCTTTATTTCAATCCACTGCACACATCATGTACTTCCAACATGTTCAAGTCGTGACTATTTTGTCACTGTGTGATCTATTCAGGTAAACCTATTGCTTTCACTGTCTTTAAACATGTTTACTTTACTATTTACATTTGTACCATATATTTGTGCATTTATTGTTCTGTCCTAACACCAACCACCAAAGCAAACTGCTTGTATGTGATTACGTACTTGGCAATACAATTCATTCTGTTTCTGATGCTAGGATTTAGTGTAGGTTGAATAACTAAAGGCTGAACCTTTGGCAAAGTTGGTTTATAGCCGAATAAAACTATTAATCTAATAATTAAAATTTATCCTCCTACGTCTCAGAACGGAGGACAAATTCTCTTTTACAGTAGCCATTGTGCAATCTACTTACACATACATGCTCCTGTCAAACTGATCGTGCTCTTGTTTGCCTGAGGAGGGCACTATAGCTGGGTGTGGGATGCCGGTAGGATGCATGCCCGATGGCCCCAACATCAGGGAGTGTGGGAACCTTTATAAACCAAACAAAAGGAAAATAGTCATTTCATCTGATTGCAAGTGTATGAATGCAAAACTCGTAGCACAAAGCTATTAAAGGGAAACTCATAAAAATGTAACTTATACGATGTGCCGATTAAGTATGTTAGGTGATTAAAAAGTAAGGATTTGTTGTGCTTATATGCACATAAGAAAGATTTCTAGCTTGAGTTTCCTGTTAATAACTTCCAACACATCCAGCAAATTAAACTGCAAGCGCAGAAGAGTACACACGGTCTGTGTCTGTCTCTTGCGAACAGCAGATGGCGCTCTGCTTGCATTTACAAGGCAAGGCTGTGCGACAACAGGAGCACAAGAAACACTGCTGCCTTAGTGAAACACAGACACTGTCACAGCTATAAAAAAAAGTGCAGGGTTTCGTTTTAGTTCAGCTTTTTATATAGATTACATATGTATTGAAAGATACAGCGGTAAAGATGAATTCTGATCGATGACAATCATATAAAATATTTCATTTTTTTGAAATAATAACTGAAATATGATGTTTGCATACAATTTAAAGCTTTTTTGTTTCAGCTTGTTTAAGCATGCACAAGGTATTATGGGCTTGGTGCTGTTTTCAATTGTTTTTGTTTGCAACTCTGTATAAACTGTTTGGACAGCAGTTTATATTATACGAATTCGGAGCAGAACTTGACTGAGACACCATTCTTTACCTGAAGCAACTTTAAGGTGGTGTTGTCCTTATATTTGTGAGCATTATAGTGCATTAAATGAATTCTATTTGGGTTTTTTAAAGTAAAATTTACTTTGTACTTTCCACCCTTCCTTCAGTCATTAAAAGATTTCTAATTTCTGAGCCATCACACTAGATTTACGAGAGGAAAGTGGCCTGGTTTGTATTGGATCTGCACCAAACATAACACTTTGCTTGAAGTGACTTCAGAACACAATCATTTACCCTTTTTTTTTTCTTTTTTCTTTTTTTTTTTAGCATTTTTGTGTCTTGCTTAGTTTGCCTGATCTGAGCAAAGTTTACACTTCTTACATTTTTATGATGGAGTAAACTGTACTCACAAGGATAATCAGGACTTTGATATTTTTTTAAAAAGCATGTTCCATTTTTTCCTCAAAAGCCTTTTTAAAAAATCTCCTTGGCTCGAAATTTCATTTCTTAACTTTTATCTTGCATCACAATTTGATACTGACGTAACCCATCTCACTTCAAAGCCTTTTCAGGTAACTGCAGTTAATAAAGGTCTGTCACAATGAAAGGGTTTGTATACGGATGTAGAAAAGCAAATTTTTAATGTAAATTTAACATATTTAGCTTAAACACTTTTACAGGATCCCAAGGAAAAAAATCTATCCCATTTCACCGCTTTAGTTTTGAAAATATACGAGAAGCTGATTTGGGGAAATGAGAAAACTACCATTATAACTGAAAAGTTTAGCTCGAAAACACAAAAGAAGCTCCGTGACTGTTCATTCGTTTCTTTGTTCCCCTTTCTGGAGCATGAAGAGACGGGATACGTGCGACAGCCTGTCGTCTGTTGACATTCAGATATAAACCATTTCCCCAGCTTGGATTTATTACTCCTCTAAGTATATTGCTGTGATTTGTTCGTATAAATCTGGTCTTGGGCTACAAAGGAAGGATTTCATGACGAAGCCGACGTCTAATGGGAAAAGCCACAACAATGGACAGCAGGCGCTCGGCGGGGCTGGACCGCGGCCTTTCGGCAACTGCAGCGTGGGTCGAGGGGACGCCTCCTCAAATCCTCCGCCTCAGGACAAGAGCTGACCGCACGCAAAGCACGGGGCTTACACACAGCGTAAAGCCACTCTGAAATCTATCCGCTCAAATTTCCCAGCACAAAGACACTTCACAAGATCTCTGTCTAAAACAAGAAATTCTGCTGATATACAGAATTTGGGTTTGATGAGCAGCCAATTTAATAGTGACGCGAATCTTGTGATGTTAGTCACTTAAATATTTAAAAATGTGGATTTGGTGTAAAAGATTGTCATCCCAAAACCTCACTTTTTCCACTCTTGTTCATTTTTACTGAGCAAAACTCTTCTGTTCTAATTTTCTTCATTACTGCTAATTATCACTCAAAACTGGAATCACAGATCTTAGAATTCTTCCCTCAAACACAATGCAGTTTCACAAAACAAAATATTCTAGATGTAAGTACAAAAACTGTACCTGTACAATGACTGACTAAATATGAACGCTCAGAGATGTAAGATCATTTTTTCTTGTGAATTTTCAGACACGCAAGATCAAAAAGGATCTTTTGAGGCAACCACCAAATGACAAGATGGTGCAATTTTGTACTTTTTTCTGAGAGGGTTTTAGCTTTTACAGAGCCAAACCAATCTGGCTCTTAGCCCTGGTCTTGGTCCAGTTCTTGTTCTAGATCTCTCATTAGGAATTTTCTGGTCTGTACCATTCCAATCTGAGGTCATAAGGTAAGGAAAGCTATTCGCAAGTGCCACTGGTGTTAACTCCTCACTGATCAGACCGAGTTGATGCGGCTTTTAGATAAAGACAAGGCAAAAACTGCAGCATAAATGGCTATGAATCTAATAGTTTAAATGGTTTTGGCAGTAATGCACTAAAATTATTTTTTAATATTTGTAGCATATTACTGACAAAAATTCTGTGATGATTTATGATTTGCAAAGCAACCCAATTATGACTTAGTACCAAAATGACACAGTGGGATCACTGACAATGCTTTCCTCGAACATGGGAGCATACGTTATATTATTACCGTTTAAGTTACATATTTCTAATTCAGAGAAGAATGAGCAAAAAATCGTGGAAGCTTAAAGGGCAAATATTACTAACTACTAGAGTAGTGAGCTATTTTAGATCTTTGTATTAGCAAAATCAAAAATGAAATCTGTTTTGTTACAGCTGCAGATGAGGGAATTTACAAAAAAAGCAATGAAAAACTATTTCCGAAATTATTCACTGGTGTCAGACACTTTTCTCTGAGAGGGTTTTGGTTATGAGGGTTTTGGTTATGACAGAAACAAACCGATCTGGCTCTTAGTCTTGACCTTGGTCTAGGTCTAGTTTTGGATCTTTCATTCTGAAACTCCTGGTCATATTTAAGGTGTTACTCTTCACAGATCGAGTCGATGCAGCTTGTAGACAAAGACACGGCAGAAGCTGGGGCAAGCTTGGTTGGGCGGCGGGGCAAGAAGGAAGGCGAGCTGCGTAGAATTTGGCCGAATCCCAGGCCTTGGGCTGGCTTCAGCTTCAATGGATACCGTACCTGGTGTAGGAGGAGCTGGAGGGTAGACTGGAGGTGTAGGGCTGCCTGAAGGCGCACGAGGAGAGCGGATACACAGGCTGACTTTGCCTGCAGGTCGTTGGAGGGGTTGGGGGAAGAGAGATAAATGTTGGGTTGAACTAAGCCTCTGGCTGCTCTGCTGACCTAACCGAAGGTCTCTAAATGACCTAAACGAATCAGGTCTACTTTAGGCAAACCACTTCCTGTGCATCAGATAAAGGTTTGAGGCTTCCGGTATGGTGAGGAGGTCAATGGTGGACTCCTAATTTGCTCGACAAAAATTTGTATTGTTTGTATTGCCGTTCAGTCTTCCTGTGCCTGATGTTTCATAACCACATCACAGCAGACATAAGAGACGATCTGCTTTGATCATCGTCATAAGCTTTTGCTTAGGTCTAAAGTGTCACAAGGTCAAAAGAAAAGTGTGAGGTTATCGAGTCATGGGAGGACGTCAGAACTCAAACAGCTCCTTCATTTACTTCAGACGCTTGAAACTGACAAGCTTGAGCCTGATGTTTAGACAGGAGATGGGAAGGATGTTAAATGGGAGGGGCCACAGATGGCGCCCCTTTGATATTTATGGGCATTTTTCTCCACCCGTGTGCCCTACGCATCCGAGTGGGAGTGATACCTGTGTATGCACCTTAAACAATAAGGTGCTGACGTGGAGATTGTCATGCAGATGGCCATTAATGATTAGCTACTTTCTGTAGAATCAGGAATCTCTGACCAAAAGTGGTTAAGTAGGTTTGGATATATATTTTTTCAAAACCCATTAACAACATTGCCAGGGGAAGTAATGAATTTTTATGAGGGGGTTATGAAATATGAGGGGCGTTTTCTAAAAATATTCCAAAACCTCCAGAAAAACATCTAAAAATTCTACTAAAACTTATTTTATCTTTACTTCAACTGTCAATATTTTAAAAGACACAAATAAATAGTGCTGGCAGCATAAAAAGGGAGTTCAGAGATACTGACAAACCTTTCCAGCCCTTTTTAAAAAGAAATTACTATAAATACTATAAACTTCCAGTATAATCTCCTATAAATTTCCTAATATTTTCCTATGCAGCCATTAAAACATAGCAAATGTACCTTCAATTTTTACGGTACATCGTAAAGTAAAATTCTGGTACAGATCTGTTTAGTTCCTCTTTAGCAAACCTCGTTCTAAGCAGCTTACTCAATGACAGATATATATACCTTAACTTTTTCTCCATATCACCAAGAGGGTAACCTGTATTAACGTAATGCCTTTTATAGGACAAGTTACAGAGCAAAATGGTAACAAGTCTCACACCCCAGATTGAGCTGTGTGTTGTGTGATCTTCTTTAACTGTTAAGAGTAACTTGAGCTACTCCAGCTTAATCCATCACGACACACAAGACTTTAACAGGGCGAAGGTCGTGTGGCTCGAGAGGGATGGATGTGTGTGGTGCAGATTTTGGAACTTACCAGCTCATGGATGGACCGATTTGGCCAACTCCACTCGGGGGCAGGGAATAGAAGCTGGAGAGGTCCTGAGATGGAGGCCTGTGAACGCCTGCGAGGTACAAGGACGAGGGGAAAGGGGGGAGGGGGGGGTGAAGGTTATTAAACTAAAAGCCTCGGACCGGTAAGGGCATCATTAGTCGTCTGGGAACCTGCCATTACACATGGCTAATCTCTAAGGTCAATCACTTCTTAGGTCACATAGCGGAAAAAAGGAAGCCCCCGTCTTCCCACACCCAAACTTTATTACTTTTGTTTTGTGTGTTTGTTTGCTAATGAGAAAAAAATGACAGTTCATCATGCGTCCACCAGTAAAATTTGATATTTTTGTTTAATATGATTGGGTAGGACCTGACGTCAACAAACTTACCAGCAACACAACGCTTAAGTGACCCACCTCGAGTATGTGAATGAAATCATCTGTGGATGATGACGCTTTGCGTTGTTCTTACTATGCTTCAAAAACAAAAAAGGGATCTGCGTGTGTTTCAAAAGGAAGTCATTTGTCAACAGCGAGCACCCAGCACTTAAGTGTAACCTGAAGGCAACCTGTGTTTGTACAGAGGAATGCTGCATGATGACTGTAATTTGCCAAGGCTTTGGGCCGCTTTCTGTACTCGGCCCTCTATAAATCTGTTGAGATGGAATGTGACTGAGTCAACCTGACTTTGTCTTTGTTTCCCCAGACCAAGCCATCTTACCTCACACCTTAGGAAAGAGAAGGCAAAAATGTGTAAACTGGGTAGCATGAATGGGTCTGGTTGCAAAGTTGTTCCGACACCAAGACACAATGAAGTCAAAAAACATGTCAAAGTGACTAAATTATTATTAATTATTTGCAGCATACTGCTGATTTCTGATTTGCAAAGTAACCCAATTATGACTTAAATATTACCATGACAATATTGAGGAATGGCTGATCTAGAACAGGGAGACATAGATTATTATTGAGCCTTAAGTTGATTTCAGAGAAGGAAGTATGAGCAAAAACATACAGAGACTTAAAGGGCAAATACTATTTTTGATCTTTGTGTTAGCAATACCAAACATTTCTGCAGATGACGGAATTTACAAAAAAAAGGATTACGAAAAACATTTCTGAAATTATTCAGTGCATATTAAATGATTTGTAATTTTAGTAGAGGGAAATTCTTTCAAACACTAATTCTCGTTATAAAAATGTTTTTGAGGTAACCTTTCAGCACAAAGCATTTAGAATTTGGCTAGCCACAACCAGTGACAAAAAAGTTCCCCAACATCCCTGAAGGAAACTCCAACAGCACGTTGAAGACAAAAGTACAGTAAAACAAACGTTTTACAACACAATAAGACACAGAGGTCGAAATGTTGTGTTTTCATTTCCCTCTGTACTTTACCTTGATCTACAGCAATGACTGTATGGACTGACAACACATTTCACACCCTCATCCTGTAAGTGTGTTGGGTCACGGTTGGCGAGCCTAAGCTGCGACTGACTGGTCGCACACAGACGCTGAGACGCACAAGTGTGAAGGCGTGAAGGTTTCTGATACGTGAAAGCCAAAAGTGAAAGAAGGGGGATAAACAGGCTAACAGAAGAGACTTAAATATGTAGTCGAGTCCATAAGCGACACGATTCCAAACTAAACGCCCCCCAACAAGCAGGAACAGACATCCACTCAGGGAAGAGACAAAGCACTTATTATAGATGAGTCAAAGAGCCTGGGGCTTGGTCACTGCACGTCAGTCTAGACAAACTCCAACAGCACCGTGGAGGGGAATTCCAGCCCCTGATCTTGTGAGATGCTGAGGGAGCCGCTGCGCTACTACATGGACCTTTGATTCTCACCTTTACACATGAAAATGTGACTCGGGCAGAAAAATGAGTAAGGTGCAGCTGCTTACAGCTATGTAGAAAGAGCATGCTTACAGCTCAAACAAGACAAAACAAGCAATATGGCTGAACAATTTGGGCGAAGTACCTAACTGCAAATAATTTGGAAAAACGGATTGGAGAAAAATTTATTTGCAATTTCAAATGAATCATTTTGCGTTACTAGTACGCAGGTCGGTTTCGCAGCTGCCCTAAAGACGTCAATCAATTATCTTGACAGTTTGTTTTGATAATGGTGGTCTACAAACACTAATGTTAAGCTGTCTCTTGTCCATCAAAGGAACATGGCTAATATTAATAACCATGGATTAAGATGATAGCACATCTAAAAAAATAGATCTGATCGCCTTCATGTGGTCAATGTCCCAACACTCTTAAGTAGAACAATTTTCAAATTTTCAAATAATAATCAAGTCTTAATTAGCCTTCATTCATAATTTCCTCTTTTCATTGCAGTGTCCTGGGGTGTACTGTGTATTTGGTTTAGAGTTTACACAGTTTACACAGTCCATGTTGCCCCTAGCTTGTGTGCATCTGTACTGGAAATAAATGAAAATTAGTGACCGTATATGTTATGGATGCTAAAAAAAAGAGTATCAAACTGTGCCAGTCATGACCTGAAAAATCTTATGTGTCGATCTTATGTGTTAATCTGGACAGTCCAGTCATTTCTGACCATTCACTTCTGATAGGCAACATTTAATCTGGATCAAAATCTCTCTGAAAACCGCGTAAACTATATTTTTGACTGATTCACGCATTGTGGCAAAGCTAGTTAAGTTCAATTATCTTGTACATGGATAAGATCTTGACTTTTTCAGGTTACGAAAGTTCATGCATGAAAGCAAAAGAAAAATGCAGTCATATGCAATACTCATATTATTTAAAAATTCAGGTCTGTCAATATTTAACAAAATTGCTAAAAGGGTGCAGCTCGGTTCCTGAGACAGAGTTTGTATGGGGCAACTTTATTTAGCCATTACCCATTTACATTTACACAACTCTGCGACTCAAACCTCTGTACAAATAAGCACAGGGTCACTGGCTCAATTCCCGGCCACGGTGGAAACAGATTTGGACCGAGTACCAAGGAACTGTGGGTGCTGGCATTCCTCCTCATGTGCCTGGCAAAATTCCCTTAAATTCTAGTAAGTCCAATCCGTCCAAGAGCGACTCTGTGACCGGCTGAATGCCGCATCGTCACTGCTCCACGTTTGGAGTCGAGACACTTGTTGCCCAGCAGCGCGGCCGTGGTCTCTGACTACGCAGAAAATCTAAAGCTTTCCATTAAACTTTCCATGGTCAACCTCTGTGGTTGCCTACATCAGTTATGAACTTCTCCTTTGATTGTTTGTGAAAATGTCAGCAGGGGACAGGTGGGGGAAATGAGAGGTGAAGATGGTCACGGATATTGTAGAAAACTAACGGCGTTGTGTTATTTGGAACACAAAAGCAAAAAAAGTACAACGGAAGGCTTGGATAACAAAGTGCGAAGGTTGAGATACTTTTACACCACTTTCACAAAATTTAAGGTGATACTGTTACCCTACAACACAATTTATATTGCAGTTCAGAAATCCTAAAAGATCCCTACAATATGAATTTTTCTTGAAATTTAGAACACACAGTGTTAAAGTCAAAATCAAGTTCTTTATATGCATTTTGCTTTTAAGTATGGATTAATAAGCAAAATAAATCCCCATTTGTAATTTTGGCTAAATGCATTATGTGTAAAATGTAAAATGTGTCAATTATATTTTGTCTCTAAGTACCCATTTTGCTTGACAAATTATTCATATTCTTAGAACACTTGCCCATCACAGACAAAAAAATGTGATTGTCAGGTCAAGCAGCAGAGGCAACAGCTTCCAACTGTGACAGACTTATACTGAAATGTTTATTTCTATCAGTATGTCTCAGTAAATAAGTGATTTTCCCACCTTTCCTGGTATGACAATCCTGGAGAAGTTCCCAAAGGGTGTAAATTAGATCTGCAGTTTGCATTAATTTAAGGACATAGTGATGCAGACTAAAAACAGGCAGACGTACCTGCTTTCTGGCTCATGTCTGTGGGCAGGTGTGGAGGGCTGGGGTTGAAGTGTTCGTTGCTGTAAGGCAGTAGCGATGTGAGTGGGTGTAATCCCCCGTGGGACTGCTGCACCACTGACACTTTGTTAGCCTGCAAAACACACACACAAACGCACACATAAATAAATACAGGAGTCGGTTAATCTGCGTGGCTCGGGGCAGACGTGGATGCTGTGTAGATATTTGTTCCAATATCTTTGGCTGAGAGAATCGATGCGAGGACGGCCCATTTGATCAATGGCGCTTTGATGATCGAGAACGGCTGCATGCGAGCTTGCTTGCTTTCATGTTTTTTTTTTTTGTTTACAAATGCTTCGCAATAACTCCCAGTCTCAGCCTTCGCTAATGCTAACAGCATGCTGTTTGACACACAATATGATGTGGTATTTACGTTACTGGCCCGAGTCATGTTCGTTGGGATGCTCTTCCAACTACTGAGCTTTGTAAGTTTTCGTTTCCTCCCCCCACCAACTTTCTAACCAGGAGAGGGAATCTGAGGACGAAGAGAGAAGGAGAGAGAGAAAGAAAGAGAGAGTGTCCGGGAGACAGAGCTCTGACTTGGAAATCGGGCCGGCGTGCTGCTTTTCATGCATGTGTACATAATCGCGGGGAAAAAAAACCATATTCCTCCTCTTTTTCTGCAGAGTTGGCAGCAACGGGGCGGAGCACGGACTCTTCGACCCCCTGCTGCTTTACAAAGTGAATGCCTTATCATACCCTGCCAGTCTCTTCTCATCTACCGAGGCACATTAAAACACTTTCAGTACTCTCCCCTCCATTCGCACCTGATCACATCGTCCGAAAGCAAGCTGTGGGATTTAAGCAGCAAGGGGGAGAGAGAGAGAGAGAAAAAGAGAGACCAAACTTCAAACCATGCTTTTTCAACTCTTCTGGGTCTTTCCTCGTTATTGCCATTCTCGGTTGGAACCCATTTTTCGATTGACACTCATACAAAACGTGAATTTGGGGAAATCAGAGGAACACTCTATCCAAAAAAAGTTAAGAATCATAATAATACATTTTATTCATGCATATTGCATTGATTTAAATTGCAGTACAAGGTGTTGTTGAGAAAACAAAAAATAAACATATTATTAAATAAGGAAAATAGCTGATCAAATAGATATAATACATATTTATAAAAATGAAACGTGTGGCAATAAATAGAATGTATTCCTTAAAACAATGCCAGAGGTGCTGATTCTGGATGAAGGGTAAAAAGATTAATAATTGGTTACAAAATTACACTCCCCATTGTACAATATCAGTCCGCATTTACCGCCTGCATGAGTGAGTGTGTGCAGGCCGTGAAGTCTTGTTCAAAGGGCTGAGGTTTGTGCGCTATTTCCTTGAAACGTAATGGCTGCACAATTTTATACTGATGTTTCTTGACGTCTTTCCCTTCCTTAGAGCAATTAGCAGCTCTTGAAGTGGTTTTCCATGTTCGGCTCTTTCTTACGCAGCCTCGCCGAGTTTAAATGAGCGTACTCCTTCAACGTATAATTATCAACCTCCTTACATTTAAGCGTTGCATCTATCCCCCTACCACCCCCTCCACACACACACACACACACACACACACACACAACTTAAGGTAATTACAGTTCGCTAGTTAAGATACAAACCAACAGACACAACGTAACACAACACAAAGTACAAGCGACATAGTGATCTTTTGCTCTCTAAGGCATCAAAGCAAAATTCCAATTAGATATCAGAGCACTGTGCCATTCATGGTTGGCAATCACATTTTGTAATCGAACGCAATCTATTAGCTCGAGGTCGTTTCCTTTTGTCCCGTGTTTGTTTGAACGGCAACGGGGCCTTTCAACAAAAGACACCATTTGACGGATCACTGGGAAATGAATGATGCCTCTGTTGTGCTGACCACCGAGGGACGGCGTGACCCGCTGGCCCTTCACTTCACTTACAATGCAGATAAAACCCTTTGGAGCATAATGTATTCTTTGGTTTAAAAAATGTAAGTAGCTTGCTTTTTTGTTGTTGTTGAAGCGGAAATTAGAGGTCCTTTGGGAAACAGTGGGCCGCTTTGAGTGTCACGTCTTTAATCTCCTGTTTCAGCACTAATTCGTTTTACACGCAAAGTTGTTTGTGCGCCCCCCCTCGAATCGCATCAATTGCACAGGTTTCTTCTTTTTTAATGACGATATTAGTTAAATAAGACCATCTCGTAAGCTTCACGTGACCGAAAGCGTGTCCCCCTTGTCCGACCTTTCTCAAAATGACGTGTCACTTCAGACTAACATTTGTGTTTTGCCTTTAGCCCTGGCAAAGTGAAATATATGAAAAGATAAATTTGGTCTTTTATGCCAGTGGTAAAATTATCATAGATGAGGAAGCCTGTGACTAATATTGTCTCCCGAGAGGCTCACCAGCACTGGCACGCAGACACCAGAAGAGCAGAGCGCTCCAGTCCCTGCCGCTGGTTCTGCTACTTGGTTTTCGGCTGTGTGGTCTTAGTATCTGTGTATCAGTCAGCCTGTGGGAGAGCAAAGTTAGTCATCAGCTTTCAAAGCTGCCCACACTGTTCAATCAACAAGGTAAAGACGGGCATGTGGAGCGACTGCAGAAAGAGGCCACAGAAGGAAGGAAAGGAAAGAGAAGAACTGGTTTGGGGAGGAAGGCATGCAAGCATGGGTTTCTTTCTATTGGCCTCGAATTGGTGCCGGAATTTGGCGCAATATTTTTTGCGTAAGGAGGTCTGTTTGCGCATAAGATTACTGTAACTGAGAAAAAAGTCCATTTCCTGTCTGAGTGAAAGTGAAATTTGCAAAAAAAATTCCACAGTGGTCTTCAAAACCTTTGTATCTATTCCTGTTGTCTTGAGGGTAAATGTGCGTGGGCTTTTTAGAATTGAGGTCAATTTCATTTCGATTCCTCTTCAAATCGCCCATTGAAGTGGTACATTTCTCCAGGACCGTTGAGCTCCCGAAACACGAAAACAGGAGTTTCTGATATCAAATACTGTCGCTCATTCGCTTGCAACAAGTTGGACGAGGAACTGGGAAAAGGTACGGCTTATTCAGCATGTTAAGCTAAGGATGCATCCTGCCTCAGTTGGCTTTTAAACATGGTGAGTGACAACAAGGCCCGCGCTGGCACCGTGCCACAATCTGGAAATGATTCGGCATCTCTGAGATGGAGAAAATGAGCGCCACTTAGTTGGAGGTTTGGGCAACATCAAAGGGACTGCAGACATAACAATGCAGGCATGTTTAAACACACTAAAACCAACCTCTGCCTCCGCGCCCCCACCTGATCCCACTCTCCTTCTCCTCCCTCCAGACCCACTGTCGTGCTCGCTGCCCAGCTGAGCGAACGGCAAAAAGGAATATGACAAATGCAACTCAGGATGTCGGCCTTTTTCACAAACAGCAACCTAGGCCAGAATGCACTTTAATCTGGTTTGTAATGATTGTTTGGTGGTTAAAGCTGCTCCATCAAACCAACATGCCTTAAGCTGGCTGGCCAAGTTAGTTTGCACCAAAATGTGGTCCTAAAACTTAAGTAGTGGATCAACATTACAAGTCCCTCTTTGGGAAAACAGAAATGTTCCATTATGGAAACTCTGATATTTGACGCACGATTAGGGTAGCACTAGGAATTCAGTGCATGATGGCCCTGATACTTTTTAACTAGGACTCCAAGTCTCAAACTCTACTTACAGCTGCATTTTGTCTAATTAGGGAAAGTCCCTTCATTTCAACCCACATCACTGTTGTGTTCTACCAAAGGGCAAATCCAACAATGTAAAACACATTTGGCGGCTAATTTGTCAACATCAATATCAACAATATTTCGAGCTTCAGACTGAAGCTTTCATAAGTTATGACCTTTATGGGTTTAACCAGACATGCTTTGCCAAAAACTAATAACTAAAAACTGAAGCACTCTGCACAATGAGGATCAGTCAATAAATGGAATTAGTGCCCTCTTCAAATGGGACTCCATGCATTTCTGTAAGATTAATGGCCTTGTTTACATTTTTGTGTAACGAAATGAAATGATGACAAACGATTTTTAGGAAACAATCTAAGCCGCAAATGTCATAAATCCAACAGCAAAAACACTTCCCTCTCCTCATGGTTATCAACACAATAGATGAGGTATGAACCACCCGACCAAAATCAAGACAGCAAACCAAGCCTTGATTTAACTCTTACAGTAATTGTGTGATGCTGATCGATGAGATCTGATGAAAGAAATTGTAAATCATAGTTTACTTAAATAATTTTATTTGTGGCTGTGTTTTAACTTACACATCAACAACCCACTGGACAAAGCATTTGTTAACTCAGTGATGTTCTGAAAGTTTTAATTCTCTTTTGTATAATTTTTTCCACAAATCTAACCTTTATTATCAGAGGCGACAGGAACAATCCATTAGTTAAACAATGGGGGAAACGGCTGGAAAAATCTTCCCCTTCCTTCAACGTCAATCACACTTGAAAATAAACTATTTCAAACATGCTGAGAAAGCGTCAGCAGTCATAATGAAACCTCTGCTTCTGGGGCTATTTGAATTTGCCGGGTATTTCTTAAACCAGCCTTTGTGCCAGAGGGAAATACCTTAATGTCTCAGAGAAAAAACCCTCCGTCTACATTCAATGTTACCTAGAAACAATGAAACGTGCTTTGCACACACCAAGTGCAAGAGATTAATTGATGTGCACGTCAAGCAGCGGGGCAAGTGAAATGGAATGTCTTTCGTTAGTGGAGGGGGAAGCTTGAGTTGACGAGTGTTTGGATGAAGACGTGAGCTGAAGATTTCTGTGTAAACAAGCCTTAGGATGTCAACAAGCAAAGTGTTAAATAAGAGGTAGGAAGCTAGAGAACGGGACAACAAAGTTATCTTTAATGACATGGGATAATTGCCGTGAAGGAGAAGTCCGGGCCGGAACGTGAGGCCGGCGCTCGGCGTTTGGGAGCTTATCTGGCGCACCTTGCCAGGACTGTTCCGCCGCCAGCAGCTATAATGATGATAATTACGGCATCGCGCGAGTGTGGCACCCACAGATGAAAGAGCGTAGCCTCTATAACTGTCGAGGTGAGGTAGGTTGGGAGCTGTTGGTGGTGATGTCTCTCTGAGAAGGAGTTTGTAAATGCATCCATGTGTGTGTGTGTGTCGTGTCCAGACTGGGTGGGGGAGAGATTCTGTTTTTTGAGAATTTTTTTCCCTTCCACCAAAGTGTCATGGCAAGCCACTTAAATGACTGGTACATCAAAGACTGTAGCAAGCAAACAGACCATTCTCAAAGACAGGGTGTGACCACACATCCACGCACACACACACTCACTCACGAAATAACACAAAATTATTACAATAACTTCATGAACTTCATATTCAGTTTGCTCTGCGTGTAGGTGCCTTTCTCAAAGGTTAACCTTCAGATGTGCGTGCAGATGATAACATCAAGGTAACTATTTTATAATATTTTCTTAGAATTCTGTCATACTATGATCCTCGTTATCTGTCACCATCAGCATCAACTGCCTCACCAGAACACATAGACTGGCCCAGCACTAAAAAGGTCAGGCAAAAGTCTCAGTAGCAGCTTACTGCCAGTCTATATCTGCCAGGGAAGAAAGCAGATTAGATTAATGGACACTGAAATTTTATCTGTAAAACATTAGAATTTGACTGATCTGAATAAGACATATCATATGTATGTAGAAAGTGTCATCAGTCCAAACTTAGCTTGAGGTCAAACTAAGATGAACATTATTAACAACAACAACAACAACAACAACAACAACAACAATAATAATAATAATAATGATAAAAGCTCTCAAAATAACACTGTAGCCAAGCTATAACTGCTGAACATACCAATATGGGCAAACATTAGGTCAGTGAATAATTCATAACATCAGTATTCAGTATTTGCCCCAGACCTCCTTCCATAAAACTTGGATCAAATTCATATTATAACAACGTGACAAAATATTAATGGCAGTATAACTAACCTCATTACACAAACTCTGTTGTGCAAAGAATGCTGATCTGTAAATCCTGCAATGTATTAACACAAAATGAAAAATCAAACGTCATTGTACCATGTTGTTTACTTGTCATCAATTCCAAACTAAATCAAGCTATGAAGTTAATTTCATTTGGTTGTAATCAATTCCGAACTAAAATGAGCTCAGAAGTTCATTTTAGAAAAGCCAAGTCACTCTGACAAGATAACAAGGTAGGACCTTCAGGCAGAAACAACCTGTGGAAAACTACTGCTGCACAAATGTCCATTCTTACGGCTTTACAGTTGGAAATAAGAAGTAGGAAATCTAAAAGCTACAGAGCTTCATGCATGCATGGAAGTGGAAATACAGCCCTTTCATGTAGTAATTTATTCCCTCTGATTAATTCACTCTGCCCCTCTGGATCAAGCGATTATGGTGGAGATGCTCCCCCCTCCGAGCCCTTGCCAAGGGTAGTTTTGCAGCCCACCTGCTGGGCAGGGCCCTTGCTGCACCAGGAAAAAGTCATGATGTTCCCATGGTTACTGTGCAGTGTGGTTGGTGCCTGCTCTGAGATCTGTGCCAACAGGAGCTGCTGTCTTATACCGAGGATAAACAGCTCAGTTACTACTGGTCTCTGATCAGCGGCGATCCGCAAACCGGGCCTTGAGGAAGTGCACAAAAGTGAACTTTTAAGGTGGATGCACTGGTGATAACACAGTAATATACACACAATTGAGACACACAGTATATTGGTGACCATTCTGACCTGCTGCTGTTTGTTAGAAAATAAACAGTTGGACGTTATTAAGGACAAAATAAAACAACTTATGGTTTTAAGATTTTAATATGTTAACAGTCATACTACTTAAACTAGGGAACCAATGGGGAAAGCACAGCAATGTTCCTAGCACAAAAGGAACTTATGCAAGGAAGAAGGAGAAGAACAGGCTTTCTTTTTGCTGTCAACTTAAGTTTTATTCCCTTTCACCATCATCGTTTAAGGCTTTGCATATGAAAAAAATTGGTCACTCCAACCCAGTGTATTTTCTTACATGATTAAGGCCACAAAATATATGGGATGAAATCTGTATGCGATTTTTGTGCTTGTATTAATACACAAAAAAATATTTGTATATGTTACATACTTGTATATATACCTTTAAGTCTTACAATACATACATTTTATATGTACTGCACTTTTTGGTGTATTATACTGATGCTGCATGATTTAGACAAAGACCTACATGAATCACACTTAATATATATGAATCTTTTCCATATGGATTGTTACAAGATAAAGGGTGTAATTATACAGTACAGTCAAGTCACATTTAGGTTTGATAGAAAATTCGGGGCTCACTTTGATGCACTTAAAATATATCCAACAAAGTAGGATAGAAATCTGCAAAGCTCTTCTTTATTCCCTTTCCCATTTATTCCCCCACTTTTCTGCACTCCAGTGCAAAATGCAAAAATAAAATCTCAAATTCACTAAATATTAGTCAAAGACAACCACTGACTTTGTTAGTTGCACTGTTCAGTTCCAACAACAATGTTTTTTCATATTTTTTAATCAGGGCTACTCTTGTGGCCAAGACCTCCAGAAAAAATAAACTGAATTGAAGCAAGGGAATGATGTCTAACTGATGAGCTGGATCAGGTGTTTTAAGCCTGAGAAAACAGCAAAACTATACAAGACAATGAGACCCACAGAGTTAAGAATCTCTGCTATAGATTAATATGCAGTGTTTTCGGAAACTCGTATTTGCATTTGTTGCAAAAGCACTACTGTAGCTGTTTGTTTGCAATTTGAGGACAGTGTTTACTGTGCGTCGCTTGATGTAGACTCACAAGAAGCCCTCAGAAGTGGAAACAGAGACTCTTGTGTGGCTATCCCAAAACAGGGAAAAAAGGGGGTCTCGTCCCTCGAGGCACAGTCGTTTGTTATTGAACAAACGTGACATCACTGACCAGTTCCCCAGAGAGGGACCTCATGGAAGATTTTAATCCACTTGTGATTCCAATTTAACTTGGCGAGCTCGAATATCACAGTGCTATTGTCTTAGATGTGGCTGCCGATATCGTTCGAATTAAACCAGAGAAAACGCTGCTGGAAGGAGCTTGGGTCCTGCGGCTTCTCAATGAAAGAAACAATTTCTAGCACTTTGTATGTTTCCTAACCATATTTCCCATGGCTGAGAAACACATGCTGTTCTTATAATAAGCACATGTTAAAAAGACTGACATCACTCCATATGAGGGATGCGGCGCTTGATCAGTTTTTAAATGCTGTATAAAATGACAAACAGTTCACTACTGAATGGTTCTGTGATTATCAAACTGACCAAAGTTAAATCAGAGCAAAACTGCAGCATTTTCACAGGTCTTACTGTAGACAACATGTGACTTGGGTAAAACTGATAAGAATACTGTTAAAAGCTCACAATGCGACACCAGTCCTAACCCTACAGTATAATGCCAGGTCACGGGTGGTAGATTCTGAAGTAGGATAGGAAGTTATCAGCTTATATCAGTGACCCACTTATGTGCGTTCACAGATCCATAATAACGGATGCTCGAGGGTGAAGCGAGATCAGATCTGAAAATGATGCGATATCTGTTCAATTCAGAACAATTCAATGCAGAGAGCATCGCTTCCTGTTCCTGAAACTCCTTTTCATAAAAGCACTAAATGGTAATAATCATTAGTATTTTAACTGATTTAAACTGACATCAGTTGATTTATTTTGTACAAAGAGTAAATAACACTATGTTCCATCCAACTTCTCAAAAGCCTTACATTTTACGATATCTTATTTTATTAAACTCCCGCTTCTGCCCAATACATTGACCTGGTCCTTACAGAGCCACTTTTGTAACAGAAAAAAGGCACCCCAAAAGGGAAGCTGAGCATTAATGCATTTTAAGTGGAGCTGTGTTGTATTAGTTGATTAAAGGCTCAGTGCGTCCTCTGAGGTGGACACAATACTTTCTGAAGATCAGCTCATGACAGGGAGTTCAGTGCGCCATTATAACACCTTCACCCACGCGGCCGTATTATTCTTCCCTCCCCTCCTCACATCAATTAAAGCTCTTTCCATTTGGCTCCCTTGTATGCTATTAGCACACTGCAGCCAGCTTCTTTTCTCTTTAATCTCCTGTACATGTTTCTATTGGCGGGAGTATTGATTTGATGTTCAGGCCCTTCCTTTCATCTTGTGGAGCTCAAAAACGCAACGGAGAGCCTCATCTTGTGTGGTTTACTTCAATCCTTTCATGTTATGGATGAGGTGGAGGGTTTACTGATGCGCGGCGGCAGGAGAACGAGGTCCATGTCATGTGGCTCGTAACGACATGCGGTCTCTTGTACAGTTGACCAGTGCAATGGCCCAGTTAAACTGTAACCAACATTTTCTATGTTTTGATAAGTCAGGAGGGAAAGCAAGTCCAAGGGAAAGGGCTTCTGTTCTCAGACCATTTGACTTTTCAACCACAACTTTTAACTTTTGAATAAGCCACTTTTATCTGGAATAACCCAATTTCATCTGCACATTTTAGCACATATATAAAAATATGTTTATAATTTCAAGTTTTATTTTTAAGGAATTTAAACCAGAGCAACTCACAATTCCTAATTACAGGGACTGTCTCCCTGGGCAACTTATGGTTAAGGGTCTTGCTCAGGTGCTTAATGGGGGTAGTGCGGAAAGTAGGATAGTACTGGATTTTGACAAATAATCTCTTGGTTTTGTGCTTGTATAACCCTGTGTGTGGCGAACAAAGAATTTTGAAAACAGCTCAAAATCAGAAAGCAATAGAATCTGATAAATCTGCAAGGGCAAACAGATCATCTTTTGTTGTTAAAACTGTCCAGGTCAAAAATAACATGTCAAAACCCAGCTTTTTTGGGAAAAAAGCATTATTGCCTTGCATTACGTGCTACTTTTATAGAGTCAGACTCGGGTGTGACCACTTTGCCTGTGCTCTGAGGAGAATCTGTGCTGGAATATGAAGCTGGATTCCAACTTAAGAATTATTAGTTAATTATTAGTTAATATGAGGTTTCTGTAAGAAACATTCTTGGATGGTAAACACTGTTAATAGCAAAATCACACAATAAAAAATAAGAGGTAACTACTTAGATATGTCCAACTCCACTGAAACACAGGTAATTCTTTGTAACCATTAGATTGTAGGTTTCTAGATTAGATCTCAGGTAGGCAGTTCTGGCCCTTGAGAGCCTCTATCCAGCATCATACATGACTTGGTAAAATGTACACCTAGTTTCAGGTAGACACTTACAAAAGTGACTCACCAGGTAGGATGGAAAACTTCCAGGGTTAGGGTTAATCCTAGTCCCCAGCACAGAAACTGCCCACACCTAGAATAGAGTGTGCTTGAAAAGGTTTATAGAGTCTAAATGCATATTGCATTCACTAAAATTCTAAAAAAAGACTAAATATGTATTTGAATCTGCCTCTAGGAGGTGTCTAAAAGTTTTAATATGATGATTTTTTATTGTATGTGATACACTGGCTAACAAATAAGACAATTCCCCTTTGTAAAAACATAAATTAATCAACAAAAATACCTAAAACCACTTCCTTGCTTAATCAACTGCAGTTGTAGAAAAACTCTTGTCTTAAAAACTTTTTACACATGCATACAAATTTTTCTACTGCATGTGGACAGAGTTTTCATAAACTAGTTTCTGACTGTGCTCAGTCTCTTCTGACGACACTCCTACTTGCCATTTCTCTAGGGAAAGCAGTGATGGGAGGTTGTGCCGTTGTGGCCAAGTTGTCTTTTAAAGGGTGGTATTCAGCAATTGATCATCTGGGCAAATAACATGGCAAGCCACCTCACCATGTAATTTTCACCCCAGAATAAATTCTCGAGACCTGAAAATAGTGCCCGTAGTGCCCATAAAGGATGGCAGCCAGCTCCCAAAAGTTCTGGAGCAAATCGAATTTGTCCGTGCCCCACGCTCATCACGTCCCCCCTCGGAACAATAGCTCTTATTTGTCCTGCGGTCAGGCGAATTGTTTGCCGATGATTTGTAATGTAAATATGTGGTCGTGCATGAGAGCGCTGCCTTTCCCCCGGAAGGGGCCCAGCTGCTTGCTGCTGCCTGGCTCTACCTCCGAATCCCATAATTGCCTCCCCCTTCTTGGGCAGAAACACTCTGGAGCCAAGACGCTAACCATGATCAGTTGCCTGCCTGCTCGTGGTGTTCTCTCTCTCTCGCTCGCTCCGCAGAAACGGCCCTCAGATGCCAGAGATAAGTCTCTCCGTTTCATCACCGGCCAACGGCAACATGGAGAGATGAAGAGTGCTGAGTTGCGGCCGCTGCCTTGTCCAGGCAGGCTTCCCCGCTGCCGCAGGCGCCCCATGTGGAACTCCCGCTGACACGGAACTACAGTGCGGGGAAAATAACGCCGTCCGACATGAGAGACGCTGGAGCAGGGACAAACACCTGGAGAGGGTGCGAGAACAGGACAGTCTCCTGCTCAAGTCATAATGCAAAAGGTTCCTCACGCTGCCTTGATTTCAGGCTCACAATTAGAAACAGATCAACGGTAGTACTGGACCATGCCAACTATGAATAAAATCACTAGAGGAGTACATTACAAGTTTCATGACAATATATACTGATGCAATGAAATGTGTGCCCATACCATATAGTCTGCTAAGATACGATTTGAATTGGATTCAATTCAGGAGCCAGCAATCGATATGAGACAATATCATATACTTGTTTAACACAATCACTTTCATTCATATCAAATCACAAACAGCATCTAAAATATCACTTGACCTTTTTAATTCTTGAGCTTAACCAAACATTTAAATGAAACATCTAATCTAAAATCTTCTAATACAAACAGATCTCCTGTTTCAATATAAATATGAATTGACTCACTGAAATGGTATATCAATGTCATTACACCCTTAAAAATCACTCACAAAACTTTCAAGCTCCAGCCCTAAGAGATTGCTTACATAAAACACATCTTTTTTTTCCCACAAAAGCCCCAATCTGTCCAAGTGAAGGCAGAGGTTGCCTGTTGTGCTATGAAGTAAGACTGTCAAAGTTAACATGTTAATTAACAGTCATTTCAATCTTTCATTTCTCAAGCATATAACACTTTTTGGTTTTAAGCCTGTGTGAACTAAATGCATTTGACTGTTGATGACTAATGGGAGGCAGTTTTTTATGTACTGTAACTAAAATGTGCCTTTATTTCTTAGTCTAATATTTCTCTTAAGCATCTTGAACTTTAAAAGATGCTCATAAGTGTAGTGCCCAAATACAATGTTTAATTTTTAGAGCAGGACACACTATGTCAGATTTTGTTCTTAGTAGTTCTATGATTGTGACGTGATTGCTATTTGCTCCTGTGTGGACTGTGGACAGACGCTCTACTGTTCCTACTGCTCTGAGGAGTACATGACCACCCACATCCTTGGGGATTACCACTGACCTAAAGTAGTCGACAGCGTATAGCTGGTGTTCAAACACAAACCACAGCAAGTAGCAACCATTTAAACACTGATTTTACAGGAAAGTCTGGGCTTCTCACATTGAGCTTCTGTTAAAATTTGTACTTACAAGACAAATATAGTAGAACTAAATCAACACATTTACTGTAATGTCAAGTAGGGCTGCAAGACACACCTCACCTCACATCTACAGACCTATATTTCAGCAACATCATCAGGACATTAATTATCAAGTTAAAGCAAATTAAATCAAATATGGTTGAAAGGGAAATTTGTCCAGTTATCACTTCTCTCATTGTCTCATTGATACAACAATGTTATTCAATTTAAAGGCACTTTGAAAAAGTCAGAGTAAATAGTGATTTTTAAGCTTTATTATTTTTTTATGCACTTGCACACATCTAAAAAATATTTTTTGCCAATGGCACCCCTAATGTCACGTATGGTATCAGCTTCTTCCGTCACCCAAAAGGAAATTCCGACACTGAATGTGCACTCAGGTCTAACGCAATCAGAAAGTCGTACAGGTGTGGTTGAAAGCCAAAGTGAAAATCTACCGACCAAACGCCAATAACTGTTGACTTTTGAGAGAACAAAAGAACAGGTGAACACGCTGAAGAGATTGGGGAGAGGTTAAAAGTTTCCATTTTGCTGCCCCTGATAGTTCGGTTGCTTTGTTTTTCAAGCAACAGATCTACCTGCTCTCTGTTTTCCATGGTAAACCACAAGACCTGTCAACTGTACTCACACAAACCCAACATTCATATAGGGCTATAAGCCTCAGCTAAAACAAACCCATCCTCTCTGACAGCTCCATCCCTTGGCTATATTGGGCTGAACAATGACCCAATTCACTGGTCAGGTAGACAAATAATAGCTCTGAGAAGCAACTTTTGTTGAATACGCACCCTGCACAGAATTGCACAGATCTGAACTGCTACGACAATTGTCTTTTACAACAATTAACTAAAATAGTACACTGTTGCATGGACATCTGAATGTTTTATTTATTCAGATGTGTGATCCAACAGAAAAACATATGACACTATGTCATCTGCTGTTTACTCCAATGTCAAAACCTTCTCAACTCCTTTCAACACAGAACTGACAAAACATTTTGTAAATGCAAATAATTAAAATCA
This sequence comes from Distichodus sexfasciatus, assembly GCA_032718565.1. Classification (NCBI taxonomy): domain Eukaryota; kingdom Metazoa; phylum Chordata; class Actinopteri; order Characiformes; family Distichodontidae; genus Distichodus; species Distichodus sexfasciatus. The sequence goes on along the minus strand of JAVGVS010000026.1, from coordinate 967,961 downwards.
GCATTGCTCGACGTATCATTAATTAAAACTTTTCAGAACGCAAATGAAGCTTTAGTCGGAATAGAGACGATAAAGTTATTGCTGTTTTTAAAATCCTGACAAATGGATCTGGATGTTCTGCCGTCATGTTTGAGAGTTCAACCCAGAGAGAGGTATGAGCTCACTCGGCTTCATACTGCTGCTATAAATCACACTTATATTTGTAAGTAGATGAAGCGCAGCTCCCATAAAACAACAGGGAGCCCCCCGAGTCACCACAGGCTCCTCTCTGGTCGAAGGCCGCTCAAACAGACATCAGCAGTTTCTGAAGCCCCATCTGCAGCTCATCTTCATCGTTCGACTTCCCTCTGTTGTTCCGTTGCTCGTTTTTTATTGGGGCGCTTTCAGTTTGGAAGCCGCCGACGCCTTCGTACAGGACTGTGAAAAAAAGTCAGGCATAAACGGGTCTTGAGGGAACGAGGTCGCTTGGGAGAGGTCGGGGCTGTTGGAGGGGAGACATTCTAAAACGAGAGACGTTGGCCAGCGGTGCCTGTGGGCGTTCCTTGAGAGCGTGGTTGTGAAATGGTTAAAGGTGAAGATGAGATTGCCTCTGACTGTTTGAAGTAGCTCGATGTGAGGTGTGCCAGGTGCGCTGCGTGGTTACTGACTTCTCAGTGTTTATTGCTGACTCCCTTCCGCCACCGCTACGCCGCACACACACTCACACACGCGCACACACACACACACAAACACACTGTTTGTGTTTGCCCCCCTCCGCTCATCAGATAAGACAGCGAGAGAGAAGGAGAGAGAGAAAGAGAAAAGAGAGAGAAACAGAAAGGAGAGCAACACTTGCCTTCTCCCTCAACATCTTTCTCACGTACAAAATCCTGTGCAGTTGCACAAATCCAGACAGAGATAGATGCACCCACAGGCACAGACACATACTCACTAACACACACATGCACACACTCTCGCACATGTACATATGCAAAAACATTGAGGTAGCTCTTCCTCTAACCACACTACACCTCACCTTCACTCTAGTAGAAAAGTTTGGCCTTGATATCACAGAACACAGGATGTAAGATGTATGTCAGCAGCGCAGCTACCACAGTTCTCGTACACACACTGTGCATGTGTCTGCTGATCGCAGCTGAATAGCGACAAAAACACACACATGTACACACCCTGCCCCTCGAAGACTAAACTCTACTTACCTAGCACATCTGCTAGGGACAAAGGCTTTTAACTGTGGCTTGAAACATTAACCCCACAAATGGATTTGCAGCACAGCAATAAAAAATTTGGGGGGTTTCCCTTGTGTGGTGACTTCACCACCCTTAGCTTACAATCTTCAAAGAAAATATTCAGGGTTAAGTATCAATTCTATTTAAGTGGGACTCCACAAAAGGATGCTAAGGTGGCTAACAACCAACAAAAGCTAATGGAGGGTTAACTTACTACATATGCATACTTTAGTACCAAAAGTGCTAAAAGTCCCAATTAGCGTTGGTTCATTTAGTGTCTTGAGTGTAGCAGTACGCTGTCAACTTAAAAGTTGGCCACCGAAAGCGTGCAGCTATTTTTAAAAGGTCTATCCCTCCTTTTGATATCTACAAAGACCTCGTTCTCAATCCCACAAGCAGAGCTCTATTTATGGTAGTAAAATGGTTTCCAGTTGGACCCAGATGATCACAGGGGTACAAGAACCACATGGAAAACCACATTCCATAACATTTGAAGCAAAGCGAGTGGCAGAAATTTTAGAAGGACGGTTTGGCGACAACCAATCGTTATTTTGTACCCAGCTGAAACACGGACCTATCGATGCCAGGCCATATGATCAGGCAGACCACCCTGGCATTGGCCCAAGCGTTGCTTTCTCAACCATTTTTCTCCAAGGTTCCCGCAATGGAGTGAGAAAAAAGAAAAGGTACATTTAGAGGAGGAGGTTCAGATGTTTTGCTTCCTGATGAGGTGAAAAAAATACTGGGCGGTGATGTGCGTTGAATTTCGGGTTTTGTCTTGCCACAACTGGCTGAGATAACAGGCAGCAGCTCTTCCCTCTCACACACCTGCCCTAATCTACAGGATACTCGGCAATGGGATCCACCGCTGCTCAAAACTGTCAAAGACTGCAAGATAAGCAAGGTAATACCGGTAGTAATTGCACCTGCTTTCCCATTATCAAATAATTTCCTGTACAAGTGTTTAATGGCCGGTAAACGTCAAGAAAGCCATGTGTTGCATTTAAACACAAACATACATGCACAGATTCCAAGAAAGACAGCATGCTTTAACCAGGGTTACAGAAAGAAAAGTCCACTGTTCAATCAACAAAGTTTAAATGCTGAATAAAAAGCTGTAGGACAGCAGATGAGATTTCATGAATTTTGGATGCCGTTCTATTTCTCTAGCAGAGTCTAGAATCTCACTCTGGAGCCAAAACAAACAAGAACAACCACAAACAAGCCATTCGCAAAGGGACGTAACTTTGTTATTGTGGCATCATCATCAAAATAGTGCTTGTCATTTATTTCCTTTTATTTTATGTTTATGTTGACATTCCTGATCAGTGTGGAAGACTGAATCTTATATAATAATAAGTAATAAAATACAAAAAACACATGAACGCAGATATTAACGCAGTATGAATAAATGCATCTTTGATTTTATGCCTGAAACCTGACAACATATAAATTCAGTGCTTCATCCGCCAAACCGCTTGGCTTCCTCTTTAGCTGTCCTACAAACAGCGCAGTCTGCCTTTCAGTTCGACTTGGAGCTGATCGATGTGCTGTGTGGCACACACCAAAAGCACGTCTTGGGGAGTGAGAGAGAGAGAGAGAGAGAGAGAAGGAAAGGGGAAAAAAGGAGTTGTGTCTGGGACATATGGAGAACTTGTCCTGCTTCCCGTTGCTGGGGTCGACCAACGCCCCCCACACCCCGAATTACTGCGAGCCCAGACCCACTGGAGCCTCCCCGGCCGCATGGGGCAGGCCCATGTGGGTGTGATCACAGCGGCCTAATCCCACTCCCATCTGATACCCATCTAACCAGCGAGCCTCGAGTCCCTCCGACTGCCGCAGCTGGGTCCTTTCCCGCGGGGTTGGGCTCGCCCACATGTGCAAGTGCACATGTGCATGCCGATGTTACGCCTTAACAAAGGACTTAGCGCTGAACTGTACAAGCTGTATAATCAAAATCAATATATAGAACCTCCAATCGACAAGATCTTTTCTATATCTGTTAATTTCGATTTATTTATTTTTTTCCTGTTTTTACATTTTTCAGTTCTGTTAATACTTTCCACCAAGTGTCTTCATGTACTGTCCCCTTAAAAACACAATACCACGTGTGTTGTCTCATGACTCTGCCCTGTCCAATCTGTGACTACACTTAATATTAATATAATAATTGTTCAATCACAATCAAGGCAAAATGTTTAATTAATCGTGATTTGAGGTCATACTGCCCAGCTCTATGTCAGCTGCTATTCTGCTCTCTCTGTGCTCTTTTGACAGTCACTAGATCAGTTAGGCCTCGGCTGAAAGTCAGTGATGGATTTCGCTCTGCGCAAGGATGATGTAAGGTTCTGAGCAATAGCTACGTACCATCATCAAAGCTGGCGCAATTAAAAGGTGGGCCGAAGGCAAGCTAAACAGGTGTCCCACATGACATGCTTATGGGTGGCTCAGATATCATTTTAATGGTTATGCAGCTACGCCAAACATGTGATTGTGTGAATTTTCTTCTAACAGACCCCAACAAACTAAAGAGCTGGAGATGAACGTTCTGGCTAATTCTTGACAGAAGTGGTTAAAAAAGGCTGGGGCAGTTCACGAAGCTAAGGCACAAACGGGTCATAAAGATCAGATAAAAGGCCTAAAAAGCTTCAATTTCCATCCACCACAGTCATTTTGGTAAGATGTGGGGGGTAAACATGTCAACAAATGTTGCAAAGATCTGACAGAAAGAAGACCTGTTCATAGCTCCTCTTATGGAATTCGCCCTTTATGATTTTTATCCTGTTTCTCTCACAATGTACTTGCTGCCAGTCTAGTTTAGAGGTCTTAACATTAAATGGAACCCAACTAAGTCTTGAGGGGAAAAACATGGCCACAGACAGCACGTGGCACAGTGCTCCTCTGACCTCTGATCTGGGAGCTCAACTCTACCAGCCAATTCGGCAAAGGAAAAGATTCACAATTCATTACCAACAATGACTTAACAGAGGTTTGTGGTGCACTACATGTATTTAGGGTTTACCCTTCTTTTTAAACTGTGGAACGTATGCATGCCCGGACACAAGCTCCTGTTTTAAAAAGCAGCTGGCATGATAACAAGGGGGATATCAAAGCCAGGGTGACTATAACACCTCTTAACAATGGTTTCTCACCTCCCCCTGCTTTCCTCGTCCCGACCACTCCCCCTCCCTCAACCTAGTGCTGGGGGTCCTCTACCGACTTCACAGGGTGACGCCTACCAAATGAAGCGTTAAGGTTTTGTACACACCCTGCGTAAGAACAAGTTTGATGAAATATCCTTGTTACGTCCAGGTCGAGTTTTTCTCTCATTCGCCTAGTCCCTCTCTACTAGACAGCATTGTGGCAGCCTGCTATGGCATTACCACACTCTTCAACTGACTGTTGTGACTCAAGTCTCCTTTGAAGATTCATATATATAGTCATTTTCAGGTATTTCGCTTTTCGTCCGCAAGGCCGTGCTTGTCGGGTCATAAATGCGTCACCGACCGGGCCTTTGCTGACATCAATGGTTTATAGTCTGGGAGCCATGGTTACCTTGAGGTGGGGGATTTTCTTTCATTTTTACACTTCTTTTTCTTTTTTATCAATACGTCTGTCAGACTGACTCACTCAGTGAAAGTCGGTCTTATACAGTAGCTGTGAAAACGAACAGAAAGATGAAACATAACTGGATTACGTATCTCTGGACTGCCAGACATTAGTCTGGGGAGAAATGAAACCAACTAAACCACTTTAGATAGGAAAGCTGTGCGTTTGCCACTCCTCCTCCTGAGTGATTTATAAGAATTGTTTGGAAAAGCTCAGCCCGTATTCAAATAAAGCGACTGTGAATCTGTGCTGCTTTTACACCTTCGAGGCTCCACATTTCCACCACATGAAGACGTATTTGCATGACTGGGCCTGTTCTCACCCGCCCCTCCACAATGATCATCTTCCTGTAGTTTATTAACTGTTGCCTGAGAATTCGGCAGCTGGGCCGGGATGGCTCTCTAGCGTGCCTTTGTAAACAAGAGCAATTCAGACCCCTGTAAGGCTGACTGGTCTTTGTCAATGAGTCACCTGGGTGCCACATCCCACCCCCATGCCTGATACCCCTCTGTAGGCAAACATGAGGAACCGAGCTGGAACTGCGCTATGCGGGACACGTCTGGATGACACGGGAGAGGTCTTCTGGCGTTCTAGAGATCCCACTTCTCAGGCACAATAGGTTTCAGGTGAAGGGGAGGGGAATGAAAAGACAGTCCACATAAACATGAACTGAAGACACCTGTCTTGCTTCAGTGTATTCTATATCTGGGTCAGAAAACTGCACTGTAACTACGGGTACAGCATCTCATGGGAGCTGATATTTTCAAAAACAAACAAACAAACAAACAACAACTCTGAAAGTGAGTGCCGTATTTGAGGGAGCTTAACAATCATCCACTTCAAAGAGCAAGGTTTCTCTTATCGTATTTAAATGTTGTTGCTTCCTGTGATCCCTTTCAATGCATGCACACAAACTAACTAACTAACCAACCTGAGGCTATAAAGAGACAGAGGCACCCCAATTTCCATACCTGTCTACTCCACAACTGGACGCATATCATCTTAAATTGCATGCTTGGATCGCAGATGCTAGACAGAGCCTTCCCTGTTGTTTACACAATTTGGGAGATGTTGTAGAACAATTCAACATACTTCAAATAAACTTACTGGTGTTGGCTGTCTACTTAATTCTCTAATCTCAAATTTGGAAAAAAAACAAAAAACAAAAAACATTACAGCACTGCAGGGTCTGACATGACTGATTCACTGGAAGAGGCAATTTACCCGACAGTCACAAAAGCGCCTTTCTTTAAGAGGGGGGTAATCCCACTCTCGCTCCTTATCGCCGCCTGTCAGAGGCGCGAAGCACAAGGCCCACCGCTTCTGTCGATGGATTACACTGCCTAAGCCAATGTTACTCCTATTGTTTACATAGAAACTAAAGGTTGGTTGGACAAGCCGGAGTCAACACTGCCTCACAACACAAGACGAGGCAGCGTGGTTTAGGGACGACCAATCCAAGGCTTTGGAAGAATCGCATAAACTAGGGGACGGACAAGCAGAGCTGAGATACTTCTGGAAAAATAAAAGTGTAAATACTAGGATTCCCGAGTAATACTTGTCAAATCAAGATAATCCCATTTTCTGCATGACAATATGAAAATGTTCATCCCATGTCAGAACAGAAAAGTAACAGCTTAGCGTGCAAACCAGCCCGTATCAGAGACAAAGGGGCTTCCTTTGGATGCCAGTGCCTTTTGGTCTCAGCTAAGACTTCTGCGTCTTCACATACGATTCAGTTTTGACAAGCGATCACAAATGTTTTAATCTGGATTTGGATGGTCTTAATCCTGTCATTTCTCAGGACAGACAAACTTCTGTAACAGAACAATTGAATGGATGTCAGGATGGAGAATGGGCGCAGAACACCGCCCAAATGTCCTTATCCTTTGACTTTTTTTATTTATCCAGTGGGGTGAGCTCTCCCAATCACAATACAAAGCACCTCTGCTAATCTTCAGGAGTCACCATTTCTGCAAGTATTCCAAGTTCAAACTTTACAGTGTTTTCCCTCCACCCCTGAATGCTCAACTAGATTAATTCTTAATTAATTACAGTTTTATTTATTTTGGGCAAATATTTTAATTATTAGGTACAGACAGGCTCATCTGTAATCAAAAACACATTTCACATCTTCCATGAAAAGCACTGAAGTAATTAAGTAATTAATTTCAATACCTGTCCAGGCTTTCTTTTTATTATTTTGGAATCACAAGGATTACAGGAACTGCCAGAACTGGTTCAAGAAGCCAAATAAATAATCTCTTGCATGAGCCTTTTGGTCTAGTTCAGTAAATAGAGCACATTCTGAACAGTAAATCGTAATTTATACCATGCTCCTCAGTGACAGAATAAGAAAAAGTTTTAGAACTAAATAGTGACTGGCTACAACAGCCCACTTGCATGCCCTATAGATCTTAACAAATTTGTTAGAAAGGTTGTAAATGACATCTTTTACTTTCAGTATGAACTTTAAACGAATATCCCCTCATAAAAACTCCTCAAAACAACCCCATCACTTGCAGTCAGACCCCCAGTTACAGTAATAATCCCCCCGATTGATTTTCCCCACACCACAGCATACAAAATCTACCTCACAATTTATGGTCACACCACACAGAACGGAACTGCTAATCACACCCAGACAAACTAATGACAAAATTAAGCGAGATATAAGATTTTAAGCGTGGAGTCGTGTCTTTTCCAGAGCGAGGAGAGTATCACTGCTTTTTATGGCATAACCTAAAAAAGGCTGGAGTAGTAATACACAGAATATGTACACTGGCAAAAATAAAATTTTTGAAACCAAGACAATTTCAATCCTATTGTCCAACCAGAGCTTAAGTAGAGGACATTTATCTGCAAAAGAAATAATGCCATTTTGAAGCTGAGACAATCTAACAAGTTGTTAATATCTATGAACAAGGTTTAAAGTTTATACTGAGATTTGTATGTAATTTAATACTCTAATGGAAAACCAACGGTGGTTCATCAATAAAATGCTGACGGCTGAGTTATAATGACAGAGTAAGACACTGATTTTTTTAACCTGTCGAGTGATGAGCAACATCTCATGGCATGTGCAAACTGTTTGCTTCTTTGCATGCAGTATGTGTGCTGTTACTTATGATACATGCACACCTGAACTGTGTATCAAACCACATTTAAGAAAAACATATGCAAGCATATTTGCTGAAAAGCACATACAGCAAGGCCCATTTTTCTTGTGATATATTGTGGTGCACACACATTTGTACATATATACATGAAAATTCTCTCTTTCTCTCCCACACACCGCACTATATCACAGAGTAACTTGGTACATCGAGTATCAACTATTATTTATTTACCATACATAGTCTAAGTTCTCTACACCAAAATCCTTCATAGTCACTATATCAACTGTTTGGATCGGATCAGATCAGAAGCCGTTTAATATTTCTATTGAATCTGTGAATGAAAATTAATGCATTAAAAATGAAAAAAAGGAACTAAAATCTAGTTAAAACATTCTGTAACATCACCATTCATTGTGTCCTTTAGAATGCAAAAGGCCAATTTTCCAAATATTTTACCTAAATAGTAAAAGTCAGATTCAGCCCGGAACCTACTGTAAATACGCCCGAATAGGTTCTTGCCAAAGAATACAAGAAAAACAAGAGTATCTGAAGCAAAACCTGCTTATGTTATAATATGATTTTACTGCTTTGTGTGAAATCCTAAAACTAGCCAGACTTCCACTGATTTAAAATTTAAAACCCAAACAACTATATCATGGGACCATCAGCTGGTATTTCATGGATGTAATGTAAATGTATATTGCCAGTATGTAAACATAATCATAGTGTGAATTCCTCTGACCATGTGAAGGTGTATTGGCACGGTGGAAAGGCAGGTAAAGTGTTAGTGCCAAGAGATGAAGCAATGGAACTTACAGATGGTGACACTGGGCCGTTCGGGAGGTATGGGTCGGGCAGCATCAGAAAGGGATATCCTGAGTACGCCGGGGCTTTGTACATTCCTCCATCTTGGTGCTTAGGAACTAAAATGAAAAATATATATATAGGGCTGCATTAACATTCCTTTTTCTACAATAGTATATACAGGGATTTAATGACTTCAACTGGGAAAAAAATTAATGATTGTGTTCTGGTTTTGCTATGGAAGTGCATATGCATAGAAAAAATATATTAAAAAGCTAACAAATATGTTTTCACAGAGGACAAACCATCTTTTTGTTCAGAAGTATATTTTGGTGCATCCCAACTAATTTAGTGTGACATGACTCTAGAGTCATGATAAATGAAAAACAGTTTTCCTTTTAGACAAAAGTTGTAACATTAAGTTATTTGATACAAATTACCCTAATAAACTTGACACTGCCAGACCTGCAACGAGATTACGCATGCGCAAGGTTAAAATGGTAAATTGTTCAGCTGCATTTAAAAACCTGACTGGACTTATTGTTGAAAGATGCGACTGAGAACACGTTATATTAAAAAAAAACGTCACTTTTCCTTTAGAAAACAAACTCTTCTGAGTAATTGCTGATGACTTATCGGTTTTCCCCCGAAAAGTTAGACATTAAGACGACAATGTGACGACAAAGTCGCACAGTCTCAGTGTTATCCTGTACAAAACATACTTCGTTTCCCCCCCAATATGCCCATACTGACGCATAAAGTTGTCCCTCAGTGCTGATGTAGCGTCTCTTTAACGAGTCTATCCCACGAGCTTACCGTCGTCGAGATGTTCCCTGTGTTTGTCCGCGTAAACTCTCTGTTCGTCTTGTCCTCCTCTTCGAACCACCTGTACACGCCCGGAGGAACGCCAGAAACATGTTACAACTACTTTATTACAACCTCGTCAGTAGTAACACAGTAAAAAAGACGTGTATTCGCTCGGATACCCACCGCTGCGCTCGAGTTCTGATTTATCTCTGATTCATTCACCAAAGACGACTTGAGGTCGGCCAAGTCCCTCTCGGTAAAGGCGTTTTCTTGGATTTTCTCGTCTTGTTCGCCTTCGTCTTTGAAAGAAATCATCTCGTCGTTGGCCCCGAGCTCGTCTCCCCCTCCGCTATTTAGCTGCGGCATTTTTTTTGCTTTGAGGGAAAAGATATTAAAGCGCTGGCGTTTCCTGTTGCACACACCAAGAAAGTTGTTGAGATTCTTCTCGACGTTCTTTTTTGGTCAATTTTGGTCCGAAATGTGTGAGGGTGAAGAGAAAAAAGTTGTTACGCCGTGAAGGAGCTGCGCAACTTTACACTAACGAAAGTAGCGTCGCGCAGCAGCAACAAATAGCGCGCTTGAGCCGAAGACGCGGCGCCTCGCGCGGAGATCAAAGAGCAGCGCGCGCTGACTGACAGCCTCAATGAACTGCTGTTGGGGGTTGAGCGATTGTTTCAGCTCTTAAAGAGACATGACTTCTTACAGTTATTCATGACTTTCAGCAGTTTTGCCGCAGAGATTGTGGATGCAACTTGTCTCTCTAAAACTGACCTTTAACTCTACAACACTAACGTTACCGTAACCAATAGATAAGTGTTACGATTATAAGACACATTTTTTCCAGTTGCTAGTCTCATTAGTTTCTTGTCGTAGCTACGCACGCGCCTCAGTAAACAAATCTGAAGTTATGAGGACTTTTATCAGCTTATTTTTTTTTACATCAAAGGGCCAGCGTAGGCCAAGTCTATTTAATATTTTACGAAAATATGTTAAATTATAAAATGTAAACAATGTTACAGTTTAATTGTTAAAAATGAAATACACGTTGATCTCATAATAAAAGGCTAATTTCAGGCTTGCATGTTCTTAAACTTCATAAACTTACAATTAAAACGTAGAAACTACTTGTTATGAACTACATTTTTGGTATGGAACTTGACTGCCTTTTGCTGTTTAATTTCTTGCATAATTTTGAGTTTTGGGTGTAGTCTCACAAGTCTTTGAGATTTAATTGAGAAATATTTATATTCTCCCATGCTGTGGCTTAGTATTTGAGTTAATCTATTGCCTTGAATGGAAATAACGAAGCACAGCTGGGAATTAGAATTAAATACAAACAGAAATTATGCCTAATATTTGCATAGGGCTGCATATTTATACAATATCCTCCATGCATATTAATAAAAAGATTAAAAATGAGCAGTTTAATGCATGCAAATCTAAATTATAAATGAGAGCTTGTTTATTCGCCTTGATTAAATATAGACAGCTGTTTTTCACAGAACCAGTTTTTCTACATCATTTACCTCATGATTTCTTAATGTGTCCTCTCACCATTTCTCTCTCTCTCTCTCTCTCTCTCTCTCTCCCTCAGAGCTCATGCTTGTGTGAATCTAAATGAGAGTCTAAATGTTCTGCATGTTTTTCTTTTCTTGTGGTTCTTGGACTCGGTCAATTCTTCATGTCCATGTTTTGGGCCCAGTTTCAGGATGCCTGGTCTGTGTTGGAATGACTCATCCCTTTTTCTCCGATTCCGTATCTGCATCTTTTATGTACGTTGTGGTAATTCTAGACATGACTTGAAACATTGCTGTATTAATATACCCAAGTTCTCACCCTACAGAGTCAGTGAATGTGGATCAAGACCTTATGAAATATTCTACATCGGCAGAACAAATCTTTATAGATCAATAAACACAAACACACAACTCTAAACTGACATTTGCAGAGACATAGCCAGGCTTGTGTTGCTTAGGGAAAGCACAAATGTTGTGATCACAAATCTTATTTGGCGATTATGTTAGTGGCTTGCATCTCTACATATCTTTGTTCACATTTTTGTGATTATAAGAACATCTCTTAAAATTCAAAAGCTTATGAATGAGATGGAAGTTTTTTAGGCATAGCATCAGTATGAAAATGGTGCAGAAGAGGTACAGGCATCTGAAACTGAGTGCATTTACTGAGTTTTTAAATGATCCACTTTTTAATTTTACTCATGACAATGAGAAACTTATTTTACAACTGAATTGAGATCTACGGTAATGAATAATAAGCTGGTAATTTGTGTTGTTATACATAATTTCTTTATTGGTCTTCCCAGCTGAACATTTATTACTAACCCCATGGTAGAGTTTAATTTGTTTATGGAAATAAGTAGAAAATCCCAAGGCAAATTATGGCCAGGGTGGTATTAAATTTGATTGTCTTGCCTTTACAAATATGAAGAAAAAGAAAGAATTATGTAAAACATTTCTTTTTTAAATGGAGCTATTGCATGGTTAGATAGAGCGACTGCTCTTTCACACAAGCTTTGATGGTTTAAAGGATAAATTGCAGTTCCTAAAAATTATATACTGCATGTTCTAAATAAACTCCAGGCACATTAAAGCTGAAAACTAATTAAATCATATCCTTTTGCTGAGGGCTTCCCACATCCAAGAGAACGCAGTTTAACTAAAACCACTTGTGTGCTTTTTTATTGGTCACTCCTTCCAAGCAGCAGAACTCTGCAGTATCTAGCATATGATACAACAACTTTATACATGTTTTTGTTAATATTTGGAGTTTTTTTCTTCTCCTTCTTTTTACATCTGATCCTAAACATATTGAAAATGGATTATCATAAAAATTGATATTGGATTTAAGCTTCAAAGGTAGTGCTAAGAGATTTTTTCTGTGTAACGTTAACTGTTCATCACAGACTAAAAGTGCGGCTAAAGGTTTTTATTAAAGGCAATTCATTTTAATTCAACCATCTTCAACTTAAAATCAATATGTGAATTTTATTTTATACACACTTAGAACACAAACTCTAGTAGTAAATTAAATTCTTGTCTTACTGAGAATTGATAGCTCACTTTCAGTCATGTGGAAGCAGCGGTGCTTGGGGTGATGAAAAGCGACAGAGCAAAAGATTGCCAGGATCCAACTCTAGAGAGCCTTACTGCTTCACGCACGCAAACACACACTGGTCAAGAAAGCAAACCAGTGACACATCAAACGGCACTAAACAAACTCCGCCATTGTGCTGTCCTTGGAATTGAATGACCTCACATGTTTTCCACTGGATGGCTCTCCTCCTAAAGAACTCACAACTACCAAGTGCTTTGATGACTTTGCCAAAAAAATACAAAAATAAATGTTTTTGTCCTCATCAAATGCTGCTGTTGTGCTGATAAGCTTTGCTTGTGACACTTCTACTGCAGACGCATACTAAATTTGTAAAATTAGAGGAGTTAAGAAGAAAAAGGAGGATTATATGACTGCTTTATGTCTATATGAGGACATGAAATGCTGATCACTCAAAGAGGGTTGTCCATGAAACAGGTCTTTAGCTCAGTGGAAGTGGACAAGGCCTCAGACGTGAAATATGTGGCCTGTAACCCGGACCACGAAGGGAGAGACCTGTTGTAATCGGTGTGGCAGGAAACAAAGAGTCTCGTTAATGCAGAGACTTGCCGGGGCCTTTGATGTGAAGCCAAGCCATTCACTCCTCACTGCTTACGCACTAGACACAAGCACACACTCACACACATACACACACACAGTGAGGAAGATACACTCTGAAACCTAGTGAGGCACATACACAGGCATAAACGTGTAATAAAAAAGCGTATTTTCTCTTTTCTCTGCCTGCAAGCCAAAGCGTGGCTTCTATTTAAAGACATGCAAGATGAAATCAAGCCGCTTGTGCTGCACTTGTGCACTGTTGCAGGATACCTCAGTGGAAAAATCAGTTTACCTGCCCAAGTCTGTGTGTGTTGGTGTATAAGAGAAATAAACTGTGCATATGTCTTTATACCTGCCTGTGTATTTTCTCCGCACCATGCAGTTATTCCATTACTGTTACAGGCCTCTTATCTACAGCGGTTACCTAGTATGGCAACTTTCATACCGAATTTACAGTCTGTTGCTTCACTCTGCTGTTTCACATGTAAGTTGTAAAAAAAAAATCTAATACTGATGGGGAGCATCTGTGATAGTGTTACACTGACCTTAAAGAGAGATTATTTCATTTTGAAGTAAATTTCAGATCATTCAAATATTGGAAAAAGGGGAACAAGGAGGTTTTTGGGAGATGAAATGTTAGATGTAACACATGCTGCCACGTGTTCACCTTGAGATGCCTCTGAAAGTACTCACAGAGATTATAACTTCAGAGTAGCATAGAAACCGAAACCTACTTCAGAAGAACACAATATGTATGTTCATATTTTATGTAAAAATAAAATGTTGTTGTAATGAAATGGTGTTGTTGTAAATGTCACATTTGTGTGTTTTATTTTGTTATTGATATGTTAATTTACACTATTTAATTTATTTAACTTTTTTAAAACAAATTTACACATTTTACCTATATATATATATATATATATATATATATATATATATATATATATATATATATATATACATTCCTTCTACTCTGCTTTGTCACTGATGCTAGATTATATATATATAGATATAGATATATGAATTGATAAATATTGATTGTTGAAATTCTTCTTTCTTCTTCTACTCATTATTATTATTATTATTATTATTATTAATGTGTGTGTGTGTGTTATTACATGTTACAGAGCTAAGTTTTGTATACTTCTAAAAAGTTTATAATGGCTGTAAAGAAATACTTTAATTGCTTGCACACATTTTACCCACAATCCATAAATTAAAGCATTTCATTGTAGGTGAAATGGACAATTACAAGTCCAGGACTTTCCCAGATTGCACAGCAATGAAAAGAAAATGTGCGTGAGCTTCTCCAGTTTGCAGATGCTTATTAGTTTCACACGTTTAAATGCAGGCTTGAAAAGTGGCTAAGGCAAAAAGGAACAACAATCACACAGCATCTACACGGGAATTAAAGTAAGAAACCTCTGGAGTGTGAGAGACAGCTCAGTGTGTATAATTAGTTTTGTACGGACATGTTAACAGATCAGCAGCGGTGATGATGTGGGGCAAGCAAGTCTGTTAAACATTATTTCGAGGTTTTCCAGAAAAGGAGGCAGCAGCGTAAGGAGCAGTAAGTGGCTCTTCCGGGAACTGCGCTGGCTCTCATGGCAGCAGCAGCAGCAGCAGCAGAAGTGGAGCAAGGCTCAGGCCGTGGTGTGTTTGTAGTGGCGAGGAGGCGGACGCAGGGCAGGGCTCAGGGGCAGCAGTGACTCCTCGGTCACAACATCTACTGTATGAGTACCCTGATGTGGCCCTGCGGAGGATGTGGAATACTGTGATAGATCCATTATTTAGGTTGTGTTTGTGTGTGTGTGTGTGTGTGTGGGTGTGTGTACCATGTTTGTATGCGTTGTGGGGACCTTTTTGGCCCGTTTTGTCCCCTAAAATCACTTTTATACGTTTTTTGGACTTTGTGGGGACATTTGTTTATTTGTTCACTGTTTATTTATGCATGTATGTATGTATGTATGTATGTATGTATGTATGTATGTATGTATTTATTTATTTTCTAGATTTGCAATCTCTTTACAGACAGGAGAATGACAAAGTGTGGTCTTTCCTTTAAATATGTTATGTGAAAAGGTTTTCACATAACATATATAAAAAAAAATTACTTAAATGTGGTTGCTGATAGGCTTCTCAGTCATAAATACAATAAATAAATGAATAAAATGCAGTGAATATGAATTATAAAGTAGTTCTATTTACACTTATGCCATGCCAAAATCACATCAAATTGGACCTTTTTAAAACGTTGATAGCAATGTTAAAGTTTTTCCCCATATTATTTACATTACAAACTAAGTTTCAAAGTTCACTGTTTAGATTATAAGAACATTTAGTTATAGACATATAGAAGGTCAAATTTTATGTTTTATGTCTTAGTCACACACTATGTTGGGCTATTATTTACACATCTATTTTTGTATCTATTTTTCATCTTGCTTTCATAGTTATATTATGATTCAAAAATATTTGTGGGGTAAATTGTTTTGGAAGTTTAGCAAGGCAAGCAAAGGAGCACTCCATGGGGTCTCTCAATAGATAAACTGGAATCCTTGGAACAGCAGTTCAGTTCAGTTCTAAAACTAGGTCTAGCTACCTGTATGTGAGTGACCTCTTGAGGTACAGTGGAGCAAAGTCAAATCTGACCTTTTGAGCAGACCACAGTTTTAAAACATATACTATATACAATATCTATATGACGCTAGGGATTGAAAATGCATGTATAGTTATGACACCAATATTCTTGTGTTAGTACAACACAACACATGTATATAAGACCGAACAACAATACAATTTTAATACACTGAAGAAACAATAATATGTTGCCGTAACATTGTAATACCTACAAAGTGATGATTTTAGTCAATGCAGTAACATAAAAATCAGATGAGAGTAACATTTGAGAGCAATAATAAGTCCCTTGGTTCACATCAAGTTTTTACAAACATTTAAAAAATGATGAGAAAAAGAGTGTTTTAAGAAAAGTTCTTTTAGAAGACAATATGCTCCTAAAATCCAATGACATTTCATTTGAGATATTAGCATGTTGCATATAAATAAACTTACATATGTAATTTATTAATTACTGATGCTTCTTAAATAGCAGTTTTCATTTCCTATTTTATGTCCTGCAGTCTGTGTGCCATGACAGAAATACCTGAATGATTGCAAAATATCAATTTGTAGGGTTGGGTTCAACACATTTTCATCTCTGCTGTGAACTGTGTGGTTTTAGGTAATACATTTCAGCATGAAATACTAACAAGAAATGTTGATGAAACAAAGAGAGTTCAGCAAAGTACAGGAAAACCAGGCTCAGACATGTACCACAATCTGTTCTGTCCCTTTTCCAAAAGCCTTTGAATAATGAATTAGTTTTTCACAACAAGGCTGCTTATGCATCCATGAATATTCCTCAATGCTGTACATCATAAAATCATGCAAATAAGGAACACATGAAGTATTTGGTAATACACAGTGCTTTGTGTGTGTGTGTGTGTGCGTGTGTGTGTGTGTGTGTGTGTGTTTACACAAGAAGGGACTTTCTGGGTTCTCCCCTTAAAATAAACGAAATAGAACCATGAGATAAATGTCTAATTCCAAGAGTTGGGCAGAATGGAGTAAATTGAATTATGCAGCAGTGCAATGTTAATGACACAAGTACACTGAACAACAATCATAACTAATTTTGTGTTTAAGTTGAGAGGCTTAACACAGTTTAATGCAGACCAGTGTCCACCACTTTTTCAAATTGAGGATGATGTGCTAAACAAACACTTTCATGGAGAAATCTAATTAATTCATAAATTGTACACCTAAACATATGTCGTTGCAGTTAAAGTTTTGTTTCATTGCAAGCACAAAAGAAAAACCTGAAAAATATAGAAGACGATTGTTTGAGATCGTAAAGCATTTTTCTGCCAAAAGTTTGATACATTAAAGTACATCCAAACAAGATCTCTGCAAAACTGGCAATGTATCACAATGACAGCAAGTTTCTGTCTAAGACATTAACCTCTGCAAAACATAAGTTCTATTTAAATATTTTTACCAGACAAACTAAGATGAATACAGTAATAGTAAGGTAAAAGGTAAGTTTATAAAACTGTTGCACAGATTTCAAACACTTTGTCAAATATAGCTGGTAAATTTTAATATTAATAAAGCTGGTACATATTAATATAGATATTTAGTTTACAGGTCATATATGGGTCTTTAGATTACGGCCCTATAAATGAAACGTGTATGTGAATGTTTGCCAAAACTAAAAAAAGTTTTCAACTTTGAGCAAAGTTTCAAACTTGTCTAGAAAAGGCAAACCTTCACGACACACACATTCAACTAATGATTTTTTCCCAAGACAGCGTTGCATATTCCAGGGTAAACACATGTAGGAGCGTGAATGTTTATTTCCTTCCACTCCTTCCCACCATCCATCAAGCTGTTGGGGATCAATGCTGGGAACAAACATTATTCTCCACTTCCACATAACTCCCAGCTCTCACACCCTCCGAGTTTCGCCTTCCCCAGGCTTCTCGCTGGCGTTGATTAGAGGGAGATGGAGGCATGGCGACTTGCGGCTCACCACATTTATATTAATTCTCCCTTCTTTTTGATTTACTGAACAGTACACACAAGGGAAAGCGATTTATAGTGAGTGAGACAGAGCCCAGAGATGCTCGGATGATCAAGCACGCTGCCTTTTGTTTGATGGCAGATGAAATGGAGAGGATGTGATGTCATTCCTGAGGTAGCGATCATGTCAGGCGCTCGGTCAGGCGCTATACCGCATATAGCATTACTGGGTCCAAAAATTATGCTTTAGTGGACTCGTTTATCTCCAACAAGGCTGGGAATAACACATTTAACATTGGAGTTGCTCTACAGGCATCATTTTTGTAAACGGAGTGTGAGACTGGCTTGTTTGCGCGTCCCTAGAATGTCACGAACACGTACTTTGACAAAAAGAGAAACATAATTAATGTTGATGCTGACAGAATTTTTTGTTTGTCTGGATTTCACCGGAGACATGGATGAGTTCGACCTTGTACTAAAACTGCATAGCCGTTAAGACGCCAGTGGTACTGCCGCCAACAAACATTTCAGTCAAAAGTGGGCATGTGGGTTAAAAACGGACCTGTCCTGGGTTCGGTAGAGGAGCTTGGATACACTGTGCACGACACAAAAAAAAAAAAAAACCCAACCAATTGGATACTACATAAATGCTGGTTGATAAAATTGCACCACATACATTTTGTGTAGACGATGTCCGCGCAAGACGCAGTGTGTGTATACGTTGCATGCACAACATGCATTTTGGGTAGACGATATGCGCACAAGATGCATTCTCTGTAGACGATTTGTGTACAGGATGCATTAAGTGCATCGGGCCTTTGCAAATAAATCCTACAAATCAAATTAGTGTTATTCATGTTTGTACGCTCTAAGTGCAGGCAAGACTGCAAGCAACGTCAGCCTTATTTATCACATTTGAGGCTGTTTGCTTGTAAAGATAGCGAGTGGAAAATGTTCGTATGACGAGCTCGAACGCTACGGCTTGTGAAGCCGTGCAGAGGTGAGAGATGTGTGGGTGGTGAAGACCTCCATATACACACTCGCACAGACCGTTACCTGGCACCGAGCACTTCCTGCCAGCCTGCTACGCTACTACAGTTAAGCAATCATGGCTTCTACATGCATCTGCAGAGAAACGTATTGCACAACACTGAAAATCTCAACAGCTTAATGAATGATATTGAAACAAACAAACAAACAAACAAACAAACAACATTTCTAGATGTTCTATTGAGATCATTATGGCAAACAAGAACTGATTGTTTCCACTACACTGCTCTACATTGCTGTGCTATAAATAGAAGACACTCCACAAGTGCTGAAACACTTACATTTGTTGTTTTTGATTTAAATCTGGAGTAATGATATTTGAATGTATATGAGCCCCCAGTTGACGTTAATCATGCATATTTGAAAATTAAGCATATTTATAGACACAATTATGCAAAAGCTCAGATGGATTTAAAAGGTCCAACAGTAGCTTTACAGTGCTGTTTATTGTTTGAGGTCAACACAAGCACTGACCATTAAGAAGCATCTGGATGAAAACTGTCCCAGCACTGATGTTTAGCAAAAAACTTCCATCATACAACATATAACATAAATATCTTTAATATATAAATAATCTTTTTTGAATCTCTCATGGTCTGTCATATAATAAAGTGTCTAAACATAAATTTGACTTAAGTTTTACATTAAAAAATGGAGCAAATCCAACAAATTTTAATCGTCTTCTGATCCAAAGGAAAAAAACTTTATTAAGTAATATAAACACCCCTTTCGTGAAACCTCATGGCCAACAATTTCAGCATAAAGTTTGTGGCTATAAATGTTCTTCATTTATTAATGAATGTAGGGTTCAAACTTCCTTTTAGAAAAAGGAACATTTGGATGCTAAATATGCAATGCAACTAAACTATTCTTACAAAATGCATGTTTTCAGTCTGAAAACTTGAAAACAATGGAAGAGCTGATTTGATGAGCAGAATTTCCTCATATGTTTCTGAATCAAAATCATGCATGCTGCTGCTTTTCCATCAGTTTTAAAAAGCCATGAAAGGAAATATCAGAATGTTGTATGTGCAGAACATTAAACATATTTTTAGATTTCCATTAAAAATGCAATTTCAACACACTCAAAGAAACATCAGCTTTAAGATTTGTTTTGTACTGCTATAGTGTAATAGTCACACAGCTGACTTCTCTAGAAATAAAATGTATTTAGCAGGATAAAATAACCTGTGATTCAAGGAACAAAAACTGCTTTTTTATTAAAGAATTGCTAATATAAATGACTAAAACCACATGTAATAATCAAATAGGTTTTAAATGACTGTTTTATCGCTTGAAGTTATTACATCCAAAAAACTGTAAGTTAAGGTCCAAATAACCAAATTTAACAAAATTTCTTATTAATTGCTTTGTTTGATTGAGTTATATTTGATGCAGTTTGATCTTTCCACTTGCTCATTTCAAGATTGGCAAAGAAGGCTGTTCCCTGTTTTTATAAGAAAATCAAAGTGGGGAAAAAAAATCATATTATGGAGTCACTATATTCTTTGTTTTTGGTTCGATTAGAGATTTGGATGCAGGATGCAGTCAGTTAGTCAATGTCAATTAATCTTAGGCTTATTTCTTATGGGGTTATCATGTATTTTTAGGTTTAAGACTGTAATAAACCACTAAAGATTTGACTGTTTTGCAACAATTCAATTCTGATTTGAGTGATAGTCAAAGCTTTTAAATAAAAGTTATTAAAAAGCGAACACAAATCTGTTTCATGTGGTAGAGTGAAAGCATTTTTTTTAAAATCTTGTACCTTTTTCGAACTAACTACCTTCTTGGAAATGTACAGATGAGAATCTTGATCTCAAAATAAATTGTTGTTTGCACGACAGCATTAAAGATCATTATCTCTAACGAGTGGTTGGAAAATAATCTTCAACTGTATATCATCAGAAATAAAGTTTTACTGTTTTATTTTGTTCCACACAAGACAAAATATCAAAATATATTTCCAAGTAGAAAGCAATCCATTTGTGTATTGGGTGCATATATTTGTTTGGTGGTGCATTGCTTAACACGATTCTTGAACAATCTTAGAGGCACTTTATACAAACATTACATGTAATTAGAACATGTAATAAAGAAAAGAGGCCTGTATACACACACACACACACACACACACACACACACACACACACACACACCTTCGCCGGCTTAGCTAGAAATTGTCGGTAGTTCTACGTTAAGCATTTCGTCACATACTTCATCGATAACATCTCATATCTCTGTCTCGAAACAAAACAAAAGAAAGCAAAACAAAAGACAACCACTGTGACTCACTGTGCCAAAGTGTGAAGAATAAAAAAAAACTGAAGCAGTGACCACAAACGTTTGACATTTCTCATACCTTCTGGTATTTTTCAAAGTTCAGACAGGAAACGAGCGTCTCTCTTTTTCCTTTAATGTCAACACGCTCTAGTGACGTGTCTGAGCTGAGGTGACATCACTTCCAATTTAAGATTCACCTACACACAAACATTCAGCTCCACCACCACTACCCCAAACAGCTCACAATCAGAAAACGGTTTACACACGAATACTGCTTTAATTAACCGAAGAAAAAAAAAACACCTAACCTCCGGCTTAAAATCTGCTGCAAAACAAACAAAACAAACTACAAAGTGACTTTTTTTCTTGCTCCTTTTTGTGTTAGCACGTCGATGCTAACTTACCAGATGTTAACGGCACCATTTAGATTCATTAATTGTTTTGATTTTTTAATAATATGAATACATTAAAAGGCATTTACATTTATGACATTTAGCAGATGCTGTTATCCAGAGTGACTTCCATTTTCCTAATTTCAGGGACACTCTCCCTGATGCAACTTGGGGTTAAGGGTCTTGCTCAGGGACCCAGTGGTGGTAGCCCTGGAAGTAGGACTGAAACACACAACCACTTGGTCCAGAGGCGAGTATCCTAACCACGACCACCACTACCCTGAGACTGAACAGAATTTTGATGTTACCGTGTAGCAATCAGTAAGTTCTGAACAAATTATACTGTAATGCATATGTGCACAGTTTATAAATCTACTTTGATTGGCATTTTTGTCTACGCTCTGAATAAACTATACACAGTCTACAAACATAGTTTGCATTATTACTCTATTTTCTAAGTAAACATACTTTAAGAAAACCCAAGATATTCTGTGATATCTAAAATCCTTGCAAAAAAATCAGAAGAGTCACAGAGGGCATCAGCTCTCAAGCTTAAACCAGTGTGCAGCAAAACTCATTTGGGCAAATGTTTAGAGAGAGATGACAGAGCTTCATTTACTCATATGTTCCAAATTATGGCATCTGTTTATGATTTCTGCCCTGACTTTGTAGACTGAGCCCTGAGTCGATTAGCATTTTGTGTCGTGTTTATTTTCGATGGGAATGTGATTGGCAGTCGGTGATGACTGTTTGAAGTATGTTGTTGGTTAGCTTTGATGAAGTGGATGAAAAAGAAGATCCAGATATGACTTGAGGAAAGACTGAAGATGAGTTTGGCTACATCTATTTGGAGTTTGACACATATGTTTGGCTTGCTGTGGCATTAATGAAGGAAAAGGGATTGTACCATTAAAGCTAGGGTTGGGGTTTGTCCCCTTGTTCCCATAAAATTATATACAGACATGTATTATTTATACAATTGTACATTTATGCACATATAATTATACATAGAATAAAAATAATAAATTATAACTAAATAACTATAAAATCTTGATCATAGAATGGCTCAGAACACAAATTAGTAGTATGCATTAAAAAGAAATAATTGCACAATTGCTAATTAATAAAGTTATACTGTGATAACTTATTACTATGTTGAATTGAGCTCAGCCAACTGCATTTTTACAAAATGTACGAAGAGTATAATGATTTAAAGGAAAAATAAGAACACAGACCTATCATCAGTTATTCCTAAGTTATAATTATTTTTTCCAACTCTAATTAATTAATATTTAAAATGATGTTCATAATAATAATAATAACAATAACAATAATAATAATAATAACTAATTCAAATTTTGTGCAATCTACCAGTTCAAATATATGCTCATTCCAAAAATTTATTCATATATTCTGTCATGTGATATTTGCTGACTTTCTGATTCTCTAAAAATGACAATAAGTTATAAGTTTGGTAAGAAAACACCACTATGATTAAAAATTTTCCACTTTTTCCCTTTTGGCAAAAGACCCAAATCCTCCTTGAGCAGTAAACAATGAGAAAGTTGTTAAGAATGGTTAAAAAATGATAAAAATCTAAATTAAAGGTTACAAATATCTCATAATAGAAATAGAATGATTGGTTATATGATAAAGTTCTTTACAGTAGTTTTTAGGTATATCTCCACTACAATTAAGCTGTTCGGAAGGAATGACAGGAAAATTCCAGTGCTGCAAAAGAAAATATGAATTGTTTGGAGTTGGTCTAAGCAGAGAATTCTTGGATAGAACACAACTGAACTAACACTAACATATTTGTTTGTCTGTGAACTTTCATTTTCTCTAACCCATTTTTGTTAAAGTATAAAACTTAACCGCCTGTAACTTGGTTTGATGACAGTTGTTTTTAAACATAGCTTTACAGAACAAAGCACTGTTGTAAGTCACTCTGGATAAGAGCGTCTGCTAAATGCTGTAAATGTAAATGTAAACTCTTAAACAACCATTACATGTGTGTTTGGTGAAACTTAAATCACTTATACAAATATTCACATTCATATTTATTAGTACAGACTGGTATTGTTTTATATAGTTTAGTAGATAGTTCATTAATTTAAGATTGCATGATTATATGTTTATTACTAATTATATGTGATACCTAAAGTAACAAAAAGAAATAAAGTTGAAATAAATTTTGTTTTTAGTTATGGGTACACGGGTATACATTAAACAATAAACTTAATAATTAACTTTGACAGATTTACAAAACAGTGCATTTGTTGAGTCAACACTACAACAAAAATATTAAATAATATGTAATGAAGATGCAATTATTTTGAGCTACTATCTTATTCTGAGCTAGAAGAGATTGCCAAATTCATTAACATGTGAAAGGTAAATGTAAAAAAAGTAAATGTGAAAAAGAAATACAGTAAAACATTACTAACAGAATATAACTGATACTGATGTATTATATTAACATATCAGCAAACATAGCAGCAGCAAGTCCTGCAGCATTCACAACACATTTGATCTTGTGCACACTGCCACCTTCTGTTTATTGTTGTCAACAGCAAAAAGATAAGAAATGATCTTAAGTAAAAGCCATTCCAGTCATACATCTAAGGGAAAACATCACTCAAAATCATACAGAAAATAAAAATAATAGCTCAACATCATATAGAAAATAAAACACACATTAAACATATTTAGCATTTAAAGATATATATAAAAATACAAAAAGCAAGTGCTAGGCAGTAATATGACCACAATAGCAAATCTGTGAAGATGGTTTGAAGACAATTTGATGAGTTACTGATGACTGAATATGCAATAAAATTACCCTAGCATACTGTATTAGTAGGCCAGATACTACAAAATGTCCAACAAAGCTTATAATATAAATTAAACTCACAGTATATGCCCAAAATGAAATTATAAATGGACAGGATCATACGCTGTACCTTTCATTAGAGAAAATATTGCAAAATGACCCAATTAGCCATAAAATAGCAATTACTTTGACCTGCTAAACACTGGATCACTTAATATTAATGACATCTTTTTACTTATGTATATAGTGTATATGAAATTCTCGGTGTGTTGCTTTAAATTAATACATTTTTCATATAAGATACTGGACTGTTTCAAGAATAAAAGCAAAAAAGCTATATTTAATTTTATATGCACAGAAAGATTGCTTTCCAAGAAAATAAATAACATTTATTCAAAAAAATCAACAGGCAAAATGTATTCTTATGAATACCTAAAGCATGCAAGCAAGTACAGTTCAACACCAGTATACATGTTTTATTTTATTAAAAAAGAAACAGTCTCATGCACTTAAGCAAGAAGTAGACTTTACAAATAGAAGAAAGTTAATTTACATAGCACATTCTCAAATATACGGATCATCCAAAGTGCTTTACAGAATTACAATGAGAATAAATTAAAACAAGGTTACAAAGAAAAGAAACTGAGAGGACAACATGCAGAAAAAATCTCTAAAATAATTTATTAAGGATTTAACATCAGGTTGAAATATAGACTAAGGCTTTTTTCTGTTAAATGAGAATGGTTGGACCATAATTGATCAGGATGTGATCTGTGTTGTTTTAAACATTTTTGATAACACTTACTTAACTCTAAGGTGACTTAACTCTAGTACTCTCAATCACAAAATACAATCACAATTTACCTTTTAATAGATAACACAATTGAATCGAAATGATATGATATTGAAATGATATTTTTATCGAAATTTCGATTTTTTTTAAATGTTTTTTTTTATTTAGGAATATCTTTTCCCCCTCATTTTTAATACAATACTTAACATTTTCTTCATTGTAATCTATTTGCTATGCATGTGGAAAACGAAAACCCAGACCATTTCACGGAAGAAGGCGACCATGGCGCATGCGCTGGGGGTAGAGCGCAGGGGGCGTGGCTTGAGTGTGACATAGCAGTTGACGTTCTTGACGCTCCGCCTCTACATCCAGGTCGACGCAGGAGTCTCTCGTCAGGGCTGAAGTGCAACGGCAGCTGCAGGAGGTAAAAAAAATCCCGTTACATTTCTCACTTTTATCCGGTCATTCCATTCATATCCCCTCATCAAGCCCAGCACTGGGCCCGGGTGAGGATGAGGAGGGAGTGAGGAGGATGAGGCTGGTGCAGCCTGTACTCGGCCTAGCAGCCCATCCTCGTCCTACCGAGCATCTAAAGTCAGGCGCGTGACATTGAGCACGCGCTGCTACACAGCAAAAGCGTTATTACAGATGTGTTTGCCACTTTTGTCGTTTTAACAGCCTTCGTTTTTGCACCGCTTTCTCAAGTCGTTCCGGCCTTGTTAGTCAAGTTTAACACACATATGACCCTTAATGCAGCCTTCGTCCAATTCTAGATGCTTGGCTAACAAAAGCTAGTTAGCTTTGTGGCTAATCAGGTAGTCGGATGCCGCTTATGTGTGACCTCCTGCTTCGAAACATCCCTCAAGAACACTGGGGACATACAAATGAACTTTGAAACACAGTGTGCGCTGATTTAAGTAAGCACTGATTTTACGCCCACTTTACAAAGTTACTCTATATTACCATAGCCTTTGGTGTCGAGTGGTGATTGCACAATGCATTATTTCAGCATCATGATGTGCGCGTGAGGCCGTGAACAAGAAATTAAAATCTAACTTCATTTTTTTTTGCACAAAACCTATCTGCTTTTGATTTTCCATTACTTATCTATCAGAACATTTTGCTCCGATATGTGTTTTTTGGATCAAGTTGACGATAGGTTGGTTCACACAAAGTTGTCTTGAGTTATTTTTGACGTTTTTAAAATATTTTCTGTTTTCTATGCATATGCCCTCCACTACAGAGTGATCTGAAACACTGTTGACTGTTTGAGTCGTTTGTTTAAAATACTTAAGTTTTTATATCACAGTGTTTCCTTTCACATATTGCACTTCCCAGTTTATTGCGCCAGTAAGTCACCATTCATCTGAACAGGTTTGACGTGTAATGTCAGTAGAACGTTACACTAACTACATTAGTCAAAGTAGGTTCTTTTTCTTAACTTAATCTCCAGCTTTTCACCTACAACTTAAAAACTATTCGTTTTTCCATCAGTTAGGCCGGGCAGACTGGTTTTAGCTGGCCAACGGCTCCATATAAATGCTTTCATTTTGTCTCTTAAACTGTGTTTTAAATCCTTGATGGATGTCTTACCAGCAAGTAACCATCATGCATCAGCTTAAGGTTTATTTTGGGCCATGCAGCTTTCTTTCTTCTCTTTTGTGTTGTGATATATAATGTAAATTCTCAATGTCTGTGTAATGCACATAATGATGCTGTAGGAAGTGTATTGTCTAGCAAGAAGTCTTCTGTGACATTGGTGCAGGTTGTCCCACGAGTCCATCATCTTGTCTTTGTAATCAATAAGCATCTTAGACAGAGGAAAAATTAGTGTTGTCTTAGTATAAGATGCATAGTAGGCATTTCATAAAACATTGATTATTGATCAACATGCTGTTGTATCTATGTTTCTGAGGCGTCAGTGTATAAAAATTAGATGCCTAAAAGATGAAGACTGGTGCTGAAACTCTTTCCAGTGTTAATCTGAGTGTAGTAAATATGTTCAGTCCTCCTAATCTTGTTTTTATAACGGCACACATTCCAGTGTTCTGTCTGCCTCAGTTGGTTCGTTGAATCTGTAAGTTAGAAGGCTTTCTTTTGACAGATTATGGCTGTTCCTCCGACATACGTTGATCTGGGCAAGTCTGCAAAGGATGTCTTCACCAAAGGATATGGTGAGGGTTGATTGATGGATGTCCCATCCTAAAGTCTATTATAATCCAGGATGTATGCCCATTTATTCATATTTTCTGGCTAATTTAAATTGTCTTGTGCCACTTGCTCCCCCCTAAGCGAAACAGAGGTTGTAATAATGAAAGTAAACATTGTCATCTCTGCTATATACTGTAGAGATATACAGAGAGACAAGACGACGTGGCCCCAGTTTTCACAGTGCAACAAGAAACAGGGAACAAAGAACAAATAGGGCATATAGAACAAACAATATATAAATAGAATACAAAACATACATTTTAAACTAGAAATGGAGTATTAAATATAAACTTTAAACTAGAACTAGAAATAGAAGTAGAAAGAGAGACAATTTGGATGCAGTATTAACTTACAAAAGTGGAAATTGACTTTTGCACTGAATGTGTATGAAGTTAGTAACAGTTCCAATATGAAAAATTCTATATCCAGTCTATTAATAAAATAGTATCTCTTAAAAGTCTGACTAACATTTTAGTTGGATTAAGTTTGTGCAGATATTATAACAGCAGTGGAGAACTACAGTCTGTGCAATACTTTTAAATAATTTGTGCAGATACAGTTAGCTAGTTCTTTGCATGTTTGCAGTTCTGTACATTTCTATGCATTTACCAAATGCACATATAAAAATCTTAAAACATTTTAAAGTTAGTTTATTAATACTCTTTACATCTGTATTAAAAGCTGCATGGGGTTACAGCCTTAGTGTAAGGGATATGTAATGAGTGATGCTAATATTTTACATCTGTCATTTAAAGGCTTTGGTCTTATCAAACTTGACCTGAAAACGAAGTCAGAAAATGGATTGGTAAGTAAGCAACAGTCTTTTTGCTTGCACTAAACCTAAATGGTCCATTTCCTGCTGTGCAATAGCAATGTTACATAGAAAATAAATGAACCGTGGGCAAATCTACATGGTTGTCTTTATTGAGGAAGGAGGCTCTTGAAAGTGAAGAGCTTTTATCACTGAGTCTAAAGTGTTGCTCTTGATGTGTCAAAGCGAATGGGTGTGGGGGAAGCAAGTCTTACAGTAAAATAACAGTCATCTTCCCCATTAAGAGTTTTCCCCTGCTTTTCTGTCCTGTAGGAATTCAAAAGCACAGGTTCCGCTAACACAGAGACCAGCAAAGTGTCTGGAACGCTGGAGACCAAGTACAAGTGGGCCGAACACGGGCTGACCTTCACTGAGAAATGGAATACTGACAACACTCTGGGCACTGAGATCACCTTGGAGGACCAGGTGGGAACGGCGTTGGTTTTTCATACTGTACTGAAACTGAATGAAGGATTTTTTGACACGCAAACAGCCTTTTAAAAATATTTTTCTAACTTTACTTTGAATAACCAGAATATGACATTATGGTTACATTTTTAACCAGAAACGTACAAAATAAGAATTTTATTTTTTACAGTTTTATCAAGTTGCATATTTTTATGTTTGGAGAATTTAATTCTATATCAGTGCTGTTAGACGACTTTGTCTAGATTGCTTAATGATAATTGCTGGTGTTATTTCTCATGGTGAACGTTGTTACTGGCGTGTGTTGTGACTGACCTGACTTAATGTGCAGTTTCAATGATAAATAAATTACATTCCCATTATTATTTGAAATGGGAACATTAACACTAGAGCTAAATCCTGCTCTCTATGTTGCTGTTTAATAGACTGTTCTATCTTCTGTTTACAGCTAGCCAAAGGCCTGAAGCTGACCTTTGATTCCTCATTTTCTCCTAATACGGGGTTTGTGTCCTTATGTTTCCTGTATCTATGAACCTGTGTCTTTCTAATACTATGACTTGATTTAAAATGTGATTGAAGCTTTTCTGTCTTGAACTGAGTTGAACCACATCCTAAAAATGTCTGGATATCACTGTATTTACCACAGCTGACCCTGTTGCTTTGTTGACTTGTCCATGTAGCAAGAAGAGTGGCAAGATCAAGACTGGCTACAAGAGAGAACACATCAATCTTGGCTGCGACGTGGACTACGACATCAATGGCACAGCTGTGCACGGCGCCGTGGTGGTGGGTTATGAGGGCTGGCTGGCCGGCTACCAGATGACCTTCGAGGCCGGAAAGAACCGAGTCACCCAGAGCAACTTTGCCGTAGGCTACAAGACTGACGAGTTTCAGCTCCATACGAATGTGTAAGTTGGCTAGAAGAATTCTACTTATAAGGAATCACAAAAGAGTTATCCCACGTAAAATCCATCTTGAACGTTTCTGGATTGCCTGCTGTATCGCTGTAAGGCAACACAAACGTGTCTTGCATGTGTGGTGTTGAAATAAGGCCAAGCAGTTAACGTTTTGTCTCTCTGCAGTACCTCGTAGAAAGTCTGACCAGGTAGGTTGCAAAGGCAGGTTATTTTTATACACTTTAATTCTTGGCCAGTTGAATTGGATTTGTCAGGGGCTTTGTGGCCACCATTGAGTGCACTAATGTTGTTTGACTTGCTGAGACAGACAATCACATCTGATCACTTTTGTGTTATCAGAGAGGTCAGTGTAACGGTGCTTTAGACATTAAAAGGAGAACTTAATACAGGAAAAATAATTTATCTAATAATATTTATTCTTCCTAATTCTAATTTGCCTAATTTTGTGATTTTGTTATAAACCTCAGAAATGACGGAACTGAGTTCGGTGGCTCCATCTACCAGAAAGTCAATGATAAGCTGGAGACAGCGGTCAACCTGGCCTGGACCGCAGGCAACAGCAACACTCGCTTCGGCATCGCTGCCAAGTATCAGATTGACGCCGACGCCTCGTTCTCGGTACGTGTTGTGTCGGCCTTTAAACCCTTCTATTGACTGTGCAGTGACCGGCTCACTGTTCTACTACTTGTCTGCCCTTTTAATGTGGTCAGGATTAACGTCTCTTTTGATGAGACGCTCGAGTACTCTCCAAGTCACGTGACCCAGGGCTTATTCTTCCTGCTTCTCATGTTGATAAGTTTTTATTGTGGTGTGTTTTGTAGGCCAAAGTGAACAACTCTAGCCTTGTTGGACTGGGATATACTCAGACCCTAAAACCAGGTAAGTATTTATTTGCTTTAAAATAAAATGTTCAAATCAGCTGCATGAAGATATTTTCATACAGATTGCCAACATCTGTTTCTGAAGCATGTTAGATTGTAATTATGGAATTGCCATTTTGGAGGCCCAATAAATTACTTGAGAACTAGAATTACAGAGGGGAATGATGTACAGGTCAAATAACCAAACAACATGGACATTTAGTCTCTAAATGGTTATACAACTTGTATAAAGTGACGTTAGCCATGTGATTGATTTGCTAAGTTGAGTAACTTAATGACCAGATGTAAAATATGTTTGGCATAACCATGACAGTGGATGTTCACTATAAACATGGAAGCAGATCATCTACAGTCTTTATACATTTCTAGAAAATGATTTTATCTAAGTTAATAGTGCTTCGTATTGCTCTGTTTGTCAAATATCATTCCATAGTTTCAGATGTAGCGTGTGAACAAAACCTTCTTTTCGATGTAGGCGTGAAGCTGACCCTCTCTGCTCTCCTGGATGGGAAGAACATCAATGCAGGTGGACACAAGCTCGGTCTAGGCCTGGAGTTTGAGGCATAGGAAAACAAGATTGCAAGAATCCCAAACCTCAACAAAAAAGAAGAGTAGATACCCTTACACACCTTGTGTTTTTCTTATATGTGTGCTGGGTGAGGGGAGCCGTTTCATTTCCGATTCACGCTACAGTCTACGTTTAAAGGACAGTTTGGTGTCTCACTTTTTCAAGAAGGGAACAGTGCCGTATCTGGCCAAAACATGAACATTTATAGCATTTGTGAGATTTGAAAGATTAAAAATGTCAATGATCTGATTAGTAATTTATTTATTACAATAAATAAATTTGAGAATTATACTGAGGCTTGTTGAAATGATAGTTGTCCTGAGCCATGTTGTCAAGACAGAGTGACAAATGTTACTGCTACCGAATCTCATCATTCCTTATTTGCTGCTTATTTTAGTCTGTATCTGTTAAGGCTGGTTTACACGACACAACATTTAGATATGTTTATGAGCAGATTTTGGCAGATATGCCCAAAACACTGTATAAAAGGGACAAGCGATTCTTTGGCACCATGACTATTTGACATTCACAACTGGAATCGGGACACTGCCTGTTAGTGTAAGCTCCCCAGTGGCGTAGTTTAAACTACTCGGGCACCAAATCATGTCAGTAAATGTAAACTTCACAGTCTGTCCAGACTTTGCATGACTTAAATATTGTGCTGTGTAAAACAACCTTAGGGATATAATCTGTACATCACATTAAGCAAATCTTGTGAAAGAGGAAAAGTGGTTTGTCTGATTTCACTTTGTGGCTGGTGTAGTTGCCCTTCACCTCTGCTATAGAACCCAAACCTGAATACATTCACTGTTTTGTCTGTGTGTGCAAAAACTGGACATGGATCTTTTGTTACATATAGCAAAGATACTGTTTTAATGTTCTTCTGTGATGGTTTACATCCAAACCTGGCAAGTGTCCCTGCAATTAAAAGGGTGTGGAATTCATCCTTTTCACTGGCCAACCTTCTATAGCCATCGTTTTCGGGGAAAACACATTTTAATAGGGCATGTAGTCTTCCGGTTTGGCAGTAGGTCAGAAACACTATATCCTTGGCAGTATTGTAACTCCTTAAAGTTCAATAAAAGGTGATTTGAACACGGTTTTTACGTGTCTATTTATTTTACGATCTGTATATTTCATCTTTAGAATCAGCTTTACATTAGTAGTAATTTAATTATATGCCATATACATTATACATTTTGTTAATGAGACTAATAATAATCGTTAAAGAAACCTGGATACCAAGTGTGGTATAAAAATGATCGAGCCTGAGAATTTACTTCCGGCTTTCAGCGCGCACGATTATAACACGTCTGGTCGCGCCCCGTGCGCGTGATTTTAGGCCACGCCCCCTCGCCCTGCCACAACACCTCATTCAAGATGGCGGCAGTGAGGAAGATGGAGCGAAGTCTGACATCCGTGGCTATGCTGGGGCTGCTGCTCTTTCTGCAGCTCTCACCTGCCCGATCCGCGACGATCGCTACCAGTGAGTTTTGGATCCCGGCTTACGTTTGTTTCGATGATCTAACAGTCGCGTTAAATCGGACTTCAGTCTCTCTAAACTTCACTCGGCTGAACTAGCAGGCTAATGTTAGCCGCTTTTAATTGCGCTGCTACTAGCCGATGCTAACGTTGCTTTACGCGTTAACTTTGCCTCGTCGCTTCCCTAACGTTATCTTAATGTTAGACTGACTTTTTGACTTATGACGGGAAAACTTAGACCCGGTTCCGACTTCATCATCAGCAGGCTCCGGCATTACCCGCTGATAGGTCGTGTAGGCTCCGGCTTTGGGGATTTAAAAAAAAATGACACTTTATTAAAGATAGTAAAGAAAATGAAGACGAGGCACTATAGCCAGAACTGTTTCCTCTGTTTTTTAAAAAAATGTTCTTAAATTGATATTTTTTAAATTTTCGTGATCATTTATAAATTTGGGCAAGCCGGATTTCACCAGACCTTAAAGTGAAACGAAACCGTCTTTTTCAAGCATTCTTGAGATGCAGTAATGCGTGCTATACATCTTGCTTGTGGCAGTAGATTGATGAGCTACTTAAACATTCCAGGCAGTAGTGGAAATTTTATACATGTATTAATTTTTTTTAATTGGAAAAAGTGTCTAGAATTGATACCTGTGGCAGTTTCTGTTATAAGACATCAGTCACACTAAGCTCCCACTTCATCTCTCCATCCCTGTGAGGGCAAATCATAACCACTGCACACTACCCCAGGTTCATGTCTGGAGGTGCCATTCGTGATTCCGGGCTGCTGGAGTTAATGATGTACGGAGCAGTTGTATATTGAGTGTTCATGTTGACAGAAAGGTCATGAATGGCTCTATTGAACGCATGAGTAGCACTCTTCATTCTGGGTTCTGACTCCCAAGGACCTCAGGGGGATAAAGGCATGTTGTATTTGGAGGAATAATGAAAGCTTTGAATGTTGGGAAGAAGCATTTGTCCAATGCGTGAAGATACAACAAACACAAGAGAGCCTTTTGAGGTTGGGTACCAAAGAATGATAACTGCAATAGTTTGACAAAACAGATTAGTTAGTTAATAAACTTGACAGCTTTACAACAAGAAGTAATAGAGTGGACAAAGGAAAATATATATCTGTGATACAGGATTGTACAATGAATTGAAATTTAATCAAAACTGACCTTCAGAAGGTCTAATCAGTGTAATCTTCAATCTTAAACTTTGTCAACTCTAAACTAGAGGTAGAAAAAGAGACTGTGCAATATAGTTGCATGCAGAATTTAAACTACAGTTTTGGTCTTATTTTGGAATTATCTTTTTGCATTGGATGTGCATATGTTCTGCGGCAGTTGAATATGAGAATTCTAAACAGGTGGTCTATTGAGTATAGTGACGGCAGTCAAATAGAGAAAACTACAACCGGTAATATGCACAGTAATGTTCAGTAACGTGCTAATATTGGAACAACAGTCAAGTAGTGAGAAATTACTCAGTAGTATGTGCAAATAATGTTTCAAAAAATTACAATCAGTAATATATGCAAAGTGTTTCAATAATATATGCAAATATTGTAACAGTAGTCAAGTGGAGAGAAGTACAATGT
Source organism: Distichodus sexfasciatus (assembly GCA_032718565.1). NCBI lineage: Eukaryota > Metazoa > Chordata > Actinopteri > Characiformes > Distichodontidae > Distichodus > Distichodus sexfasciatus. Next base: position 933,890 of record JAVGVS010000026.1, on the reverse strand, counting down.
CAATTATACAATTACAGTTCATTGAATACAATTTTACCTTTTTTAAATTAGCAGCAGTGTACTCTGTTCATTCTGTCTGTAAACATAAACAGTATATATCTTCACCACATTGGTTATTCTGATTATTTTTGAAAATTTGTTAATACTTTACATTAATGACATATGGCTCAGCCTTCCTTTGTCTTCATGCTAAACATTTGTCTTTTAGAAACAGTTAATAACCTAAAAGAAGCAAGAAAGCCTTCCAGCTCAAATCCTCCCACCCTGGGCTTAACCACCCACAAGAACGAGTCCACAAGTCCAAACGAAAATGAAAATCTTGCTCAGGAATTCAAATCCACTGTGGCCTCTGCTCCAAAACTTGCCACCACTGCAGCTCCAACCATCGTCACATCTCTGCCCAGAACTGCAGCCCCACCCAAACCGACTGAAGCTAACGCACAGGCTCCGGAGGACAGCAAAACTGCAGAACACGTTCCTACTCCAGAGCCGAAGTCGACCAGTCCTTCTGTCTTCGTAAAGGAACTGGTGCCGGCTTTGGAAAGCACCACTGCTGCTGCTGAGACTGAAATGGACAACTACGATGACAACAATGATGATGATGATGATGATGATGATGGGCGTGACGACGAATACTTGCCTCGTGGCCATCCGCAAGACGAAAACCAGGACTTTGACCAGAGCTTGGGGTTGGATGAAAATGAGCTCATCCAGGAGCTGAATAAAGAGCAGTCCGACCCTCATGGGAAGATTGATGTCCACATGAAGGACACCACTATTTATACCACGCAGGATGAAGACTCGCACTTCTTCTTCCACTTGGTCATCATTGCCTTCCTGGTGGCCATAATCTACATCACCTACCACAACAAGAGAAAGGTAAGAGGCTTACCCAAGAGAGAAAGACTTGGCAAATATTGCAGTTTGCCTGTACTGTGAAAATTGTATTTGTACCAACATTTGAAATCTATAGGACTGGTTCCTTAAACATGGATTAAGCCTAGTCTTAGACTAAGTTGCGGCACCAGTGGAGACTTACCACTTAAGTCAAAGTTAGTCTTAATCTTAGGACTAGGTTTAATTTGGGAAATTGGCCAGTAAAGACAAAAGTAATTTAAGATTGGACAGAGCATGTGTAAAACTGGTATTATTAGAACGAATCTCTGATCCTGATTCAGTTTTTTTTAAACATTTATTGATATACATTAAAACAAAAAAGATATTATTCAAATAAGTTTTGTTTTTATTTTAACAGTGTAATCACGGTTTAGGAACAGCAAACATTTATTAGTGTTTTTTTTACTGTTTTTTTCCTCCACCCTCCACATACCGAGCTACAGGAAGTTCTGTGGATAAGTGTAAACCTCATGTACGTCATTGTAAATTTAAACTTTACTGCTCACAGAGTATTCTTACTTCCTCGAGTATGTTGACTGACCAAACATTGACAACAAACGCGTTCAGACTGCTCCATCCGGTTGGTCTGCAGTCATTACAATTTTCCTAACAATGCTTCACTGCCTATTTTAGATCAGCAGCCAACGTATCAATTAAATTTCTTTCTTTTTTGACTAAAAGTAATATTCGTGCCGGTTTTGCTGGTTTTCTCAGCAGTAGAGTCACACCGCTGCCCCGTTGTGGACATGTCTTTTATGTCATTTTTACTGTACTTGGCTCATATCGATTGATGATTTATGGGTCGGGCTCTTATGTGTTCATTTTAAAGTAGTTTATTTACCTATGCAATAACCTAAAGTTGAAGTTTTACCTAAACAATCAAATATATTAATGCTGGCTTTAACCGTCTTTTGTCCTTGAAAGCATGTATATGACTTTACTTTGGCTAAAATTATTTGCAGTTTACATTTACATTATCAGTTCATTCCTGGGAATCAGAAAGACGATATTAATGTCCCATTGCATATGTGCAGCAGTTAAATTGGTGTCCAACTGCTCTACACAATAATAACCAGCCTTCAGTTGAATTATTAAAGATCAAAACTGGTGCTAAAAATGCTGGTGAATCTGATCCTTCTTTCAGGGACGTAACTAAATATTGAGGCCCATTCAGCCAGCAGAAATACTCAGTAAAACTGTAAGACAAAGATGATCCCTTGTGTGTGTTTGATGTAGATGTTGTCTAACCAGACTGTTTGTGTTTGTAGATCATGCTCCTGGCTCAGAGTCGGCGCTGGAGGGAAGGCTTGTGTTCCCGCAGTATAGAGTATCACCGGCTTGACCAGAATGTCCACGAAGCAATGCCCTCGCTCAAGATGACCAACGACTATATCTTTTAAGCAGCTCCACGACATGAAGAATAGTGTATGAATAAAAAAGCATTTAAACGCTAACTGATGGGTTTTTCGGACACTCTGGGAGTAAATTAATGAGAATCTTGTTTTTCCCCTGGATTTCAGTAAGGGAGAGTTGATGCTACAGTAACTTTCTGATTGGGTCTCCAGTCAGAACATTTGTTGACAGGATTTCTTGGGCATAATTTAGCTGTTTGTAATGATATTTTGATATCTTTCTGATTCTTTATTTTGAGGAGCTGATAAATGTGTATAGGCTGCTCATCAATGAGACCGGGTCCATTTATTTATTTGATTTCTGTGCTTAATATGAATCAGATCCATGGTTCTCTTTACATAGGAATACTCTTCTTACGTTGGTGGTGGTGTCCTCGCAGCACTCAATATTTTTTGTAGCTCATGATTCTAACAATTCATCCAAGTGCTCTTAGTTCATTGTAGTTACAGTGCCAGTAAAACAACACCAGTTTAGTTTGTCCTTCTTATCACATTGTGGCTTGAACATGTTTCTGTGCTTGATCACTTCCACAGAATGAAACCCCACTTTGGTCACTACAAAAGTAAAAGAGGAAACTGGGAAGAAATCTCAAAGAGTGTATCCCCCTATGCTATGCAGTTTTGGGGCTGGTCCCTTGTCTTATTTGCTTATGACTTCAGTGAAGTTCCCTTCTTCCCTCAACTGCCCCTACTTTGCCCAAGTCCTAGTTTATCTACCTTTATGGATTTTTCTCTACTTTATTCCATCACAGACTGCATTAAAGTCACTGTATGTCAGCATTGCCAAATCTGTTGCATTAATCATTCAGACTGAAACTTAAGTTATGTGGGCCATTTCAGGTGCTGAAGGGTTTGATGATACTTGAGATCTCATTGTTTCATCTCAGATCCAGTGTGTTTAAGAATCTGAACTAATCCCAGACAGTGCTTTACATCTCTCTATGTATGGGCCTTATGTGTGTGTCTTGTCTAATCATACATAACTAGAACTTTTTTTTTCGTACTCGAAACAAAAATGTGAAATGTTACTTACATGATCAATATATTGCACTGTATACGGGCACAAGAATGCATTTTCTTGTGGTGCATGTAACACTATGTAGGTTTGTGGAGCCATTAGTTGTGGCTGCTTTTACAATCGACTGTAGAAATCTTCCTTTTGTCAATAAAGCACAAGTGTAAATGGGAGTATCAGTCGTCTCGTGTTTGCATTTACTTGTGATCAGTGGTTGGAGTTAATTCCTTGGTGTTTTGTTGATATGACCTCCTGAACAGTAATAAAAGCAGGGGACACAAACTCACACAATCACACTCACATTTACACCTTGCGGGGCCAATTTAGAGTCACCGATTAACCTATATTGCATGCTTTTTGGACTGTGGGAGAAAACCGGAGGAAACCCATGCGAATACGGGGAGAGCATACACACACAGAAAGGCCCCACGCCTGACCCGGAGCTCGAACCCAGGACCTTCTCATTGCACTTATTAATGGTAAATGTGTGATGTGTTCCTTGTGTAGCTTTATACTTAATGCACATAAAATGAAAACGTTACCATTAAAACGAATTATAATGATGGATGACCTCACCACCAAGGGGCTGTCATCGATAAAAGCAAGGCACCAGTGATTTAGTGAAGTCCAATTTTGCTTAATAATGACCCTTTTGTGTTCGGTACTTAGTACCCTTTTGTGTTTTGGAACATAACTAATAACTCTCAATCAGTCTATCTGCTACAGTAGTGAATAATGTTGTAATGTGCGTCTGCAGCCACACGAGGGCGCCAAAAGTCTCAGTTCTTTGTTCAGCTTTTCTCTCAGCACGCACTTTAAAATGTATGAAAATATAAATGAAAAATTACAAAGCCAGTAATATGCCATAATATACTGCTACAATATATTAGTATTAATTGTTTGTATGACGGCACTAAAGCCTCAGTGTCTCTGTGTAGCTTTTCTCTCCATACAGCATAATACGCATGAAAATGACAATGAATAAATGACGAATAAATGCTATTAGATGTGTCGTATTGTCATTTTAAAAAGAGAATTATGATGATGGATGATGGTAGTAATAAAAGTATAATGCAACCTCTATGTCATGTCTTAGAGGACACTACAGCCTCCGTGTCTCTGTTCAACATTCCTCTTAATGCACGTAAAAAATCATTGAATCATTTTTTTTCATTAAATAATTATCAGCCAACCTCCAACTACTGCTCTTTTGTAATGCACGGCTGCAGCCACATGAGGGCACTAAAGCCTCAGGATCCAGGTAAAGGTGGATTTATCTGTACAAACCTTCAAACGCATGCAGGTTTTCTGTCGACACCATCCAGATGCTTTTCAGCCCCCCTCTGCTTTTGTTTTGTCCTCCAAATATGGAAATGTGGTCGGAAATCTTGTGTTTTGTTACAGGCGACAAAGGTTTGTTTATATTTTTTATTTTGTGACGCTTTGAGGAGCTTATACCCTGCATGACCTTGCCTCATGGAAAAAAAACGCAATGTGTGTACAATACATCTGTCTGACAGCCTTTATAAGATCACGCTGAAAAGCTTGTGTGTCCTTGTGTTACTTTGCAACACCTGGATCTACAGAGGCTTTTCCAGTCCAACATGATTACAACAACAGAGAGGACTATGAAAAAATAGACCCTTCAGTGAAAACATGCATTTAATGTGAACTCTTCAAAAATAAAGTTGACTTCAGTTCAGCTTTGAAAGTTATGGACTGATTGAAAGGATCAAGGTTTTAAAGGGAGTAATGAATGGTAATTTAGTGGGATATGGTTTTTAAAATGTTAATATTATAATGTCTGCTATGGCCGGGCATCAACAAAAGCATGAGTATTCTCATAAGGTAAATTATGCTATGTTGCATCATCATCTTCAAAAAAAATGCTGTGATCAGCTACAAAAGACCTTAAGCAGGTGATGATGAAAATTATTAATTGAGAAATATTTTGAAAAGTTACAATTTGAAAGTGCAAAGTGATTATATTTGATTTGAACAATTTTGATTTGATTATCCAATATTAAACTAACTTTGTTTAATGTTAGCTGTTTCTAATGAGATGCTTCCTTCAGAATTTAGGGCTTGACAGATTTTAAATTTAAAATGTAAAAGTCTTCATCTTCATAGCCATGTATGGTAAATGCGCCACATTTCAGTGTATGAATACATGCATTACACCAGGAGACGCGAAACCAGAGCAACTAGGATTGTCAGAGACCCATCTCACTACAGTAACTGGTGAGCTCATGTGAGTTCTTCCTGCGTGGCAACACCTGCCATTGCAAACCTTCTATCACTTAACCAAAAAAGCACACTACACAATTTGGCAGACACTCATATCCAGAGCGACTTTCATTTCTTAATTTCAGGGACAGTCTCCCTGGAACAACTCAGGGACACAATGATATCTTGCTCAGAGACACAATGATAGTGGTGCTGGAGGTAGGATTCGAGCCCACAGACTCTTATCTTATTTGCATAGCTGTTTTTAATCTCAGTATATTTTCAGCAACATAGTTTTTACATTTATTTATTTATTTAGGTTTAGCTTGTCTTATTTTTTACATAATTCAACCTGTTTTTGTTTTGTTTAAATTGTCTTTAAGAACAAATTAAAGGTACTTGTATAACTATTATTAGCGGTGTTGAAATTAATTGTATAATCGATGCATTGCGATGCAGACGTGAAGGATTCTGCATTGATGCAGTGGCAGGACATAATCTATAATTTTGAAGTTTACAACCGGCAGTCCGCTCCCCCCTAGTGGTCTGTGACATGCAATCCACTTTCAAAACTGAAATCACTTTTTAAAAATGATCACTTTTCAAAAAAGTTCCAGATGACTTGGGCGTCTTTATGAATAATGAATTGAATGCAAATATCTAAAAAGTAATTAAAAAAAAACCCTCCTCCCCTTCATTGAGACTGCTTAGTATGAGTGGTAGTGCCTGGGACAGAAGCACTTGAAAACCCCTCAATTATATCATAATGACATTGCTTTGTGATTTTCTGGATATGGCATAAACATTCAAGTTAAAAAGAACATCCCGGTAGCAGCTATGGTTGCCCAATCCGCATGCAATGTGAAGTAATGTAGAAAAATTGATGGCATCATGATGCATTGAGATATCGCATTGAATGAATCATTGACCTAATAATTGTAACCAGAACGAATTTCTGTTTTCCACAGACTGCTGCCAAAGAATTGTGATTTATCACAATTATTGCTCCTTCAAGGCCTTATAAGTGACCTCAATCCCCCCGTAAAAGTAAAGTTCAGCTCTGAAGTTGTAAGGTTGTTTAAACTAGGTGGTGAATGCAGCTGTTATGATGAAGACAACAAAGTACCAAACATCATAACTGGTAATATTTACTGGCTGTTTGTGTTCAGTAGTTTGTGCTGATTTTATATGCCAATTATTGTTCACAATTACTGCAATTGTTCTAAGTCACAGACATTATACAGCTCTTGAAACAATTAAGAGACCACATCAAAAGTTTCAATATTGCATGTTTTACAATTTATCTTTATGTGGCCATATAAACTGATATTGATATTTTTGTTAATTACTGACAACATTGGTTTCTAGATTCCAAACAAAAATATCATCTTTCAGAACTTTTATTTGACAGAAAATGGTAAATGATGAAAATAAAAAAATACAAGGTTGTTATACCTGGAATAATTGCAAGCTGTATTGCAAACTGTATAATTGTCCTGATTATAATGATCTGAAAAGTATTAGGAATGGTTTTATGAGATCTATTTTGATATCTACAATGTTTCATCTTGAGAAGCCAGGAAGTTTAGGACCATAAAGTAGTGGGTGGTCCTCAAACCAGGTGTTGCACATGGGATGTTGCCATAGATACAGAAATGTAAAAACATGTAGTGATCTCTTAATTTTTTCCAGACCTGTATATGCGCTACTGAAGCAATCTCAAAACACCTTGGAGAGTTTGTCGTCTCTTTAATAAAAGTTACTAGTTTATATCAGCAACTTTTTCCTGTATGATTGGAATGGATTTCTTTAAACTATCTAACTCTTTCAGGTGTTGCCGAAAGCAGACGTCTCAACCCTTCTCGAGGTTCCGTCTCTTTTTTTCTTTCCAGGTGTCACTCATTTTTACAAAGCTGCTTTATGACGGTGTCATTGGAATAAAACTCAGATGACTGTAAATATTTTTTTTGACAAACTTAAGGGTCCTACTTGGATCTAACATTGAGCTTCAGAAGTGGGCAGCAGAGTTGCAGCCGTGGCTGAGCACCTCTCGAGGTGGATGTTCCTATTGTCAAGCGTCTCAGATTTTAAAGTGACTGTGTCCGAATTATATGGGAGCTGTTTTGGAGGAAAAGGACATTAAAGAAAGTTTACACCATGGATAATGTGATAGTTTCCAGTCTAGTCTTTAGTGTCCAGTCTTTACGACTCCTGACAGCGGAATTTAGAGCACATAAAGCCCATTCTAAAGATTTCTTACAAAGAAAACAACTCCAATAAGAGTTAGATGTTGTCTTAGTATACTACTTGACTAAGAGTAATGAATAATCTGAAATCAACAGTAATTCTGTTTTAACACTTATTAGGGATAGCTAACCATTATTAGAGATGCTTAAAAAGTCTTAAAGTCTTTTTTGTATGCTTTCAAAATATAATTGTAAAATACAATAAATTCCTTTAACTCCAAAAATGATCTGAACAAGACTATGGCTTAACTCACCATTACACTGGCACAGAGTTGGGGATCTTGTAACAAATCAGTGAATAAAAATTTCCTCAGCCACATAAATGGTTGATATTACCTTTTTGATATCAGCCCCCCCCAAAAGAGGCATTTTCCTGTCACTGCAGACAAAATTAGATTCAAATGTAATATAGATTAAAATGAATGACTCAGTAGAAATGCACATTACTTTCCTTATAACTATAATCACATAGAGAACAAGAACGGCTAATATTGATAATCAAGTACAATCCACCAGTGATACCTGCATATTAAGAAGGACAGTCTGCTCTTTATTACTACTTAAAATCCTCTTATCAGTGTCTCAACCTAATCCTCGTAAGGTGACCATGAAGTGTTTTCATCAATTATCCTTCATCCCTCTTCATCTTCATAAAAGACAAAGAAGCTCGTCTGTCACTATTAAAAAGTCATGGCGTCATGGTTCAAACTGAGCATAACGTTGCTACAAAATCAAAGGCTTCATGTCCCCAAATCAGTGTCATACTGTCAAAAAAACCTCCAGATGAGTAGATGGGTTGATCCTTCAAACCTGTCGCGGCGTCATCTGCTTATGCTCGACATTTTCACGTCTCTCGGTTGCCCCCTCAGAGGACAGTCCACCCGCCGCCGTCACAACACTGTTTTTTTATTTTATTTTATTTATTTATTTATTTATTTATTTATTTATTTATTTATTTATTTATTTATTTTTATCGTCTCTGTTCTTTCTTTTCGGCGGTGAGCTTCTGACGCTCGACTCCGAGGCGAGGTCTGCTCAATCCCAGCTAATCTCCTGCCGCATGTGAGAAGACAAGGCTGCAAATCTCTCTCTCGCTGCCGCACACCTTCCTCTCCGCTTCCCTCGATGGAGTCCTGAGCCCAATGTCATCCGCGCCGCCGGGGGTTTGCGGGGATTCGGCGTTGCGGCTAATTCTCCGGCGCTACTCTGAACGTTATCCTCAGATTTTCCAGCTCCAGCGTTCAAGCTGCTGAAACATGAGCATACTTTATCTTTCATTCCCAAACTTCCATTGCTCCCATTTGCTTCCATACACATTTAGAACACTGTGAACTAACTGTATGTGGACTCTAGTTCTCCACTGCTGTTAGAGTATCTACACAAACTTAAATGTTAGTCAGACTCTTTTTAAGAGATACTGTTTTATTAATAGACTGGATATGGAGTTTTTCATATTGAAACTCTTACTAATCTCATGCACATTCAGTGTAAATATCAATTTCCACTTCTGTAGGTTAATACTGCATCCAAATTGTCTCTCTTTCTACTTCTGTTTCTAGTTCTAGTTTAAAGTTTACTCCATTTCTAGTTTAAAATGTATATTTTGTATTCTATTTATGTATTGTGTATTCTATATGCCCTATTTGTTCTTTGTTCCCTGTTTGTTGTTGCGCTGTGAAAACTGGAGCCACGTCGTCTCGTCTCTCTGTATATCTGTACAGTATATGGCAGAGATGACAATAAAGTCTACTTTGACTTTGACTTTGATAAGTTTGAAACTGTGGATCAGCTGCTGCCATTCGTTATTAAAATGTGCAAATTTACCTCAGAGTATTTTTAGGCAAAAATAGAGGTTATAAGATTTGATCATCATTTGCTGGTTTGAGGGACGTCAAAAGTTTGGACCTGCTTCATTTGGAGAGCAGTTAAAACTTGGGATGTTTTCTCCCAAACATGACTATCATCCCTCCCCAACATCCTTAAAAATAAAAACCTTCTAAAAATGTGGGTGCTCTAGTGTTGCATGAGAAAGGATTTCTTTCTTTCTATGAAATGGTTTTGATTACTTTATCCAGAAACATCAAACATGAACTGAAGCTTTATGAGCAAAATGTAAATTGAAGGAAGGTGCTGCAGAGAACTTTCAAACCGGTTTAATGTTAAGCTGCCCCTCACTGCAGCTGCTGTTAACATTTTTGGGAGAGTGTAGAAAATAAGCAAGTGATGAGAAAGAAGGACGACAATGAAAGAAAACAAGGTTCCACCAAATCCTGTTTTCAGGCTGTCGCCCACATTCTCTTTGGGACAGGCTTTTCCTGAGAGGGCACCAGGGGGCATCCTCCCCTCATCTGCCCGGCTGGCCAGGGCAGCTCCAGCCTTTTGCATGGCTCTAAATGAGCTCATTCATGTTCCACAATAGAACTGCAGGGACGGAGGAAATTGCTTTCTTGCAGGGCCAGGGGCTATTGATGGGGCTCCCGATTGCGGTCAGTTGAAAAAATAAAGGTTGAAAAATCCCAAAAGGGAAGAGAAGGTAAGGAAAAAGGACAAATAACAACAACAGAAGGATTTGAAACAACACAAATAATGTTGAAAGCAATTTTGATTTGGAGGGAACTACCCCCTCCTAACCCTACGCCACAACACCTACAAATGCATCTGTGATAAAATTCTCTTTGCCTTTTCCACAGCCTTGAGTCGAATATTGTCCCCCCACTATGGCCCCCTGTTGTTCCTGAAATTACTGTGGCAAATCTGATAAATCAATATTTGTCAAATGTGTTGCCCAAACTTTCCCAATTTGTTGTGGTTCTCCCCTGTCAGGTCTCTTTAATTTAAACAGGGACATTTTAATTACTTAACTCAAAGGGTTTGCTTATCTACATTGAGTGGCAAAGGTGAGATAAAAATGACTGAAAAAAATGAAAAGAATGCAGACATAAAGCTTTTCCAGTGCTGTGGCTTTTAGGTGAAATTCAGGAAAACTTTAGCATTCTAGTATCAGCAGATTAAATATAGTAGCATGACAAAAGCCGGGCTCTGTTAAAATTGCAACTGGCTATCCGAGGCCTTGTCATGGAAAAGTTCATGTTCAGAATAAATATTACCCAAAAACCTCTGTATTGTTTTCCCTTATATTCAAATCCTGATTTATTTCTGAATATTTATTGATAAAAGTACTGAACATTTTCACAGTTAACAACAAATAAATGGATTCATGGCTTCATGTTGTAACATTTTGTGGTTGAACTAATGATTGAAGTGCCCAGTAGTCCATTGGAAAGCAAGTTACAATGAACATAATTGAATTTCTCCAATGCTCAGGCTTGGAGCACTTTTCAGATATGGTGAGAATGGATTTAAAAAACAGGATTATTTTAAACAGTCTGATAAGAGTCTGAAATGTCTTAAAACGCCACCTGAGAGGCCCGAATTCCAGCCTGCAGAGTCCCATATGGATCCAGCGCAATTTAACTTGGAATGAAAAACGCCCTCCAATGTGCCTCTGCAGTGGCCAAAAAGTTCTGAATTCAGCTAGAGATCAAAGACAGTCTGACAGAAATTTAGCCGAATAATATGCATTTAGTGACCACAGACCCATGTTGTTTAGTGCAACTTATCAATATGGCTCGATAAGAGAAATAAAATGTCATGATTGCTTGGTGCTGTGGAAGCAAGATACTATCAACTGAAAATCAATGTAACAAACAAATTGTACTGTCGAAAAGTGCTTGCTCTTTTCTAGTAAAGTCCAAAAACTTTGAGTTTGACAATGTGTCCTATATATTCAGTTATCCTTCTACCTTCCATAAACTTTTTCACCAACTTTGTCTGTAAACTCCACTAAAGAAGTCGATTTTATTCCATGTTGTTCAGACTGTGGTCTATGTGTGAACAGTTACGCAACTAACTGTTAATGGATAAACTCGTAATTGTATTATTTGCAAGATGATCAAAGCTACTATTGATTGATCAAACATAAACCATTGCTTTAGTTGGGCTTTAATGTGCGATTTTATTTTAAAGTTAAACTAAAGACACATTTGGAGCTACGGCAGCATGTTTAAGCAAGATTCTGATTGCCAACTAATAAGTATTTTAGACCATTAGCTTGGAAGTAGTCGACCATTGACAGCAGTTTATCTAAGTGAGTGAGTGATTATTTGTCATTGTGAACATAGCACAACACACAGTGCACCACAACGAAATGTGACCTCTGCATTTGGCCTATTTGTAAAGTAGGAGTGGGCAGCTTTAAGCAGCGCCTAGGGAGCAGTGATGTATTTGTTACAGGTTGGTGTAGGGAAGGAAGGAGAAAGAGGTGCTGGAGACAGAGATGTGACAATTAAATTCTAAACAAAACACAAGCACAATGACTATAGTCTCTGCAACTCTACAAAAAAATGTTCTTAAATTTCAAACTGTGGGCAAACAGATACACAACATCATGTAACAACACAACAAAACTAAAGCTAGGCTGCTGACTGAGGAGGACAGGTGAAGCACAGGTGAAGCACATTCGGGCAAACGAACCATAGACTAACAGGTGGCCTGGTGGGGAATAACTGGACAGTCTGGGACAGCTGAATTTTTCAGTTTAAAATGAAAACCCAATATGAATGCTGAGATTTCTTAATGAATCCTTGTGACTTGCATGAATACATTTGCTTTTGCCTCCCAAACTGAAAAATGTCAGCCAAATTGCTTCTAGGCTGCCTGGACTTACAGGAACAGGTGAATTAGATACCTTCACTGGCAACAAAGACTCTGTATCTATGCTTACTGACCACTAAGTTAAGAAGAAAACTTTTATCCATGCACTAGTACATTAGTGGAGGAATAACACAAAATGGCAGTCAGTAGTGCAATGGTTAGAAAGTAACTGGAAGGTCGCCGGTTTAACTCCCTGACCGGTAAAGGTATCTCTGAGGTACTCATGAGCAAGGTACCATCCCTAAGCACTGTTCTCTGGGCACTGCTAAAAAGCTGCCCAGTGCTCCTTCACAAATGGGTCAAATGCACAGATCACTTTTCATTATAATGTGCTGCAGTATGTTCACAATGACAAATAATCACTCACGTTAAAACGTGCCATCACAACTCAACACCGTGGATACAATGTCAGCTTATCAACATTGATTCAGTGAAACCAAAGGAGGAATTAGATATGCAAATGCGCATGTCTGGGTAGATTTTTAGGAATTGGCTATAAGCAAATCAGATTTATTTTAACTTTGTGAAAACATTTCTGTGTGTAAGGCAGACTAAGCATTGGAATCATCTTACATAGATAGCATGACATAACTGTGTGTGTATGTGTGAGTGTGTATGTGGAAGAGTAATAAGGATTTAAATGTAATATTTGCCGGCTGCACTTGCTGAGTAAATCAAACATAAAGAGCGCCCTGTGATGAGTGAGACAGTGTCTTAATTGGTGCATTAATGCTTTTATGGTTAGTAAAACAGCAGCCATATTTTATTCAGTGCTGTTGGGAGGTTGTGACTTTTCCTGCGTGCCTAAATCTGTCGTTTTCAGCTTGAAAATCTGAGTGTTCATGCCGCCTTTACATTGGGAGTTCGCTGGAACCAAACTGCAATTAAATGTGTTAGATTGCAGTTTTAAGATCAATTAACTCCCGTTTTACTTTCTTAAAGTTAAAACAACAAAGTATATGTTTTTTGAATAAAGACTCATATGCTCAGAATAAACCTTTCCATCATTTTCTTCAGTTACGTACAAATTAATCTGCAGTAGCAAATTTAGATACAATATCAAGTTTTCTACAACACAGAATTTTTTTACTGTGTGACCTATAAAATTGATAGCATTCCTACAGTGATTTAGCACGTTATTAATTTATTTCTTGATATAAAGCTGGATCTTGGCTATCTGACATTAATCATATAATTGCAATTTAATTACTAAGTAATTAGTGAGAACTTCAGAATTTAAAGATGTTAATTTTGCGGTGCCTTGGTTCGACTCTCCTGCTGTAAAGGTTTTACAATCTCATCTGCTTGTAGTGTAATTATAGCAGATTATTCATCGTCATTTCCCTCACTTATGCGAACATTTTCATGTTTCAACATTATTCACATCTTGCAAATAGAGGCAGATTGAAGCCACACATATGTTTACAAGTAGGCGGTTATTTCTCTCATTGGGTGTGTGCATGTGAGTGTGGATATCCCACCTTTATCTACATAATTCTGTTGGAGGATGTTTGCAATTATGTGTCTGTAAAATTGTATGTGGATGTACACATTGACTGCTGACATTTTCTTGAGGAGTTTAGCTTGTGTTTGTGTGGATGATTTATATGTTTTACACAAGCCTCAGTATGTGTGAGAGAGTGTGTGTGTGTGTGTGTGTGTGTGTAAGGAGGTGAAGGAGAGAGAGTAAAAGTGAGAATTGAGAATGTATAGGGTTTGTGTAGGTGGCTGTGACACTGAGCGAAGATGTGTGTGTGAGTGTGTGATCTTGTGTGAGAAGCCTCTCTTCCCTGACTTTTGGGATTTAGCTTTGTTTGGTGTGAACAGGTTTATTGGTAGTTCAAGTGCTTGCCTGCTTTAATAAGATAAAAGAAGAAGACACTCATAAACAGATGCTTCACATCACATCACACACACACACACACATGTTCTGCATGTCCAGAATCCAATATCAGGCAAATCAAGCCATCACTACCTTTAAAGGCAGTGAGCGACAGGTAATTGTCTGGTCTCTCCTCCTCCATATGTCGACTGTAATAACATGACCCGCTTCGCAATAACCGCCACGACGTAATTCAGCACAGGCCTTGAAATCCTCCCGTTGACATTCTTTGCGACATCGCCTCCGGGTACGTGGAGGAAGGCATCGCCGAGTTCTTGAGGGACTCGGCCCGGCGACCGATCGTCCGTCACGTTCCTTATCGTCCAGATGTCGGGATCCATCATCAGAGCGCTAGCGGCTGCCTCAGCAACAGACTCTTTGTCGATGGCCTTCACACAGCCATAAAACGAGAGCGCGCACGAGAGAGAGACGTAGCCAAGATGTCTGATCTGGAGAAAAAATCTGCACAACTCTCAGCTGTTAGTTTCTTTTGCCGTTAAAAACAACAATCCTGAGGGGATTTATGACAGCTTTGGGGATCAACCTTGCTCTGACTTAATGGTGTCTGATGGATTTCTCTTTTCCTCTTGCTCGCTCCTGTTGTTCAGGGATCGTTTTAGATGTTATAAAGATATTTTTAGCAAGTAAATCTTGTCTTGCAGAGGAGTATGATTAGCATCTTGTATCAGTGACTTTTATAATCAGACTTGGACAGTTGTCATTACATCGTCATCTTTATGCAGCTGTCTAAAAGCTGATACTGAGACCTCAGACTTGAGACAGAAGGTGTGAGAATCTGACAAAACTTTTCCCTCTTCACATTTCCCTTTCAACATTACCCATGTCAGAAATAAGAGGATCTTTTTTTAATCCTTGGAAGTTAGAAGAAGCTCAGCAGGAAATCTGGTAGCAACAAATGTTAAGTTCTTCTTCAACACACTGCCACTTTATAATTTGTAAAAAATCAAAAACATGCCGTCCTCTATTCGTCCAGTGCAGCTTTGCCAGAAACCCACCAGCCACTGACATGAGAGTGATTGGATCCAATGGTACGGCCTGCTGGTGTGTGTTTACAGTTTAAAGTGTCACGGCTGCTAATTAGGTGACACCACTATTAAGGCACGGGCCCTTTAAGCAGACACTATGGCCAAATCTTGAGATAAAACAGGCAAGATGAAGAGACACTGCTGTGAATCCTTCAGGAGAAGACTGACAGGCCTGGCCATCTGTTTGTCAAAGGAATTGTGGAAAGTTCCGGGCTTTGGTTTCTCCCCAGGCTACAGACGCTACACCTGCTCCAGCTCCGTGGGCTGGTTTAGATCGCAGCAGGCCCGTCTCTTCACACACACACACAAACACACACGCACACACACCGTGGAAACAACATCAACATTAGAATAGAGGCACTCCATTGCAGATTCTTTCCCTGTGGTTCAGTGGGATGCAGTCTCCGATCCTGAATCTCACCCCACATCTTCTAAAGGATGTAAACTTTTAGGCATGTGATTTTGTTACTCCCTCTATAAATACCCAATTTTTTGCCTTAATGCGTTGCAAATCATTGCCAAGAATTGTTATTGTTGGCTGTGACCCTATTTCGTTTCCTGGTTCTTACTCTAGTCTCATGATTGACATTTGTATTGGCTTCTGTTCTTGTTATTTGACCTTGTATTTGCCAGCTTCTGATTACGATTTTGCCTTTCGATTTGAACCTATGTTTTATTCAGTTCCGTGTAAGACCTAATGCTCATTATTAGGTTCTGAAACCCTGGAGATGTAATATTGGCTAAGAGAGAGAGTCTCTATCCAAGTAGAAATCAATATCACCATTCTGAGTGCAAGCTCTTTTTTTCTAATTGTAAGCAGTCTGGCTAGTTCACACCATAATCATTCTGGACCGCAATGAATAGGGAGACTCAAGAAACAGAAGATGCGTGTCATATGTGGGGACATTTCAAGGATAACATTGTTTTTCTGCCAGTTTTAACAGTCTCAAACCTTTCATGGAGCCTAGAGATCTACTTGCAGTCAACATATAAGGCATGTTTGCACATGGCCACCCTCCAAAATTATGAATCAGATTTGTGTGAACTATGAGAGCTACAGTGATATCAAGATGATTTACAAGTGACTGAAGCCAACAGTGAGTCACATCTTTGGAAAAGGCATTCTGATGCAGTATGGACTCAGGGTCCAAAAGGGTGAAATTCTTCCTTCCAACTTTTGCTGTTGTTCTTCATAAATTTCCCACTAATTTGAGGCAGTTGTGTGTGATAGCACTAAAAACTTAAACTGTAAAAGAACCAGAGGTGGGCAAAGTAGCTGACTTCATTACTTAAGTGAAAGTACAGATATCAGTCAAATGCTACTCCAATACAAGTGAAGTCGTACAGTCAAATATTTACTTAAAGTACTGAAGTACTTCTGAAGTAAAAATACTAATTTTATATAATATAGTATTAAAGTATTAAAAGTACATCTTCTTTTACCACATTGTTGCATTATCACCACAACACTCACAACACCTAATGTTGACTGGCTTGTAGAAGCTGTAGAATAAGGACTGGGTAGAATGTTACAGAATGAAACACAACCAGGACTGACAATGAAAACCAGTCATTAGTTTTTTTTGTTAATTAATTGTAAGATTACACACCCCCACAAAACAGCATGGTAGTGTTCAACACAGCTCTGGCAGTGTGTGCACACATATATGTGTATGTTAATCAGGAGGACAGTGCAATAGCTGTAAATGCAGCCTGCTCACAACATAATCCAACCTGCTTAAAACCCAGCTCTACACCTCTAGCTTCATGACTTTCCAACAGCAACAATGTTCTAATCAAGACAGAAAACAGCAGAACTGTCTGAACTTGGTTTTATAGTTCCAGTCTACAGGCGTGACGTAACCCCATAACCCTATTACTGATAGACTGTCACCTGCCAAACAACAAATCACCTTTTAGAAAAGGGGGAATAACATCCACTTTATCCACAGACTTGAAAGTAACGAGTAACGAGAACATGGATAGAAATGTAGTGAAGTGAAAGTCATAAGTTTCCAAGAAAAATACCACTCAAGTGAAGTACAAATACTCAAAAACTCTACTTAAGTACAGTACTCAAGTAAATGTACTTAGTTACTGTCCACCTCTGTTCATTACAATAGTTTTGGTACAGATGCTTTTGTGAACTTATGGCAAACAGAAAGTCTTAGAAAGTTAATGTGACCTCTGCATTAGACCCATCTGTGAAGGAACAGTTGGCAGCTGACGGGCAGTGCTTGAAGACGTTACCATGCTCACTGGAACCTTTATCGGCCCGGGGCCTCAAACTGGCGACCCTCCAATCACAGAGACATCCTCTAAACTGTTAGGCTACCACTGCCCCTAACATAACCTCTTATGTAATGTTAGGACAAAGGAATCCATTATCATATTTTATTTTGATCATTAACCATATTTTTTAAATATTTGATGTGCAAATCACTAGACAAGATTTGAAGCGTGACTGTATTTTTAGCAAATGCCTTAATAAACTGGCTGTATTAATCTACCACATTATTATGGTTTCAAATTGTGTAGAAATAATATTCATTTCAGTTTCTGCCACTAATGGAAGCGAAACTTTCTCTAAATTGTCAGGGTGTTTCTCAAGTCATTATCACGTTTCCAGGCATCTTCACAGCACAGGCTGGAATAACATTATATCAAGTATATACAAGTGCATTTCCGATGACTCCTTCTCCCCCAGGCAGCGAGTGGTGTCAGCTCCTGACTTCCCATGCAAAGATGAGAGGGAAATTTGACCCGAGCGCTCCAACTCCAGCTCCTTCAAAGCCATGCCGACACTCGTCTTTTCCGTGAAAAAAAGAGAGAAAAAAATGCAGGAGGGAAATTATGGCACTTTGATAGCGCTAAAGTAGGAACGAGCTTCTGGATGAACTGAAAAAAGGTCGGATGTTTTTTAATCCTTCCCCAAGATGGTGGGCAGGGGAAGGCCCTCCTGTATGAAATATTAATTCTAGCATGTATATTTCAATACCGACCCCCCAAACTGTGGGACAGGAGATGGGAAAGTTTTTGCAGTCTTTGCTCGGAGGTGATCTGTCTCTCTGGACTGACCTCTGGAGCCAGAAATACCACCCATTTCAAAATGTGGTAACTTTTTGGCACTGGATTTGTGCCAGTGATACCTGAGTTGTTCCTCAGTGAGTCAGTGTCAGTGATACCCGAGTTGTTCCCTAGTCAGTGGCAACACACAAATTGCTTTGTCGCTCTTAAGTGTTAATGATGTTTAATCAGCACAACAGCACAACCCAACACCTCCCTTTGACACTGACAATTTTGCACTGCGGTGGATGGAGAAAGATGAGAGGTGAAGAGGGAGGGAGAAACAGAGGAAAGGAGGGGTTGAACTGTGTGCACCTCCTGGGAGGCAATTATCCGAATGGTTTCATAAATTAGATATTCTTGATTTACGTTTTAAAGGGATAAAATGATACATTTGGTAAAATGTAGTCTCTTAGCACATTTTCCTTTCGCTGTAAAAATGATTTTGTGCCTCTTGTCTGGAACAAAAGGGAAAAAAGTGTAATAGTGACTACATCAATGTTTTAATAATCATGCTGAGAGAATGAAAGTCCCTCAAACATTTTGATGGATTAGACCAGCAAATCTCAGCATTTCTAATTTTTTATGTTATAGTGAGATTTTTAAGCCTGGTCATAAACTAGGTTATGCTTGATATCATTTATTTATTTGGATTCAATTAAAGAACAACTCCAGCTAAAGACAACTGTGTCCTACTTCCCCCATTAGCTTTCATTCACTGTTTGGGTGGACTTTTCTTTAAAGGCCAGCTGTGTCCCCCCATATTCAGTGAGAAATTGGGCATGTAAGCGACAGCTGTGAGAGAGGAGGTGAGCACGCCCGTGTTGATTTTGATGGATTTTTTGGAGAGTACTGGCTGGACCCTCTTGGACCCTTACTTTAGTTCAGTCAATTTACATGTTTACTACTGAGAAATCTTGAAGCCTTTCCTCCACCGTCAACCCTGACCTCTAAATCCGAGCTGGATGAATATGAGAGACTGGTGAAGGGGAAGTGACTTCATACTCAAATCCCACTTTATGCATTCCAGCATTGCACTGTGGTTTTAACACAATGCTGAACGTTTATTCCAGTTTAAGATATTGAATTAGTGTGCTGTTTTGTTGACACCTAAAGCTGACTCAGCTGCCATTGGCTCGTGTAGTTGCTGTATCATTCTGGGAGAACAAACATGTGTACTACAAGCACTTTCATTCAGGCTAATGGATGTGCTGAGGAGTAAACCTTGGCCATTAGGTACTTAATCAAAGAGATGACAGGAGAGTGTCAGTTGCAATCCCTTTTTTGAGCAATAGAACCTGGCAACAAGCGTTTGTGCACATCTCTTGTGTTTGTATCCATGTCCTGTCCCCTTTTCTCTTTCATCTTCCATCATCCCTGTGTTTTCTAACTTGTCAGTGTGCATGTAGGGGTAACGTGCAATTCCTAAGCTGTGGTATTTTCCTTTTCTGTATTTTCCTGTGTGTTTATACTGTCAAGCATGAAAATTTATGTTGAAAATCAGACACACGTTCTGCTTAGAGTGTTAGAAACACTGATCAATTAAACGGGAAACACCTCAACACTTAGGTGAGTGCTGGTGCACCGAAAATCCATTTTACACATTTTTTATGAGACAAACATGATGACCCCAAGGATGCATGTTTTAAAATGATGATGGAGATGATGAAATCAGAAACTGTGAGCATAGTTTAAACTATGAATGATTTACTGACATATTCCCATCAATATTTGGCCAAATCTGTTGTAGCCATTGTGTCTTTGATATTATTCTCTACATTAATGAAATGGGATGACATCATAACAGTTCTTGCTGCAATCTAGTTGCAAAGGAACACTGTGAGTGTAATAAATTGAAAGTGATGCCTGTTTACACTTGCATTATCTGTACAGGTTGCTGTTGCAAACTCCGCAGGGCTGCAGGTTGCTCTTGGCGGAGGTTCAGATTCTCAGTGGCTTATTTCATTAAACATATGCTCAGCTGTCTAGATTCCTTGCATGTTGACAAGGAGAGAATAAAAGCATCTTTCTCACCATATGAGAGCATGGATCACAATGGAGCAGGCCCACTGAATATTGCTCATACCTGATACTGCAATACCAGTCCAGAACAAGTCCATCAACAGGTCCATCCAGACGTATTCAACATTTATGAACTATTAGAGCAGTAAGAATGTTAATTTCATAATAAGTAGAACTCTTAAGGTGGTGGTGACCACTATTTTTAAGTATTCAGAAACATTTGACACTTTATACCTCAGCTCTTCCTCTTCCTCGGAAAGAGCGATTATAAATTGTATTCAGGGCCGGTGCTAAGCACAACAATTTTGCACCAAAAAAGAGGCAAAATCGAACAGAACAGACCGTTGGCAGATGGGGGAGGGGGCACCACAGTGATTGAAGAGGGTGCCGTACAGGCAAAAAATCTTTTTCCTGAGCAAATATGTTAGTTTTGTATTTGTTATGTAAATTATTACAGTTCATATTTTAATTTAAAATATGTCGTCATTATGATTATTATGATGATGGTGATTTTTTTGATGCCCCCTCCGGCACTTGGTGCCCTATGCGCAGTGCGTGATGCGTGTTATGGAAGCGCCTGCCTTGTATGTATTTATGTATGTTTGCAGGTTTTCAAGTAAAGAAAATTTTCAAGCTACACACTGAGTACTCATTGATTTCATTTTCTGCTTTCACAAGAGCAGGAAAGAATGCAGAGGCATCCTTACTAATGGAAACAAAGCTGTCTCTAAATTGTCAGGGTGTTTTTCAAGTCATTATCAAGTTTCCATGCATCTTCACAGCATAGGCTTGATTGAAACACATCACAGAAGACTGGGCTGTGGTAAGAGATTTCTAGTCCAGAGGAGGGCTGTGCACAATTTTGACAAAATTTGTTCTGTAAATATGCACAACTAATAAAAGAGTGCATATCTTTTAGTTCTTTTTTAAAGTATTAACAGAACTGTAATACTGTTAATACTGTAAGATTATGTAAATTAGAGGTTCTGAATGTTGGTGTCAATAATTATTTAATTAATTGCCCAGCCCTAGTCCAGAGCCAGCTTTGGTGCTCATTGAGGAGCATGGTAGCTGCTTAAGGGAGCTGGGAAGCTGGGTCCATCCCTGACAGCTGCCGGAGCTCCTGCACTCATCCTCCAGGAAGGATTAGAGCAGCTCAGATCGTTTGCTAAACGAAGCCCTGAAGGACCACAAGACTCGTGCCACAGCCGACAGCACTGAGCTTCAACCAAGCCCAGTCCCACTCACACACCGCTCATCTTCGAGTTGGGAGAAATCATGTTAACCCATTAAACCCTGAGTCATGCCTTAGAATATCTGACATCCACAATGCATCTGTGTAATAGCTAACTTTACAAGGCTGTTCTTTGGCACAAAGGTGACAACACTGACACAATTTATAGTGCACCGTCAAGTCTGAAATGCAATGTTTGGAAAAGATTTACAATATAAATATGAGTTTACAAAAATAATTTGCAATATGAAAGGATTATAAAACAGCACTGTTAGTGTTAGCACAATAATCTTACTCAACTACAGTGGCTTTATTTACAGATCATCATTAAATTATTGCCTAAATATATACCAAACCAGCTTTTACAATAACCCCATGTCAAGTGAACGACTAATTCAAAATTCAAATACCACACCATCCAAATCAGACAAATTACTATCTACTAGGGTTGCCAATTGATAAGATTTTATCAATATCAATGCCATTGTTGATTCTGCCTATCAATTAAATTTCTTGAGTGTGAAAAAAGTTCTGCACTAAAAGCAACCATTTTACTTTTCCCAAAATGATGTCTGTACAAGACTGTGAACATAAACACATTCATATTCAGAGTTTTTATTATGCAGAAAAAAATAAGGTTAGTACCAGGTGGAAACACTTCTTTATACATTTGGAATCCATCTGGATATAGAATAAAATTATTTGATAACAAATAAAGCATTTTTCTATATTTATTTTTACTCTCTAACATTATAGAATGGGAAAAAAATCATAATTAATGGAAAATGAAGAAATACTGAAGTTTTAGCAGTTTCTAAGCATTTGCACTCATTTTGCCTTATAACTAATTTTTGACTCATTTCTGGGAGAGAAGTACATTTTTGCCGGTAGGGCGTTCCATATGAGAGCCGCGGCACAATAGCGTTGTGGAAATAAATAAATATCAAGTAAACGGTTGTACTGTGAGTAAAACGCTGGTTGTTTTTGTTATTTATCAGCTGAAATAGAAGTTTTATCTGTAATAAATGGGAAGATTTGACTGAACTGAAACGTTTTAATGAATGTTGTCAGAGTCGTGCGCGCTAAAAAACGGAGGTGTACAATTTCCATGGGATTAATCATTTTGAACCGGTTCTAAATCAGTACAGGTTTTTATTCCCACCCCTACTATCTACTGAATTTCCGTTAAGAATTTTACTTTATTGGAAAACTCTAGTATATTGAATATAAAGCTTGTTTCCATTGTCAGAGAGGCTTAGCATATTTCTTGTGCAACATGCGACATATTACAGTAATACACATTATGATACATGTCAAAAGAAATCTTGTTCCGTGATCTTTTATACAATAATTGCATTGGAGTGATGCAAACCACTAGTATGCAGAGAAAACTAAACAATCAACATCAATATTTAATATTAATATTGCTAGAATTAGAGCACCTATTATTTATTTTGAGAGTGCTGTTGTTCTTGCAAACCCCCTAAAGGCACACAAACCTACAGACTTGAAAAACAACTGCATTAAATGGGTTTCATGTCTCATTTTATCTTCATCACATTATATACAAACTGTGCAAAATACCAGTCTGAAGGTTTATGAAGCCTCTGTAGAAAACATACATAAGAGTCCCTGTCACAGCTGTTCAAATCAATGCCTTCCACTCTTGTCAAAACGAATTTGACTGATTGTTATTACCGGAGCTGCCTGGTCTTAAACTGCTGAGCCGTTTCCCGGCTCGTTCTGGCCTGTTTGTGTCACGCTTCTCATCCGTCTCCGTTTCAACGAACACTGTCACTTATTGACATAACTTCTCATAAATAAAGAGGCCTTGGCTCGGCAGAGATTAAATAGTCGCCCTCTACTCTTAATCGGCTATTATCGTGTTCCGTAGAATTAATTGTGTCCATAATTTGTGTCTCAGCAACAAAGAAGGCCATTTCTACCAGGCCACGACACGTGGTGCCATCGCCATCAGTCCGTCAACTGTTCCGGATTACTTGAGCGTTCCTTCAACATATGTTGACTGCATTCAAATTGGAATTTATTTCTCTCTTCAGTGTGAGCTCTGCTTACCGGAGTGTACTCATGCTTGAGAAAGAGCTCTCCTGTCCCCCTCTTCCAAGTTCGGCCTCCATATTCATTGTCGAGGTTTCGGCGCGAGCTCGCAGATGGCGGAAGCAGATGCTCGTTACGGCAAGTGTCAATTTTCTGGGATTCGCATCCATGACAAAACAAATAAAGTGATACCGGGATGTTGAGGCCTGTCTCTGTCGGCAGTGCTGTCGGCTCAGATGGTGACAAGAAAGGAAAATGTGTCATGAAAGAATCTCACAGTAAATCAGATGAAAACAGCAAAAATAAGCATTACGGTTGCTGTAAGTCTTTTTACCCTGGAATTTAATAGTATTAATTCACTGGCATGAACAAAGACATTTTTCCTTAATCCATCACCTTAATCTAATTAATAATAATAATAATCTTATTAGTATTCAATTTCAATCATAGGATGTTTTTCTCAAATTTTCTCAAATGCTGGTCAGAAAAAAACAAATTGACCAGCAGACTACAGCTTTGTAGGGCTTTAGTAAATGGTGTCAAAGTGTTTAAAGCGGTAGAGAGACATCGCTGCATCCTAAATTGCAGACAAAACAGTCCCTTGATCATGTTTTTCACTCCCATTTTTCATGCACAGACCTTGAGCACTGCACTGAATTCAGAAGCAGCCAGAGGTGCTTAAGTGACTGCGGGGGCCTTGATGCAGTGGGTGTCAATTAACTAAATGGAGCAGAATAATATACAATGGCTTATTTAATTAGCATAGGGTAAGTGGACTGGTCTGAAACACGGGACACAGAGGACTCCACTCTGGGCTGTAATGAATTACTGTTCAGGAGGGAACTATTGTTTGGACTCTGCACAAATGTTCCCCAAACCAGCAAGTCCACAGAACTGCACCATTTTACTTTGTTGAAAAGAAATTTGCATTTATCATCATGTTAACTAACAGAAATGACAATAGTTATTAGATTTGCATAGCAGGTAGTATCTTTTACAATCCACAAAATATATTATCTACACTACATATAATGCATTCGAACAGTGTACTAATAGACCATGACAACTTAATTCACTTCTTAATTGCTGTAACAAACATTGTATTGATTGATAATTAATGACCTATTAATTAACATTAGTGATATTTTGAAAAATAATTGTTTTAAAATCTTCCAGTACTTCCAGTATCCACAGTTTAATCATGAAAAGAAGTTATTTGTTATAAGTTATATTGAAGTCATGATTATTTCCACTGGCAGCATCAAGGAATTTTGCGAAAGACTTATTAAATGAGTTGCTAAAAACTAATACAATTATTCTTTAATAATGATTTTTTTTTAAGGTATTTATGTCTTGACTTTCAATGTTAAGGTGAGTTATTACCTAACACCTTTAATGAAACAACACATTTAGCTTCTTGAGGGAGATAGCAGCCACTTTGCACCTGGTTTAGTGTGTTATATATGTTCATAATTTTTAAAATTAGTTTCTAAATGTATTTCTTATAAATGACATCTCTAAAAAATGTACAATTTCCCTGCCTCTGACAGAAGATGTTGTGCTTCACGGATCCTCAGAGATGTACAGACAACTGCTGTAATGTGATATAACAGGTATATTCATGACCCTATGATTTGACTGCTGTTGCCAGCACATCTGTCGAGAGCAAGATGGAGCCGTCATCCCAGCTTACTTCACCTTCTCTTTGACGCACAGTTGAAAATGAAATCTTGGAAACACAAGAGCTTCATACATATGGTCCTAGGCCTTGTGTTATCATAGTAATTTCCTGCACAGAATGGTCATGTCATCTCCCAAGAAGCTACTTGTAAGTAATGCACTGAGGAAACACTGATATTGTTTCCAAGAGCACTTGTTCAATTTGGCTTATTTGAGCTATTTGTTTAATTTGATGTAAACTACAGGTTGCTGCATTAAATCGTTTTTATTCATAAGTAAATTTGTTCACATTCTAATGCTATGACAAATTGAAGACAAAAGCAGTGATGGGAGAAGAAGTGAAGTGGATCTTTGCCCAAAGAGGGGAGGTGGAGTAACAGATCTTTTCTTGTTCAGGAGGAATGTACCTTTTAAAGATAATTCCCTTTGTAGTTTGTGGGTGATTTGGGTGATTGATCAGGGCCCTCCTGCACTCCTGCTACTCCTCATTTAAATCCAATAACACAACGACGATTAATCGGATGAGGGTTTGGACACAAGCCTCTGCTGGCTTCTAAAAGACACTGGAGAAATGGACAGCATCTTTCAAAGCAGACAAGAGCTTCTTCCAAGTTAGCTGCCAGACTAATGTGTGTGTATTTTGGAACATTACACAGTTTTAATGGTGCACATTTGCAGAGTGGCAATTTGATTACTTCTGATTACTCCTTGAATCTGATATTAATGGCAATCAGATGTGGATTAGCGCAAAGCCTGTTTATTGCTTTTTTGCATTACTGAACACTTCATAATGAAGCAACAGCTTCCATGCCACCTATTATGTTAAGATATCAAAGCAGATTAGAATGATTATTGGTTTAATTTTGAGGGCTCACGTTGGACAGATAATCCTTTTGAGCAGGCAAACAGTGAGAAGCTGGTGCCTAAAGTAATTAAAGCCATATATATATATATATATATATATATATATATATATATATATATATATATATATATATATATACATATGTATAGAGAGAGAGAGAGAGAGAAAAAAGTATATAGCAAATAAATATTCCTAGCATTGACTCTATCCTCGTTCAGGTTTTTAAAGAGCGGAATACCGTCCAGCCAATAGTTGTTCAGGGCATGGAACACAGTTGAACTCCTGTTGAACCACGGCACATTGGGACCTTATTTCTAAAAAGACATAGTCAAGAAGAAACAGTAACAGCAAACTTAAAAGATGAACGAAATCCATTGAAATCTTGCAGTGTCAGAGGACGAAATAGCGCCTCGACATGACTTCAAAAACTGAAGTGAAATGTGAAGGAAGGAAGGTAAACAAAAGAACAAAGGTGGGCAGAACTATGCCATGAGGTGAAATTTACCGTGAGTATATGAGCAGTGGGTCTACAAAACAGGCAAATTATGAGCTGATGTTCTTTATAAATGTTCCCATGATTAACTAATTTTTCCTTATATACTGATGCACCAAGACACTCATCTCCCTTTCAGAAAACTGGTCATGGTACCTTACTGCATGGTGCGTGGCCATCTGTGGCCACATTCCTGTGAACACTGACGAGACTGAGCTTTTCTTTGTTCCAACTCTTTTTGCTCAGATTTGTCTTTTCATTGGTGTTTGCATTTCCCTTCTAATTTATCCCGCATGACTAAATCGATCTTGTATGAGTTTAGGAGACGGGGTGAAGCTAATGACTCAGGCCCTGTCTGTGTGTGAAAGTTTAATTACTTCACGCCATGATTGATGGTGTCATTTCATGGTCTCACAGATCCTTCTTACATTTCAATAATGGGCTTAAGCTGTAGGGAGGGATGGTGGCGGGAAGTTAAGAATAGAGCAGATTTACACTGTATAACTTAAATTTAATACTTTTTGAAAACTTATACAGCAATTCTCAGATGCTCTTATCAATAGCAATGTACATTTCCTAATTACTGGGACAGTTCTCCTGGAGCGATATCAGGTTACGGCCCAATGGTTATAGTTCAAACAGGAGGACAGAACTGGATCTGAACCTACAACCTTTTGATATATAGACCACTACCACTTGACCAATATTCCATGCCTAGAACTTTTCTAGAGCCTTCTGTTTGGGATTTCTCAATGTCATTCATTCTCTCAGTCTTAATTTGTTATCTGACCTGAGGTTTGCACCAAGAGAATTGTGATCACACTGAAGATCATTCCAAAGTTCAGTTCAATTCAGTTTTATTTCTTATTGACACAAAGTGGCTTTGCAGAATTCCAGGCCTGGGCCCTTAATGCATAAGTCTATAGTGATGGTAGAAAGGACAGATTTTACTGGATGTCATGTTAAAGAAAAGCAGATGGTGAAGTATAAAATGGCGCTTAAAAATAAATAATTACAATTTGAGCCCATCCAGCCTGTTAATCTAAGCTCAAACCTCATTGCCCCACCTCCCAATAATACTGACAACATGTGGCAAGAATACAACGCCGGGATATTTAACATCCGCCACATGTTTGCACGTCGCACTTGGCAGTCACACATTCGCTCAGATATTAATCATCTGACAGATGGATGTGATAGTAAAAATGTACCAAATATAAAAAGATTTTCTCAGAACAGCAGCTTGGAAATTGTGGTGTATGCTCCTGGGCCTTTATTAAAGTTATTTGTATCTGACAGTCTACTTGTTCAACTTTTCTGGTGAGAACATAATACTCTACATTTTTCTACATTTAGCCAATACAGAA
Organism: Distichodus sexfasciatus; assembly: GCA_032718565.1. Lineage (NCBI taxonomy): Eukaryota > Metazoa > Chordata > Actinopteri > Characiformes > Distichodontidae > Distichodus > Distichodus sexfasciatus. The sequence continues at coordinate 905,668 of JAVGVS010000026.1, read as the reverse complement.
AGAAAACTGAGCAAGTCAGTTCAGCTGACTCATCTCGTGAGTGAGGCTGTGAGTACAGAATTTGACTGTCAGGTTTCTCCAGAGCTTGTAAACTTGTCATCAGTGGCATCGGCACTATGAGGCCCTGCGAGAATGTAGGATAGAGGCACATTGCCCCGTCTGAAATGAGTCAATAGCGTTGGCAAGGTAACATCTTACTTATTCATGTGCCAAAGCAGAGCATCAAAGCGCTCAAGGTAATTCAGAGTGACAGCTTTCTCTGTTATACAGGTGACTGGACTGCTGGTGCGTGTGCATGTATAGGTGGATGTGTGTGTTTCTTGTTTAAGGATGCTAAGGCCACAGTCAAGAGACAACTCTTGCTTCTGAATCTCGCAGTTCTACAACAGTAATGACGAAGAACTATAGTTCCCTAGACTGTCCTTAAATTAAAGCAACACTATGTACGATTTGCTCGCAGGGTTCCCCTACAGACGGGAAACGGTATTGCCTGTACCAACTGTGGTAAAATCTGTGTCCTCCTGAAGCAGGAGAAATAATGTGCGATCAGTGTCCTCAGATCAGGTAAAGTCAGATCAGCATTTTATTCAAACATGAATATTGTTTCATTTTTTTAAATATCAGAAACTAAAGCTAACTCGACCAAAAATGACGAATGAAAAGATAGAGCCAGGTCACCATGGGTCCGGCTCTATGAAAGATAAAGAAATTTTCAATTTCAAACAGGCAGTTTGCACAGTTACACAACAGGTAGTTGGCCGCACTACATCATACATGTAAAATTGCAAATCAAATCCTATCCTTTGTTAAACCACTGCTGAATGACTTAATTTAAAGGCACTATACAGAAAGAAGTTGCCATTTGAAAGCAAAGATGACATTTCTAAAAGACCTCACTGAGCAAAAAAAATCAATACAAATAAAGCAAAAGCAGGAAAAAACAAAGGGCTGAGAAGCACCGGCAATCAGTCGGAAATTCACATGTATAAATAAGTAATTGTGACACATTTATATTTCTCGTGGGTCTGAGCTCAAACTCATCTCCTTAAAAGTCATAAAATGCTTAACGCGAGTCCCCTCTGGCTGCGTATTGGACTCCAGCAGTAACCGAAGAGAAGGAAGTGAGTAATGTAACGTAATGGACAGAAAGAAATTGTTCCTCATTTAACTTTATTGCTGAACCTTGGAAGAAGAGAAAACGACACTTCATTAAGCTTCTCTTTTAATAGGCCCATCTGTCTAAATCACATTGGGACCTTAATGGTGGCCTACCATTATTTATACTCGATAAGGACTGTTTAAAGTCTTTTAGTCGTGTTCGGCCTCTCAACCTGGCATTGCAGGCGAGTATTTGACGTTCTCCTCTCTGCAGTGGCGGATATTAAGCTTAATAACCTTCACTTTTTTTCTGCTGCAAAATGAAATGGCTAAGATGTAAAAAAAAATTTTAAATGGCAAGTATCGTTTAGGCACTCGAGCGAGCTTGGATTTGGGAGCAATCCGGTGATGGTGATGACAGAGAGGCTGCAGTGAGAATGCTCTGGAAATATAGACCTCTGCTGGCTGTCAGTTGACTTTAGGAGAGTGGCGTGTGTAATCCTGCCGGAGCTCGGCCCCAGGCTTCAGTTGTTTCAACTCTTGCACAGCCTTACATCACAGTCCAGTTGAAGTTTAGTGTCCTTAAAAACACTGAGTTGTCCGCCTGGGAGCTCTGGGGACTGCATTACTCTCACGCTTATGCTGATTACCCATTATACGGTGGCAGATATGTGTGTATTTAAATGGGTCATCCTAACAATATAATGGGTTTCTATTTTAACTTTGTGCTTGGCTTTATTTTCAAAAATCACCCTGTATCTTCCCATAAGCCCCTCAACCTTTCCAAGCCGCAACCGGCGAGTGTTGGGTTCTCCCTGCTTGCATGCAGGAATATATTAGCTAATTGAGATTCAGGGATCCTAATGCTCTTTTCACTGTACACCAGTCTCCCCTGTGAGCGCCGCTGTCAGGGTTCATTGCAGAGTGCACGGTGTAGTTATTTTCTTGTTTAAATGAGACCCTGGTAGTCCTTGTCCCCCGTTTTCCATACGGAGGAGTAAACAGAGGTGCGAAAACAAATAGCTAGAGATTCCACTTGAATGTCGAGTGTGCCCCGTGACCCTGATGGTGCAAAACACCCAGTTCCACATTAAGCCTCATCCTCGGGGGTCTTAAGTAACCTATTTTTACCACCGTGATTTTTTATTGTATCTTGGCATAAGTCAAGAAGGGCTCTGGGACGCTGAAAATCTGTATATTTACTGCCCTTGGACAATCGATAAGCCGGAGTACGATATCGACTCTCCTCTGTGGCCCTAATACTAAGTGCATTCAATCAATAGGGCTGAGCACTGATGGGAACCCACCGTGCTGTAAAAACTCATTTCTGTCTGCGGCGCAAGGGCAGGGCCAGGGGGATGGCGGTTTGATTTCAGATGCCAGGCTGTTCCATAAGAGGGTTCACACATCACATATATTCTTTTAAGTGTTGACCATTTGAGTCAATTACTTGAGTGCCTGCTTGAATTTGGCTAGTAATCTCATCTAGGGCAGATGCCAGGGCCATTGACACATCACCATTGAGATTGCCATCGTTCACCGTTAGTGAAATTGAAAATTTCATTCAATCAAGATGGTGAATGAGAGATGCTCTCACCAGATCAGGCTTATTTCTTTCTGATCATGATTTCTGTTTGAGGTCATTTGAAGTAATTTCTAGTTATTAATAAAATATAGCATCCTCCTAGGTGATTATTTTTTCCATTCTAATGTTCTATAAATGGGCCTCATTCACCAATATCTTACGCTTTTTGTTCAAATCTATTCATATGTAGAACTGCTCACAACTGTAGAATTGAAGAAACCTTAATGAGGTAATATTTTGGACAAACATGAATGCAAAACCCCCCAAAACCCTAAACGTGTCCAGCACTTGTGGGAATCTCAAATAAGAAAACATTGGAAAATGTCAAAAATTAAAAGTACTTAAGTCAGTTTAAAGAACAAATTTATTCAATGACAATGACCAGCTGCAAAAACACAAGACAGACGTGAAATATCCACACAAAACATGGAAAATGTAATGTTTACTGTTAGATATGTAACTGATAACTGATCTAATACATATAAATTACATATTATACAAGCAATATTTGCGTTTAGGATTAAGTGTGGATCACCTACAGGAAATAAGCCTCTGTGTTATATGGAAGCTGCTTTACAAGTGCTAGGCAATTTCACACTTGTGATTTTACTGGACATTGCTTTGACTCTGGATCTCGGCACATAAAACTGACCACCAGGCTGTAATTATACAGCGAGTGCTGCTGATGGACCATAATGGACAAGCATAGACGTCATGAGGTCATAATCTTGAGAGGTCATAAATGTGGTCACAATTTGGAGCTGCACATATGGCCATGGGCAAAACCGTGGCCATAAAGGTTGTGACCTTACAGGTGATCATCACCTTTTTACACTGATAGCTTATGTTACATTATGCCTGCTGCAGATAATATGCATTAGGCTCTCATAGAATAGCAGCAAGATACATGTATAATAGCAATAATTACAATTTAACAGCATATAAGACCAGAAGTGGTGGTTAACAAAGTTGTCACTGAGGTCTAAAACCTATTCTAATGATTAGATTATAAATAGTTAAAACCTGTCTCATATGTAAGTCTCATATTTAATACTTAAAATGTGCAGACATTAGTATCAGCAAGTGCAAAAAAATAGATAATGTTACTGGTCTTGAATTGTCTGAACTGGCCAATGTAAAGCCCACTTTTAAATCACATCACAAATTCCAAACTTGGTCTGGGTCCTAGGAGAATTGGGATTAGTTTGGGTCTGGAGCAGGTCACATCTTGGTCATCTTAACCCTAAGCATCTTGGCATGTGGGTCTGATACGTCTGGTCTTGAATCCAGTTCTGTAATAAACTAAATAATCTGTTGGTTCTCACTATGTAATTTGATCATGAATAAAAATAAAAAAGCAATGATGCGGCAGAATTGGTCTTTAACATTCTGAAAAATTCTTTCCTCATGTTAATTTCATTGATTCTCTTTGAAGATGACGCTGCTTTAAAAAAAGTCTGATATTAGGGGGAAGAAGGGAGTTAATTATACTATCCTAAATACACAGACTTCTCTTCTGAGCTTTAGAAGGTCCTCCAGCTAAAGACATGGGATGGGACTTGCTGTGTTTACCATGTTATACTCCTGGGTATCAAAATAAAATGTGTGAAAATAGTTTATGCCAGAGGTAGCAACACAACCTTGACTGAACTGGGCTGTTTTTACACTTGAAAGCAATAAGAAGATCTTTCATCACCGCCTGACTGAAATATAACAGCGTATCTTAAAGTATTACGTAAATATCTGGGCACAAGAAGTGTAATTATAGTGCAGCAAGTCTATTTATAGCATCTTTCACCACTATGTGTCTGTATCAGCTACAGTTAAGGAAAATAAGTCAATTGGCCAATCCCAGAAAAGACACCCTGATTTGGATGAACAGTGGATTTAACATTTGTGAGTTTTGCATAGATTAACCAGGTAAACACATGCAAATACTTTGCATGATAAACCAGGTCATCAGATGCAAATACTTTGAATTTAGGATACATATATAGAAAAAAGATAATCTAGCAATTCACCCAACCATGTAAAAAATTCCTCTACAGTATCTATAGTTTATGTGTTTCTGCGTGCATGTGTGTATTTGTGCCTGTGCTTGTGCGTGCAGTAAGACTCTTCCCCACATTTACTGTAGTGAAAAAATGCTTTATCTTGTGATTTATGATAATACAGGGATTACAGGAGCCCTTTTTTGTTATCGCTGCAGAATGCGTCTCTGCCATTAATCTAAAGCCCCCTAATTACCAGGGGAATCCTTTACTATTCATTAGCTTGCAATACTACATAATGAGCAGATGCAGCCTTTTTGTCTGCTCCATATAAATAACGCGAGGTTGCCGTGATCTAATAAATATTGCCTTTCTTAAATCAACATTCAGTCTTGTCCCTGAACTCAAGCTGTTTGGTGACCATTGTGCGACTCCCCTCACCTTTCTTCCAAAGTAGAACATCGACTTTGTGATTGAAATGTGAATTTTTAATACATATGAATAATTCAGCCGATTGTAAATAGCTACAGGATTCTTCCCTCGCCCTTTCCGCCGAGGTGTCCTTGTTGAAGCGAGCTTTTCCCAGGGAGCTCTCGACATGATATTAACAGGCCTGTACAAAGGGTTTGCAGTAGGCGAGAGCGCAGAACTTGTTTACCTGCACCTGTTCTGTGCCGAGATAAAGAGTGCGGAGGGAACACTGCACCGAATGTGTGGTTTTCTCTGCACCCACACTAGCATGACAGAAACTGCAATGGAGACGTATTCTGTTACAAATTACAACAATTCCTGCTGCGAATCTGACATTTTAATTATGGCACATTTTTGCTGTTTGCAAATCTCAGTTGCTTATTTTATTTCTCAGGTTAAAGCTACATCTTTGAGGTCAATTAACCATTAATCAATTATTAATTTAACCAAAGTATGCATTGGTATCTGACCAAATGATGCAGCAGAAAATGTGGCTCATCTGGCCAATGCTACACAACCTATTTATAGTAGAGTTTGATGCATTGTATAAAGTCTCTGAGGTCTGAAATCTACAGATGACAGATAAGATATCGGATGACATCCACTGCTATCCAGTGGTTCTGGGATGTTACTAGCAGATTGTATAACTGACAAACAACAAAAATATTGTTTGTCAGTTGTACAATCTGCTAGTAACATCCCGGAACCACTGGATAGCAGTGGATGTCATCCGAGATCTTATCTGTCATCTGTAGATTTCAGACCTCAGAGACTTTATTAAGAACCTTCTTACCTATATTCAATGCTATTTTATTTTTTAAAAATCTACATTATAAGTCAGTGATTCTAACCGTAGGAGCTCATTTGAGCTGGTGTTGTTAAGGCGAGGGCTTATTCAAAACACAGCAGTGACACTGACATTGTGTGCCATGACAGTGTGTGGATACGCTTTTTCTGCACTCCAGTATCACTACTAATGGCAAAAAACTAACCACGCATAAAGGTTTAGTGAAGATCCAAGCCTAATAATACATGATCAACAGATGGAATGTAACAGGATCTCAACAATATAGATCTATAGGTCAGAGTTCCTAATAAATATAGTTAGACTAGTTTAATTACATAATTTCAGTCCAACACTGGTCTGCTGAAGCAGGGTATTACAGAAATGCCAAAATGGCTGCCTGTTGCAATCAGTCTATTTTTCCATGACTCTGCATGGAGGACACAGGATTAAAGATGTATTTTGAGAGTGATTTTAACAAGCAACTTGTCAAGACGTAAACAGTTTGTGCCTGTGGGTGGCTGCTTTTGTTCTGCAGCTTTCAAAGTGCCTGTGCTTCTCAATTTTTGTCTTTAATCAGTGCAGCACAGGATTCTCGCATTCTATAGCCTTGAGCAGCAGGTAAGTCTTGAGAACTCCCTGTCGCACTGCTGAGTGTTCGGCTAACTTTATTGATCAGCTAGGCATGAGCCTTGCCACTCCTTTCGCCTAAAGGTTCACCTGAAGGTGCACATCTGACCTGTTTAGGGTCATGTGGCGTCTGCTTGTGTACTAGAAAAAACGAGCTTCTTTTCGAAATGGCAGGTTACTGGTCAGCCAACCGATTGATTCCCTTAATACTGACTGCCGTGAATCATTATGTGAAGCTGCTTTTGTGCCCTCTGATATGCAGCCTAGGCCACTGTTTCTGGAAAAAAAATATGGTCAACAAAACCAATTAACCTTTCCGCACACCGCACCCGTCCACCCACTTGTACCCTTCTTGAAGAAACATGCGGTGCATTCTCAAAGAGCTGCTGCATTACAAAAGCTATTTACCTTAGAGCTGAAATGAGCAGCATTTATGATATGGTATGCAAATGCACACTGCACAGTGCGTGGGTAATGATAAAAACCATCAGTCAGGAGAAAGTACAACAGTTACATCACTTGAAATGCAGCCAGTCCCCCCATATGCAGTATAAAGGTAATGATAAAGTAGTGTCAGTAGCAACAAAGTGCTCTTGTTGCATCATTGAACTCCATGTCTTAAGTGGACTTTTAAATTGAACCATTGTTCAGATTGCATACCTATAAATATCACGAGTCATTTCTGGTTATTGTTATTAAAGATAACAGCAGTACTAATGTTTTCCTAAGACCGTGACAACTCTTTGGGATGTTATGTTGACAGCTAGAAGCTTAGCTGTGCAAATTTTCTTGACAATAAATGTGTCTCTTCTTCCTCAAAGCCAAGGTGCACACCTGATAAATACAAAGAGACTGACCCATCGTACGACAAACAGTTAATTCATTTTATTAACATATTATTATTTAATTCTATTTTAAAGATCAACTTTATAAGGTAAAATACTCACTGATTGCTCGTTTAAATGAGGATTACAACAGAGGTTTACAGAGTGTGACAGGAAGACAGAACAGTAGTGTTGTATAGCTGATAAAAGATGAGTGCAGTAAAAGATAATTAAAGGTAAAACATGTGATACAATGATTAATGTGTGAGTAGAATGTAATGACTGCTGTAAGACCAAGAGTGTGAAGTACTGGGAGTAGTTTTACATGGAAATATTTTGTAGTCAGGGACTTATTGTGTCTGTGTACATCTATCTATCTATCTAATAATCTAATATTTTTTACTATTATCTGTTACTAAACTAAACTCAACGTCCTGAGTTGGCTTTTTCAGCTAGACTCAAATGTTCAATCATGCAATAAAAATATGAAACTAAACAAGTCAACAGTAATTATGCCCTGTCCCTCCACATAGTTAAGAAGACAGTGTGGTAGAGCCACTGAATGCATTTCTGCCACCTTTGTGTATAACATGATTAATTATATATTCTTCAGTGAGGGGAAGTGTTTTTATTTGAGGTGTGCATTGTGAAATATGTTGCTCACTGGAGATTTCATTAGTGCAGTTGCCATTAGTTTGCGTCTCTGCTGAAGTAATGCTATTATATCAGAGGGGAAGAATTTTTCACTGCTTGGATGGCCGTCGCTTAATAATGCAGTGGGCTCTGTGAGTTTTGACCCCTCCCACACTTGTTCTACAGAGTTGATGCGTCATCGAATGTATCCAATGAGTCAGAAGCTCATAAACTTGTGTCCTGCGGTGTAAATTTGTCATCAAATGAATATTAAAATGCAACACTCAGCTGCTCTGCCTTGGCCTTCCAGTCCCACTACCGTAAAAGTAAATGTTCTAATCCCCCAAAAAGAATGTATTATTCATTTATCTTATTTATTTGTTATTTGCTTATATGCTTTGTCTAATAACTCATTCTAATAACATTTATGCATAATAATATGCAGTAAATTGAGAAATTATATCTGTGGTGGCACTGAGGGATGCACAGTATTAATGTATGTTTTTGCAGTGGTAAATTGAGTCTCATTTGGCCTCTTTTGTTTTTCTCTTTTTTTCCCCTTTCAGTTTAGTTCCCTTGTTTGCACTCCATTTCTATTCATTCTGATTCATTCACTTGTGCTCAAGAGTCTAATTGCAACTTTTGCACATGGATGTCAAAGAAAGTAGGATTTAGAATCTACCATCATGTCTTATATAATCCTCAGGGTCACTTGTAGAAATGTGAGTTATGAAGCTAATCATAGTACTGCCATCTCTTTAAAGAAGAGACTGTTTGCTCAGGATCATTTGCACTGCCTCTCTTTACATAGTTTTGTCATTCATGGTCTACACAGTCAACAGTGTCATGATTTCATATTTGCACAAATTTGCATGAGCCAACTCAAAGAAAAAGTTCCAAAAGGTGAAGCATTAGTGTTAGCAACAGGACCTGAGTTCCATTGATCCATTTGAATTCACTTGATAGAAATCAAAATGAAATTGTATTCACTTGCTGTCCTTTACATTGGCATTTTCCATGCACCTATCCATGTAACTTTCTTTCACAACTCTTCTTTATATTTATTTTGGGTTTTTCTTTTGCGAACTCACAATGTGCATTAGCATTCTTGTTGCTCATACTGTGTTCCACTTATTATGTGAGTGGTGAAATACAATCAATCTGCAGCAGTTTCACATTCAGATTTTTTTCTTTTTCCACAACAAAGAGACTCTCTGTTTTTCCTTAGACAATTATTGTTAGGATGTGCTTCTTATGATATATCACACTCTTAAATTTGCAATGATCAATGGTTCTGCAGCGGATCAAAGGAGGCTGCTCTGCCTTAACATCTCAAAAGGCTTTACTTTCACATCCAATTTAAATGTTTGGATTTTCTTTAGGGGGAATTATCCCACCACAAATGCTTATCACTGTATATAACTTTAATGCTACCATTATAGGTTGTTGTGAGATTTTCCCCCAGTAATGTTCACATGTCTACACAATGCTTCCACACATATAGCTTTGCAGCAGGCAGGGGGTAAAGACAGGTGATGCTTCTAGACTTGCGAGAGACCTGACGTAAAATCAATAGCTCAGGGACTTGGGAACATCCTGGAAATTTTAAGCCTAGCAGTGATGTTGAAATACACTTTTAAAAGAGCAAATTGCTATTTCAGTTGCAGGTTGATCAAGAAACTTTGTGCATCCATTATGCATGAGGAGGATCAAATGTATTCACTTAGTTTACGGTGAAAGAGGTCCTTTAAAAATGAACCAAAAGTCAAGCCCCTTCCGACTACTTCCTACAGAATGTGATGGTTACTTTCACAGACTTTTATTCTGTATAGGAAACTAACACTGTGTAAAATATGCCTTGAGTGACAAGGTAGAACATCTCTATATGACAGTTGAAATTGTGATTACTTGCATACAGTTGAACTGTGGACATTGGTCTAAGACTGTAACCTATAAGGGACACTCAGGACCTTGTAAAAGCTCATACACCCACAACACATAGTCGTTTTTTGCAGATAAAGCATACCTGCCTTGATTTAAACACACCCACACCTTTACATACTCAAGCACACATTCTACTTTCCCTTCCACTTTCTGTTCCTTTCACAGACCTCCACATGCTCCATCTCGGTTGCTGTATCTCTTCTGCCATTTTCGCTCCATCATTCTGTCTACGCCTGACCTCTTAGCAGGCTTTGTCAGGTCAGAGCAGGTGTGGCGTTGACACGCCCATGATGGTCATCGCTGACACATCTTGATAGGCGGTAATGACCCAGCGGCCATGGCTGTCTGCCTGATTGCACCCCTCAGTGGCTTTCAATTTAGACCTTAACTTCTACAGGGCTGCCTCAGTGTCACTGACTTTAGCTGAGAGCTCTATGTGGGTCTAAACAAAGATCCTCTCCTAAAATGACTTGTGTACAGTTCCATATGTATAGATGTGCCTTTGAGACTTTTGTAACTTTATCTGGAAACTGGAAACTGGAGGCATCCCACCATGCTATCACTTTTGGAAATCACTATTGATTCACTCACTTTTACTGGACTTTCTGTGGGTTATTTTCTGTCGCACCCTTTTTTCACAATATTCTACTCATCGCATAGATTAACACAGTTTTAATGAAATGATTAGAAATGATCATTAATTTCTCATTTCTGAATGTCTTTGTCATGCATTATAAAGAACCCATTCCCTTGATAGTAAAAGAATATTAGCTGTGGAAGCTAGCGACAGATGAGTGCACTTCAGGTTAACTAAAATCACAGAATGATATTATTTATAATGTTCTTTCTGTTTGTCTAGGGTTGATGAGATTTATAATGTGATTTGCTGTAATAAGACAAATAGCGAACTGACATTTAAACCTTGTACAAATAGTACGCATAGTTCCTATTAAAAAAACATCTTTGATCCTGTAATTTAGGTCATTTCAAGTTATGACAAGCTGCCATTTATGGCACTGTTGCTGAGAGATAAATCTGATGAAATAAAAATGTCCTTTACGTGATCTTTGTAGGTCAAAACTGGATGTGGTGAATATTATATATAATAGTTTCCTCATCTATGGGAGAGTTTTTACCTATTTTACAATGTCTTCTTGTTCATTTCTGGTGTCTCACAAACGTTTAGTGAATTTGCCAAGATCTAAAATGTTAAAACAAGCCTACCTGCTTTAATCTAAATGATTCAAGTGAATGAATATCATATTAACCTAAGAAACCCTCGAGTTACTGCACTTGAGTGTCAATTAGAAAGGGAAATATGGAATTGCAAAAGAGCTTTAATTATTAGTAAACTGTGATTTACTGGTTTCAGTTTTCATGTGCAGTGACATTGTTCAATGTAATTTTTATGTGGATAAACTATTCATCATTTTAAAATATATATATTTTGCTATTTTTCCAGGTCCAGTGATTTTCTTATGACCTAAATACAAGAATCTAAAATCATAGCAGGAACTCTACCAATTATATACTGGAGAAGTGCCAGAATGATCGATGGTGGTCAAGAGGCCGTTGAAATTCCCCAGGGATACCAACAGAGCGTCTGTATAGAAAAACTGCTCTTTCAACTTAAATGCTTACTGTAGGTTAAAGTTATTTTCTTCTGCCTGTGAGGTATTTCCCACACATCATGACTTAAACTGTTTTCTTAGGTGGAAATACATCATTCACTTTTGTAGAAAGCATTCTGTTATGGATAAACCGACCCACCCATATTTAGGTGGAATGAATACTTTTGTGATATTATAGGTTTTCACCAGTTCAGTTAATCAATTTGCACATTTTTGCATGAGATCATCTACTTGAACAGTTGCAATTAATTCATTTATGACAGCTACAGTACATGATTACAGATTTCTGCACTATATGTGATCACCTCTTGGACCTTCACTGAAATGTCCAGATTGAGAACAGTCTCCTGTCCTGCTTCTAATAGCAAGGGTTGGAAAAAATGGATCTGAACAGCTGGGGCAACTCCTCAGTAATCAACCAGATCATTGCCTTTTTCATTAGGCTGGATGACCTGATGAGGGAGCTGATGGAGATGTGCCCAATGAGGCCCAAGTCTGCTGCAGAATGTATAAATACACTGCATGTCTATGCAAACACACATCATCCTGACTGTGGACTTGGCAGTTTTTAAGGGCAAAATACTCTAGTATTTTGGCAGATTCTCTCTCAAAGCTTTATTCAAACTATTTTCTTCATACACATATATGCAATGTTCATTATGTCTGTGTAATTTGAGAGCTTGAATTGAAAACAACCAGGTTTCTTTTAGGTTCTTGAAGATGCCTTAAGTTTTTTTAGAACTGAAGAAGTCTTCCAGATGAGAGATGAAATAGCCTAAAAAAAGTCACGTTGCCTTCAGTATCTTCTTGTCTTATTGCGTCTTTGGGGCAGTTGGTAGTGTAACATTTAGGAGGTTCATCCCCTAAATCAGAAGGTCGCCAGTTCGAAACACAAACCGGTAAAGGTAACACTGAGGTACTTATGTGCAAGACACCGTCCCCAAGCACTGCTCCTTGGGCAATGCCCATGTCATGGATGGCACATTTCATTGTGGTGTACTATGGAGTGGTGTGTTCACTGTGTGTGGAAGTGGTGGTCTAGTGGTTAGGACATGCCTCTGGACCAAAAGGTTATGGGTTTGAATCCTAGCTTCAGCACTCATCAACCTGAGCATGACCCTTAACACCAAGTTGCTCCCAGGGAAAAAATGTCCCTGAAATTGGGAAATTAAAGTTGCTCTGCTAAATGCCATGAATTTAAATACTCACAAATGACGATTAAATATCACTTCATTTGTCCTATACTTTTTGGATGGCACTGAAGCACAACCAATCCTGATATATTCTTTCAAACTGACAATATATTTTTGTGAAAAATGTCATGATTTTTAAAAAAAAGTTTAGCATTCTCCGTTCCAAAACCTATACAAATTATTATTAGAATGTTTATGACTATTTATGACTACTTTCATGTCTTTAACTCGCACAATGTTGTAATACACCATCTAGACACTAGGTGGCGCTTCACCCGCCATTGCGCCTCAGTGAACAAATTAGCTAAAGATCACCTCACAAGAAAATCAGCCCAGACCTGGACAGAATATTTACTGTCATCCTTCCTCGCTGACTACAAGTAGTGTAAATAAAAATAGAAACAACTAATTTTGGTTTTAACAATGTCTGAGGCATTTGCAGCTTTTTGTATGTATTAAGTGTATAAACAAGTATTTTTTTCTCACTGTCCGGCCGCTTTACTAACGTCGTTGCACGGATTATTACATCTCTATTTAAGCTTAAAGTTTAATAGTAAAAATTATACTTGTAAAAATATGGAAATTTCATTAATATTAATGTTACGTCGTAATATTTTGTCACTTGAGGTGAAATTAGTTGCAAGGGTGTTTATCTTCTGACAGGTTAGAAAAGTAGCGCCATTCTAGTCCCTTTACTCTGGTTTAAATGGGGACTTTACTCGTTAGACTTAGGCTTATTTATAGATGAACTGTTTTACTGTTATGCCTTATAGGTCTTTATGGGATTGGAAGAATAGTAGAAAGCAGAAAAGCGGCAGAAAGAGACAGGTACCAGTTCATTTATCTTCAGCATCCAACTGTAGTTTCTCCTGAGGCTTAAGTGAGAATGTGGCTATGCGACATACTGTAAGTGATCATGTTTATTTTGCAGGAAATTAAATGGTACTTTCAGGCAAAACACTACACTAATACTAATCTCAGTTCATTGGTCCACTAGGCAGTCCTTCTTGATAATCAACACAACTCCAGTTGACCAGAGGCCCTTTTTCAAGTTATTTTGGTGAACCGTGTGGTCAACACACTGCACTTTGGAATCATTTTACATCTCACAGGTATGAGACTTAAAAAAAAGAATAACAAATTTGCTAACTTAGTTGGCATCATTCTATAAATGACCAAGCCTGCTGTGGGAGATAATTTTACTTCTAAACAGCATAGCTGTACTGGAATCTATCAAAAAGTTACAGTAATTTACCATAGTTATCAATTGTAGGGGTACTGTGTCACTCACTTTAGAAATTCAATTTCCTTTTGTAATAGTCACCACTCTTTCTATACAATTATAACCCAAATCAAGATCTATTTTTGGCTTTAATATGAAACAAATTGTCTGTTTGAGGCCGGTAGACACTGAAAATCCAAATCTCTGTCAAAGTAGTGGGCAGCTGACATGGGCAGCACCCGGGGAGCAGTGCATGGCGATGGTACCTCGCTCAGTGGTACCTTTACTGGTCCAGGATATCAACTGGCGACCTTCCAATCATAGGGCGAACACTCTAACCGTTATGCCACAGTTAAGAAGGGATGCCACTTGTGTTAATAATGGATACGATTAAAAACACACAAATACATATAACCTAATGAGACAAGAGAAACATACAATCTCTTAACCTGACAACACTAAAACAGAATACGAGGAGACACTCGGCATCATGGGAGACCCGTAAAACTCTAATCATGAGAAGGAGAAGAAAAGTAGGAAAATTACTCAATGTGATTATGCCTTATGATTTGTAAAATACGACATCTCGTTTTTGTAGAGGCATATTTTGCTTTCCTTAGTGTTGAGCCCTTTTCACACAGTTTTTGTTATGCTCTGTGTGCAGTTGGAGTTGTGTGTATATTTTAATCATTGTGGAAGAAAATCACACCCTTAAAGCCTTTCAGGGGTCATAACTCGCCCCCCATATCTGACAAAAGCTCGGAAGTAACAGATAGGGGAAGGATTCGTTTTTTTTCGGTAAGATGCTGGCTGCAGTTGGAGCACAAAAAGCTAATTTGTTGTCACTGTACAACACTGCGAGGACTGTTTGTGAAGAAAGTGCTCCTTGCTCACAAAAGAAAGTGGACACAAAGGAGGGAGGATACAATGTGGTTTTAATAGGAAGGTGTGGGTCAGTGGTGATGGAGGGAGGATTGACTAGAGATTGGGCCTGGGTCCTGAGTTTAAAGTCTTTCCCATTACAGTGAGTGTTGGCTGGAACAAAAGCTGAGGTGAGACCAGCTCTCCGGAAGGTTCTCTCAAGACCCCGGGGTGATTTAATACCAGGCCCAAAACTGGTCGGCTAGATCAATGGCCGCACAAGGGAGCGGCGGAGAGGGATTTTCTCTATTCTTCTCCTGAAACAATCGTCCCTCCTCTTCTCCCACTCCACTTTTTCCCTCGTCTGTGCCGAGCCACGCTCTGCTCCTCTCTACCCTGCCTTTGTCCCATGACAACTCCCCTGACAGAGGCGGCTGAGAGCTTTGTAAGTCACTGAGCCTACAGCGGAGGGATACGGTGCAGAGAAAATAGCCTTCCTCCTCTGAAATGGAGCTGCCTGGCAATTTGCAAGAACAGGCCCCGAGATGGAACTCGGGGGGCCGAGCTGCTCGCGCTCCCTCCTGCCGACAGCAAGAGGAGACTGTTTGCTTTGGTGCAGAAGGAATGGAAACAGTGAATCATAGAATAACAATGTTCAGAATTACGATGCACATAAAGTAAAATTATTTTCTTTACAGGCACTGTGGAGCGTGTTGTTTGGAAAGGCCAAGGAAAGCAAATAACAACGTTGCTCCCACTTTGCCTAGTCTCAGTTCCAGCTTTCATTTGAACAGGTAAGTTGATTTTAGCTGTGTATACAAGATAGCATACATATATCTATATTTACATCTCTGTCTTTGTTAGTTTGTTTTAGGCAGATGGACTTTGACATAAAAACAAATACTTTCTTTTACAAATACTTTCTTTTACAAATACTTTCTTTTACGAATACTTTCTTTTGCTTCATTTACAAAGTAGTAATACTATGCACTAACACTCTATTAGACTATGTACATAAGTTTGATAGATATTAAAATGTGAGACATCTTCAGCTCGCTTTCAACACTGAGGAAAAAAAATTACACATAAAACGTGTAATTCTTGCTCGCTAGTTACTCCTTGATGCATTACTAATTATATTTTTATTACATAATTATTCATGTTAAACACAATATGTCTGGACCATTCATCACAAGTTTGAGGGAATTCTGTTGCCTTCAAAAACAATCCGTAATCAGTCTGAACTCTCCCCTGTCTTTGAAATGATGAGGCTAATCAATGGCTGTGGCCCGGTCTGCTTTACTGACTTATGGATTAGTGAGGAGTTTAAATATTGGTTTTAATTAGCGCTGGCCGGTGAGGCCTGGGGGCCTGGGACGCTACTGCCCGCTGACTGGCCACATGAGTGTGACTATGGTGCAGCCACAAGACTGACAGCCAAAGTCACCTTGAGGAATACTTCTCTTGATTACTTAGCTTCTTCCCGCCAATTATGGAATCCGCACACCTCTGGCACTCGGCCGTATGACCAAAAGACCACAGAGGTGTTTCGCATTAACGGAAGGTGAGTAGATTGCCTGTGTGTCCTGGTCAGTGGAATTATGACAGTGATTTTTTAGTTTGTCCGTCTTGTTCACTTGTGACATCGGGATTTACTATGTTATAGAAAAAATAGCTGCTTTTCTTTGGGGCCTTGGCATACTAGAATGCGAAACCTGGAAGCCTGTGTTGTGTCTATGAGCTACAAAAGAAAAAAACTTCAGCCAAACATTTTGCTTTCTTATATGATTATGGTCTCATTCATACAAAATCTCACATGAACTATAACTTAGAATCTTTGTGCTTGTATGAATAGAATAAGAAGTCTTCAAAATTTCATATGTAATATATAGTACTGTGCAAAGGTTTTAGGCAGGTGTGAAAAAATGCTGTAAACAAAGAATGCTTTCAGAAATATAAATAATGATTGTTTATTTTTATCAATTTACAAAATGCAAAGTGACCGAATCAATATTTGGTGTTACTTTTGCCTTCAAACCAGCATCAATTGAATATCTTCACGCTAGTCAACAAGTGGATTTACCATAAATATTGAAGTAGAGCAGTCAAAACAGAAACTTTTAACATTCTACTGGAATTGAATTCCTCACCTCAAGAAAGTCACGTTTTTAGGATGGAAAGGGTGAGTTTTTCAGCGAAATTTATTCACAACAGCACAATTTCAAAACACTAAATACAAAAAATTCAAAATTTTACCCCACGCAAGATAAACGGTCGTTTTTCTTGGAAACCTTCTTTGCGACAAGCGACTGGTTTTGCTGTGCAGAGTCACATATAAGCTTTGTGTGATTTTTGAAACATTTTGGTTTCGGTTATATAACTGTTAGGTTGTTGTGACAGTGGCGTTCTGCCCACTCTATCCTTTTCTCTATCCTTTTCTTGTAAAAGAGTTATATCATTGGAAGGAACATGAGGAAATGGCAGAGGCGGAAGCCCCACTTTGTAGGCTGGGCACTCCTGCCCTGCACGCTGACAAGGGTATGAGTGTTAATTTGTCTTACTGTCCACACTTCCTCTGTCCCCCGCTCCTCCGCAGGAGGGAATTCAGGCCCGACTCTGCCGCAGGCTCTCTCCATCGTCCGACCCCTCCTCTCACCTGTTTACCACCTCTGTGCTCGTCCACAAATTGCATTTTCCCCGCTCAAATATTTGCTTTATTAATGTTGTCCGATAGGGTAATTAATCTCTTCAACAAAAGGTACCATCTGGCTGACCCAAAAATGCAATTAGACTTACCATTTCGTGATTAAGATGAATATAGAGCCGAGTTAGAGGAAGGTAAACGTGTGAAGCGGTAGGCAAGAAAAAAAAAAGTTGAGGAATGGGCTCCACTTGCCACTTCCCATCCCAAACACCCTCTGCTCTCTCTACGGCTTGCTGCTGAGTGCAGTAGTATGTGAGAGACAGTCATTAATGAAAATGAATGTGGCCTCTTAGAAGCCAATAGATTTCCATTATTAGATCCATTGCTTGGGGGCAAGGATGCCAACTGGCAAGCTGTTTGTGTTCTGCTGGCATAGAGGAGGTTTCTTCAGTAAATCTGTGGGAGATGCCTGGCTAAATTCTCAGATTAAAAAAAACTATCTCATGTCATTTTCAATGTGTTTATTTCACCAAACTCTCATCTAACTTTAATCATTTCTTAGTTCTAATAAAGTTGGAGTGTCCCGCGCGTATTTTGCAATGTTCAAGTGTTAGACCACTCGTTTGATTATAGCAAAGAAAATGAGAATAAGATGGTGTGAGGGTTGAAGACATCAACATTAACAAGTTAGCTTTTTTGGAACAAAACCTCACCTACTTGTCAAATTAGGGTAGACCTAAAATTGCATTGAAAGAGTAAGTTGCTATGGGGACCACACAGAAACATTCAGCCAGAAAATGTGACTCTGCACGGCGAAACCAGTCGCTTGTTGCAACGGAGGTTTCCGAGAAAAACGACCGTTTATGTTGCATGGGGGATAATTTTGGATTTTTTGTTTTTAGTGTTTTGAAACAGTGGAAGGTCTATGCTGTACTGTTGTGAATAAATTTGGCTGAAAAACTTACCCTTTCCATCCTAAAAACGTGACTTTCTTGAGGTGAGGAATTCAATTCCAGCAGAATGTTAAAAGTTTCTGTTTTGACCGCTCTACTTCAATATTTACGGTAAATCCACTCGTTGACTAGCGTAAAGATATTTCTCCAGAATCCATCTTCGTCTCCCGAGTTCAGTTAACCTAACGCAGGTAGGCTATCCGCGTGGCTGTGAATGCAGCGTAGGCTACCGTAAATGCAAACGTAGCCGCGACCGCACCAAGCGTCTGTGAGTGCTACGTCGATAGTCAACTTCAAAGGCAGATTTCTCCGTTTCTCACTTGCCGTGACAGGAGAAACCCGACTCCTTTGAATGTTGATATCTCAGTCATATGTCGTCCCATTCATTTGATATGGGTATCCTTTTGAAGGTTGATTTATGCCCTTTCATGAAAACACAATAACTCAATTTTGAAAATTTGAGAGAAGCGACTGGTTTTGCCGTGGAGGGTCACAAATCTCAGTTTTAGAATGAAAAAGTAGTATAATATCTGTATTATTAGCTACATCCTATATCACAATGTTTGATATAAGTAAAAGAAAAGGAGTAAAGTTGTTGTAATTAGGTTGCACCGGCCCAACTTTTTCAGTGCTGATACTGGTGCCGATACTTGAGCTTTGGGTGCTGGCTAATCCCTAGTAGCGATCCAATACCAGTTTTTAATTAATAATTTGTGTCTGTTTCTCTGTGAGGAGGAGACGTAAATTATTCTGTTACAGGGTCCCTGCGGATCCTTGAAAAGTATTAAAAAGTCTAATTTTTTTAAATGTCTTTTAAGGCCTTGAAAAGTATTGAAAAGTCTGGAATTTTAAAAGGGGTGGCATTGAGTTAATTCTAGGGCAAAATGAAGCAACGATATCTGTTTCCAGCTAGACTATTTTTTCCTTTTTTCTTGTTTTTTTAACCAGCGCACGTCACTGACTACAGCACAGGGGGCAGTGTGTACACCATCGGTCTATATGCATGCCATAGAAATGCTGGCGTAGCAGGGAGACTGGTTTCCCTTAAAACCGCGAGTATTATGGGTAAATGCAAATTCAATGAGAGATGGTTGGAGGATGAGAAGTACCGTGGCTGGTTGAAAAAGACTACTAATGTCTAAGAAGCGCGATGTGATCTTTGTAAAAATGTCATCAAACTGGCAACAATGGGCTCTAAAGTAGAGTTGGATGTATCGAGACTGGTCTTGGTCTCGAGACCGGTCTCGAGGCCACTTTTACGTGGTCTTGGTCTTGTCACAGTCTCGACGGTCTATTGGTTTGGTCTTATCTTGGTCTTGGATCCCTCGGTCTTGTCCTCGTCTCGCTGTCTTGCTCTCGCTGTCTCAGATCAGCATAGCGGTCGGGAGATTTGGAGCCAACAATATCCATGACACACAACGTAACGTTCGATAATGCAACATTATTATTATTTCGCCTTTCGCGCGCTTCACATGCAACCCTTCAAATGCAACCAATCAATGACATACATGTATTTTGTTGTGATTCAGACATTGATGCTCATCCAATCAAAATACGCAAGTGTAGTGCTAGTTAAACGTTAGATCCAGCATCACAGTGAGCAGTAAGCCTGGTCAGTCAGTTACAGTAACGTCAGCAGTAGTAGGCTAGTCAGTAAGTTACAGAAATAATGTCAGCGAATTCTTCAGTCATAAAGTTTGCATTCATAGAACACAAAGAGTTTTTTGGCAGCACAGGTTCAACATATATGCTCCACATATTTTTCTTTTTATTTAAAAGAATTACACAAATATTATATTTCTGTGAAACATATACTGTTATGGGAAATGTACCATTTAAAAAGGAAGCCATAAGGTAGCATTTTTCGATGCGGTAGCGTAAATCAATAGCCTCTGCTATCGATTTGTGCTACGGTAGCATTTTTCGACAAGGCAGCATAAATCGACAGAACACCGGGACTATCTCAACCTTCACCAGGCTCTTGGAGCATAAACACCCTGAAAGGTAAGCTAGCCAGTAGCCATCTACCCATCTTCAAACTCTTTTACCTACCTTTCCAACCTCAGATGACCAGATCATGTATATGTATTATAGTATTTGTATTGTATTGTATTATTGTATTATTGTTATCACATGTTCTTCTCACACACGTGGTATACATTATTTAGGGACAGATTTATTTTTTTTTGCAAGCTTCTCTGCAGACAACTTTTCTGGTGAAGAGTGTAACTACATGCTAAGTACAGGTAGCTAGCTCTATCAGTGGCTATCGGCATCAGAATCTTGTCCTTATTCTTATTAATGCACAATTTGATGTGCAGTTTGTATTGGTATGTAGTATTTGTAGTTTGCATTTGATTCATGTGACGTGTGCGCATGTCTTTATATTGTTTGATTACAGTATTTTACTTAAAATGGTGTTGTTTGACTAAATAAATGTGATCATTGACTTTTAAATAACATATGCATATCACGTTGTGTTGACTTAACAGGCCTAATCTATTTCAGGGAATTTGTTATCATACAGTGTAATTTGGCTAGTACTACTACAATGGGACATGATGCAATTTCAAGTTTATTATTGTGTATCTTCAATTTGACGTTACAATTTCATCTACAAATTAAGTATAATTGAAATCAGTTACATATTTCCCATTCTTTAGACAGTTGTTGGAGGTGTTTTGCTTAGCTGTTTTGTCAGGTTACTTTGGGGCCAGTCAGTACCTGTCATGTCAGTCCTTAACAGCACACAAAAGTTAAGGGAGTCTTTTTTTTTGTCTCGGTCTTGGTCTTGCCTCGACTTTGTCTTGGTCTTGAGTCGGTCTTGTCTTGGTCTCGATACCCTCTGGTCTTGGTAGTGTCTTGGTCTTGGTTTAGGCCGTCTTGACTACAAATCTACTCTAAAGCCATCGACTCACATATCAGGGGAGAGAAGCACAAATGTTTTGTCGACAGTCGGTCCTCAACCGACACACTGAAAGCAGAAGTGCTATGGGCTTTGCAAACGGTTAGCCAACATCACTCCTATACGCCTAATGATGACATTCACACCGTCTTTAGGGCGATGTTCCCTGACTCGCAGTGTGCCAAAACATTTACTTGTGGTAGGGGCAAAACCGCTTATCTTGCGCGATTTGGACTCGCTCCATACATTAAAAGGGAGCTGATCTCAAGTGTGAACAAAGGCAGCTTGAAGAAAGAGCAGTTAGTGGTCTTAAATGCAGATGTTGAAAAGAAGGCTACTGTGACTCCTAACACATCAACAGTGAATCGGTGGAAACGAAAATATTTGGGTTCTTTGCACTTTTGGAGTATTTTACTTTCTGTGTCTGTTTGCACACAGCCATAATATTTTATAATTAGAAGGCAGTTTTATGTTAGAGCTGTTGCTCCAATAAATATCAACTAAATCAACTAAATTCTAGGCTATTGTGTTTTTTTGCCACTGTGATGGTCTTAATTTTTCTTCTGAGAGGTCTTGAAAAGGTCTTAAAAGTCATTGAGTTTGCATATCAAAAATGTGCAGATACCCTGTGTTAAGCTAAAGGAAATACTTGACTTAAATACTTTTTTCCGAACTAAAACAATGTAATAATTACACCCCCATGTGTATATGCAAAATGTATTTTTATTAAAACATCTCAAAATTATTAGTTTAAACACAGCTCTGTAATTTTGTGACGATCCCTAATCCTGCGGCGCTAACATCATCACGAACATAGAGACTGCAAGTGAGAGCTGGTGTTGTTTAGGAAATTAAACAATATAATCATGTGATTTGCTTTGGGGTTGTAGTGTGTTACATGGCTTGTTCTGCTCATTGCCATATCAGTATGTGAGAATTAGTATGAATGTCGAACCAGCTTAAACCAGCTTTACCGCAGTGCCACTTCCGATGCATGACGATTTGTGTGTGCGCGCATACGCAAACAGAAAAACCAACAATATACAGATCGGCTCTATTTAACGGACTGATATCTGATCCATGTATCGGATCGGTGCATCCCTAGTTGTAATATTACTGTATTGTTACAAAAATCATATACCCCAACAAACTCCCTTTAAAAGACTCCCTTTAAAACCAGAGGTGTTAACATGTTATTTGAGTCCCAGTGATCTATTTTTAAGGCAACTAGGTTACGCATTTTTAGTGAAAACAACAAATCATTTTTTACAGCACACTTTCCGCATGCCTCCGTTGCTAATATGCACATTTAATATCCATGGTCTGTTGCTCCTCCGGGACGACTAACCCAGCCCACAGCAAGAAGTCATGTGGATGCGTGCACATGCCGGTGATTATTGCTTAAACGTCCGCCAGTTACGTGAGAGCAAACATTTCTGCAGTAACGGCTTGCCTTTCCGATGACTAATCCGGACTTTCCAAACATACAAAGCTCTGCTCTGGCTCTACTAAATAATTCAGCCGCTCCAAATCATTCATAAGGCAATTCCCAACTGCTGGCAAAGAGGGGAGAAAAGAAAGGCAAGGCTAATTTTAGCCATAGTTGAGTCTATTTCATTGTTACCTTTGAGAGACTCAGGCTGGTAGCTGAGCTAAACCTCTTAACCTGAATGTGAACCTGCAGTCCAGAGATTCAGGAGGAATAGTGTATGCACTTCCGCCTATTGGGAGCATGCTTTTTCAGACCAGGCCGCAACGCATGATGAAGGCCTGCTAGCGTTGACGCTAATCTGAACAGGCAGATGTCTCAGGCAGCTGCTTCTAATGGCTACGGCATACTCGGAAAGCAAATGCCCTGGACATTCACTACCCCAAACTCCTCTGAATGACCTTCAGATTGACTGAAAGTTCGATCTGCTACAGAGTCTCTGGCTTTGCTTGCTGGAAGTGCTATTGTAAGACCTAAGTTAGTGTGAAATTCCTAAAAATGCTGTTTTCAGTTTTATTGACCACAGCAGCAGATAACAGATCCTCATCACTATTAATAACATTGTACGAGTAGTAACAAAGTACATTTTAATACATACTAATACTGCTACAGTCATGGGGCATGTCCAGTAGATTGTAAAGAAATGTTTATTTCCACTCTCCACATGCAAACATCTCGTGAATTCTGTCCAGTAAATTTTCTCTCTCTTATCTCTAACTAGGGACATTGCAATCCAATTTGTCAACTGCTGAGTTTTAATCTGGCCAGTATTTGTGTAAACATTCTCTGTCTCTATTGCTGTTGATTATAGCCCTTGCAGTGGCAAAATGACCATCATTAACTCTCTCCCTCTGTCTCTTTCTCTGTATCTCGGGATTGAGAGTTGAGGTATATGAATAAATAATGACAGAGCTCTGCCTTATCAGTGGTTGACGTGGCTTGAAATCAAAGTCATGTTGCACAGATAATGGGAAATGTTACTTTGCAAAGATACTCATGAAAAAACTCATTTTTACTGCTGAGAAAATCAATAATTGTACTTGGTCTAGCAAGATAAAAACAATTTAGCATATTCTTACTGTACATATTTCTATTGTTCATTTTATTTCATTTTCTGAACCGTTTAATCCCTATCAGGGTCATGGGGACTGGAGCCTATTTCGGAACTAAGGGTGCGAGGCAGGGACCAACCCTGGGCGAGCACCAATATACTGTACTTCAGGGCACACACACCCACACAATCACGCTCAGTTACACTTTACAGTGCCAATTTAGGCTCACCAATCAACCTATAGTGCATGCTTTTGGACTGTGGGAGGAAACCGGAGCACAAGATGGAGAAAAACCAACATAAACACGGGGAGAGCGTGCAAACTCCACACAGAAACCCACTACGGCCGACCCAGAGATTGAACCCAGGACCATCTTGCTGTGAGGTGGCAGTGCTAACCACTGGGCCACCGTGCTCCCCATATTTCTGTTGTTATTGACTGAATCATTTTCTTTCAAGTAAGAGGAGCCTTTAGCCTTTAGTGTAATTTGCTAGTCTGTTATTTTGGCCTGTTTTATGTCAGCGTTCCATTTGATTTAATACAAAGTGAGATTGTTGCTGAGAGTTTCTACCTTATGAATAGGTCACTTACTTTCTTTATATTTATTGACAGCCCTGGACATGTGTGTTTTTGTTCCTCAACGTTAACACAGAGAAAATGTGGCATGGTACAGGCCTGCTGTGCACCGCTTCTCAAGATGGCATCTCTCCGAGTCATCACGGGGTGACGAGATTACAGCGGGTGTCGTCGGTGCCATTGTGACTAGCTGTAAAGTCTTGATCTTAACATCCTAAAAATGACATGTGGGTGTCTGCACTGCCAGGGCGTACGTCTTCAGCGACATCAGTTGACAACCACTCATATGTTACCCACACACCACTAATAGACATGTTCAGCATCCAGCTAAACTCACATCTAAAGCACATCTAAAGCCAGGCTCACGCATCACTTCACACAAGCTCTCGAAATGTTCGCAGATCATCTTAAAACTTGATTGATCAAACTCAAGCAATGTAAAAATGCTAATTGAAAGTAGCTGTTTTTAGCCCTAGCCTTGCTGTCATTCCTTCCATTTTCCTTCCTGCCAATTCATCACTTTCAACCAGTTTGAGGCTTCTTTCCAGATGGTCAGCTCCAAATGACCTCCTCCAGTCTCCTGTGGTATTTGATACAATTGAAGTCATGGTCAGTGGTTATCATACAATTCATAATGGCTATTAAACCCAGCTTAAAATGAATGGTGGAACAATCCAATTGAGAGCTTCTAAAATGACTTTTTTCCCCATTGAGCCTCACCGTTGATAGTGGGTAATTTCACATTCTATTCAACTGTGCATGCTTTATTGAATTTAAGGGGAAAATTATGGTTGAGCTCCTTTACATTTAACCATCGTATTCATTCTCATATCTCTGCATGTCTCTTCCCAATGGTCTGCATATCGCTTCTTTGCCGAAAAGCAGATCTTTTGTAAGGCAGATAATGTGTGAAGCTTCTCATTATGGCAGACAGACAGACAGCAGAATCCCTGGTTGAAAATGTCCTTGACTTTTAGGACAAGTTAAGCATGTAAAGCCAAACTTTTAATTTTTTTTTTTTTTTTTGCAAAAGTGTTCAAATACAATGTGCATGATTCGTTCGGGAGATGTTTGCTGTTTCTGTAACTTTCAAAATAGGATGTTTCACATGAAAGCACTTTGATGGCTGGCAACATTGAGCAAAACAGCCCACCTGAATCAAACTTTTTTTTACCTGCTTTTAGTATCCAAAACGGTTGACTTTCCAACCTGTTTACTTGTTCTTTCGTCCTTCAGGAGTTCCCCACTTCAGCATTTTGGTGTAAGCTGACCCATATTTCCTTGTTTCTCTTCCACCTATCACCCAGTCCAATTTCTTGGGGTTGCATTTGTGTTGCCCGAAGGCTGTCAGGAAAATTTTCATCATCACATCTCCTTCTCATGCTTCTCACCTTCCTCTCCTTGTCTTCTTGACCTTTCTCCCTGTCTGCTGCCTATCAGAGAAAAGGGAAGCTATTTAATGGAGAAGGCCCTCCATTTTCACCCTGTTTATTCTTCGCTCACCGAGTCTCCCCTTGACCACCACTAGGCCTCATTTAGCCCCTCTGCCCCTCCATTAACCCCGATTGGACTCCACTCCGGCTCTATGACTGCGGGATTTGGGAAATAAGGGTACGGGGCTTGTAATGGCGTAGTGGTAAAACAAAAAACGCGACTGAGCCTAGGGCAAGAGGTTTATGAGGCACAAATTTTATAGATGTGTTGGGGGAGAGGATGAACGTCATCAGAAATTCACACTGTGGGCAACTGCAAAGTGTTGCCAATGCACTAGGGGATAAGGATGGAAACTCAATCAGTTTGAAGACACACTATAGGCAAAGTGTGAAGTGCTGAAAACACTGCCGGAGAGGAGAATCATTAAATTTGATGAACAGTTCGCAACCGAGGGAATCTCTGAGGCGTCTCTGGCTTGTAGTACGCCCCTGTAAAGATGTTTGCTGTTGTGGATGTTATGGATAACCTAATCTTTTCAACAACACGAGCGTTTGCAGTGGGGTTTGCAGTGTTCTTGTTTTTTAAGTGTACTCAGCTTTTCAGCCGTCAGAAAGGAAAAAAACATGTCTAAGCCTTGTACGCATCAAACGACACCTGCACATCTTGAGACGCCTGCTCTTTTTGTCGCGCAGTGGCCATCAGTGGACTTTTCCAGGAAGCATATAGAAAAAGCAGACAGCCCAACATGTTGATGATAGTCTGTAAGGACAAGCACGGAGACCGACTGTCTTTCTTTCATGTCAGAACAGCAAAAGGACCAATAGGCCTCATTCTCCAACCGTTCTTAAGAAGAAATTTGTTCTTAAAACTCACTTACCAAACGTTCACCAATTATTTAAGATTTGTTTCTAGGTAAGAACAGAATCTACAACTGCTGAAGAGTACTCTTACACAAATTTGATCGCATACATGTTTGTGGGTTTTCTTTAATTCTGCAGTTGTATATTATACAATTGAAACATCTTAAGAACACATTTAAGAATAAAACAAAAGAATATATTTGATGATTGACTCCCAGTGTTTCCAAAAAACACCTCCCACTCCTCACCAATGCTCGGCCTAATGCTCCCCACTCCCTCCATTTACCCAGCGCTGTTATCACCTAATCGATAGTCCGCCTCTCATTCAATTTGACAAGCATCTACAAGAGAGAATGCTAATCGCTCAGCACCACTGGGTATATGATATTGACTGCTGGAGATAAGGCCTGCCCTACTCAATCATGCCGAGGTGATTGGGTTTTGTACGATTAAGGGGCCGGATCAAATCCAAAACGTCCATGTGCCGTTCCAGCTCAGAGGTGCCACAATAAAGGGAGGAAGAGAGGAGCAATCAGTTGTTTGTCTCTCCTTGAAGCGAAAGAGAGAAAGAGAGAGTAGAGTGAACGAGAGGTGCTAGGGAGGGCAGAGTTAACATCTGTGCTATTTAACCTCAAACGCTTTCAAGGTGAACTTAGATTTAGACTTTAGAGATTAAATTCAAAAGTAGCAGGTAAGCAAGGCCAGTAACAAGATTTGCATACGTGTAAAAATATAAAGTTTATTTTGTTTGTCACATGTTATTTGGCACTGATTGTATTTAAGAAATTTTGATTATTAATAATCAAAATATTATTCCAACAAGTGCTTTTATATGAATTGAAATATTTTTAAATTGGCTAAAAAGTAAAAAAAAAACCTACACAATGGTGGGTGCAAAGATATAAAATGAACAAAAAAAGTAGTTGTTATTTTATAATTTTTGTAAGAATTTACAGCTGTAAAATAAATTTTTCCATACTGTACACATTCAGTTTATTTTATTGCATCATCATCAATTCTCATACTTTATTTTTAAATAACAGTTTGGAAAGACTTGAAAATTCATGTTCATGGAATAAAATACACCATCAGTTTATTGAAATATGAACTGTTATTAAATATCATCCCAATCATCAACTACATCATCAATCATCAATCCCATTTTATCATCAACTACATTCTACAACAAATTTATGTATCTTCTAACAACACAATAACTGCTCTTACAATGACTCTTAATAACTGCTTCTAACTTCCCCATCAGGGTGGCACGGTGATGGGGTGGTTAGCGCTGCCGCATCACAGTCAGAAGGTCATGGGTGTGATCTGCGGGTCGGCCGTAGGGCCTTTCTCTGTGGAGTTTCTCCGGGTGCTCTGGTTTCCTCCCACAGTTCAAACGCATGTACTGTAGGCTGATTGGTGCATCTAAATTGGCCCCAAAAGGTGTGATTGTGTGAGTGTGTTTTCCAGGGTAGGTCCCCAGTCCCTGCGATCCTGATTAAGCGGTTCAGAAAATGAAATGAAATGAAACAAAACTTCCCCATCAAGTAGGCTGTTGCACGTTTACAAGATATGATATTGTAAGACTGCGATGGATCATTCTTCTTTCATTGGTATTGTGTAATTCTGGCATCTTAATCAACTTAATCAACTGACAATAATCTTTGACTTCTATATTTCTGTTTGCATTAAATAGTGAGTGTGGACACGTGATGCTTCTGGATTTTCTGTTGTGAACTACACTCAGTCAGTTTGAGTTTGCTCAACATGTTGAAAGCTCAGTTGTGACTGAAACAATAACCAAGACCCTTGAGGGGGAAGTTCTATTTCCATCCACCTTATCTCATGCATTCTGTTGCCTCATTGAGGTCTGGAACGGTCCCCAGGAAGGACGATCAATGGGCCAGTTAATAAGTTGCTCCGGAGGTGAATGTGTATTTTACGTATGTGTTGCAGAAGCTTTCATGGAATACATCATGCCCGCGGGGTGTCTTATGGATCGCTCCGAGGTGAAATCTATGAGGTCAAAATGAGCAGACAATGGGCTTTTCTCCTGGTCGCTGAAAGGTCAGAGGCGCTATAAAGATAAGGGCACGTCAGTCTATACTCGTGTTGTAGCTATTAGCTTGTACAAAGTCAACTCGTTATTTACACATTACATTTCATTAGATAGGAAACGCTGTTTGGAAAAGCCAGCGCGCACCAATGTTTCTGCTTTCTGACATGAGAATCTGTAACCACTACAATCTTGAGACTTGTTAAAATCAGTTCATTTTCCACTGAAATTCAGCCGGGGGTCGTTAATTAATTTACATGTGAAAACAATCCTACGCTGTATGAAGTATATGAGTAAAAGCAAAGCAGTGATCATTAGAATAGAAAAATATCATAAAAATGACCTGTTTCATGTTTGTTTTGTTATCTTCACATCTTCACTGTAACCCTCAGTAGGATGTGATTATAATCGAATATAGTGACTTGACAATGTATCATATATTATATACTGTATATGTATAAAATATACATTTTGCAAATATAAACTCGTAAAATGTTTTGACCTTGTCTCCTGTGATGTAAGTTATGTTTCTTGATTGAAATAGTTTGAAATTGATTGAAATTGATATCAGTGCTTTCTCGCATTCCTACTTAAAATGTGTTCAGTGGGCACTAAATTCAGTCCATTACTCTGGAAAGGACATTCGTTTAAATAAGGATAACAACCAGCTCTGAAATTTATAATGGACGTTTAAATAATGAATGGTGTTTCACTCAGGCATGTCCTGGTGTGAAATTGATTTGATGTGCTCAGGTATAGCACTGGTGAAATATGGGCATGTATGTGGGCGCCCTGCTAGCTCATCGATGAAAATCTACTATTCCCAAAGATTTTTTTTCATACTGAATTATATATTTATTCTTCTGTAGTTGTTTTTCAGCAGAGATACATATCTTATGTAGCAGCTTGGATGTCCAAAGCCTGAGTTCTACCAGTGCTACAAGAGCCATATCATTACAAAAGCATGAATTTATCTGCATGCATCATTTTGGTGCAAACATTTTGGCCGATATTAAAATCATTTTAGGGTTTTTTTTGGTGTTGAAAAAGAGTTAAGAGGACATGGGTCTCACTCAGTTAAGGTGGCAAAAACAGATACACAATAGCGTAAACTGGAGGAAAAGAAGCAAACTGTCATCGGAGATTACAGAAGAAGAGAAGTAATACAATTAGAAAAGGCAGAAGTTTTAAAAACCCAGAAAAGTGCCAGAGACACTGAGTCAGCAGCACCCAGTGGGGTGCCAGCAGCTTGCTGCCAGAGAGTTCGGATGGCCCAGAGTTGGCACACGATCATTCAAAATTGCTTACTTCAACACTGTCAGATAGTCAGTTCTTTAACGTGCTGGGAAGAAAGAGTTAATTTAATAGCAGTTTATAAGAAGCTGTTTTCAGGCTGACAAGGCAATTAAGCAAGCCTTTTACCACCAGCTACTAGACAGAATGTTTCACTCTGTCAGTCAAATGATGAAACAGAATCCTGAACTTCTTCTGGTATGAGTAGTTAGAACTTCTGTGATGCCCTAATGTTCCTGTTTTAGGGAAAAAGAAGGACACACTAATTTGGTATTTGTCTGGCCAAAAAGGAAATTCTCACTACAGGCTAATGTCCATGCTTAACAGCCTAAAAAAGGCTATAAGAGAGATAAAAACCTGTTTAATGCTGTTTGGTTCCACGTTTCAGGTTTTCGACCCCTGATTTCAGGTTCACCTAAGTTTTAGACATGTGACTTTCTTACTTTCTTTATAAACACACCATTTGTTTTTACTGATTATAAAGTTGCCACTTTTCCAGAATACAAGCATTAAAAAACTGCAATCTGTAGGTACTAATGCCATTTTTCTTTGCGCAAATTATTGAAATTATTGTCAAAGTTTATCTTATCTCTCTTTTACATATAATCCAGCCCTTGCAGACCTAAATATAGATAACCAGGAAATTGGTTGTTTAGCTGTGTTGCTCTGTTATATAGTTTCGAGATATGGAAAGAAGACCAGTTTGAAAAGAGGTCAGTTTATATCCAAGAACATGTTTGCCCATTAAGACTAACTACTGATCAGATTAAGAAAATAGGCGTTGGCATAGACGTGTATGAAATCCTACCATCAGAATGTTTACCATGATCTGTGGGAAAGTCTGAGTAAAGACAGTTGTTGTAGTTGTTCTAAAATGTACATAAAGAGCCTGTGGAATTGGCTAGGTAGAGTTATAAAAGTTGAACCTGATCTAGCGAGAGAAAAGAACAAAGAGCATGTAAAAGAAAGCAAAAGAATTTAAATCACACTACCTTGCTTGTGCATTTGATATTTTTAAAATTTCACCCTATTATGACCATGATTAGAATGTCATAAATATTTCCCTTTGCTCAACTTTCCTCTGTCAATATGAATATCAAAGGGAAATTGGAACTATTAAATATTTATACTTCAAAATAGCATGGCTGAGCCCCTGCCCCCGGACTATTACTTTACTTATGGAAAACTCCCAGACTTCTGATTCAATTGCTCATGCCAAACACATGGAAATTAGGAAGTCACCAGTACTGTCTGCTTATCTCTACTTTAAACAGTCAATTTACTGACAGACATATTGTGAATCCAGTGACTTGCTTGTAAGACATATTTCATTTAATGGTTCACATGCTTGATAAACAAGATGGTTGTGCAGTATTTTATTGAAATTAATCCAGTAATATTTTCCGCAGCATTTTTTGCACTTTTACAAATATCAGACCTGTCTTTGACATTCAGTTAGAGACAATGAACATATATAGCAGTTTACAAAGAAAAAGAAAACAGAAATGTGTAAATCTGCTTTCCACGAAAACACTGAGTTATTTCCTTATGTGTTGTGGCTCGGAATAGCAAGTACCAACCTGCCTAAACAAACGTTTCCACTTGCTGTAAACAAGTGAGGTTATATTTTTATCGAGACTTTTTTGTTGTTGTTGCTAAGACCAGAAAAAAGAAAAGAAAAGCACACACCCAGAAAACATGCACGTCTTCTTCTACGCCACCCCCAAAACACTAGTTTTATATTTTGGTTTCCAAGAGGTAATCTTTTGAGAGGTGGGCTATCTTAGAAAACGGCAACAATATTTGACACATTAAATGGAAAGTGTTAGCAGCAAAAGAAAAATGTTGTTCAATTGGATCAATTTTTCAAGCATTACTCAGTTTTATGTTTTTATTAGGTATAAAGATATCGATCCGGACCAGATAAGAAACCCCACATGAATATGAAGTGTCTGATCAATAATAATCCTTTATGGAGATAAATCGAGTCTGAGCGCTCCGATCAATACGTGTGTGGTCTTTCCAGAGCAATGAGGATGCCTAGGAGAGAGAGTGAGTGTGTGGGAATGAGAGGGAGAGTGAAAGAGAGTGGGAAGGTGCTATAGATTAAGGCATATTACTGCCCCATAGGCATTTTTGCCGGCCCTGAGCAAATGGTTTGTGAACGGACAAGGTAATGATAGAAATACGCTAAGGTTAAAGTGAAGGCATCGCACCACCGTTTGCTAAGCGCTAAGCTGCCCAGCATCGCTGAGAAAGTGAATGCAGAGTGAGTGTGGAGTTCACTGCTGAGTGGAACTATAAATCCACTTTCCATTAAAGCCACAGCCAAGCGCTGATATCTCCTCCTTAGCCAGCCATCTCTGATACGCTACAGGCCAGAGCTCTGCTCCATATGGGCTGGACCGCACTCCCGCTTGCCGTCCAGCTAGCATTTAGCGCTGCCGTTCCGTTTCCAGAAATTGCAGCCTAAAATCCCCATTTAAAACAAAGTCAGCCAAATGGTGCTGAAATGAACATTAAATGACAAAGGTCAAAACTGCTAGTGTGAAACATACATAATCACTGCATTAAAGTCTTAATGGGTTTATGACCATTGATAACTGTGGATAAATAAAGCCGTGTCCACACATAAAGCTAGTCCTAAACTTAGTCCTAATCTTAAAAGTGCAGATGATTTTAGGGGGCTTTTTTAGTCTGTAAGTAGATGCTGCATTTGTTTGTAAAAGGCATTTTTTCCCCCATAGGAATCTGCAAAAGGATTCACAATGTCAAATCTGTCACGGTCTCCTATTATTTTGAGGACATTTGGTCCCCAGACAGAACTAAACAAGAACACAGACACACATACACACAGATACACACAAGCGTAAGAACAATCTAGATATGTTATCTGGATCACTTTTATCTGCAACACGCTGATGCGATGACCTTGAATGTAGTGAAACAGGAGAAAAGACTTGGAGACTGGTAGTTATCAAGTCTGATTGTGGAGGTTTTGTCTGAATACTTTTGGATTTTAGTTTACTGAACACCAACCTTTTACTAGTGAATATGCAGTGATTTAGAAAGGTCACAGTAAAGTGAGTGAATGATTATGTCATTGTGAACACACCACAGCACAGGACACAGTGCACCCCAGCGAAAAACGACCTTGGCTTTTGACCCATCCCTGAAGGAGCGGTGGGCAGCTGACATCTGCAGCGCCCGGGGAACAGTGCTTGGGGACGGTACCTTAGTCAAGCTCAGTGGTATCTTGACCAGTCCAGGATTCGGATTGGCAACCTTCCAATCACGGGGTGAACTCCCTAACCGTTGCACTACCAACACTGCCCTCAATAAAAGTCTCAGTGTAAGTTTGTGCTGGCAAATAAATTAATACATGACCTTATTAGTGCAGTTTCTTTAATTTGGTGTTGCCAAAATGGCTTATGCAATAACAGTGCTGTATTCAAGGCAATCTCAAATCTGTTTTTGTACTTTTGTCTTTTATCTCTTAAATAGCCTTGAAAGGGAAGATGCTTTTAAGGCATTTTAGACTTGTCAGTGTAATTACCGGATAGCCACTTCACTATCTGCCTGGAACACTTGCTTTGTGGCTTCTCCAGCTTTGAGTTTTGCTTTTGGGACAGGACCCAGTATAATCGGAGGCTACTGGATAAATGAACTCTGCCATCTTGGAGCACCATCAGACATCACTCATCCCTCTCCAGGCAAAGTATATGAAAAAAAGTATTCTTCCCTCTTGCTCTCCCTGAAACCCAAACACTCTTGGCGCTGTCGGTGGTGTGGAATGACAGTGGCATCTCCATGCGAAAGGACTTGCCCGCCTCTCTGCTTCCCGCCTTCTTTCACCCTTCATTTCTCTCGGATAACGAACGGATCCGTCTTGAAGATACCTGGGATCTGCGCCGTGATGTCCTCTTCTTTCGGGCCGTCTCGGAGCGTGCGTCGGAGCGGAAGCGATTGTGCTGAATTCAAAATCGCTTTTCTTGCTCGGCAGGCCAACGACACCTCTTCTTCATCTCCGGGACGTGCTACAACATGCAGGAAGACCCCAGATGGAACGTCGCCTTCCCTTCCTGGGCGGCCGTTCACGACAGATTAGGTAGCAGCGTGGTGCTAGTATGCTAACAAGAGGAGGGACCATGACACTTAATTAACAAGAATGCGCCACATGCCATCTAATGAGCTTCTTGGTGATGCAGCCATGCTGGCTGACAGATGGGGTGAGAGTAAACAAAAGAAAACAGCTTCAAAAGGTTACGGCGGAACGACAACGCGGTCGGGGGGGTTCGACAGAATCAGTTTCCTTTTTGTCATGCTTTGGATTAACGCATATTATATCAGAGGTAATGCGTGCAATTGGAGTGTCACACCTCATTCAGTGACAAACACTAAACTATTTGAGTCATTTAGTACTTGACCGAATGACTGAGAAGTAGGGCTGCTCGATAATATCGGAATCATATCAGAATCGGACAATAATTGGATTTCGGTACCGGACCGATGTTTGGATTTGCCCGATATTTTCCGCCAATATTTGATGACACATTTATTGTATGCCTGAAAGGTAGTGCTTGTGTCAGGCATGTCCAAAGTCCGAGGTGGGATTTTATATGACGTGCGCTGTCTGTCTTAAAATGTATTGCGTTTGTATGCACTTTTATGTACTTTCACGTGCAAAATCTCTTGTTTTTTCACACTCAACTCTGCCTGCACACGCAAAACATTTTTAACGACCTAAATTGCGTATTTGCATCACTTAGGGAATGTGAGCGCGCTGTGTCCCGAGCCCTTAATGGCGCTCTTATTGTACTTTTCTATGCAGTAGTATGCATCTCAGGAAATAGCCTGGGTTGTAGCTTAACAACTCTCTATGCACTAGGTAGTGCACATGCAGTGTCACACTCGCCCTATTTGACTTGGTACGCCACATAGGGCGGGAAATGACTTTTTCTTAAAATGTTGTGGACTGCACCTGAAATGCTACGCCCTCGCTGTATTAGCAATGACAGAACTATGGCGTTATTTTTGTGCCAAAATTCTGAGCTTGGAACTTTGGCGAGCAGAATATCTTGTCTTTACGCTCTGCCTGCGCTCACGCTCGACTCTGCCTTCCACGTTTATCTGCGTTGGTATCAGCAGATATACTCATGAACAGTATCGTATATTGGCATCGGTCAATAATTCCCATATTGTGCATCTCTGCTGAGGTGTGTAGAATGGTTACATCACATTAATTCAGTTCAGTTATTTTTTTGTATCTGCAAAACATAGACATTTTATTGTAAGGATTTGCAAACCCTAAAATAGTTAAGAAAAGAGCAATTTCTTTCTGTCCTCTGTGAATCCAAATATAATAATGTCTTTCAAAACATACAGATGAAAACCATCGTTCAAATCAAAATCCTGTTTTATATAGTTATGTGTCACAGTGTCACAGAGTGAAAAATAAATCACAGTGCCAGTGTTAAGGCAGTGAAGGTCTACTCTTTAAGAGGTTGGTCCTTGTTACTCATTCAGGAGGAATGCTTCAGAGAAATGCTAAATGGACTTCATTCAGAAAGATTTATGAGAAAATGGGTTGCAGGTCAAAGGTTGCAGTGGCAAAGAAAAGCCCCCCTAAAGGGCACTAGGAAGAAATCTTGAAAGGATCCAGGACTCAGTAGGGCAGCCTGCCTTCCTCTAGGTGAACCTGGGGATGGGAATCATTCTTTTTATTGTCTTCTCTATCTGATGGTGGATTGGAAATTGGGTGGATACTTAAATACACTTATGCGCTGGCAGATTACAGATAGGTTGCTATCTGTTGCTGCCATTCTAAACACCAGCATTTCTTCAGTATTCTATCCTTTGGAAAGCAGAGATTTGGTCTAAATTTTGAGTCCTGAAGTTGTGTGATTTTCATTATGTTAGTTTGGGTGTGTTAATGTGTTGTAGTTGAAAGTAATAAGCACTGGATCAGCATCTTATCATTCTGCATGGAATAGAGGATTTTGCGCTTTGATTGCATTTCTATATTGCTATCTCTTGAATTTATGACTTCCTAAGACTGTTGCACTGTTTTTATAATTTCCAATAACACAGTAGTGGAGCTGTTTCGACAAATGGTAAGCGTTCAAATCACACAGGGAGGAAATGCTGCTTAGAGCCACTGTTTGCACATTAAACATTTTGTCCCGCTGTGTTAAAAGTGTTGTTCAGCAACATTTTAATTGACAATGCTATTTCAGCTTTGTATCGAACGACTTGTAGGTATTTATTAATGCTCTGGGGCATTAGTATAAAGCACACTGACATTTATTTATTTTTGAGCTTGTATACAATCTCAGGAATTAATTTACTAATCTCATTAAAATACAGAATCGATTCTGGCTTTATTGATTAGACGTGGTGGAGCCAACTCATGCCATACCAACTAGTCCTCACACAGTGCTGCTATAATGAAGAAGGTGGATGTAAAAAATGCTAGAACACTTTAGTAAAACATTTGTAACATACAATGTTATTTAATTCGGTTTATGATTGAAATGGAGCAACTGCTTCAGTTTCATATGGTTTATGATCAGTATTTGTATTTCAGAGTAATTTAATGCAAACCTGATTATTATCAACCTCTTTGCTTCACCTACTAACTTTAAGCGGTTTGGAAAAGTAATTGCCAGTATTATTGCCCTATGCTTTATTCCACACTTTCACCCTGATCTCGTTTGCAGTTATTAGGTGCTATAGATAAACAGCAATAAAACCAAATGGATGAACCAACCACAACCTTTAAACTCCACATTTAACAGCCAGTGCTCTCTGTCTCTTAGTCAAAAACAAATAAAACCAAGGGATAAAACACTCCTCATAATATTACCCACAAATGCAAACATTGCATCCATCAAGACGGTATGCGAGTGTGCATGCCTGTGCTTGTGTGTGTGTGTGTGTGTGTATAACTAATGCACTGCGATGTAGGCTAAATGGCCTTGCTCAACGTGTCGTGTCAGCACTAAACCTGCGGTCTGAGCGTGAGGATGCTCAGCTCTGCAGAAGGATCGGGGTTTATTGCTAACGTTCACAGTCCGCATCTCTTATGAATACACAGTTCCTACACACTCTTAATCCCTCACATGCAACCTTCAGTTTCTACGCTGCCTAGGAACTGTTTTTTTTTCAATTACATACTAAAATCTCATTTGCACTTAAGCATTAATCACAGTTTAAATGCTGAAAACAAATAAACCTCATAGTTAGGAAGTGGTATCAACGACATACCGTGCGAATAGCCAGAAATAGACTCCAATGCTGTTTGCAGTCCTCAAGGTTCTTTTAACAGTGAATCACCACATACCCAGTAACTAATGTTTTGTCCAATTATGACCCAGTTGTTTATCAGCATTCATACAGTAGTCATTTATTCCTGCAAATATCATTTAGGGGGAGAAGAAAAACAAATGTGAATATTGTGTATGCTGTCAAAATGTTGCCATAGTATTGCAATTGGTTGTCTTTGGCAATAACATAATGTGACATTCTGGCAGATGGTCGACTCAGCAACAGGGAATGAAAATGCTTTTGAGAAATCAATGTGTACTGCAGCATGATTCTTCTTTTTCTTTTCATCATCAGAAAATGTATCTCAACTTATTCAAGTAAAGCAGATTATACATTAAACGCATCCATGTTTACCCTTAAAAACAGAGATACTGTATGTTGAAATTCTGGATTAGCCAAAACATGTGGGCATCCATCATAATGTTGCATCCAAAGAGTTAGGAAAATGCATGTTCATGTTAATGAGATTTCTTATACTTTTAGCAACATTTATCCCAGTTGGTTGTTTTTGAAATTGGGTTAAGTTTGTTTTGAAGGCAAACCAATGGATAGTGAAATGGACTGAAATTAAATGAGTTGATTAAAAAATCTGTCACTTTCAAACTGACATTTTGGTAAGAACTGTCAGGATGTTCTTGTTGTTTAAAATTTGAAAGCATAGACCTATCATTGTCAAATAGATTGTTGTCTTGTATATGTATTAAACACAACTGAGTCAACATTTTTGATTTAAAAAATTGACACAGACATTAAAGTGATGCCGAGCAGCTCTTTTCTTAGAGTGATTTGTATCACCTCCTGTCTTCATAAAGCTATAAGCTATATAGTAAATTAGTAGTATAATTTACTAATACTTGTTCTCTAAATGTGTAACCTGGATGGAGTTTCCTTCTTATGCTTTGCCAGCACATCACCAGCGCAGCAAAGTAGAGCAAAGTTAAGTTTGCGAACTAAAAGAAAACATGGCACCCATAACTGGAAAGACCTGCTAAAAGTGTTCTCTGAGAATCCCTTGATGGGGAATCTAGCTCCAGGAGCCCCAAGAAATCCGTGAGCCAGAGCGCTCACACCCCGAGGCAGTGCTGGGTTTGGTGGAGCTGAGGAGGTGCTGCTGTTTTGGGGTGTTGCTCGTATAGTTTTTTCAGAGACTGCTGCTGTTGCAAAAGTTTTGAAAAGTTTAACCTTCGTCTCCTTATAGGATTGCCCTGGGTCCTTTGGAGGTGAGTCAAAGTTCATACTCAAAGTTATGTGCTCAGTCTGCAAGGTAGTCACGATTTACTTTAGGGTCGTTTGAGTTGACCCTTCTACTCTTTTTGTTCATCTCTCCCATCAGCTATGTAGCCATGTTTGAAGTAGGGGTATAAACCGATTCGGTGGATAACAATTCAGTGTTTGCCAACTGATTCAGTTCAATTCAAGAGCCTTGAGCAATCGTTATGCGATGACATATGCTGATGAACACCATCACTTCCATTCGTACCACAAAAAGCAACTAAAATATCATTTGACATTTAAATGAAAAACAGTCTTCTCTGATGTAATGAAACAGTAATGAAAATAAAGAAAAAACTTTGAATGGGAAGGTGTGTCCAAACTTTTGACTGGTAGTGTATGTTGTCTGATTGATGTTTCCATTTTGGATCAAGGCTACAGGCTCTTTAATTTGATGTATTGATGTAAATTGATGTATCATTACACCTAGGACTGGGCAATATGGCCTAAAAATAATATTGCAATATTTTTAAACTATGTTATAATACACTATATGTATCTCTATACATTCTCTCTTTCTGGGAGAGAACTACATTTCCCACAATACCCTGTGCATGACCCGGAGCCAGGTCACAATAATGTGATGGAAATGTGTCCGGAATAAACACTGGAAATAGCAAGTAAATACCTGTATTGTGAGAAGAATGCTGATTGTTGTTATTTATCAGCTAAAATAGGAGTTTTGTCTGTAATAAAGGGGAAGATTTGACTGAACTGGAGCATTTGTGCGAACTTGGCATTCCATGTGAGAGTGCCACAGCGCGTTTACATCGCAAAGATTATCACTTATGAGTGTTTACCGCATTTGCTTGTGTTTTTGTGCTGTTTTTCTTTGGAACCAAGTCGTCCGCTTCCGTTTCCGTTTTATACATACCAGGATTCTGAAATATTCTGAGCATAAATCTTCTCTTATCCTTACAGTCGGGGCATTGCATTCTGCAGTGTGCTTTATGAATTCAACACTTTTTCTTAGTATTCTGCCCACTCCTGCTAGGCTGTATTACTCTTATCTAACCCTTTCTACAATGTCTTCTCTAATTTCTTTTCACTGTTCCTTCAGATTAGGATAGCGCAAGCCTCACCCCCATGCCCCTGTGCACAGAGAAAATGAAATCTCATCAGTCCGGACCACTAATGAACGTAATTGGCTCGTTAATACTCTGACAGTTGCAGTGGATTGGTTGTGTGGGTTTTTAACAGGTGAAATTGGAGGTGCCTGCCAGGCCACATCTCTCTGCCACCACCTGTCTGTTTCACTTTAGGACGAGTGCCACTGGGAAACAGCAGGAGTAAGTCAGCAAATTTGGCAGAGTACCAGTATATTGCTCTTGAACCTTACCTCATAAAACTTACATGATTTAGAGTTCACAATGTCAGATCAGGTAAATCCGTGTCAATCATTATGAGACGAGTCATGTCTTGTCAAACGTGTCCCACTAAATGGAAAATTGATATATCGAGAAAACCTATTTTAGGGGATCTTGTCGGAGAACAAAATGTACCTTTAGAAAAGCGTATTCCATTTTTGCCTGGAATCCTGTCCCTTTAGCAGCTAACTTTATGAGTTAAGTCACTCAACACTGACAGATTTATGACTTACTGTCTACTGACAATTTTAATATTGCATTTTGTAGAGTTTCGTCTGCCTTTCACATCTCATTTTAGAGATGAGGAGCGAGAGGAGGTCTATAAACTGTGTGGAAAAGACTTATTCACAGACAGACTTCATCAATGATGAAGTGTTATTTCACTTTTAATTACAGCTCCTGATCCAAACTGGACTAACCTAGATTGATCAGTGCTTTGTCATTCATTGCTGGTGCCAAGAGGCTTTGAAGGCTACTGCACTTGTAGCCTTTGATATTACAGCCGCTAGAAATCTGTTATAGAACAGCCTGGTTCTAACACAAACGTCATCATGCACAGTCCTAAATTAACTGAATCTGAAGAGGCCTTATACCTGCTTGTGGTATTAACTAAGTAATGTCCCTGTGCATGTTGTCTGGTAAGTGACACAGCGTCTCACACTAAGGGCACCCTGAGGAGTGGATTTTGCATGCAGTACCACAACATTTTTCAGTTGCATCATGCTGCATGCATAGTGATGCAACTGCTATCAATCACTAAACTCTTGTCATTTGGTAGTGATGCAATTATTATAAATCCCCAAAACCTTTGTCGTCCATTTGTTTATAAGCGAGACTAACTCCTAACGGTGGCTTGTAGGGAAATTCAGATTTTCCGAAGTAAGGATTTTTTTTGGTTTATTTTTATGATGTAAAGTTGTGATTTTAGGCCTGTTTCTCACTTCTCAGGGGCAGTTGGTAGTGTCAGTTCGAATCCCAGACCAGTAAAGGTACCACTGAGGTACTCATGAGCAAGGTGCCTTTCCCAAGCATTGCTCCCCAGATGCCACCCATATCAGCTGCCCACTGCTCCTTCATGGATGGGTCAGATGCAGAAGTCACATTTTGTTGTGGTGCACTGTGTGCTGTGGCATGTTCACAATGACAGTCACTCACAAAAGATTTGAGACTTAGAGACAAGCAACCTTATTAACTGCTATTTGTGGAAATCACTTATTTTTGTTGTTTTTTAATCATTTGAACTTGTCATACAAAGAGATAACAACAAAGTTCTATAGCATTTTGACCTGTTTCTTTATTGGATTATCTACTTATGAAAGTGAAAGATTGTTTGTCACTGTGAACACACCACAACGCAGCACACAGTGCACCACAGCGAAATGTGACCTCTGCATTTGACCCATCCGTAAAGGAGCA
Organism: Distichodus sexfasciatus; assembly: GCA_032718565.1. Lineage (NCBI taxonomy): Eukaryota > Metazoa > Chordata > Actinopteri > Characiformes > Distichodontidae > Distichodus > Distichodus sexfasciatus. The sequence goes on along the minus strand of JAVGVS010000026.1, from coordinate 864,158 downwards.
GTGGGCAGCTGACATGGGCAGTGTCTGTGGAGCAGTGCTTGGGGACGGTACCTTGCTCACGAGTACCACAGTGGTAGCTTTACCGGTCCTGGATTCTAACCTGCGACTTTCTGATCACGGGGCGAACACCCTACCGTTACGCCACCAACTGCTACTTAGAGCTAGCTACACCAAATTATTCTTTTGTAATAGGTAACTACGTGGTTTCAGTGCATTTGAAGCTTTTGATGATAATGTTTGACACAAAGCACTGTTTTCTTGTATTTCAGAGCAGATCAGCCATTATTCATTCATTCATTCATTATCTGAACCGCTGTATCCCAACTGTGGTTGTGGGGGGACCGGAGCCTATCCCGGGAACTTACGGGCGCAAGGCGGGGAACAACCCTGGGTAGGCAGCAACATACCGCAGGGCACACACTCTCACACAATCACACCCACATTCACACCTTATGGGGTCAATTTAGAGTCGCCAATTAACCTATATCGCATGCCTTTGGACTGTGGAAGGAAACCGGAACACCCGGAGAAAAGCCACGTGAACATGGGGAGAGCATGCAAACTCCACACAGAACGGCTCTACGGCCGTCCCGGGGTCCGACCTTCTTGCTGTGAGGCGGCAGCGCTAACCACTGCGCCACCGTGCCGCCCGATAAGCCATAATGTCCTAGTAAGATGAAACCTCTTGACAGTCTATTTAAGCAGACTTCAGGTTGAGCTTCACCTTCATACTTTACTAGAAATGAGAGTCATCTTGAAGTCCAACTTAATTGGTCTTTTATCAAATAAATTACTCAGCAATCTGCCTCGAACCCAGCATCATCCTCCTCTGTTACAGAACATATTTTATGTAACTTCAAACATAACTGCATTATAAAAGAAAGCACAATTTGGCCATTTTTACACTTTATAGCACTCATTATGAGTTATTTTAAATCTACACATGAGGTCAGCATAAAACATGATAATAATAAAAAACTATGTCCTGTTTAAACATTTTATTTAATGGGAACATATTAATTTCATAAAATGTCATAAATATACTACGTACCACAAACCGGAGAAGTTATCAAGTGTGCTGTGGAGGTAGCGACTCTGCGGTATTTAAGGTTAAGTATGCTGTAGGGAATTATTGCAAAGGACGTTATTCTAAACATTCTACCTATTAGCTATATATCAATTATCAGCTAAAAACAATTTATTTTGTAGTGAAGAATAACAAGAGCAAGAAAGAACAACCTGCTTGTACATGTGATGAACCTTTTAGGACTAGCTCGGTTGGCCTGTATGAAAGCAAGGAGGCTGAGCTTGTTAGTTTGGGGTGTAATTAGTGAACAGGGATGCAAGATCAACAAGACCTCCAAGAAGTGCTCCAGGGAGTCGGCAACAACATGTTTATCTCCCCAAAATGGCTATGTTTCTACTACTGCTAAAACCACACATCGGTAAGGCAGTGACACAAGCACTTAGTCCATTTTGGAGTGTTTTAAACGCACATGTCTCAAGTGGTTTGGTGAATCCTCTTTGTAAAGTCGTTTCTCTCTCCCCCTGTGTTTTGGGAGATGTGTGTGTCTGTTTGTTGTGGTGGTGTCAGACAATAGACTAGGCTACTTTTAGAGCGTTTTTCATACACTCCAGTGTTTCTGCTGAACAACAGTAGCCTGTTGTTTCTTTTCTTTTTCGATCATGTGTTCTGAGTCATGCTCTTTCCTGAAGTTAAGGACTTGCCAACGGCTGATCTGCAGCTCCCTAGTGCATTGAAGTGACAGCGCTCTGTGTAGATGACATGCTGTTGGGCACATTGCTAGATATGGCTGGGCAATATGTGATCAAATCAGTATCACAATGAATTTAACATTGTACCCCAATTACGATTAATGACTACTTTGTTTTTGCGGTTAGTTTTTTGCCCTCATAGTTCACTGACAAGGTGTGTTACTCTAAATATGATCAAATTTCAAAGCGTGGAAAAATATTATAAATAACCAACATGGGCAAGATAACGTTCAGTAGAGGTTCTGAATATTGTTTTTATTTAATTTTTTATTTATCGGCCAGACCTATTGCTAAAACACAATATAACGTATAAAGCCCTGCCCAGGTTTGGTCCTCGCCTTGCGCACGTAGTTGCTGGGATAGGCTCCGGTCCCTGCCGTGATCCCGGTTGGGATTAAGCGGTTCGGATAATGAATGAATGAATGAATGTTACAGCAACAGCTACAGTAGCTTTGTATCTTCTTCATATCATCATTGGCTGACCGTCTCACAAATGACCAGTTTCCCTTTTCCTACACTGCAGTCCGGAAGTGTTGCCATAATTGCACGGTGAAACTGAGAGATTAGTGTTCTTCAAGGTGAATAGCTGGAGGTTAACGAGGACTCGGGCGCTTTGTTCGCGTCAAGGTTTAAGTTTGTGACCTTTTTCTTCTAGGCTGTCAGCACCCTTGTAGAATAAGTGCTGAAATGTATTAAAATAAGCAATCTATATTAAAAGTTCCCTGAGGGGCCAGGGATTACATTTGCTTCTAATAAAAACCCAGCTCTGCTAACGCACTACGGCTTATGTAAGGTGGTTAGCTGCTCGCTGGCACGCAATCTCCCCGAGTGTTAGCCATCACTGTCATTTCAGGTTGAGTGTTTGCCAATTGAAAAGTGGGCAAATACAGAGTGTAATATAATGTCGGTTTGCAAGTGGTTCATTGGCTTTATTCTGCCTTTTCAGTTTCATCTGCAAAACCTCTACAGGGCTTTTAATTGATGGCTTTAAAAATCTGTGAGAATAAACTTTCTCAGAAACCAGTTATGCCAGATGATATATTATATGTGTTATATTTTCAAATTTCTGTGTGCTTCTTCTAAAAGTAAGTATTATCTGTCACACTAAGAATTCTAAGGTAAAAGAGACTATACTAAAGGGTAATATTAAGAAATTACAAAATGGATATTTCAGATCAGCTTTGTCTTCACGACAGCTATGAAATAGGCTTTAAACTTGGAGAAAGCAGTACAGTGTGCGCTGTTCAGATGAGTGATGAATGACTTAAAAGTAAACTGCACAAACCGAACAAATATAACAAAATAGAACCTAACTAAGAATGCACGTAGACTCACGTAGTAACACAAACTATTTTGGACACAGGCAAGGTATGTGTGTTACTCGAGATCTCAAAAAACATCTTAGAAGGTTGAATTCTCTTTTAAGAGATTAATAAAAAACATACTGTGGCGCTTGCACAAAAATTGTAGTAATTTCTAAGAAGGCGACTTCATTCATCTTTTATACGAATGAAGGTGTCTTCTCGTACTAGTACTTGGGAACTTCTTGAAGAACGCGTGGCCTTGAATTTGCGGAAACTACCCTTACTCTGAATCTAACCTAGATGAAGTCCCATTAAACTGATGTGCATATTGAGGAGGGTCGTGCACAGATTTTCTTGAGGACAAATTACTCACAATGCAAAAAGGATGAGCTGCTCATAAAAAATGCAGAGGTTGGTGTGCATGCTTAAATGGAAGGGTGAGTGAACATATCCAAAAAGATGTTCTGGCTAAAAGCACACTTTAGTTGTGCCAGGGCATGGGGGCACATGATTCAGCAAATATTACTGTGTGTGCAGGTCTTTCGCGTAGGAGTGTGCTGGAGGAAGTGGATGTACATACTTGTGTCCACTTCGTGAGAAATGCTCACTGGTCACATTATGATAATGTCCACCATATATAATGCACCTTGTAGATGTGTAATTACAGACGCTGCCCAATTTTTACATGCCCAAATTTATTCTCCGCCTTTTAATTGATTCATCATTTGTTAATTTCTAAACAAAGTCACAATACATTGATTTTCACCATTGAAGTTGCAATGTGTATCTAATGTTCTATATTAAAATAATACTTATATAATAAGTAAAGCATAATACTTTTGTCATGACTCCCCCTGGACTTTGGACGTTGTGATGTGTGTTTTCTGTTTAGTGTTGTATGTATTTTGTTCAGCCCTTTTGTGTCTGTGATGTCTGTAGTGTTCGGCCATGTTGTGTGTCCTGTGTCAGCCATTTTGTGTCTGTAGTGTTCGGCCATGTTGTGTGTACTGTCTTCTGTCAATCAGTCTATGTCCCACCTTCCCATTGTGTCTTATTGGTAGATCTTGGTTCCTCAGTTTGTTCACCTGTGCTCGTTTATTGTAGTCACACCCTCTCCTTCCCATTTGTTGTCCCTTTATTGGTTGTTTTGTGATCGCTCTCCCATTGGTTCCCCTTTGTTTCATTGGTCCAGCCCCTTGTTTGTGTGTTAGTATTTAAGCTCAGTTTTTCCCAGTGTTTCTTGTTGGTCCACCCTCACATTACCCTCCTGATGTCGGTGTGTTGTTCCTCTGTTGTACATGTAAGCCCTTATCCGTTTGTAGCCCTTGTGCCAGTTTATGTTTGCCTGTGTTTAGTGTCTGTTTGATTGTTTGGTTTTGGTTGTGGCCCTCGTGCCGGTTTTTTTGTTCTTTGTGTTTTATTATTTGGTAAATAAATGTCCTGCACCGTGACCTCGCCTCATGTCATGCCGACACTCCCCAACGTGACAACTTTCTTTGCTATGTTTTTTCTCTTTCTATTATTTTTGTTATAACTCCTAAACCAGTGACCTGTAAGAGATTAGACATTATTAAGTTAATTTATCCATTAATAAAAACAGAATAGATTCCCGAGGCGACATGATTTTCTCTATTTTTTAACATGATTACTAATTAAAGAAAAAAAAATGCATGGACATTTAGACATTCATTCGTTCATTATCTGAACCATTTAATCCCAATCGGATTCACGGGGACCAGAGCCTATCCCGGGAGTTTGGGTGAGAGGTGGGGTCCAACCCTGTGTGGGTGCCAAGGCCCCGCAGGGCACACATTAATGCAGTCTCACTCACATTCATACCTAAGGGAACAATTTAGATTAACCCATCAACCTATAGCGCTTGCTTTTGGACTGTGTGAGGAAACTGGAGAACTTGAAGAAAATCCACGCGAACACGGGGAAAGTGATCAAATTCCACCCAGAAAGACCCCTGACCCATGGCCGACACAGGGATCGAACCCAGGACCTTCTTGCTGGGAGGCAACAGTGCAAACCAACGCACCTCGACATTTAGACGTTTCACATAAATTGGCATTTTCATTTCACTTCACCGCAGTGTTATTTCTAAAATAGACATTTTTTTTTTTTACTTTTACAAATGCCATTTTTAGTCCTCTTCAGAGTTTGGAGTCTTTGTGGGCTCTGTGTAGTTCACCTGTAGGACTGATAGTTGTATAAATCTATCATTAGCCAGTAGAGGGAAAAGACTCCCTAAGCCTTAGAGCACATCATTACAAAGATGTTTTCCCCTCTGCTTTCTTAGTGGAAATGAATGAGAATGGACAGAGGGGCAAACGGTAGAATCTATTAAGGCCAAGCCCGTAGTGACTTTATGGCAGAGCCTGACTTTATTAGGCTCTATATGTCTGACAGGATATTGTTTTTATGATCCCCTTCTCCTCATCAATGTAATGACTCGGCAAGACCATTAGAAGTTATTGATGGTCAGTGCATCTATTCGCATAAAATTGCAATTTGTGTCACAGATTTGTTTTATTTGCCCAGTGGTGGGGTGTGTGCATGTGTGTTGAGTAGCCTTTCTTGACCTTCACAGATGTCTGTGATGTAAATCCAAAATATCCAGGTTTCTAAGCTGGTTGTAGAAACACATACCATAGGATGTAATCCCATAGCATTTCAGAAGACATCAGAATCAGAGAAAATAGATAATAAATCATCGCTGGGGCTGAAAAGTTTTGCTTTCCATAGCTTTCTGTAGGTGCCTTAGGTGCTTTAGCACTACTCTATCAGAGCTTTCACTCCGCTCAGCTGTGCTCTTCTCATGTTCATTTGATGGCTCTTCTCTATTTAAAACAGATGCAGCTCGTATTTGTTCAGGATTCCTGCGTAGTGCTGAGGTTTTCACTTTTTTCACATTATTGCAAGACGGGGGAATAACTGTGGGTGCAGTAGCATGTTGCCCTCTAGGGAAATAGAATATGTATTTGCAGATCTCTAAGGATTTTGAAAGGGTTTAGCAACATTAATAACTTCAAAGTGCAATATGAAGTTTAATGTAGCTTTTTGATGTAGTCACAAGTTTCGTGATAGAGTTTTATGTGTTCGCCGATGAGCCCAAGGTTATGCCGTGATTTTAAAGGGGCTTTTAAATCATCTGCTACTCGGAGCTAAATGTTGAGTAGCACATTGTTCAGTAAGATGTGATGATATTTTTTTATGAAAAGTTAAGAACATTTTTTAAATAGTGATAAATCTAGATAAACGTTTTAGTATCATGTCACATTACTGTTAATGCTAATACAGCTACTTTTTAGTAGTAATTTTAGTACTAGAATCAGCAGTAGTTGTATAAACAGTGTTGGGAAGGTTACTTTTAAAATGTATTCCACTACAGATTACAGAATACATGCCCCAAAATGTAGTTTGTAACGTATTCCGTTAAGTTTGGATTACTTAATATACTGTTATGCTTTTTACAACTACATGAATGTAGCAATCACATCCTGCAAATTCTTGTTTGTTTTTCTCTACCAATTGGCTGTTAAGCCCAAATCTCCCTGAATAGACAATATATTTACTGCAGAGGAGCAAACACAAAATTTCCGAGTAAGAAATGCATTCCTGCCCGGGCACTGCTGGCTCTGTTGTGCTGGTTCCGGGTCCATTGTGTAACTGACGCCACCAACATTAACAGGACGCTTACATTAGAGCCTCTTATTGCGTGTTTTGTTTGGGTTTCAGGTGTTGTACCGAATTCTGTGACCCGTCAAATTCTGTGACCATAGAGGGCGCTCTGCCTTGAAAGACAGGTTCACAGCGTCGTTTTCGGTTAGGGTTAGGGTTAGGTGTAGGTGATCACAGAATTTGACGGGTCACAGAATTCGGTACAACACCCGGCAATGCGTGGAATTACCAAAATTAGAGAGGGGATAGCCTAACATATGAAACAGGAAAAGACCGCCGTGTAATCCATTTATTTCAACAAAGTAACTATTCTAATTATCACCTATTTAAACGGCAACTGTAACGGAATACAGTTACTCATATTTTGTAAGTAAGTATTCCGTTACTCCCCAACACTGTGTATAAATAATAGTAGTGTTATTATTATTAGTAGTAGTAGTAGTAATTGTGTTCGTAGTATTTGTAGTTATAGCATTCGTCATTGTAGTAGTGTTAAAGTAATAATACAGTAGTTTTAATGGCAGCAGTAGCATTACTGTGCCACTGTGGTAGTAGTAGTTGTAGTCGTAGCAGCAGTGTCTAGCTTAACTACTGTTCAGCAGCTTATTAGCAACGAAGCTACCTTAGCGAACACTAGCTTTTCAGTAACTAAAATGCAAAACACTTTTTAAAAAATATTTTGATCCTAGAGTAACATGCAGCACTAATATTATGGAAGTAGCAGTAGAAGTGCTAGTAGTCATAGCTGTAATAGCAGTAGTGGTAGTAGTATTAATCAGAATTCCTTGCCTTTTTACTTAACAGTAACTGTACAAACGTCGATTAGGAGTGTTCCTGGCAGAAGTCGGTGGGCTAGCTGGTTTTAGCACGAGGTCAGGACTCGGCGCTGCTGGGATGCAGTGGCGCATGGAACTGGGTCTGTGCTCTACCAGACCTCACACAGCCACTTTGTCTGTCATTAACTCACTGCCATCCCAATGACTGATGACAGGCATCTATTTTCCACCACTTGATACGGATCCATCAGCCTCCTCAGGGGAGAGGCGGGGGGCCTTGCTTTTGGATGTTGTTTCAGGTCACTAAGTCAAGGTGAGTGCTGCACAGATTGCTACACACACACTATACACTCACACACACATACACACACACACCTTGCCGAGCCCATGGAAATGTCAGAGTGTCCCATGAGGACACTGGCTAATGTCGGGACATGTGGCTGGCATGATCCCGTCCGCACAGTGCTTTGGTCCAGCTGTGCTCGGCATGAACCCCCCTGCTGGGGGAGACTAATTGTGAACATTATTGATTGCCAGCTCGTAGCTCTGCTTTTCCCTGGCTCGGGATGACTGATGGACTTGTCACCTTGTCATCAAGCTGGAGCCACTTTCCCCACTTCCAATTCGGTTTTTGACACTGGCCTTTGCCGCACCAGAGTGGCCTGAAGTTGACGTTCACAAGTGGAGTGTTGTGCGCTGGCGAGTCTGGAAATTTTTCAGGGCTCTGATAAGGGCGAGTGGAGAATAAACAAGGGCACAGGCAGAAACCACATCTTAAATGCTTCAGAGAATTGGGAGAGTACGATGCTCAGAGCGGAAAGAAATTGGGGGAAAAGTCTTGGGAGAAAGGCAAGAAAGGATGTCTGAAATTAAGTCCAGCTCCATTTGCATAGTGGAAAACAAAACTGAGAAATAACGTGGGCAGCATTGTGTACAAAAATGTTCCTGCGTGAAGTTGCCAAGGGATTGGCAGGAACTGATGCTATGTGTAATTTGCATTGCAATAAAGTATAGAAAATGAGATGAATAAATCGGCAACCTTTTTTAATATAGTATACAGTAAATAACCCAAAAACTATGTAGTGTGGTTTTGAATCCTATTATAATAATGTATTTTTTATTTTAAAAATGTGAACTTCAAGTTTCTGGGCAACTGGTTTGTGACAAACTTGATCCTTTGCCAGACAATAAACCTAGTTCCTCCTGTGTATTAGTTAGGTTTAGAAAATATGTCATGAATGTAGTAATGCTTACTGTCACAAAGCATTTTTATTCATAATGGATAAATTCAGTTTAATACTCCAAATAATGCTTTACATCATTTTATTGAACTTTTAAAGTTCTTTTTCAATAGAATTTTCATACACTATACACTGGGCAGCAGTCAGTAATGTATTAGTCTAATTAACATAGTACATAGTAGCATAGTAATAATATCAGCAGGTGAGATCTTCCAGAAATAGTGACATCAAGCAGATGTAGCAGTAACAATTTTCCTTAAATACTTTTTGCGTAGAATTGGTCCAGGAACTGTATCTTATACAAGGCATTTTGGCTAAAGACTCAGTCATTTTAAACAACCATATTTGCTTCCATCCAAGTAAACTTGCCACAGTCAATTCTGTAATACAGAAAATAAAGTAATGTATTTCAATTTGACGTTCAGTGTTCTTGACTGCCATCAGTGTAACAAGATCTATGAATTGTACCTGCTTTTCTGAGTTTCTTGTTGAACACGATGGCTCCCCTGCCAGCATCAGCCTGTGGAGACGCTGCGATACGGCTAACTAAATTTCAAGCATGACTGACAATAAAATAAACTGTTTTCACACCACACTCTCAGCTTATCTACTCCCTTACAGTTATCTGTGGCATACATCTTTAGCAGATGCCGCCGTTAAGAATGGAAGAGATCCGCTAAATGCTCGACAGCATCAAGAATTCATAACCCGACTTCCTGTGCTGTAAACAAGCCGGCGACGGTTTCGTTTTGTGACACTATGCTTGTATGACAAAAGATTGGAAAAGCTAACAGATTATGTTTACCTCCTGAAAACAGCTTATCAAAGCGTCATTAAGCCAGCCGTGGCCCCCTCTCTTATATTAGGAGGTAATGATCCGTGTAATGTCTGTCCTTTTCCTTATGGATGTGCCGCTCTTCCTTTTGCTGAAAGCTATTTGACGTGAGGCTCCCAGCCAAACACGGGTGACCTCTTAGCAAAGTCCTTTCTGTAACACACTACCATTTTTCCTTTGCTGTGCTTTAATCCAGAACGTTCTGCACGCCTTTTATTTTTATTGTTTATTTGCCTTTGTTAAGACAACACATAAAAGGCCGCAGGGCCAATATATTTATGTTCTGTACCTGTTCATTAAAAAGTTGGACCAGGCGAAGGGGTGTGCATATGGTCCAATGATGAAGTAATTAACCTTTTCAAACGAGTGTTCTTCCACCGGGCTGCTGTAATTGGATAAGTTTGCAAGTGTAAGGATAAAGTTGGAAGATAACAGCTTTGCAGACTGACAAGGGGAAGTGGCTATGACCTTTGCCCCTCCCCATGCAGCTCCAGGACTTTCAGGCCCCTCATTTATAATGTTAAACAACTCAGTCTTACATCCTAATCCTAATATTTTCCCAAAGTGTCATCAGAATATTTCTGACATTCACATCAAAAAAGGACAGATGTTTATCTTTAGGTATGTAATGTCATTGCATTATTTGCAAATTTTATGCTTATATTCATGCACTAACCGCATCACCAGTTTGCACAGCATAGAATTAGTTTAGAAGTAGTTTTTAGTGGGATTATTTTTCTATAGGATTAATTACATTAGGTTAAGAATTTTATTAATTTCTCCTTATTAATAATGTTTGCTTAATTGATTTAAAAATTACAATGTCTTAAAGATGAATTGCAGATCACTACAATTTGTACTTATTTAACATTGTATGTGACAAATCCTGAGCCTTGTTGCTCCATCTTGATGATGCTAAATAGGAGAATAATAGATCATCTGCTATAATGTAATCTGTATAATGTTTGTGTACGACCTTCACTTCACGTGTAAGACTTTTACTTTCTGTTTATTCAAAGTGAATTAAAGTGAGTGATTATTTGTCATTGTGAACACACCACAGCACAGCACAGTGCACCACAACGAAATGTTTCTCTGCATTTGACCCATCCATGAAGGAGCAGTGGGCACCTTTTTGGTAGCGCCCAGGGAGCAGGGCATGGGGACGGTACCTTGCTCATGAATACCTCAGTGGCACTGGGACTTGACCAGTCTGGAATTTGAACCGGCGACCTTTCGATCAGAGGGCGAACTCGCTAACGGTTACAGTACCAACTGCCCCAAAAATTCATAAGCCACATTTTGCCTGACATTTTTCAATTTGGAGACTCTTTTTATCTTATTGATACTGATATGAATTAACCGCCACCAGTACTGTTGTGTGACACTTGCACCAACACATCACACGCAACCATGTCAGTGTTTCTGCTGTGTTGAAAATAACGTTAGCACAAGTAGCACCAGTTCAGCAGGGTTTCTGTGGTCAACAGAGTAAAGCAGAGCTAACAAACGGTAGATAACAAAAGATGGGTTAAAACCGATGCTTACTTAATGATGTGGACGTAGAGTGGAGGAAGAGTATTGGGCTCTTAATAAAGTGTCCAGTGAGTGTGTAGTTGCAAGTTTGTACCATAATTATTATAATTAATTAAGTGGAATTATTGAGAGGAATTGTTAGAGGATTAACAATGAACAATGCCTCTAACATTTTAAGAGGATTGACCCACAATTTGCATAAACCGCACCACATGTGGCAACGCGGCCGTATAGTTTCTGCATAACGTTATTGCCGGTCTGTAAAGCCATGATTGTGGAGTAGCAGGTGGGGAGTAAAGGGAGGGGGGGCACATTAAAGTGGCCAGACGTGTGGGCAGCGTTGGACCGCAGTGTGGCCGGCCTGGGCCTGGGAAATGAAGCGCTACCAGTCATTTCAAGGTCATTCCATGGTACGCTGCCTCCAGCAAACACATTTCCACCCCGGGCCGCTGACCGCCCCGTGGATGTCTTACTTTCTTGCCCCCGATAGTTTGTTCACACTCATTGCTGATGCGGAGAGCTGTCAGCCACTTCTGGCACTGTGATGGGTTTGGTGAACAGGAGCTGAAAAGTTGCTCTTGTGTGGGATTAAACGCAAAGTCAGATCTATTACAGGACATATTAAACACATCTGCAGCACATGCAGAACCATAATGTACTGTATTGTGTGAGCCGAGCCGAATGATCACAGGATTCTTATTGTTAATTAAGTGTGGAAATTTGACTATGACTATAAATAATATATTTTTATTTCAAGGTAATATTTAAAGGTCCCATATTATGGAAAAAAAACACTTTTTCTGTTCTTTGGACATCCACTTGAGTCTGTACTGCCTCTAACATTGTACGTTTGATAAAAATGATCAATTGTGTTAGCATTCATTTATGAATGTCAGAAATCGTGTGTATAAATGAGCCGTTCAGATTCCTCCCCTACTTCTACGTCACAGTAGGGGACATTTGAATAACTCCACCCTCCTATCTGAGAACCTCCACCCACCAGGTGGAACTGCTAGCGCTTCCTGATCCGCCATGTTTTCTTGCAAGTGCTAGCGTAGGAATGACAATGAAGAAGTCTCCCGGCGGAGTGTTGTGTTGAACACGTATGGCTGTATGGATGGTCTGTTAGCAGCAGCCATGTTGATTTTGTTCACGTGAGGTAAACTCTAGCTGTGCTGTCTACACTCCAGTTCTGGAGAGGGTCGTGGGCAGCAGCGGCTCATTTACATTTAGGAATACTAATGAGAAACAGCCTGTTCTGAAAGGGACTGAAATAGAGGGGTAAAAAGCAGGTGAAAATGCCTAATCTGAGAGTTATTTACAACAAACTACTTCAGAGGCACGTTTAGTGGAGCTCATAGGCCTATTTTAACTTTTTTGAAAAAATTTATGAGACCATTTTCTCTTGTATTTAAAAAAATTGTCTGCTTTCTTTGCTCATTATAAATTTTGAGCCGGTTTAAATGGCTCACCATCAGCAAATGTTTATAATTTTTTGTAGCAGTGATGTTTGATGATATCGTGAATTGAAGCGAGTGAAAGCTGTAAACCATTTCTGGATAACAAGTGACTTCAGCAGGATTGGGGGCAGTTTTCCTAGTCTTCAAATGATGGAAATCTTGAGAGATTTTGTGCTACTTTTTCATTTTTCCGACATTGCAATATATCAAATCTTTGCAGGGTATATTTTACTCAGTACAAACAATTGCACGTTGTATAGGCCCAGATCAACAATGCCGAAACATTACAACATAATAATCCATCATTCAACGCCTGGTAGGCCTATAATGGTGTTGTCATTTATCCTCAGTTCCTTGCCAGACGTTTTTATTTTAAATAGCAGTCACAATCACAGACGGATGTTACCATGCTGCTTGCTAGGTGATGGTTGTGTGTGGCTCCAGTTAGCGTGGACGCTTCATGCAATGCATCATGGTTCTGAGTGCCTAAAACACCTTTAACATCCCTTTAACTAGATAGAATTGTGTATTCATATAAATAAGCATTGGCACTCATATAGTTTGCTTCGATTCTTTTGAACTAAACTAAATATATTCCTTAAAAAAAAAAATCTAAATCACCATTATGCCACTCTTCTGTGACGACACCTTTGTGGCTTTGTGTCATAGTTTTTACAGCTCAAAGAAAGAAACTGGCCGAGAAATGTATCATAGCCTACCTAATTATACCACTAGCCTGAAACACGGCGTCCATACGTGGGACTGAATAACAGACTTCTTGTTGCCAGCAAGACTTCAACTATGGATCATATCATCATTCTGTAGGCCTTCTGCCGGGATGTCTATAAGTCATCTTTAGGAGACACCCAATTAAACCCACTCTCCCAAGTACCAGTTCTGAATATAATGGTACCATTCTTAATTGAATTTGAAGGCTCTAGGGTAGATTAATTAGCAGCTAAATAATTTACTGCATAGGCTGGCGTGAGGGCATTATGGCAATAAATCACGGTTAGTTTCGTGGAGGTAACATTTTTAAGAGCTTATTTTATTTATCTCTCCATGCAGAAGGATTGTAAGCTTTTTATGGCTTTCTTTCGATGGACTTTTCCGGGACGCGTTTTGGTGAGAAATGAGTGAACAAAAGCTGGAAAGTGCAGTCAAGTAATTAACCATAACCTGAGTGGTTTTTACCTTTTCAGTGCTCTGCCATACGATGTCTACCAGTAGCCTTTAAGGAGACATTGACCTAGCTTGAGACAATTGTCACCTTATTTCCTAGAGCCTAAATCCAATATACTAAACCAGATAACACCGGGCCCCTTCTACGTGTTGATGTCCACCATATTAAACAGAATAATTTAGAATTCTTTATATTTTATTCTTAAAACCTCCCAGTACGTCATGACACTCAGAATGCAGTAGTTGGTAAGTGAAGAGGCCTTTCATTTGTGTATTTTAATCCTCAGTATCCAGCGTTTTCATGGAAATCACATGCCTTTTATCTCTGTCTTTCTCTCTTTCTCTTGCTAGAATTCTCACTGCCAGCATATATGGGGGTGTTTATGCCTTTTAGCCACTGAGAGATGATTTAGCATATACCCACTCAGTGTTAATTCCACTTATAGTGCCAAATCTTTGCTATTCTCCTCCCGTTTTTGTTTTGTTAAGATTCTGGGAATCTCCTGTTGCATGGCCCAGTTCTATAGACTTGTTGTTTAAGTGGATTGTTTCAGTGGAACTCAAAGGGCTTTTCTGAGTTAATGACGATGTGGGCCAGAAAGAGGGAGAGTAAGAGGGCCAAGCAAGTTATATAGTAGGTACACTGTCCAGTGATTGTGGCCGAATGCCTTTATAAGTCATGTTTACTTCAACAACAATTTATGCAATTAATACTCTTAAGTAAGTCCGTTTCTAAGGGCGTGTTTACACGTATGCAGATATTTTTTTATGAATGAATATTTTTTATACGTTTGGGCCTTTCATTTACACGCAAACAGAGTTTTAGCCACCTTAAACGCATATTTTTTTAACACCCTCCAAAGTGAAGACTCTCAAAACACTGGATTCTGTGGATACATGTAAACGAAGGCCCAAACATATAAAAAAAAATATGTTTATAAAAATATCTGCATACATGTAAACAGGCCCTAGTTTCTAAGCCAGCTCATGGAAATGAAATTTTGAAGATTAACTTAGTTGTAAGTGTGGCATATGTTTAAGACTAAATGTGTTAATACACCACACACGCTGGGGTAGTTGGTAGCGTAACGGTGGTGTGTTCACAATGACGAATAATAACTCACTTTCAACTAAGTTAGTAAGTTGTCACTAAGTAAGTAAGTTCAATTGCAGCCTTAAAGTGAAATCATATTGAATATACCGTACTCATTATTTTAACTGATTTAAGTCTAGCTTCAGTTTTGTACTGCTCTCTGTAAGAAATTCAGGGATTGCTGTTTGACCTATAACTTTACTTTCTGCATGAATGTTCTGATTTATCTGTAAGATGTTAAATATCACTAGAAAAAGCCACAGTATATTGTTATTTTAATTTTACAATACTCAGAGTTACTGTTCCTGTGTGCCATATCAACACAATCCATGTATCATTCGTTCATTCGTTTTTCCACTTGAAACCAAAATCAAAAACCAAAAAAACACGTGTTTTTTCAATATTTGTTTACGAAATGTAAAAGAAAGTAACGAATAACGACTCATTTTTCGATTTCCGATTTTGGGCTCAAATCAAAAATGGATAAAACGGGAAACACACACCCTTATCCCGTTTTAGTTTTTCTAATGGTGCAAGTGGTGTGACCCGGAAGTAGCGGCTACAACACACAGAAGATTATAAAAACTATGAAAATTGAGTCGCCTTAACAATATGGCAAGGTGGTTAGGTGTCCCCAAATGCTCAGAAATGTCTGTCAAATGATTCTCTGCTCAGCACCAGCTTCAGCGAAAAAGACACACGTCTGATATAGAACTGGAAGTGGCAATAATGTATTGTAATTTTATGAGAATGGCATTCGAAGAACAAATTGGGCAAATGGTACCGTTTAAATACTGACCAGCAGTTAAAACGATCGCAAATAAATAAATAAATAAATAAATAAATAAATTCTTTTTATTTAGCACTTCTGGGTCACACCACCTTAGAGAAACCAAAAAGGAATAAGGGTGTATGTTTCCCGTTTTATCCATTTTTCATTTGAGCCCAAGATTGGAAAATCGAAGAACGAGTCATTATTCGTTACTTTTTTTTCTCTCTTCGTAAACAAATATTGAGAAAACGTGTGTTTTTTTTGTTTTTGGTTTCAAGTGGAAAAACGAATGAACGAATGATACACAGATTTAGAGGCTTTTGCCGTCTTACTTTACCCATTACTCTGATGGTTAAAACCAAAACTGGATTAGACCAATTAGAATGATTTATTCCAAATGAACCGTATTCACTCATGTGAAAAAGCTGCAGTCTCGTTGGAGAGGTCACACTCTACCGAAGGGGCCCGGTCACTCGGCAGATTATGATTAAACTGTTTACAGTCTTTCTAATTTTACAGTTTCCAATTGAATCATTTTAACTACATTATTTGTCATTGTGAACACAGCACAGCACACGGTGACCTCAGCTTTTGACCCATCCGTGAAGGAGCAGTGCAACTCTTTTGGCAGCGCCTAGGAAGCAGTGCTTAGGTACTGTACCTGGCTCATGAGTACCGTACCATACCGTACCGTACCTGGCCAACGCACTGCTTCCCGGGCGCTGCCCACTGCTGCTTCACGGATGGGTGTGGGGTATGCTGGGAAATAACTGGAAACAGAGGCGATTTTCTCTTCAGCAGGAAGAGGTTTGAAATGTTATGGGCCAGCTTTTGACCTCCAACCGCCTGCTCCCAATGAAGATGACCGACATCTTTGGCTGAGGGTTTTGAACGCAATAATTCGTCTGAAGCGGTGAACGCACGAGACGTAGAAAGCAATCACCAGGGCAACAACCAGTCCACGTAGGTTCTCCATCTTGAAACAGTCAACACAGAATCTTCTTCCTGTATTTACATTTTCGTTCACGCGCCAAACACATCTGACCAATAAGCGGAGAGGACGTTGTCGCGCGATTTTGAGTGACACATCTTGGTACGCTTGGATTTTTTCCCGTGTGAAAACAAACCGAACCAAGGAGAAAATGCTACAAGTTGACAAAATTATCAACTAATTCGGACCAGAGCAAGCGTACTAAGGTGTGAAAGCACCCTAAGGAACTTTTACTCAAAGTAAATTTTAAATGAAGTATCTTGTTTGACTTTTGGAGTACTGAAAAAGTGTGCATGAATTAGGCAAACAAATTTAGGTGTGAAGGAAATTCACACCCTCTTTTGAATGCATAAAATGTTCTGCTTAAAAAGACCTCGGCTTTAGCACTGTTTTAAGTTGTTTTCTATTCCATAGTACATCACGGGCGGCGTGGTGGGGTCCTGGGTTCAGGCCCTGGATCGGCCGTGGAGCCTTTCTGTGTGGGATTTGCGTGCTCTTCTCGTGTTTCGCGTGGGTTTCCTCCACGTACGCCAGTTTCCTCCCACAATCCAGGGCAGCCACTACTGGGTTAAGTGGTGACTCTAAATTGGTCTGTAAGGTGTGAATGTGAGCATGTGTGAGCCCTGCGGTGTGTTGGTGCATGCCCAGGGTTGGTCCCTGCCCTAAGCCTGTAAGTTCGGGGATGAGCTCGATCCCCGCAGCCTGATTGAAGTTAAGCGGTTCGAATAATGAATGAATAAATAGTACATCAATAGTACATCAAAGTTCTGTATGTTTAATACCTAATGTTAAATAAACATGGTACGATACCACTTTTTAATGTCCGATACGACACTGAAAAAAGGGAATGTGCGCTGATAAGTTAACTAAAATGAATCACATGGATTAGGCTTAATATTTTGCGTTTCCACTGAAAAGCGTGATTTTACTGTGTTAAGTCAAAACAAAGCAGCATCAAATAACCAAAGGAATAAGGACAGCAGCCTAACTCAAATGATTCATGTAGAAACAATGTCCATTATTCAATCAAGTAAATCCAATGAATCTTTTTTTTCAGTGTACCGATACTGATATTGTAAATTTGTATTGAATTGTGCATGTGCATATTTACAGATCAGCCCCATAGATCGGTCCAATGACGCCGATACCCGATCCAGCTGTTTGAGTTGTTATCGGACTGATATCTGATCCACGTATCGGATCTGTGCCGTCTTTAATGTTGACTAGCTGATATGTGCATAGTTTAGAGAGCAATGGGATCTCTTTTACTCTCTTTTACCGGGCAGTTGGTGGTGTAATGGTAGGGTGTTCGCCCCGTGATCAGAAGGTCGCAGGTTTGAATCCAGGAGCCGGTAAAGTTACCTCTGAGGTGAGCAAGATACCGTCCTCCAGCACTGCGCCCCGGGCGCTTGTTTAGCTCCCCCAGCTCCTTCACGGATGAGTTAAATGCAGAGGTCACATTTCGTTGTGGTGCACTGTGTGCTGTGCTGTGGTGCATCTGACGAAGCAAATAATCACTCACTTTCACTTTACTCTGTGCTAGAACAGCTGAAACATCTAGAACAGCTAGAACAAAGCTAAAACCAGTGACAAATTATCAGGCTGCTAAAGCTGTTGCCAAAAGGGTGTTGTCCATGATGATAAATGATTGTCAGAAACACTTACATCCATTGTTGGTCTTTGACTTAGCGTTCAGTAAGACATATTAGCAGCGACAAATGTGACGTGATAAATTCATCCTTTGATGAGGTCCTGACTCACCGAGGTCATAAACAATTCCTGCAGGGGAAAAAATTGTAGTTCAACCTTCTAATTCTTTACTGAAAACAATCCTCCATGGCTCTTTTAAATCTGGCCTCCTAATCCACCGTAATTAGTAAATACCAGTGGTACCTTTACCGGTCTGGGATTCAAACCGGTGACCTTCTGATCACAGGGTGAACACCCTAGTCGTTACGACACAATCTGTCCCACACATTGCATATTGGTGCTGGTTAAAGAGGACAAACATTGTCTCAAAAACACTTTGGCTGTCTAGAAAAAGTCTACTTTGTTGAGAATATAGATGAAATGGTGAAGTTGAAATGACCTAAAAAAAGGGGGAAATATGCATCAGGAGTGCACACAGCAATCAAGTGCGTGTCAGCTGTATTGCTGCATGTAACTCTGCACTAGGCCATAACAGCAGCGCTGCTGATGAGATTAACTGCAGCCAGTCATTTAATTGGCACTGCAATAAGCGTGTGTTCTTTTATTTTTGTAACAGCTAGAGAATGTTGCACTTGGGGCAAGTTATTGGCCAGCCCCAAGGGGATCGATAGATATATTTGGCCCTTTTAGATGTGATTGATTGGGCTTTTCATAAGCCTCTGCAGCCATCCAACCATCCCCACCTCCTGTGTGTTGTCTGGGTAGAAAAAAAAGTGGCTGTGTGTTTGTCCCAGTCACCTCCGGAAAAGGATGCGTGTTGAGTGCACCACTTGCATGAAACGGGGAAAGTTATCTTTTGAGTTGAAAAGCACGCATGGGAGGTGCTGTGGATGTGACTTCTACTGCATCAACAAATGTCTTTTTGAAAATGATATCTTTAAATGAAGTCTGATATGTGTTGAGTGAAAAACATTAGTGTTTTATATATGGTATCTGTGTTCTTTTTGCAAGAACACTCCTAACTCTGCAGAATGTATTCACAAGCAGATGTAATTATACCACCTCTCAGTACATCAGGGCATGGAAATTACTACAAGTCCCAACCACACGCTA
The DNA here is from genome assembly GCA_032718565.1 of Distichodus sexfasciatus. NCBI lineage: Eukaryota > Metazoa > Chordata > Actinopteri > Characiformes > Distichodontidae > Distichodus > Distichodus sexfasciatus. Next base: position 844,745 of record JAVGVS010000026.1, on the reverse strand, counting down.
AGGGACGACATGCGCCCTTGGAGTGGCTTCAGAGTCAACACCTGAGGCCTTTTTCACATCTCATTATACAGCACAACCTGAATTACTGGAGTCTTAGAGATTGAAGTCCCTAAGAGTGACATAAAAAGCACAAATAACACAGTAACAGCTAAAACAAAAGCAGCAGAAGTTATTTAATGCAAAATCCACACATTGAACATTGATTGTATCATTGTATCAATGGAAAAATGATTAACACATTAAAATAACATCAGTGCATCAGTGCACACAGTGCATCACAAAGAATGCGACCTCGCCATTTGAATCATTCGTTGAAGGAGCAGCTGGCAGTTTTCGTCAGCGCCTGGGGGAGCAGTGCTTAGGGATAGTACCTTGCTCATGAGTACCTCAGTGGTACCTTTACCATTGCAGGACTTGAACAGATGACCTTTCGATCACAAGGCCAACTCCCTAACCGTCGCACTACCAACTGCTCTGAAATGAGATATGTAACATGGTTATTCCTTGTTTTGTTGTTTTGTATCAAAGTGTTTTTCTTACGGTTGGTTTTCACTCTCAAGGGTTCAACAAATGTCCTTAGTCCGGCAGAAGTTTCTAAATGAAAGTCAAGTAGAGAACTCATTGATGCTTAAAATTACAAAAGGAAGGTGTGTGTAGACATAGATGCTGTGACTGCTGAAGTGCTTAGTAGTGTTTAGTGTGTTGTGTTTAGTTTGACTGGTGCACCTTTGAGTGGAAAGGAAACGTCATTGTGGCCTTAGCAATCACTGCTAGCCTGGTTACTTTTAAAAGTGGTAGTTAAAGTGGATGCATGAAGCCCTTATTTGTAACTCTCAGCATGCAAGTTTTATCTACTTCTTTTTATCAGCGGCCAAATTACTTTCACTGACGTTTTAATATTGATATTCTTGACAAATTCTGAGAATTTACGATGGAAGGTTTTTAAATTAAAAAACAAAGGCAGTTTTACTGAATAATGGTCTTGTTCAAATAAATTTGATTGTTAATCTTAATTGATATCACCATTGGGCCTAAACAAGATGTCACTCAACCTAAGTCGCTTAGCCCAGTCCTTCTAATTAGGAAATGTAAGTCTGATAAAGGTCATACAAACGTATTTGCTTATTATCAGCAAGTAATACATTTTAAACATCACTTTCCCCAAATACGGTCTCCCTACACTAATTTATATGTGGCCACTCCAGTCTTTGCCTAAACATGTGCTGACCTAGAGACGTCAGATTTGTAGCAAATCAGTGAATGCGGAAAATGCTGTTTCTGAAAAGACACTGCATCAATTCTGAAACTTCTCCAAAAGTTTTTACGTAACATAGACAAAACAAGGTAGAGGTTGAAGGCAAAGGATTTTTCTGGAGAGAATTAGCCAGAAAACCTTGTCAAGATTCTGTACGAGTTGACAGCGTAAGGCAGCTGTTTCGCATGAGAAAGACTTCCTCTCGAGCTAGGAGAAACTATTTCGACTCAAATGGCATATCAAAGACTTTAGAGCACACCCTGCATGGAGAAGATGACAAATAAAGCAGTATCGCGGCTTGATCTGGGAGAATGCTTTTTGCTGGATAATAAGACGGCATGATTGTGAACTCTTTGAGATATTCCAGTGGGATTTTACTGGGATCATCAGACATCCGTTTGTCTATAAGATGCTCCATTTTGTATTCGGTGCATATCACTTTTAGAAGATTGTAGTAGTTTCCTTACAGATTTACTTGAAAAAAATAGCATATATAAGCATAACTGGATTGCACTCTTTAAAATATTCAAAACACCAATCTCTTTACATATGTGGAAGGCCCTTAAAAGGTCTTTTTTCATTTCACAAGATGATTTTTTTTGGCCTACTATAACATTTAGGAATATATTTTACTGAATATACATGAATAGGTAGATGAAAGTGGCACACAGGCTTCCAACCAGGCTTGGACACCAAGAGGTAATGGCTTTCCAACAAAGCAAATGGATTCAAGGCAAAACCATTTTTAGAAACATCAGTTGAACAAAACAGGTTTAAAACCAGATTTTTGCATTTTGGCCCAAGATTCCTTATTTATCATGAGAATAATTTGTCTCCTTTTTAAGTACTTCATTAAACATTTTCCTTTTAGGGTTAAACATAACACATTTAAATTAGATACTTAATTGAGTAAAATGGATGTACTTGATTTTATTTCCCCAAATAGGGTACTACACGCAAACAACATATTATTGTCAAATAATACCTTGCCTATACCTATGATGCCAACATACATTTTCAGTGCCATAAAAATGTTTCATGGATTAAAAAAACAACAATATTTTGTTGATGCCACACGATCAAGAATCTTTATTCAACGGTAGCTTGTATTTAATTCACAAATTTGAATATTGAGGGAGGCATTTATACAAGTAAACTTGAGTTAAATACTTGAGTCATTGAGTTTCATATACATTGATTACCTTAAATGAAAAAGCCAAAATTATTTAATGTTAAATAGTATTAAAACTATGCATGTCATAACTACTAAATAGTTAATAATGGTCATTTATTCCATTTTATTCTATATTTTTCCTGGCATATGTTGACACTGCAGGAGTACCTCTGAATCCCCTCAAACCTCTTCTCATTACTGTAACAGTTGCTAAAAAAACACTTTGACACTTTGTGTTTGGCAGTAATTCTGTGTTTCTGACTGCTTTAAAAACACCCTCAGCTTCTGCCATTCCACCTACTCCCCTGCTTTTGTCTTTAATTCCGAGCTCCTTAATTTTCCAGCCTGCAGCGGCCAAAAGACGGATCAAAAGATGCTGCGAATATCTTCTCTTACATGATAAATGTTATTGCTCATTAATATTTGAGACACATGCAACTTTGATGACTTGTAGCTCTTGTAAGAGTCGGTAACTGTGTCATGTCTCTTCCTTTGTCTTAAAAACTGTTTCTGACACGGAAAAGGATGTTTGATAGACAGCTGATGAGAGACAAATCTGCCTTGTGTGCTCACATGTAACTAATATTAGTTCCCCAAATAATTTAGATTCTCATTAACTCTGGAATCCTGGCCGAGACATTATAATAATAATAATAATAATAATAATAATAATAATATAATAATAATAATAATACATTATTATTTCTATAAATATAATTATTTATAGGTGCCTTTCAAGGCATTTGAGGTCGCCTTACAAAAGAATACAGTCAAAAACACAATATGCAAGTTTAAAAGGTGTGTTTTAAGGCGCATTTTAAAAGTAGAAAAAGTGTCAACGAATTTTACATCATTTGTTCATTTGACATTACTGTTTAGACTAAAATAATAATCTTATTGTTTTTATCTGTGAGCCGAAATTCGCGTTGAAGCGGCGCGCACGTCTCCTTTTAGCGCGCGACGTCCGCGTGACGTCAGGAGAAGTGTGGCGCGCGAGGCGGCTGAAATAGGGCGAGCCGTTCGGGCGCGAGCCACTCGCGGCTGCAGGATGGAGCGCTCCAGCTAAAGCGCGCGGCTGCTGCACGAGCTTAACTGCATCAAAAGGCGAGCGACAAGGAGTGTAATTGGTGCGAGCGGCAGAGGGCTGAAGTTAGCGGGGGGTAATTTATTTTTGGCAGTGGGAGCAACCTGCACTGCTTTTCGCCCTGGGGCTGATTTACTCACCATTTCTGTCTCCGGTGGAATACGACAGGTAGGAATAAGGGGAGATGTGGACGGGAGCTTAACGTTAATGTGCTGCGTTACATTCCTTACAGTCTACTGGCATTTTGTAAATATCATGGAAAAGTCGATATTCCGATCGCATTATTATATATTAATCGAATAGCAATAGTTGGTTATGCATGGTAAATTGCGTTAACGGTAAAATGACCCTGACATTACATTTCTGTGTGTTAGACTTTCAGTCTGTCGGTCTCTTCAGACGTGTGTATGACTATATAACTATGTTATGAATAGTATTATGATATATTCTAAGATGAAATGGTTGCTTTATTTATAACGGTTTTCACGCCAAATGTAATATAGACGCATGAATTGTGCAGGATCTGTTTGTTATTAAATTCACCGGAGAGGAACCTGGAACAGCTCAACTTTACCACTTTAACGGGCCGTTTACTGAAAGAAAAACGCGTTTATTTGCTAACATAAGTTACCTGCCATCACTTCAGTTGAGCCACTTGGAGCTGCGCGTGCCGACCCGTGCGGAATTTGGCTTCTCGTGACGCCGCTCGCGCTCTTCACGCGTCATTCTGTCGCTTAGCGGTTCAGCGCGCGCTCGCTTACTTCTCGCCGCGCGCGTTTCCAGCGACGCTTATACGCTGAGTTTGTGCGGATGGAGCAAAACAGTTACAACCGTGTTGTTGATCTGTGATGCCGCTGTGGTGCGCGAACCGGTCCGGTGTGATTAGCTGTTTGTAAGTCGTGATGGTCGTGCGCAGGTGGAGCGGTTCGCGGTCTCATACGGTCCGTTATGGCGCAATGTGGCCGCTCTCCATGGTGCTGTAATCGAGGTGAAGATGAGAAGGAGAGGATGGACGCTTAAGGACTACATGATAGCAGATCGACTGATCTTAAACAGTACATATAAGTCAAGACTGAGAGTAACCACCACTTTTGAAGTGTTCAGTTGTATTAATTATGAAGTACTAAGTGACGTGTTGTTTTCCACATCAAGAGATAAAATGATCTTCATTCAGTAATATATTTACTTAAATGAATTAGCATTGTAGTCTTATTAAGAAGCCCCAGCACTTCCCAATTTTTAATCTTGCTTCAGGTATTTTCTATTGATACTACAGGTAGTTTTGTTTCTGCGTTTTAATTAATAGTGAGTGTTATGGCACATGGTTTTCTATCTGTCCAGACTAATAATACTAAATATATAAATGTTAAATATTCATATACTCAGTCATATCTTGGGAAGTGGATGAAGAACACCCCCATTGTTCATCCAGAAGTTACGTTCTGACAGACAGCTCTACAATTTCTCTAAATCAGGTTCTGAAAATACATGGTTATGCCTGTTATACTTGTAATGGAAGCTTACTTGTTCATTATAAACTATATAAAATTATTGTAAGCATCATAAACATGAACTGCACAATTTTCTCAGTGTGGCTTGCCTTTGCATCAATAATATTTACAGTAAACATGATTCAGATGTTAATTTATGAAGGATTACAATAACTAATGTGAAATTACCCAAATTCATCCTAGAGACAATAATAACTAATTTCCTTTAGAACATTGATATAGCTTATGAAAGCACACAATTAAATGTGCACACAGCAACTCATTCCCGCTATGATTGGAGTCATGCTCAGCTAATTCATGCTTTGATCGCTGAGATGTATTTCCCAAATTACGCTGGCATTGGAATTGAGAATGGGAGTAGTTAATGTGACTGAAATGCTTTCAGAAGATACGCTGGTTGTTTGTAAAAGAGCTGATTGCTGATTTATCACAGGCTCCTTTTGGCTTTCTTGCGGAAACTGATGCAAGCACTTAAACCCGTTTGTGCTGGTTGTCAGAAGGAGGCCAACGTCACTTCAGATTCGTCTCATCTTGATTGGATCATTTTAGGCACATCTGTTGAACTGATGGTCTGTCCTTGTTGTTTTCACTTTTAAAGACCTGTTTATTGTGTGCAGTTTCTCATTCCAGTCAGATTATGGAGAGAGAGCGGGGAAGTTTTACTCAAAAATTAATGAAATACGACATTCGGAACCTGTAATCAACGTAATCTTGCCAGTGACAGTTATTTTGATTATTCTTTAAAATGATTAGTTTTTGGAATTCTGTTAATTGTTTCACCAGTATGTGTTCATGTACTCTCTGTTAAAACATGCTACTGTGTGTATTGTCATGTGACAGTCTGCCACTACATGAATATTTCCTTTAATTACTTTATAATGATAAAAGATAGGATACATCCCAGCTTTAATAGTAGCAGCCTTGTCAGTAAACAGTGAGGGCAAACTGACAAAAATCTGCAAAAGCAAAATAGTCATTCATTAATCAAGGTAAAATGTTCAAATAATTGTGATGTTGATTTGAGGTCATGTCGCCGTGCTGGAAGAGAGAAATTTGTGTTCTGTTGTTGAATTTCTATTGTTAATGTGTTGTCCAGGATGCAGACTCATACAGGTTTGCTTCAGCACACAAACCTGCCGCAGTCTGCAAGTCCATCTTGTAGCTGTAACTGTGTCTAGAAGCTTTGTGCGGGACTAACACTGTTGTCCATTGTAATTACTGTCCCATACGTCTGCTGTTAGATGTCAGCGAGACCTGGAACTGAGATCATGAATGTTTTATTGCTTTTAGTGTTTGATTATGCAGACACAAAGTCATCACTCTTGCACCGGTTATAACATTTCTGGCTAATGAAGACTTGGTACAGTATAACTTCTGGGCCATTTGAAGTTGTTGATTTATAAAAGCGGTGTGTACGTTAATGAGAAGGTGAGTGAATGATGGCTATATTTGGGATCATTCACGGTCAAAGAAGCTGTTTTCTTTCCTGTTGTACAAACCTTGTAATTGTTCCCAAGGCCAGATATAGGAGTACAAAAATGTGCCTTCAGTGACTGTTCAGGTTTGAATGTTCAGTGGTGTAAGTCTTAGATTTGTTCCTCTGAAGGAACCAAGAGACAAGATGGTACAACTTGGACCTTTTCTTTCTGAAGGTGTAGTTGATGACCTAAAACTAGTGTTTTAGATGTTTAACTTAAATACTGACTGTTGTTGGTCTTTAGACTAGTCGTGATCTGACAGGTTTAATGTCAGGCAGAATCCTTTTTGCATTACAGTAGCATCCAATGTCTTTTACAGCAATAAAATGATTCCCAAATTAGTACTGATTTATTTGTTTCAACACAGAGTTTAACTGACAAAACTGTTAAAAATTCAAGACCAACTTTTTGTCAGCCTCCTTTCACATCTCCACACACACATATAGCACCCTCAAGCCAACCGTAACACGAATGTCATTGTTGTTTGAGTGTTGATGAATTTGACACAGGAACAGGGTATGACTTGAGAAAAACGCTATTTAGAAACGAGACAGTGACATATGTCAGCTAATGACAGTCGTTTAACGTCTGGAAGTAATTTATGAACGTCCTGTAACGACCAGTTAATGAAATTTCTATGTAAAACCTGGGCACGCAGGTCATATTTTCCCTGTGTCTACGCCTAATTCATGAACAAGTTTATGACATTTCCATGTGAAAAGCTTACACGTACGTTCAATTTATGAGACTATAAACCCTGACAGCTTAGAGCAGAGAGAAGGAGCGTTGGAAAAAGGCATCATTATCTTTTATTTTCCAGCCACGTCTTTCTCTTTTGCAGTGGGCCTCAGCCGCTGTGACATTAACCAAAGAATTATGGTTCGCAACCTTATCTTTCCAGCACATGGGCTGCAGAAATCCACTTCAGATCTACTCCAATCCGGCGAAAGGTGCATGTGTCAGTTTACGATATAAAAATTCCGGCCTGGTTAGCCGGTTAACCCGGCGGCGACGGGGAGGTGGGTGTTGGAACGGGAGCGCGTGCGCCTCTGACAGGAGCTTCCATTCCAAGCCGGCCTCTCTGCATCAACCTCACCCATACAGGCACTAAATGTGAACAACAGGGGAGCCGTCCGTGCACTGCAAAAACAATACAGAGAGCCTATCCCCATGACAGCATTGCGCTTGGTTATAAAGCCGTCAATTCAGGGAGAGGAAAAAAAATGAGAAAAGACTTTTAACGCTGGCTTGTTGTGAGGTTTGAGTAGGCTGACGTGAGACATGCAGCACTACCAAAATTCCCATCGATTTTATAAATGTTCGCACTCTTCATCTTGAGGTCTGGATTCTGTATACAAACCCCAAAGGACAGAACGCAGGAAAGTAAGGGGGAGCATATCCAATTTATTTTCAAGCAGTGCTGTCTTAAGGACTGAGGACGTGTTAAAAAATAGCACTCAGTCAGTACGCTAACTTTGTGCTTTTGATGATCATACAAACAATCATTTTCAAGCTTGATTATGTTGGGGTTCCTCTTAAAGATATGTTCCTGTCATTTTTTTTTTGAGCGTGCTTGGATGGATGAAAGCAGACCTTTAGATGTGGCAGTCACTAATAAACACCCGGAAACAACGCATTTTCTCGCTCTTTATGTTCTCTCCTGCCAAGGTGAGAAGGGGCGGTTTAGCTCTTGGCGCATCGAAGAACCGCTTTTGAAAATAATTGCTTGTGCGCTGCGGCACTGATGAAAAAACTCAACTTTAATTTCTGTTTTATTTTTCAGTGGTTTTTCAAACCGCTTTCTCACAGGGGCTGTTTTCTCTCTCTCTCTAGCGCCAGCCTTTAAAAACACACTTCACCCTGAAAGCCGTGTTGACTGAAAGAGAAATGACTGGCACGACATGGCAATACTGTTAAAAAATCGGATTTTTTTTTTTCAACTCTCAAAAGGAAACATAAATGTAAATTCACGTTTTTTCCATACATTTTCAGACATAGCCTTAAGCAACAAATAACACAGGTTTACTCATTTTTCCGTGTGGTGTGCCTCAAGTCCTCCTCTGAGCCGCCAGCCCGGCTGAGAGCCTCCTTCTCTTGGCTGTAGGCCCTGGCTTCTGAAAACTCACGAGATGCCAGACCTCTGGCGAAGGCTTAAAGCTGTGCCACAAACGAGAAACGCGCCTTCAGCCACAAAAGCCGAAGCTGTTATTGCTGCCACGTATGAAGGGAAGCGGTGGAATCGATGGCGTTGTCTCGGCGCGCTGGCTAATAACATAAACAGCACCCTGGGTCCAGACGGTTTCCGTTTCTAATCAAATCGCCATCGATTCAGCGTCGCTTGCCGAGGCTGATGGAGACGGGTCGTACTGAGGGAATATGTAATTACAATATGTTCACAGCATCATCGCAACAACCGCTCGTCATCAACGGGGAAACGATCGCCATGTCGGGAGATGTTGAGCAGACTAGCGGTCGGGAAGGTCAACGCGGGGAGCGCAGAGCAGCCACGAGACGAGCTTTAGGGGGGAAAATATTAATGTGGTTTACAGTTTTTTCAAACTAAAAAATGATTAAAAGTAACTAAGCTACAGCCAAGCTCCTGTTTTTATGTAATAATTAGCTACACTACAAGCTACAAAGTAAACTTAGCTAACTAAATCTAAGCTGTTTCATCCAGTAATCAATAATATTTAAATTTAAATTTACATTTTCACACACTGAAAGTAAGTGATTATTTGTCATTGTGAACACAGCACAGCACACAGTGCACCACAGCCATATGTGACCTCTGCCTTTGACCCATCTATGAAGGAGCAGTGGGCAGAAATATAAACGATCAGAACAATACGGAGTTAAGAGGCAGTGTGGAATGACAAATTAAAACTGACTCCGTCCTAATCTGCAAGACTTCACACCAAAAATATAAGGCTCCTAAAAGTTACTTTGGTCCCTCATTGAGGCTTTCGAAGTGTGTCATGAACCTGATGAATAACTTAAGAAAAACGGATCCAAACCAAGCGTGACGCTATACTGCTATGATAATCAGTGCACCATTAGTTTTGTTTAGCTTCAGCCTCATCATCAGGGTATTTTGTACACATCTACTATCACAAAGACGGCGCCCCACCTCTCGTCAAAAAACTTTTCTAATCTCCTCACTTTTCTCATGCCTGTTGGCTGCTGTTCAAAGGAAAGGTTTGCATGAGTCAGTTTTAAGGTTGAATCAGCTGTCGTTTAAAAAAAAAAAAAATTATCCAGCCCAACTTGATGTGCCTCAATATCTTCTTTTTTTCCCCTTTTATTGCCCACCTTTCATCTCTGAAGAATAACTGACAAACTGCATTAAAAACAACAATAAAAAAAGCCCACATGCCTGTTCTCGTCAACTGTGACTTGTTGTCGTGCAGAGGACAGCTGCAATAGCAATTATCGCCCGAGGAGAGTTGTCTCTCTCCGATAATGTTATTGAAGTGCCTGGTGCCCAGATTAATTAGTTGAGCGCTGATAAGTTTTGACAGCGCGTGTCTGTCCGTCTGGAGCCGCGTCGGACCCCGTGGCTTTGAGTGGCGGCGTGACGTTGAGACGTGTGTGTGTTTTCTCCCCGTTGACAGGCTGACACTGATGGGCGGGCTGGGCATTTGGGCACTCCCCATCCTGCTCGGAGCCTCTTTCTGTCAGGCCTACGAAGGACGGGGCGCCGTCACCGCAGCGAACGCAGCCGCAGAGGCCCTTGGGGAACGCCAGGAAGACGTAAGTACACGGTTTATGTCTCTCTTCCCTCCTCTCACTTTTCCGGTGAAAATGCTGTTGGTAAAAGGGATGTAAACACCGGAAAAGAAGATTTATTTGTTGGTTTTGATTACTGTGGCACCTCTTACTAGGCTTCATTCATCAATATTTGCTTAATTTATTTTCCTAAATTGTAATAAGCCAAGACGTTTAAATAGTACAATATTATACAACTGTATAATTTAAGAAATCTCAATAAGCGAATGTTTTTCACAAACATGCATGCAGTCAAATTTACATAAGAGTGTTCTTCAGCAGTTGTAGATTCTGCTTTTACCTAGGAACAAATCTTAAATAAGAAAACTGGTGAACGTCAGAATCTTCACAATTCCTTCTTAAGAACAGTTGGAGAATGAGACCCAGTCTCCATTATAATTACGTGTCCTTGCGGTGCTTTCCTACTTCTTCTGATATTGGATTTACACGTGCTGAAAGCTCTGATTTACATCCGGTTACATCTCTAACACAATCTAAATGGTAATAGTTGCACAAGAACACAGTCAACAAATTACATTTATCAAGCTGCTAGACTGTCAATAGGCCAAATTTCGTAGCTCTGAAATGACGCACTTACAGAATTTCCATTTGTTCTCATTTGCATCTAAACACCCATGAGACACTTTGCTCTGTCTAGATCTAGTTTCAAGGCTGCATCATCATCAGTAACAGTGTGTGTGCACGTAGGAGGCTTTTCCATAACTGCTTCTTTAACTAACACTCCACTGGCTTGGTCCGAAATCAAATCAGAAACCGATTACTGTGTGTGTAGAAATCACAATATTTAAATTGACTTCAAATTATAATTGTATTTGGAAAAGCTTCAGACTTCCTCAGGAGGTTACACTCTACAGTATGGCTCTAAACAGGGTGCTTATCCATTCGTTCGTTCATTCGTTCATTCGTTCGTTCTTCATTCATTCATTCATTCATTCTCTAAACCATTTAATCCCAATCAAGTTAACAGGGATCTGAGTCTATCCCAGAACTACGGGTATGGGGCTGGTACCAACACACTGCAAGGCACTTAAACTCACATTCACACTTATGGGGCAATTTAGAGTCACCAATCAAGCTAAACTGTGTGCTTTTGGACTGTAGGAGGAAACCAGAGCACCTGGAGAAAACTCACACGAACATGGGGAGACTTCACACCGAAAGGCCCCAGGGGGTGCTTATATATTTATTTAAATGATTCACACATAACTGCTTTCCAGGGCGGCACGGTGGCGGAGTGGTTAGCGCAGCCGACTCACAGCGAGAAGGTCTTGGGTTCGATCCCCGGGTCGGCCGTAGGGCCTTTCTGTGTGGAGTTTGCTTGCTCTCCCCGTGTTCGCGTGGGTTTCCCCCGGGTGCTCCGGTTTCCTCCCACAGTCCAAAAGCATGCACTATAGGTTAATTGGTGAGTCTAAATTAGCCCATAAGGTGTGAGTGTGACTGTGCGAGTGTGTGTGCCCTGCGGTGTGTGGGCGCCTACCTAGGGTTGGTCTCCCCGCCTTGCGCCCCTAAGTTTTCAGGATAGGTTCATGTCCCCCTGCGACCCCGACAGGGATTAAGTGGTTCGGATAATGAATGAATGAACTGCTTTCCAATAATATAACAAAAAAAACCTCAAAACTATTATTGTGTCAGAGATTTACCTAAAATTACCTAATAAACAGGCACAGGAAAAACAGATTAGTACAGGAAACTGCTGTCCATATTAATTAGACTGTAGCTGATATGTTAATGGTGAACTATAGTAATTACACACAGAGCTAAACTCAATTTAATGTTTGTCTAGCATTACTACCTTGAACACATTTTAGGTTCAGGAGGCTTTATCACAAGCAGACTTCAAGAATTTGTAAACAATATGTAATATACACTTTCATGCAGGAGGTTTTGTTAGAAGCAGACTCCCCAAGCCATGTATTTCATCCTTCTAGAACATGTTCACTCCAAACCTTTTGCCCTGAGCAGGCAGCCAATAGGGAATGAGATGAGTGGAGATATCATACCTGAAGAGGTTAACAAAGAGTTAACAAAGGGCTATGGAACACAGCAATGTAAAGTGAGAAGAAACAGTGTGTTCCTTGTATAAAACAACTAAGTACAACGTGTAAAGAACAATCGGCCTCATTAGTTATTGAGTTCAAGGAGAACGGTCAATTTCAACATCTAGCTCTACTGTGTCAGAAGCGACAAAAAGGTCAAAATTGGCGCTGCCTACACCGACTTATGCTCCTTCTAGTGTTCGCACCCTGGCGACTGTAGCGCCAACCACTTGGGGCAGGTTTTAAACATGCTTTTAGCCTATTAACATGCTCTCGTCTGTCGAACCGGCTCTAAGAGGCGTTTCGTTCGCAGCCAACACATCGCTACTTGACAGCCGACTAGTGTGAGCTTTACCGGAAGCGACGAGAGTAAACAAAGGTATGTGACTGCCTGAATAAACACTGTTTTATGCCGTTCTTTCAGAACTACTGCAGTTACATATGCACTGTGTTGTCTCGTGAGGAACTGGTAATGACTTTGAGTAAGAGGCTAAAAGCATTAAAGGCTGCACAAGTGATTGGCGTTACAGTCGCCAGCGTGCCAACAGGGTGTGAAACTGACCTTTAAGACATTCAAATAGTATATTATACAACAGTAGAAGTGGGTGGTGGTCTAGTGGTAAAAGCACTCACCTCTGGACCAAGAGGTCATGGCTTCAAATTCTACCTCCAGCACTACTATCATCAGGTCCCTGAGCAAGACCCTTAGCCCCAAGTAGATCCCGGGAGACTGTCCCTGAAATTAGGAAAAGAAAGTCGCTCCAGATAAGAGCTTCTCGTAAATTCATACGTGTAAATTTAAGACCCGAACAAGCTAATAGTTTAATGCATTCAACACATTCCGCAGTTAGAGATTATGTTCTTACCTAAGAAACAAATATTAAATAAGAAAAACATTGATAAGTCTTTGTGCAAAATGGCTTAAGTGGGTGTTACGAACACATTTCTTCGTAGATGAGTAAAACCCAGTGTGCAGCAGTTCACTTTAAGAAGACATGGTGCTATTTGACTCGTTACTATTTTTTATTCCCGTCTGAGTTTTTGCTTTCATTTTCTACACACAAACTTTACATTTCAGCCATGACTGTTCTCAGGCCTGAACCCGATCCAGCCTGCTTAAGCATGCACAGGCATTAAAGGCGGGGAAAGAATTAGATTTTCTGCTGCGCCCAACCAATCCGCACAAACCCTCCGTCTTCTTGAAATCAATTGTCCCGTGGACCTGTGAAGAAAACAGAGACTTGTTTTTTCTTCTTTTTTTTTCTTCATCCCTCCTCACAGTTGTTTCCTCCAACCCCCCCTCCCTTTTCAATTCTTTGTGCAATTAAGCATGAACCCCTCCGGTCTGTTTTCAGTCTGTATTGCCCACGGGGTGCCAAGTTGGCAGCGTTGTGGGGGAATGTCGTGGCTTTCCATGCCTGCTCCTGCATACCTTAATCCCACCGTGCAAACAGATTCCGGGGCTCCACCGCCAGCCGGGCCCCGTCCCGCTGCGCGTGGCAGAGCCGTCGGCTGGCGCGGGAGGTTCGAACCCTGCGGAGAACGGGAGCGAATCAAGGTGGAAGCCTTCGCGCAGGCAAATTGGCTCTGCTGGCTTCCCGGAGTAGAGAAAGACATTTGAAATAACATTTTACTTGAACTCAAAGTTAGTTTTTTAGCGAGGATCAAAGAGAGCCCTGCACTTAAAAAGCTCCAACTCCTGAAATGACTGAAAGTTCATGAGAAACTTACTCATTAGCAACATCAGCTCTGTGATTAGCCCTGTCTTTTTATTTGTACTAATACATTTAACTCCTACATACAATGTAATTGCCTTTTTTCTTTTATATGTGTATTCTCTTTAAATTAATGTAGAATTCACTTTTTGGGACATCTCTTCATTTTAGTGTTGATACAGAATGCTTAAGAAAGTCCACATAAAACCTGCAAATTAGTATTTATTTGTTTTTTTTTTGTGTCAGTCGTGTTCAACAGAGCAACATTTATTTTTAGCTGTGGTTACTGTTTGCAGGGGTTTTCAAGCAGTGGCAATGAAAGTGACAGTGAGTGATTATTTTGTCATTGTCAACACCACAACACAGTGCGCATGCACCGCTACAAACCTCTGCATTTGACCCATCTGTGAAGGAGCAGTGGACAGCTGACTTGAGCAGCACCCAGGGAGCAGTGCTTGGGGACGGTACCTTGCTCAGTGGTACCTTTACCGGTCTGGGATTCGTACCGACGACCTTCCGATCACGGGGCGAACACCCTAACCGTTAAACCACCATCTGCCCCAATGCAGGTGGTCCGTGACGTGCAATCCAGTTTCCCTACTGAATTTTTATTTATTTTTCAAAACATTTTCAAATGATGGGCATCTTAATGAATAATACATTTAATGCAAACATCTAAAAAAATCATAGAAAAAAAAACTCCCCCCCCACTCACACACTCACACTCGGGCACACGGTGGGCCGTATCCTACTGCTTATTGTGAATGGTGGTCCCAGAGACAGAACCAGTTGAAAACCCCTGCTGTATGGAATATACTGTAGATTTGTAGGGTTATGACATTGGATTGTGATTGGCTTTATTGCATTTATATTTCACAGAAGGCCAGTGTCACCGCACACATGCAAAAGGTAAAATTGATTTGTTATTTGTACTGTTTTTTCTGATTTCAAAAGGTTACTTACCCTAAAATTCATGAATAATATGTGTAATAAAAATATGTGTAATTAACAAATATGAGTGTAGCTTAAAGTTTAATGTCTCCAGGTTTGAAGCGTACTGCGGTTTGCTTAACATTTATACCATTAGCACAGCCATATGTCGTTACTTTGTGTTGGTTTAACACAAATGGATCATCAGCCAGTAAAGACTACAGTAATATCAGCAGTACAAACCCCTTTAACTGTATTTGCAGAGCATTTAAAGTCCAGTACAAACTGAAGTAAGCCTGTCACAGAGCAGCTTCCTCACTAATTAGGATTAGGAAAGTGTGTTTGACCTCGGCGAGTGTGGTCTGAATTCTCCAAGACGCAGAACCGAACCATGGTCTCCTTTCTAACGAACACACCACTGAGCAAATGCTATTAAAAGGAATTGCAGCATTCACACACCGCTGCATCTAGGTACACGTGCTATAAACCGTCTGACTTAAAGAAGCACATTCCGAAGAAAAGGCTATTTCTCATGGACCGTGTGTAGTTCCAGTGTCTTACAGGGAAAGATTGAGTTGTTTCAGTTGCCATTATGCAAGCCGGCTTCTGTTGAAGAAGGGACTGGGGGACATGGGGAGAGGGTCACATTGCAGTGTTCTTACAGAGATCGCCATCATGTGCTTTGATGCAGAGTCAGTCAGGAAGTCGGTTGCGACAGCAGTTCAGGTACTGCTTAAGATCTGCTTTAGCAAATTGCAAAAAACAGTATACATCAGGATTTAAAGCAGTTTGTTGGGAGTATGTGGTTTGATGAGGTCTAAGCTGACCGCGCTTTTGCGTTTTGACACTAAAACCAGCTTGAAGGGTTCATGGTTTCTTTATTTGTCGCATACATAGTTATACAAATAAAACATGTAGTGAAATGTACCATAAACCGTCCTCAGACTGCACGAATGAAAAGATAGAAATTTGAAAATAGAAGGTAACAAGAGGTTAAGGAGAATAAATCTCACAATAAACAAAAAAACCTGTAAGAATAAAAAATATAGAAAGTGTTCTTAAAATGCAACTGAAGCAAAAATGGGAATTTATGGCCCAGTTTAGTCACAAACTAAAACCATCTTGCTGCTTTTTCAGTAAGGCTAAGTAGGACTGGGTAATTAATCGAAAATAAATAAAAATGGACATTCAGAACGTCTAAGTGACAGAATCTTGCCTGTGTCAGTTATTCTTGAAATACTGTTAATACTTAAAAAAATGATACACCTTTATATACACCTTTCCCTGGTGTATATTCATATACTGTCCTCTTAAAAACACTACCGTGTGTGTTGTCACATGACTGTCCAGCGTCCAGTTTGTAATACTTCTATTATATCTGACTTTGGGTCACGTTCATCAATATTTACTTTTTTTCCCTGCTAAAACTTCATTCATTCATTTTCCGAACCGCTGTAATCCCAACTGGGGTCGCGGAGGGACCGGAGCCCATCCTGGCAACTTTCAGGCGCAAGTCGGGGAAAAACACTGGGCAGGCGCAACACACCGCAGGGCACGCACACTCACACCTTAAGGGCCAATTTAGAGTTGCCAATTAACCTATAACGCATGCCTTTGGACTGTGGGAGCAAACCAGAGCACCCGGAGGAAACCCACGCAAACAGGGGGAGAGCATCCAAACTCCACAAAAAAAGACCCTACGGCCGTCCCCGGGGTTCGAACCCAGGACCTTCTTGCTGTGAGGCGGCAGCTCTAACCAGCTCTATTTATTACATGAAAACTATATTAAAACATTTTAAAATATTTTCTCTTGTATCCATAAAGACATTTAACTAGTGGAATATTACACAACTGAAGAATTGAAGAAAAGCTAATATTTTGCACAAACAGGCATGCAAATAAAATTTTCATGTGATTGCTCTTCACTGTTTGTAGATTCCATCCTTACCTAAGAACAAATCTCAAACAATAAAACATGTCACAATCGTTGTAAAAAATGTGTTTAGGTTTTACAAAAAAATCCTTCTTAAGAACGCTTGGTGAATGAGGCCCAGTCTTAATGTGAGAACTACAAAAGTCCAATTTAAAGTTGAGTCGAGGGCGAATATTTAGTGTGTAATTGGTTTTTTTTCTCTGTAACATGCCCGATGTGCGACATGAATCTGGAAGTAGGTGTGCGGAGGGATTGTTAGCCTAAGAACGCGCTAGATGTGGGCATTAGCAGGGAGCAGACGTCCTCAGCTCCTGACCCTCGGTGCCCTTCCACTGCGGGGGTGATTAGCACTTTAATTAGGGGAATATCTGCACATTTAAAAAGCCTCTTCAGCCCAGCAGTGGAACGTCTTTGTCTCACTCCATCTCCTGAGCAGACGCGTCCAAAATTACAGTTAATCAGAAAATACTTAGGGGACCAATCGTGACTGTAACTAGGCCCGCAGCAGGCGGCGATCAACCCAGCTAAGGATGTGCTTTAAATCCCCAAACGTGAGATTCTCACAAGCCATCGGTCGTGCATTTTTTGGCCACAGTCGTCTTTGTAACTTTGTGCTTTGAGTCCGGATTTGTGGTTGTAGTGCAGTTGCTTGCTTTTATTATCCTTCGTAATACAGGATCCCAAATGATCTCATTAACTGTCTCACCATTAGCTTTAGTGAACGTTGTTGGATCTAAATATTAGATCTCATCTGGACCAGGCAGCTACCTTTGTATGTGAGAATGGGAACATAAGAACAGGAAGCAAATTTAAAAGACTTTTCTTCAACCTTCTCCCGAATAATGCAATGCCAAATAATCGTACAGTGTCCCCTTTGTGCAGTTAACGATGATTGACAATGAATCCATATCTACATTTAGCACTGAATGTTTCAGCGAGACTTAACAATAAAAGACACGGCCACTTCCTCTGCTGTATGCCAGTTATTTTTGCTCGATAGGCCGCAGTCAGCATGTAACGATTTTTCAATTAAGGACTGTATTCTGTCCTTTCCACATTATAATCCGTTGCCAAATGACCCTGTTAACGGATTGCTCTTTAGTTGCGAAGAATGAGAGCTTGTGATGGTGATTGTTGCGTCACGACAAAAAGCATTTTCTTGCAGTAACCACACTTTAGGCTGTGTTCAGTCAATCATTACACCGCATGTCAAGACTTAAGTGCAGAATAAAGTAGAGCTAAAGCTGGCAGCTTCAGTTCAGGCCGAGATGGCAAAAAGCTGGAAGGTTGTTTTTGGGGGTGAAGAACAGCAGGTCACTCCGAAAAGACTTTTACTTGATTTTTTTTGTGCGGAAGATTTCAAATTTGGCTCTATAGCCGATGTCAGGTTTGCTTTAATAGGAACAAAAATGATTTATATATGCAAATAATATTTGATTTTATATTTTCATCCCCAAAGCCAATAAGAAACACAAGCTAATGGCCACCAGATTAGCCTTAAATATATATGAGACTGACGTCCATCACGTGTCTATCCAAATCTTTGGCCATTTTATGTACCCGACCTTTCAATGTCGGATAAACAAACCGAGCCAACTGCAGTTTTTTGAATGAATCCTGTGGAATGTGCCTAATTGGCCGTCTGCATCCTCGGTGGTCAAAGCAACACTCCTGACCTACTGTTAATGAACACGCAGATACCCAAGCTGCCGCTTAATGCGGTTTGTGAAAGATCACCAGTGTCATTTCAAAGAGAAAAGCATGAAAGGAGCCTGACAACAGAAAAATGCGGTTGTTGATACAAGACCAAGATGTTGCTGTGTCCCGCGTGTAATGGCCAGGGTAATGAGATCCAATCAAAAAAAACGATCAAAAGTGGATTTCTTTTTCTTACACATTTCCGCACAAAGGGGCACAAAGAGCATTAACATCCTCCCTAACAATACTGCACAGCTTTTCTTCTTCTCACCTCTTTATCTACACTCTACACAGGCTTATTAGAAGGTGCGGCTGACTTGAAGACTCAAGACTCTAATCTCTCTTACCGTGAGATGAGGCTCATGCTACACTGATAGCTGATATGCTGACTGTTGTACCACTATGCTTCATTCAATATTAATATGTAAATCTAAGATTTACGTTCCATCACACTTGGCAGACGCTTTTATCCACAGTGAGTGATTGTCATCGTGAACACACAGCAAAATGTTACCTCTGCATTTGCCCCATCCGTGAAGGAGCAGTGGGCAGCTGACATGAGAAGCGTCTGGGGAGCAGTGCTTGGAGACGGTACCTTGCTCATCAGTACCTGATTAAAGCAAGACATTTGTGACCCTCCACGGCAAAACGACCGTTTATGTTGCGTGGGGTAAAATTTTGAAACAGTGGAAGGTCTGTACTGTGCTGTTGTGAATAAATTTCGCTGAAAAATATACCCTTTCCATCCTAAAAACATGACTTTCTTGAGGTGAGGAATTCAATTCCAGCAGAATGGTAAAAGTTTCTGTTTTGACTGCTCTACTTCAATATTTATGGTAAATCCACTCGTTGACTAGCGTGAAGATATTTCTCCGGAATCCATCCCGTCTCCCGAGTTCAGTTAACCTAACGCATGTGAATGCAGCGTAGGCTACCGTAAATAAAAACATAGCCGCGACCGCACCAAGCGTCTGTGAGTGCTGCGGCGATAGTCAACTTCAAAGGCAAATTTCTCCGTTTCTCACTTGGCGTGACAGGAGAAACCCGACTCATTTGAATGTTGATATCTCAGTCATATGTCGTCCGATTCATTCAATATAAGTATCGTTTTGAAGGTTGATTTATGCCCTTTCATGAAAACATAATAACTCAACTTTTGAAAATTTGCGACAAGCGACTGGTTTTGCCGTGGAGGGTCACATTTGTGTTCAGGGGTTAAAGCCTAGTTAATTGGGGTGCAGTTAGTTTGAATTCACCTGGTCTCATTCACCAAACGTTCTTTAGGAGAAATTTGTTCTTAAAACACACTCATGCAGTTTGGCATTCGCCAGCGTTTATATGAGATTAATTCTTAATAACAGAATCTACATATGCTGAGAGATCCATTGTATGTATATTTGTGCAGAACATTAGCTTATTGGGCTTTCTTCAATTTTACAATATTATACCGTTTAAAAGAAAATACTTTGACCTTCGTTCATTCATTCATTCATTATCCGAGACGCTGAATCCCAACTGGGGTCGCCATTGGGGGCGGAGCCTATCCTGGAAACTTATGGGCGCAAGGTGGGGAACAACCCTGGGCAGGTGCCAAAACACCGTAGGGCACACACACTTACAAAATCACACACACACATTCACACCTTACGGGTCAATTTAGATTCACCAATTAACCTATAACGCATGCCTTTGGACTGTGGGAGGAAACCGGAGCGCCCGGAGGAAACCCACACGAGCAGCATGCAAACTCCACACAGAAAGGCACCACGGCCGACCGATGATCGAACCCAGGACCTTCTTGCTGTGAGGCGGCAGCGCTAACCACTGAGCCAGTTTGTGTGTGTGTATGCATACAGTCTCATGCCCTTTGATAGAGATTAGTGAGGTGCTAAGCTGTGCAAATTAAGAACAACTAATACACACTTTCACTTTAGTAGGACAACAGGATTCATCGTTCTAAGAGCGAGTTCGGCAGTTTAGGAGGCTTTTCTGACAAACATTGTTAGAAACAAATTTAAGAAAACATCTTGGTGAAAGAGGCTTATTGTCTGCTACATTATTGTCTTAAAGAGCCCTCTTTAAAGGTAATGTCAGACAAACCACTCCATATCGCTCTCGTTTCTCCATTAACCCATTAGCGTGATGGCCATTTTCACTCCTAGACTTCGTGCTCTTCCCACATTTCAGCTCAGCTCCTCGGCCGTGATGGGACACGCGTCCACAATTAGGAAGCACAGATGGCGGGACGAGGCAAGATTTGACTTGGCCTGCGTGTCTGCAATCACCCATTCACTCAGCCGTGCTCGCTGTTCCTCCCAAAGCCCCGGGGAGGGTGAGCGACTTCTCTCAACGCGCCGGCCAAAAAGCAGCCACCCCACATATGCTTTAGCCATCAGGCACTTTGCAGATTCGGCCTTACCGGGCAGATGGGGGGCTGTCTGTGTCAGAGGGCCTGCTTACTTTGGACCCAGTTTTAACTGAGACAGCCACTAAACTACACACACACACACACACACACACACGTACAAATGCAAACTTACAGGCATGCAAGAGTTTATTCTTTTGAACACTCTATGGCTGAGCAAATGACAGCATTTTTTGAAACTAAAATTCACCGTTTAGAAACCAATGCATAAAAGTGTAATTAATCAATAACAAGCCTAAATGTTTAATACATAAAGTACTGTAAAACGTGTGTATATATATATGTGACCCTCCACGGCAAAACCAGTCGCTTGTCGCAACAGAGGATTCGGAGAAAAACGACCGTTTATGTTGCGTTTATGAGGTGAGGAATTCAATTCCAGCAGAATGTTAAAAGTTTCTGTTTTGCCCGCTCTACTTCAATGTTTACGGTAAATCCACTGGTTGACTAGCGAGTCTCCTGAGTTCAGTTAACCTAACGCAGGTAGGCTGTCCGTGTGACTGTGAATGCAGCCTAGGCTACCGTAAATGCAAACGTAGCTGCGACCGCACCAAGCGTCTGTGAGTGCTACGTCGATAGTCACAGGAGACAGGCATGACAGGAGAAACCCGACTCCTTTGAATGTTGATATCTCAGTCATATGTCGTCCGATTCATTCGATATAGGTATCGTTTTGAAGGTTGATTTAAGCCCTTCCATGAAAACATAATAACTCAATTTTGAAAATTTGCAACAAGCGACTGGTTTTGCTGTGGAGGGCCACATATTTTCTTCAGTTCTACCATTGTATATTGTTATACTGTTTAAATGAAAAATAAGAAAAACAATGGTGAATGAGGCCCAACGTGTTTGACTCGTTTTATGTCGAAAAGATCAGAAGCTTTGCATCTGCCTTTGCCTTTGGTAAGATACTGATCTAAAAGTCTCCCACCCTTCCCAACAAAGACGAGGTATTACTGTACATCTGTTCTGGTCTGGTCAAAGCAGTAGACATTTTTAGTTTGTTACTCGCCAATTATTAAATTATCGATAAAATCGAGTGCAGACGGAAGTGTCACGAACTTCTGACATCACCAGTTTTATGCAATTTCTTCCACTCACCTGACCTCTCCCTTCTTTCTTTTGCAGCTACATGGAGCAGCTGAGAGAAAAGCCAGCCAAAGTAAGTGAAACTTCTTTCCTTAATTGACTCGCGCACTTCACTTGTGTGTTCAGACAGATTCTCTGATTATCAGTGTCCCACATTGAGAGCTGTCAGCCTGCTGTCAAGTCTTATCTCTCTTGGTTTATTTCTCTTTCTTATTCTGGCGGTGTCTTGATTCCTCTGGTAGACGACATGAAGAATTTATACACATACGCAGCCACATACATACGCAATCACGTTCTTGGGTGTTTGCCCTTCATAAGAAGCAGTCGTTCTGTATTCTTTTTACATCGTGTCAAATCTTAACTGCATGTGCTATCACGGTTAATTGTAATGAAACAGGCTTGAGAGGTGTTGGCTGTCTCGTATGGTACATGTCAGATTTCCAGCATGTTCTGTTCACGCCGGGTCTCTATTTGTACACCCGGCTTTGCAGATTTCTGGCGACTGACAGCAGTTGCTTGCGCAGCTTGTTTTCGACGCGGCACGACCTAAAAATACTGCAGCATATGGCTGGGCCATTTCAGGTAGGCTTCGTTTGCGAGAAACGTTCCCGGTGCTGGTTTCGTTCATTTATGTTGCGTGCAAATGATTGTCAGCGAGCCGACAAGCGCAGCCGAAGGCGTTTAGGCGTAGCCTTTGGCGTTGCCTTTCTCGTCTTCTTGTTCTTCTTCTGGTTTGCTGCAGCCTACTTTTAAACGGTAGCTTTTCAAACTAGAAGCTGCTTCTGATTAAAGGTAGCTAAGCTACTATTTCACAGCCCAGGTTATTGCTGCCATCTTGTCCAAGGTGAACTCCATCATCCGACTCCATCATGCAGCTGCCAAGAAAGTGCGTCAAGGATGCATGGTAGCCTTTCAGATGCCACTTCTGCCAAATCAAGAACCAAGCTAGTTGAAGCTTTGACGATCTAGTGTTTTCTCATTCTACTTTGCTATTTGTAAGAAAAAGCTGTTTGTTATTTTTAAAGCTACAGCATTTTTTATAGTAGTTCCGCTAGTAATAGGCTACTGAAAATAGTTAGTTAAGTTAGTAAAGTCACAACTTATAGTTAGCTACTCCTCAAAACTGGCCTTTAGAAGAAATGGGTTCTTAAAACCCACTTACGCAGATTTTACATCGATCATGACGTTCATCAATGTTGTTGTATATAAGATTCTGTTCTTAGGTAAGTTATTAATTCTACAATTATATTATATTATACTATTCAAATGTTAACATTTATCATTATCAGGACAAACTTGCGAACAATTTAGGAACATCATGGCTCCGATCTCACTAAATCCAGCAGAAAAACTGAGATCACTCTGTTTACCGTTGATTCAATTTCCTCAAATCCCACAGCTGTCCGCGGAGTAAAGCAAAATGCTCGACTTGGACTGCCAGCCAAATATAGCAGATCTAAAGCCTAAACTGCCACAGGTAAGGGAAGGTGCTTTAGGAGAGCTTTAAAAAACAGAAGTGTTTTCCTTCTTTTCTCGAGCAGAGAAACCGCTGGGCTTCATCAGTGTTCCTAAAATATACAAATGGTCTGCTAATTTCTCTCCTGGGACTAATTATTCACTGTCTGTGCACTTACTTTACAAGCATCACACAACAAGCAGCACATTTCTCCCCACATGCTGTCTCAAACGAAGATCACGTGTGTTCATGTGTGTATATATATATGTGTGTGTGTGTGTGTGTGTTTGTGTGTGTGTGTGTGTGTTCCTGTAGCAAACTGCTATCTCTATCTCTCTCCCTCTCCTGCACTTTATATTGTCATCTCTCCGCCTCTACTTTCCAGACGACAGCATTAATCAAAGCGTCCCACTTTTTTCTATCCAACCCCTCCCCCCCCCCCCCCCCCACACTCATACAATCTTTTTCCCCTTCCCACAAAAAGATGCCCGTCTTGCCTACGCAAATGGCAGCGCGTCGAGCCTTCGTCCCAAACAAACAGCGCGTGCTGAGCGAAAAGGTCGGCCGGGAGGCGTCCCGAGTGGCGGGAAGGGAGGAGCGTTTGGGAGAAAGCTTCCTTTTGTGGCCCGACGCAAAGCGCAATTAAATCTTCGCCCGAGCGCCGTGATTAATTTGGCCCCGGGTTGGTACGGGAGGCTTAATAAGGGGTTCGTTACCGCCGCAAATGAAACAATAGCGCAAGGCAAAACCCGGTTAAGCGGCCCTGTGGTTCATTTAGGCGGTAATTGGGAGGGAATTAGATAGGGCAGAGCTGCCAGTGGGGCTTCGGAACGAGCGCTAAGCGACTGAGCCGGAGCTGGCAGGAAGGGAGTTGGGGGCACAGGGGGACGGAGGGAAGTCTGGAGGAGATGGAGAAGTTTGCAGAGTCATGGTAAAGGGTAGGAAGAGGGAAAGTCACTAGACCTTAGAGATGCATTTCCGCAAGAAAATGCTAGTGTTGCGATGTGAAAACTGGCTTTGATTAAAATGTATTGAAGTGAATGAGGGAAGAACGAGGGATGATAAAAGCAAGAAAAAGACGAGTGCGGGACAAAACAGATTGCGTTGTGTGTTCAGTGAGGTGGCCTGAGGTGGCATGAGAATCGTGTTGACTGTCGCAGGTGAAGGAAAGCTTTCGAGTCCTGAAAGAAGCCCTTGTATTCTTAATAGGAGAAAATGAGTGGATTCTTAATGGGAAAATAAACGACTGAAAAAATGATGAAAAAAATGAATGCAGGTCATGAGGCTTACACATGTGCAGAGAGGTCCATGGGTCCATGCAGTAACACATCGAAATTTGAACTCCATGTCAATCTATGGGGAAAAAAACAGACGAAAAAATGGACAGAATTCGCGAACGAGTGTATGTATATAAAACGTACAGTATATGCAAGCATATTTTAGAGTTGGAACCAAGTTTCTAGCACAACTACTACACAACAACAACTATTGCTCACTGCAATCACATAATGATAACAATGTTACATAGTATAGTCTTCTGCAAAGAAATGGATTAACTTTTATTGTCATGAATGACACTAAAACCGATGGAGGTCTGGCTGCAGTCCTTAAACCTTGTTAGTCTTAAGCAGCTTGCCACTTTACCTGCATTTAGAGGGATGTAAGTGATGAAGTGATTGCATAATAGCAGAGCTGGCGCGAGTTGTCTACGACACTGAAAAAGACCCAAGACTTTAAATGCACGAGAGCACTTCAAATCATCAGAAAGCAAATGAAGGTGTTTTGTACACTGTGCAATGTTTCAACCTAATGAAGAGAACAAAAACAGGAAGACGGACCCCCAGTACGACCCACCCTTAATTATTGTCGTGATTTGGAGAATTTTAATATTGTTTGTCCTTATAGCAGCAAAATACACTCCATACAGAGCCATAAATCATTTACCTGCTATGTTGTTGAAAGTGAACGTGAGTGATTATTTGTCATTATGAACACACCGCAGCACAGCACAAAGTGCACCACAACGAAATGTGATCTCTGCATTTGACCCATCGGTGAAGGAGCAGTGGGCAGCGAACAAGCGCCCGGGAAGCAGCGCAGGGGGATGTTACCTTGCTCACGAGTAGCTCAGTGTTAACATTACCGGCCGTGCATTTCTCATCACACGGCGAACACCCTGCCGTTATACCACCGACTCCACCAACTGCACTGAAAATGTTTAGACTAGAGTCTGGTCTTATTTTGACGTTGATTAATAGTGCCTGTATGTGTGTGTGTGGGTATTTATGGCGTTGTGGGAACCTTTTTGTCTCGTTTTTTTGGGGCTTTGTGGGGACATTTGTATTGACTTTATAGAAAATGTGCTTGTTTTATTTGAGAAATTAAAAGAGGTAAAAGATGTGCTTTTGGTTACTGAGGTTAAGATTATGGTTACGGTTGGGTGTACAGTAGGTGTACAATTATATACATCTAGTCATTATGGGAGTCTATGAAAGACCTCACAAAGATAGAATACGCGACTGTGTGTGTGTGTGTGTTTCTAACATTTGGATGGATAATTATACTCATTATAATCGAAGGTGTAAGTAACATAGTAAAATATTATTGTAATTACTAATTGGGCAGTTGGAAGCGTAACAGAGTTGGGGAGTTGGCCCCGCAATTGAAAGGTCGCTGGTTTGAATCTCAGACCATTAAAGGTACCATTGAGGTACTCGTGAAGTAAGGTACTGTCCCCAAGTACTGCTCCCTGGGTGCTGCCCATGTCAGCCGCCCACTCACTGCACATTCACGGATGGGTCAAATGCAGAGGTCACATTTCGTTGTGCTGCACTGTGTGCTGTGCTGTGTTCACAATGACAGGTAATCACTCAATTAATTACTAGTATTTAATTAACAGAAAAATAGTTGTCTGCTGGATAATATCATATTCTTGTTCATGAGAATAGTTTGCTATTTGTAATGGTCTTTAAAGTCAGCGCTGGAGAAAAACCTTGTGGCTCTTCCCGTTCACCACTACAGAAAGCAGAACCTGACCTTTTAGCTGCTCATTTCTACAGCAGTTATACCAGCAGCTGAAGACTTGATTTCCCCAAGACACAAACTCTTCAACATTACACAGCTGAAAAGCTCCAAAACTATGCAGTCATCAATATACATGCGGTTTCAGTGAGCACGATGTGCCGTTAATCTCCATTAGCCGCTTCAGGGGAAACCG
Organism: Distichodus sexfasciatus; assembly: GCA_032718565.1. Taxonomy (NCBI): domain Eukaryota; kingdom Metazoa; phylum Chordata; class Actinopteri; order Characiformes; family Distichodontidae; genus Distichodus; species Distichodus sexfasciatus. The sequence goes on along the minus strand of JAVGVS010000026.1, from coordinate 817,958 downwards.
AGCTTCCAAAAAGCTTCCCCGAGACAGGAAAATGATCTGAAATGTAATGTTAAGTGTCACTCAAAGTTCACTCTAATTCAGCCTGAAAGCTGTAACTAAAATTAACCGCAATTATCGTCCCGGTGCCAGTACTTGTTGACTTTTTGAGCCGTAATTGACTTATGTAGCTGTTTGCAGAATGTTAGCTTCTCAGAGTAAGTTGGAGATGCGTCCTCCTGTCTTGACAACGTGATTGTGGGTTGCTCTGAGTGGTCATCCACTTCAAAACCTCTCCAGCAGGCTAAAGGGGATGGATTTAGCAGATAAATATCTAGAGTAGTTCTGTTTTGTCACTTATAACAAGATATGGCAGGATACCACTTTTTTTATGCCCGATATGATACCGATATTGTAAAATTGTAAGTCTTTTTTAAACAGAAAACAGAAAATAATGCTTGACTGAGTTTATTCTGCTATGCTTAAGGAAATACTTGACTTAAATACTGTTTAACTAAAACAATGTAATAATTACACACCCATATGTATATACTAAATTATTTATTGTTAAAATAACATCTCAAAAATGTTCTGTTTAAACACAGTTCTGTAATTTTGTGATGGTCCCTAATCTTGCAGCGTTAAAAGCATCAGGAACACAGAAATTGCGAGTGAGAGCTGGTGTTGTTAAGGAAATTAAACAGTATAATCATGTGATTTGCTTTGTGGTTGTAATGTGTTGTGTTGCTTGTTCTGCTCATTGTCATATTAGTGTGAATATCGAAAAATAATCCAGCTTTACCGCAGTACCACTTCCCATGCATAATGAATTATGCGTGCACGCATAGGCAAACAGAAAAAAACGTACAGCTCGTCTCCACAGATCGGCCCAGTACCACAGATACCCAGCTATTTGAGTTGTTACCAGACCAATATCCGCGCCACGTATCGGAACGGTGCCATGTCCACTTACAAGCTGTGTTCAGGAAGCTACTTTTAAACGGTAGAGAATAAGTAGCTAACTACATCCAAGCTATTTCACAGCCATGGATTCTTTCTTCCATTCTTGCCAAGATGGACTCCATCTTGCAGCTGCCAAAACCACGCTGTGATGCACAGTAGCCTACGAGATGCCACCAATCAGAAACAAGCTTTGCCATGCTTCATCCCTATTTAAAAAAAAACAAATATAGTTACTTTTAAAAGTACAGCATTTTAAATGCAGTTCCCCTACTGATAAGCTACTGAAAAATAGTTTAGTTAGTAATCACTACTTGTGGTCCTCAAGACTGTGTATTAATGCGTTTGATATCCAGAATAAACGGTTGAGACGAACAGAGAATGTGATTTGTGTCGCCTTTTTGCAAATAGTGCTTACTGGACGAACTTGAGGTCGCGAGGTGAGCTATTAAGGACATGGACTTTACGGCTTAAAGCAGGGAGCCCTGCCAACATCGGAGGCTATTGTCAGACATTACAGCGCAATGTCACTTATAAGTCACTGTCATCGCAGCCGAGCGTAAATCCCTGGAGATGTATAATTTCATTATGCCAAGGCCCAATAAAGTACCCACCGTGTACAGTCCATAAAATACAGCAGCCGAAATCAGTGAGCCATCAGAAAGTTAATCAAAATGTTAAATTACGACTGCCGAGGGGGAACGTACCCCCACCGCCGCCTCATGGGGCTTGTATGAACAACCGTAACACTCGCAGGTCCCTCGGAGGCGGCAAAGCAGCATTTCCATTTATTGTCGTTCAACGCGAAAGAGAGATGAGTTTTGATATGCTGTACTGTTAGCAGGTTCATCCTTGAAAAGGGTCTTGTTTAAAGTTTTGTTTCAAAGCGAGTGTGTACATGGAGTGAGTTTTACTTTAGGGTCATTTCAACTGCGGGGCCTGAGAACATGCATTATGTTGTTAAAATGGTTAATAAATCTACTAATTAAAAGTAGTTCTTGGATGAATGATATCCAATTATGGCTCTTTTTATCTGGTTCATGAAAATAATTTGCTATTTTGACTCACGTTTTGTTTGTTTTTGTTTGTTTTGTTTGACTCACCTACTTTACAAATCATTAGCTAACAATTTGGCTAATCATTATTAGAAATCTGCCGTAACAAATACTAAACACTATCATTTGATATTATACTGAAAGCCTTGTTAAATCTTACATTTCCAGTTAATAATAAAGATTGCACCGATCCGATAACGACTCAAACAGCTGCATCGGGTATCGCTGGCACTGGGCCGATCTATGGAGCCGATCTGTAAATGTGTGCCTTCACAATTTGTTATGCATGGGAAGTGACACTGTTGTAAAGCTGGTTTATTGTTCGACGTTCACAAGTCCAACATATTGATATGAGAAGAACAAGGAACACAACACGTTACAACCCCAAAAGCAAATCACACGATTATACTGTTCAATTTCCTTAACAACACCAGCTCTCACTCACAATCTCTGCCTTGTATTCCTGATGGTTTTAGCGCCGCAGGATTAGGAACCGTCACAAAATTACACAACTGTTTTTGAGATTTTATTTTAATAATAAACAATTCAGCATAAAAATATTGGTTTGTAATTATTACATTGTTTTAGTTACAGAATAATCTCAGTCATGTATTAAGACATTTTTTGAACAGAAAATAATGCTTTAACAATGTCTTAATGCATGACTGAGATTATTCTGTAACTAAAACAATGTAATAATTACAAACCTATATGTTGCTATTTCTGGTCAATAATATTTGCTATTTTTAAAGGCTCTCTCCTCAATCTCACAATTTATTACCCAGCTTTTAAAATGATCAACTAAGGGTAAAGTTTTGGTAGTCGTTATTAGAAATGCATTAACTTTTATTCATGCTCTACCATTTCTAACATTAAACCTCAATCATTGACCTTTGCTTGATAACGCTCATGTTAAATCCAAGAGTTCCGGTCAACAAGTCCCCCACTGCTGCTCTTATATTTAGAATTTATATTTCACCATTTGTGTATGAAGTGTCTGCCAGTGAGACACTTTTTTTTAAAGATTGGAAGCTCTAAGAATATAAGTGTGGCAAGGAGGGAGCGAGTGGGAAGAGAGGAGTGGAGAGGAAGCTGTGATTAGATATGCATTGAACAGAACTCCCTCTTGCCTCTGGGGTGACATCCGACAGGCTCTCTGAGCATAAGCATTACCGCGGCAGATTCACTCTTTACCCGCAAGAAGAAACAGAAGTCCACAGCGCTTTCCCCTGTCAGGACTGTGGTTTTATGAGGTGGAAAAGAAGGAGAAAAAAAACATATAAGCGATTGCATCGTATTTACGCACTGTTTCTCCCCCTCCTCCCTTTTTTCTCTCTCGGTTAAGCAATGACAGGACCGCAATTCTCTTTCTCCTGAGTTCTGAGCAGTCAAAGTTTCGGACACATGATGAACAGAAGAGAAATTGACTAGACTAAAATTTGGTCTTATTCTACATGCGTTGATGTCACCCGTGTGTGTGTCCTCTTCTGGGTTGGGTTTGTTGAGACTTTATCTTATTTAATTTCCTCCATTATTTTAAGAACATTTTAATAAATGATAAATTCAGTAGATAACATTCATTTATTCATCTGAACCGCTTAATCCCTGTCAGTGTTACAGGGACCGGAGTCTGTCCTGGGACTATGGGTGCGAGGTGAGGACCAATGCTGGGCGGGCGCCAACACACTACAGTGCACACACACTCACACAAACACACTCTCACCTTTTGGGGCCAGTCAAACTATACTCCATGCTTTTGGACTGTGGGAGGAAACCAGAGCACCCGGAGAAAACCCACACAAACATGGGGAAAACATACGAACTCCACACAGAAAGAAACCTTACGACCAACCCAGTACTTGTATGTTGTGAGGTGACAGCGCTAACCCCCGTGCCACTGTGGCCGGCTCTAGATAACGTTTGAATGTTAATGGTAGAGGTCGATTGCTATTGTTTTTTTTAGGCCGATATTGATACCAATTATTGCTAGTTAACGGAGCCGATAACCGATATTTGGAACCGATATGTCTCTCCTCTTCTCCTTCTCGGAGCTTCACGTTGTGCTCGTGTGTGAGTGTAGTGTGAGAGACAACAAGGCTTCAGTGTTGGTTGGCTACTACACATGTTTGGCATCTAGCCAATCAGAGACAGTTGTGAGCGGGACATTAAATGAAGCAGCGAGTCGAGAGCAAATTCTCATGCCTGTTGAGGTTAAAATGGTTCTCAGTAAAACAGGAAGCTTTTAGGGGCCTGACTAGCAAGACAGCAGCCTCCAAAGTGGAACTCACCCTCTCTCTCTCTCTCTCTCTCTCATTCTCTCAGCTAGCTGACAAGGTTTAGGCATAAGTCATGTAGGGACGCTCGTCAGCATTGGTCCTTTACTGCACTTTGCCACTCAACAGAGGACAAAGTGTATTTGCATACCTCAGGGGGAGAGGAAATATTAATCAGCGTCTGTTGTGCCAAAACTCGTGACTCACCGAACAGTTCGAGTCCAGACAAATACGACAGGCCCGAGAGGTCACTAAGGCCACTGGTGATAAGACACTGAGATCAGGTTATGGTTGTCAGCTTTGGTGAAGATCGTCCATACAGAAGTGTAATATACCACAGTATATTGTAATGTATGTTGTTGAAGTAACAATATATAAAAAATAGGTCTAATGCAGTATATTTACATAACATACTAACATACGTGAAATATGAGTACATTGAAACATTTTGGAATGTATATAAAATTTTTTAATGTGTTACGCATATTATCCCATAATTATACCCAGCTTTTACATTTCCTCTATATGGCCAGATATGTTCAAATTAATTATATTTTTTTTTAGTTTTATATCTTAATTTATACATTATATTAAGAATTAGAATAAGCAAAGCCATTGAGAGACATTTATTGACAATTACAATATGGTCTTTGAAAAATACACATAATAATAATAATAATAATAATAATAATAATAATAATAATAATAATAATAACAACAACAACAAAATTTGCTATTGTGTATTTATTGTAAAATCTGTTGTATTTCTTCCTGATAAAAATAAAAATCTGTGATAAAAATGAGTCCATATAGCAATGAGATATATAGACCCATCAAACTTCGTTACAAGGTGCTTCATAGTGCAACAATAACACAGAATACAGTTAAATATTATTGAAACTCAAATTAAATACTTGAAAATAGTGTTTAAACAAAATGATTGAGAAAATTCTACGCGTAAAAATTTTGCTCAGAGAATTAGACACTCACTAATATTATTAAATGACTTTTAGCATCCAAATCAAACTCACACATTTCTTGTCAGATGGGGTTGGAGCTGTAGCCTGAATACCAGTATGAACATGTGGAGGAGAGGAGAAAGAATATCTTCCTCCAACCTGCTGCCTAGTGGAGGGCTCTAAAAACCTGGCACACGGCCCAGCTTGAGAAGGCAGAGCTCAAATTCAGCATGAGTGGGCCGGAGTGCCATTAATAATTAGCGCTACAACATACTGCCCGATTTTATAAAGAGAGGCGTTGTATATGTGGCATGGAAATTCAGGAGTGCCAGCTGCTTTATAGGAAAAAAACCCTTGCAGATCAGTGGGCGGACCATGCCAAGATCAGTGTGTGCGAGGGCTGAATATGACCCTGAATCAATAATTCAGAGAAACATCAGCTAAAGGGCTGCTTTGTGGTAAGTTTAGAAATAACTTAATGAAATTGATAGAAGAGATTAAAAGAAATTAATGTAACACAATTTTTACTTTATTATACATAACCTATGTTTTAATATACAAATGGTCAGCAGAAACAGCTCACTTGATTAGTTCCAAGAGGTCTAAAAACATTCTCACTCAGAGCCACACTTTCACAACAACCTCCCTGAGGATTCTAGATGTAATGTGTTACACTTTGCCTTAAGGGTGTTACACAGAAGAAACTAATTCCTACTAAATTTTTTTTTACAATTCCAAGTCAGCAATGCGACTTGAAAAACCTTCATTTAATAAAATGAGCATTTTTCGGGTTTTCAAGTCATTTGAAACTGATCTAAAATAAGGTTTAATGTTGCACATGATCGATTTAATGACCTTTTTTAACACGCAAGACTTACAGTGATAATGCGCCAAACAACACGTGTTAACGGCACCTCATCTACACCGCGCCCTGATCTGTTGATTAGCTGTTATTGCTGGATTTCTTGAAGACCATCAACACATGCTAATTTTAAAAAGTGTAAGGATTCAGAGGAGCAAGGTTGAACTGTTAAGGCGTACAAATCCACGTTACACATTCCTCGACGAACTCGTACAACCTCTAGCCTACAAATCTCCCGCTACGTGCGTAGTTTCAAGTCCTGTACTTTATACTCCAATTAATGTTGGCCTCAGCTCATGTTTCTCATTAAGCTAACAAGCTGAAGTTGTCAGTTTGAGCGCTTTCACCTGTCTGACTGGTTCAACCTGATTTTTTGGGATTAATGAACAGCTTTCTGAAAAGTTTTTACATTTAGAGAAAGCAGCATTTGATAAGAACAAGCAAAACTTTCTACCAAAGTGTTTAGAAAAATGGACAACAGCATGTAATAGAAAAAAGAGGAGTAGCAAAGTCCTGCATGCTTTATAAGAATTTTGATAGGTTTGGGTCTTATGAACTACAAAAAGCCCAGCTTTTACAAGCTAGATATTGCCTGGAGGGTACGTTTTAGTGGATTTGGTGCATTCCACAGCCTCCAGTAATACCCTCCAGCTACTTACAGCCACAATCAAAGTATGTAAAACCTTATTGGAGCACATTTCAACCTGATTTTACATTTATTGTATATTTGACAGCTAATTACAAGCATCTTTTATTTTAGGTCTCCCATACCGAACAAGCCCAAAGATAACTCGTGCTCTGGATGTGGCCTTTTTAAAATTCATGTGATGCATATATTTTGTTGGACATTTTTTCTAGCTTCCAAGCTTTATTTACATTATAAAACCAGAACAAATATAATTGCCATCTTGCCTTCTATATATAGAGAAGGAATATTTTGGAGCCTTGTGTCCCGAGTGTGACCCTCAGTTCACAGCTACTGCTCTAAAATTAGCCAAGCCATTAGGAAGTCCCCCAGAACACTGTACATGGACGTTTTTCTCCACTTCTAAAGTACCTTGAACGTTAAAGTCTTATTGACTAATCATGTTCTGACACAGGTGTAGTTACTGTCACTGGGAGATTGACAGCTTCGCCACACACTTGTAAGCCCCATGCTCCGGGATTGAACTGCTCCAACTGGGAAGATGCATAAATGCCATGTCATATCATATTTTTTAATGGAATGAAATGCCTTTTGAGCTTTAATTCAATTCAATTTTATTTATATATCGCTCTTAACAACAGTCATTGTCACAAAGCATTTTACATATAACCGACCCAAACCCCTTTAACAAGCAAGCCTGAGGCGACAGCGACAAGGAAAAACTCCCTCTAGGAACCAAGACTCAGAAGGGGACCCCATCCTCCTCTGGGCGACCGGGTGCACAGTAACCTCCTTATCAACACACAATGCATGTTATTAATGTATATTAAAGGTGTTATATTTTTCATTTAAAGCTGTTATAGATGCTTTAAGAATCGTTAATGTAAATCATTACTGAGAAAAAATGATATTTGGGCTTGGCTTGGTCAATTAAGATAATAATTGCTTCCGCACTTCTAATTGAGTAAACAAACAAACAAACAAAAACAAAACTTAATTTACAGGAATCACAAATCAAATGTGACCTTCAAAGCAACAAATATTTCAAACTTCAATGTAAGAATAAAACAATGCAACTAAGGATCAAATGAGAAAGAAATAAGTAATCAAAGCCTTAAACCATAAACTAATACAAACAAACTCGCATTGTATAGTAAATAACATGAATCCAGCCGTTTGGGTTGGCGCTGGATTGGCGCATCTCTTTCCCGGTCCTGTGCGCTGCGGTCGGTAGGGACTGAATGCGTTTAAGAGATCACAACCGCGCATGAGATGGGGTTTCCACCAGGCAGGTTTTCCACATCAGCAGGCCTCAGACAACAACCTTTCCCACGAACAAATGCCGTGCGGTTAAGAAATGAAGCTCTTCATGGAGAGGGGCGAAGCTTTCGCTGTGCGAAACCGTGACACGCTGTGAATAATAACGACGACGACAACAACAACAACAACAACAGGCATACATGTACTGTATGTGGGCGGCCCTGAAATTAAAACACTGAATTATTTATGAGCAGGCAAATGTGAATCTGAGTCAGGTGGCGCAGAATCTCTCTAACCTTCTCTCTTTCCATCTCTCTCACTCCGTCAGAGCAGTCGAATCACATGCAAATAAATTATTGTACACATACTGGAAAGATGAGGTATAGAGTGGCTATTACATATAGTATATAATGGTAGATTTATGTTAGTTAGGCTTATGTTGCTTTTCATTTCACCACAGTATTAGAGCACAACACCACATCTTTTCAAGTTACGAGCCACTTGTGATTAAAAGCGACAGTTAATAAAGCAGTTAGCTACACTACAAGCTACAGAGAAAATTATACAACTACATCCTAGCTATTTCGTGCCACAAATTCTTGCTACCATCTTCTCCAAGGTGGACACCATCCTCTGACTCTATCTGGCAGCTGCTAAGAGTGTGCTGTGATGTAAAGGGAAGCACGGTAGCCTATCAAATGCCACTTCTGCCAATTCAAACCCAATCAGAAACACCTGCTAGTTCAAGTCAAGGTCACAGTCAAATAAACTTTGTTGCCATCTCAGATATGTAAAAGCACACAGAGAGACGAGATGACGTGGTACCAGTTTTACAGAGTATAACAAGTGGTAGAAAAGAGTTACATGCAGCGTTCAAACTACAGTTATGGTCCTGGAATTGTCTTTTTGCCTTGAATGTGCAGCAGTTCAGTATGAACAATTCTAGACAGACAATCTATTAAATAATAACAGTATCTTTATGAAGTCCAGGCTAATTACTAGAAACTACAATCAATAATATGTACAAAAAATGTTCAGTCATTTGTGCAAATATCGAAACATCAGTCAAGTGGAGAAACAACAATCGGTGACATGCAAACAACGTTCAGTCTTCTTTCTCTTTCGGCTTTTCCCTTCAGGGGTCACCACAGCGAATCATCTGTCTCCATTTAGTCCTGTCTTCTGCATCCTCTACCCTCACACCAACTAACTTCATGTCCTCTTTCACCGCATCCATAAATCTCCTTTTTGGCAAACAATGTTCAGTAAAACGTGTAAATATTTTTACAGCAGTTAAGTGTTGAAAAATGACATTTTGGCTGTAGTCAAGTGTAGAAAAAAGCTACGATTATAGATACTGTCATACTTTTGTGCACTGAATGCGCGTAAGACCTTAACCTTAACCAGACTTGATAGATCAGTAGTTAAATCTGGGACATTACTTTTTGCTAACACTATAGACCTGGGTTCAAATCCCAGGATGTTTAAGCCATTTTTTCAGCAGTGGTGGTGGTCTAGTGGCTAGGGCACTTGCCTATGTACCAAGAGGTCGCTGGGTTCAAATCCTACCTCTAGCACTACCATCATTGGGTCCTTTAGCAAGACCCTTAACCCCAAGTTGCTCCCTCTAATAAGGACATGGAAGCCGTCCTGGATAAGAGTGTCTGCTAAATGCAGTAAATGCAAATTTAATTTGGGGCAGTTGGTGGTGTAAAAGTAGGGTGTTTGCCCCGTGATCAGAAGGTCGCAGGTTCGAATCCAGCACCAGTAAGTAAGGTTGCCACGGAGTGATCATGAGCAAGGTACCGTCTCCAAGCACTACTCCCTGGGTGCTGCCCATGTCAGCTGCCCACTGCTCCTTCATGGATGGATCAAATGCAGAGGTCACAATGACAAATGTTTGCATTTATGGTATCCTGCGCTGCACTTACAGCCACAGGGATAGCCTACCTGCGTTAGGTTAACTGAACTCGGGAGACAAAGATGGATTCCGATGGATGGATTGAGAAATATCTTCACGCTAGTCAACGAGTGGATTTACCGTAAATATTGAAGTAGAACGGTCAAACTTTTAACATTCTGCTGGAATTGAATTCCTCACCTCAAGAAAGTCATGTTTTTAGGATGGAAAAGGTAAGTTTTTCAGCTAAATTTATTCACAACTGTACAGTATAGACCACTGTTTCAAAACACTAAAAACAAAAAATCCAACATTTTACCCCACGCAACATAAACGCTCGTTTTTCTCGGAAACCTCCGTTGCGACAAGCGACTGGTTTTGCTGTGGAGGGTCACAAACAATAATAATCACTCTAAAAAAATGTAAGATCAGCAGCAGTTTAACATGAGTATATTGTACAGTCTGTACAACTTGTAAAGATAAACAGTAACCCTGAGATATGAAAATATGTGTATATGTTTTGCTTTTGTAACAGTGTGGAGTTGGGCTATGATACGTGGCTGTTTGTCAAAAAGAGTAAGCTATTTTTAAAACTGCAGCATTTTAAAAGTAACTTCCGGTTTCCTCCAGTTTCCTCCCACAGTCCAAAGGCATGCAGTATAGGTTAATTGGTGACTCTAACTTGGCCCTGTAAGGTAGCAATGTGAGTGTGAGTGTGTGTTCCCTGTGGCGTGTTGGCGCCTGCCCAGGGTTGTTCCCCGCCTTGCGCCTGTAAGTTTCCGGGATAGTCTCCTGTCCCCCTGCGACCCCAGTTGGGATTAAGCGGTTCAGATAACGAATGAATGAATAACTTAGAGAAAAAATGAGCTACGTTAGTAGCATCGCCACTTTTAGTTCCACTTCCCTACACTGTCCCACTGTCCATGTCTATTTCGGCTTTGTGGCGGCTGCAGTGGATTTAGCTCGTTCCCTGTTTCTAGGAGGTGATAAAATATGTAGGGGAATTGGTCTACAAGATAAGAAGACTGGTCAATCTCTATTGTGACATGGTCAGGTTTTTTTCTATTTAATACAGTCGCTTGCCGCTGTCTGCCCACACACTGATCTCTCTCTCTCTCTCTCTCTCTCTCTCTCTCTCTCTCTCTGAGATTCACGCCCACGCAGTGGCAAGCCGTGTCACCGTACGGAAACCCTCTTTCTTCCCCTGCTCTCAGACACAAAGCATTATTTATCTTTTATCCTCTTCCCTCCCTCATATCGCTCGTTGTGGCACGTTTGATCTTCCACTCATCATTGTGATTAAGCTAAAGCCGTGAAGTTTTCCCTTTTTTTTTTTTTACCTCTCCAAAGGTTTGCGTTTTATGTATGTATTTATTTATTTATTTCTCAAGGAGGACATCTGCTTTATTCCCCAGTCTGTCATCGTGTAACAGACGAGGCTCCTCGCGGCGTGCGGGCGTTAGAAAAGAAACCCTCCTTTTCGACATGCCACGCTGCCTTCAAATGCACCCCTTAATTTTGAACCCGTCTTCTTCACTCTCCTCCCATACCGAGTTATTTTCGGGCCCCGCGGCTGAGAGTTTGTCGCAGCACTGTGCGGCCCGATGGTTCGTATTTTCATGCGTTGTTAGAGGCTTGCTTGTTAGAGATTTGAAGAACAGGTGCACCACTTTTTCAGGTCTTTATTGTCCCGGACGCCGCTTGCAAATTATGGTTAGTGGTTTGAAGTGCAGGGTTCGTGAAAACAAAGCCGGGCAAGGAATATTAAAAGTGGAATGTGTTTGATCTCAGCTCGGCTCGAGCTCACCATCGCTTTCATTTGGCCAGCTTGAAAGGAGTGTTTCTACAATATCTCTTATGATAGTGTGTAGAGGAAATACACAGAACGGTAATATGGTGTGGACCATATGGTCAACTGAAAATAACAATTTCAGTCTTGGAAGATAATTTTTCATAAAGAGAAACATGTAATACTTCTAGGTTGATGCTCACGTGACATGCAGGAAGATCAGCATTAACCAGTGACAAGAAAGCGATACTGGGTAAAAGTGAATTACAGGGTTTTGACATTTGAAATCTATTTGCACTTAAGTTATGTGATATAAATAACATTTTTAGTGAGAGGTTTTGTATCTGAAGCTAAAGGGGCAGTAACCGTTAGGTCCGGTTTGAATCCCGGACTACTAAAGGTACAGCTGAGGTACTCATAAGCAAGGCACCGTCCCCAAGCACTGCTCTCCCGGTGCTGCCCGTGTCATCTGCCCACAGCTCCTGCACGGATGGGGCAAATGCAGAGGTCACACTTTGTTGTAAGCACTCACTTTCATGAAGGCTACTGTTATAACACTAACCTCTAAAGCATCAAACACTAACAGAAAATAAAACGTGCAGACTACATACTCCGCATGTCAAATGGTTCTGTTAATAACGAAAGCATTTGTAAGGGAGACCCCCTACTGTCTTTGCCCATTCAAGCACTTCTGAAAATGATATGTTGCTGAAATCGATTAAAAGTAGCCAGTCAAAGATGTGATGGTCTGACACATCACATCCTCTTACCTTACCTCTTACAGACTCAGTAATTACTGGTGTTCCAGGTAAATATTCATTCTCGAAGGAAAATTCATTCATTCATTGAGCCTAACCCGGAACTTCGGGTGCGAGGTGGAGACCAACCGTAGGTGGGCACCAACACACTGCAGGCAAACACAAACACACTCACATCAACCTATAGTAACCAGTCAACCTATAGTGCATGCTTTTGGACTGTGGGAAGAAACCGGAGCACCTGCGTGAACACGGAGAAAGAAAAGTGACAAAAATATTGTGAAAATCACAGAAGGACAGAGGACTGTTTGAGAAACCTTGGAAAATACATGCTGAGATTTTCTCTGTGATGCACATACTTAGAAATATTAGCAGAAAAATAAAAAGGGCATATGAGTGTGATTTCCTTTTTTTTTTATTTTTAATTTGAGCACAAACTGGAAAATCTGAAAGTAGATTTTTTAGTTCTTACTAAACTTATTTAGTTCTTCTTTTAGTGGGATTTGGAAATGAATGAATAATACACAGATTAATCACGACTACTCATGGAGAATATCTATTTGTTGTTATTTTCACATGTACAGTGCATTTTAGGATACATATCTGTTATATATATATGTATATATATATATATATATATATATATTTATATTTATATTTATATTTATATTTATTATTAATTAGATTTATTTCTTGTATATGTGATTGTTGATTTGTTTGAATTTTAGGTCTTAGGAATAAATCAGGCTGCATCCCCCTGTACACTATGCTGCATGTGACAAACAAAGAATCCTGAATCTTGAATTTAAAGCGGCCACTTTTGTGCAAATGGCATGCGTAAGGAAGGCTGTGCGCACCTCAGGAGGTGGATGTGGGTGTGGACTCCTGAGAGAAGTTCCTCACCTCCACCACATCTTTTATGGATGCAGAAGTGGGTCAGCCGAATGAGTTAGGAGTGTCATTGAGTAAGGACGTCCGTCGGCCATGTCTGGATGCATTACTCAAAATGAAAGGAGGTGAGGAGGTGTGGCTGTTCCACTTGACTTTTTACTTTTAGTTTGTGGTTCATATCATATTTACACTGATTGGCGTTGAGGTCAACGTTCATTTCACATACATGACTGTGTAACAAGCAGGCTCTTTTTGTTAGCCATGGCGGCGTAACCTATTAGCACTGTTGAGGAGGCTAGTTTGAAAAGGTAGCTTTTTAAGCTAAAGTTTACGATTAAGAGTACACTGAAAAATGGAAAGAGCGGCATGTGGAGCGGAGCTTCTCACCGGAAGTAGGTCCTGGGTTCGATTTTTCTGTGCTGTCCCCATGTTTGCGTGGGTTTTCTCCAGGTGCTCCGGTTTCCACTCACAGTCCAAAAGCATGTGCTATAGGTTGAATGGTGAATCTAAATCGGAGCCATATGGTGTGAACCTGAGTATATTTTCATGTGAGTGTGTGAGTGTGTCCTGCCGTGTGTTGTTTCCCGCCCAGGGTTGGTCCCCACTTTGCGCCGGAAGTCCTGGGATAAGTTCTGATCTCCAAGACCATCTTGGCCAAGCTGGATTACATCCTCCGACCCCATCTTGTAGCTGCCAGGAGTGTGCTGTTTTGCAATAAGTGTGTGCTGTATGGCCTATCAGATGCCACTTTCGCTACTAAAAAAAGTCATTATGTTACTCACTACTTGTACTAAGCTACTCCCCAATACTGCCTAATAGACCTTAAATGACTTCTCCTGGCCATTTTTGTTGGCTCAAGTCATTTTGTTTGAGTCGCATTGAGTCACATCTGCAGTTAACACACGCTTGCGTTGCTTTTTGCGACTGTCAGGAAGCCGGTTTGAAGCACGCTGGTGTCGACATGAGGAAATCAAAGCAGGTGCTAATAATTTGCATTATCTGACATTCGCCGGCACGGGTCCTTGGCTTCCTCCAATGCTTTGACAGACATTCGATTGTGTCTGCCAGCATGACACACACTTAGTTTGGAGAGGAATAAATGGCAGGGTTTGGAGCATTCATTCGAATCCATTTCCTAGTGCGCCAAACGCTATCGCGACGGATCAACATGTTCATTCACTGCAGTTTCGTTGACTGTCGACATGGTCGGAATTGTCCCCTCGGTGCCTTGAATTACTGTATATAAAGTCCCACAGTACTTGCCCCAACGTTTAATTAAACATGGCATTTTATGAACTCACCGTATGTTCATCTGCCATGGGCTCCCTCCGTGTATGTGCTTGTTTTGTGTTATTTAATGAGCCACACTGTGGGGGGTGGATTATGTATTATGTATAATAATCTATCTTTACCCTTCTCTCCGGTGGCTTGGACCCAAACCAGAATCGAAGGACGGCAAGGGATGTGCACATAAAAAGTTCCAAAAATGTAATGTGTGAGTCTGACTCCACCTTATAATCAACATGTAAATCTGGTTACTGTGCAGTATGGCAGTTAAGAGCAAATTAATCACTCATACTGACAATCAAAACCTCTAGCTGTAATAATATTGTCCATGATGGTGATTTCGACTGTTGTTTACATTCTCTAAATACTACTTTAACCTGTTAAGCCCTGAGACTGTTTTACAGATTTTTGCTCTAAAAAGATACCCAAAATAAAATGTGTATATCTCAACAACCACAATGTCTGTTCTTATGCTTCTGGTATCATTCTAAAGGTAACACTTGTGAGATTACTGTGGAGTACATACTACATGTTACTGGGTCAGAATAAAGGAAGATGCAACACAGCAAGACACAAAAAAAAAATCATGTTCACCAAAAAAAAAGTGCGCATATTATCTGTGTAATCTGCGGAGTCTCTGCTTTCATATGATATACGGTATGCATGGTTAGTCATAGTAGTATAGATTCTACAGCCGTATTTCTTCGTATTTCTTCCCTGTAGACCTACGCAGTGTTTTTGTTCTTTGTTTATTTATGTGTTTGGTGTTGGAATTGTGTTATGTTTAGGTTGAATTCCTTTGATATTTTTAGATGAGATTCTATCGGTGATGTTGATGTGCCGTATGCATATGTTTGTTTACGTTAACCGTCTATTTAAAGCCTTCCTGGAAGGATATACATATAATATATATATACATACAAACATACATACATATATATACAAGTATATATACAAGTGATGATTTGTGAACACTCCACAGCACAGCACACACTGCACCACCATGAAATGAGACCCATACATTTGACCCATTCGTGAAGAAGTGGCACCTTAACTAGTACAGGACTTGTACCGGACACCTTCCGATCACAGGGCGAACTCTCTAAGTGTTAGGAACATCCTGGCTTTCCACAGAAACATTTCCTGTGGTCGGAAACTGAACAGTGGTGAGTTAGAGGGAGTCTGAGATTATACTGTATATGGGCGCCAGCGGGGTACAGTGTGTGATTATATGCTGAAATAGTGCAGAAACAAATAGTTACTTCAGTCCAAAAAAACAAGAAGTAGAAATTCCAAAAATAAATGTTCATAACACGTAAATTCTGTCACCCTGAGTAGCATGTCAGCCCTGTCATCCTTAACATGTGACTCGTGTCTTTGTTTCACCATCTTAATGTTTGCTGTTTTAACCTCTATTCATCTTACTTCATATGTTAGTCACTGTCGATCTACGTGCTCTTAAAAAGCGCCTGCTGAAACTCATTAACCAGTGAGCAAAAATGATGATTTCCACTATTTAGCTTTCATATCACTATGACATATAAACAACACAATATATTGAGGGCAAAATTCTTACTTCTTAATTGTATCTGCTTACAGTTTTCTTCCTTATTCACCTTTTGTATTTGCTGTCGTAAGAATGAGAGTTGAATCATCGTAATCACATCCAGCATGTATCACGGTGCTCATTTGAACAATTTCCCTTTGTTTTCAGTCCCAATGCCTGCCATGTCCACTCACAATTCATAGCACAGCGCTTTAAGCTTCACTCACAAAGACATATAAGACAAACGGTGGCAGTAACATAAAAACAAATTCCAGATGCATAAAAGTCAACTGACAAAAAGCAAGCAACAACACTGTTTTGTCTGCATCCAGTAGGACATGTAGCCTGAGGATAAAGGGTTACTACAGCACACTTTAGAGGTTTCTAATAAACTGGCCGGCGAGTGCAGTGAGTTAAGTGGTAAGGGAGTGATACTTTGTCATTGTGAACACACCACAGCACACAGTGCACCGCAACAAAATGTGACCTCGAAGTGTCAAGGAGCAGTGCCTGGGGATGGTGTTTTGCTCAGTGGTACCTTTACTAGTCCAAGACTTGAACCGGCGGACCTTCTGATCTCTTAGGCACTAGCAACTGTTCCACAGTTGTAATTCTAGTCAACTCCCACACAGACTGAAGGACCACAAAATCCCGTGTACTCATGATGAGCGTTGTAGCAACACAATTACTCCAGCTGATGCACCTGCAAAATTATTATTCTGTGTGTGTGTGTGTGTGTGTGTGTGTGAGAGAGAGCTCCTCTCCCTCTAATGGCAAATTTATGAAGGGGGCGCTGATGACGGTGTCAGCGTTGGCGAGCACGCGGCCGCTCCAGCACGTCCCCGTCACTGCCGACTCGCACACCGCCCCGCTCAGCAACAATAAAGCAGATTTAGCGTGGTATCAAATATTAATCACAATGTCTGTGAATATTTTAATGGTAGATAAAGTCTGGCAGCACCTACACACCTCCTCCACCTCTCTCGTACTCTCTCTTTCTCTCACTTTGACACACATATGCACTCACACACACACACACACACACGCCCCTACTCTTTTGTGGTGGTGGGATCGGGCGTGGGCGGTGCAAATCGAATGTATAAATTTAACCGTCTTTAACGTTTTCTCCCTGTGGGCCACTCGCAGATCTGAAGAATGTAATTGGACTTCACTTACAATTGGACAGTGGCCTCATAATTCTCAGAAATGTTAATGGTATTTTTTTTTTCGTGTTGAATTTACACATTTTTCTGTCATATATCTTATTTTTTCCATCAGCACCAGAAGTAGAACCATTTAGCATCTGTCTCTATTATCAGTTAACTGTTATTTTATAACGACTTGTTATTCGGTAACTACACTGCAAAAAATGCCCTTTTAAAAATAAGAAAAAAATTACTATTTTTGGGGAAAAATACTTATTTCAAGCAAAATTATCTGCCAGTGCAGCAAGAAAATTGCACTTGCTAAGATTTCTTAAAACAAGAAAAAAAAATACTCAAAGACTAAGCATACACAACTTAAATCAAGCAGAATATACTAGTGTTTTTCTCCAATTCTCTTGAAACAAGTAAAAATATACTTACAGTCTACCTTTTAACACAACTCCTTTACCAATGTAGGTTGTTTTAAGAAAAAACTGCTCAAAATTAGTTGTATTACCTAGGTAGGATAACTCAAGATAAATTTTCTTGAAACAAGTCAAATAATCTAAACAATATTCAGTCTTACCAAGAAAATAAATCCAAAAAATGGTGTAACAACATTAAAATGCTGAAGTCAAGTCAATTACACTTGTACAGATTTTTATTTTTTGCAGTGTACTGTATGTTCTGTTATTATAATGCATTAATAGCCAATTGAAAGGGTTAATTGATTAGTTGAGGTACCAGTTTAATGATGGAAATATGAAAATACGTTTAATAGTTTAATATGAATTTGACCTAATCTTTGTAAACATTTATAATGGATATTTTTATTAATGGCTATTTTTCCCATCGTCACTGTCAGTGCTACTCATGGGCAATTGTCACATACAATATTTGGTTTCTCCTCAAGGACACAATGCGCCCCGATCGCCAAGAAAGACAGATTTCAGCCAGTTATCCTCTTTTATGCTCTCGTCCACCGACGGCCTTTGCATCATCGAGCTCCCGATACTGGTAATAACAGTTCGGTCTGCCAGTGTATGCTACACAAAAACATCAGCCCACTTTCAAGACTTACGTAACGTCGACAAACACACGGAGTATATATGTTGAGAGATGCATTTCACAAGAAATCGCTGTCAACGACAGCAAAAAACCACCACGATCTAAATAAAGAAGCCAAAAGAAAGGCACTTCAAAATATCTTGTTAATAATTATGCCACGTCGGGTTTGTTATATGAGCGGTTTGGAGTGTTCTTTGAAAGGAGTGGCGTTTGAGACTTGATGCGGCGTTTTGAGCGATGCAGTCGTCTGTACATGACTTCTTTTTATTTTTGGAGGGAAATTGAGACACTTGTCAAAGAATGTCATCTAACTTTATGCAGAGATGTGCACAAATGCTTTGCCGTTCAGACACATGAGAATAATGAAGTGACAGTGTTAAACTTCTTAATAAAATGGGTCTTTCTTGTTCTCTCTCTCTCTCTCTCTCTCTTGGCAGAGGCGCTAGCCTCTATTAAAAGGAGGCGACACTCCATCGCTTGAGTTATGTGTGAGGCTGCCGGGACATAATGCACTCGACTGAATAAGACGGACGCTGTGCCTAGTCCATTAGACCGGCTTCCATTCAGCTCATTACAAGAGTCAATGTGCAATGCTTAATTATCCCCATCTATAATTAATATGGTATCTCAATATTATTTAGTCAGGGACAGAGTAATCTGGAGATTGTTCCAGCAATCTGCTCCGACGATCGGGAATAATTCATTCGTACCATTTTTTCCCCTGGCCGGCATAAATATTTCAAATATTTGTCCAGCGGAGGGATTGAGCTCCGACTGAGGGGGATTATAGGACGCCATTCTTCATATTGTCTAGTTTGCATAAAAGGCCAAGTAAGACTCAATGCAAATCTCGTGTTTTTTGCGGGAGGTGTAAACGTGCATCGCTTTCGGGGAAAGATGAATAGCAGCTCGACAAATTTACTATGAGGGTTTTTTTCACAGTTAATTAACAGCCCAGCTTTAATTTGACTTTGGCAAACCAGGGAGAAAATTCTAACTTTTAACACTCAGGAAAACGGAGGATTCCAAATATTCCAAACAAATTTAAAAATATGTCTGAAGTCTCATTATTCAGATCTGTCATGGTTTTATTAACATATATATTTAAGGTGTTTTGTGTAGGGAACAGATATAAAAGCAAATGGTAAAACCACTAAAACATCCTCTTACATCAACTTTCTGCAATCCTTCATTGCCAAGCTTCTCAAAGGAAATCTTTTAATTTGGCTTCTGAATGTGTACCTAAATATCTATTTAACGGCTCCAAATATTAACCAAGTTTGTGTCATGGTTTTACTAATTATGATATAATTAATTTTTGAAGTTGAAGACCTCATTATGTCATTGTTTGGCATTTGGATTTAGGCTCTATTAGGTGTATTTATAATACTTTTTAAAAGAAATAAGTAGTGCAAGAAAGAACATGAAAGTGAAAGTGGGTGATTATTTGCCATTGTGAACACACTGCAGCACGACGCACAGTGCACCACAGCCAAATGTGACCTCTGCATTTGACCCATCTGTGAAGGAGCAGTGGGCAGCTAACATGGGCAGCACATGGGGAGCAGTACTTGGGGACGATACAACTTACACTGTATCCCACACATTAAAGTGAGGCCATTTTTGAAAGCTAGTTTGAACAGGTTCTGTGTGTTGTGCTTAGAAAGCAGCATCGACTCTGCGGCATTGATCTTTATTGAGTAAAGTGCGTGCACAGTAAACTCACTTAAAGGCCAACGCATCAGCTCTGTGAAGCTGGGAAGCGTATAAACTCACAGCAAGGTTACTTAAAGACCCCGTGGCCCTGATGAACTGCAGCAAACTGGGTCCGAAACGCTTGGATTTTAAATGAGCATGTCAGTAACCTCATGGTGGTTGTGGCCTTGCATCAGGTGTGTGAAGAACTACGGTGGAATATTGATGTATTCCATCATCCATTTGGATCTTACTTTTTTCTTTCCCCGCTCTCTTCTTTTACATACATACATCTTTTCTTTTGTAAAGACTAAACTAAACTAAAGATGCAAACTAAAACTCTTAATCTCTTATAAAAATGAAAAAACTTCATTTTTGCCACATATTTGGGTTCATAAGTCTATGGATTATGGAATATGGATGAAGTAGGTGGTCTGTGGCTGGATCACTCAAGATCCAAGGAAAATCCCACTTGTAAACAGGGCTGGATATGATGGTCATTGCGCGGTTTGTTTGTGGTTTATAAAAAAATTTCACACTAGCTATTAAAAAATTATATGAAACCTTTTTGATATGTTTACTTATGCTATTAAAAAATATGAGGCAAATGGAATCTTAAGGCAACTTATTTAACTGTTTTTCCATTAATCCCAACTCAGTAGTCTAATAAATTAACACAAAATAATAAATTAATAAATATCATTTAATAGAACATAGTAACAGGGTGTCAAGCTCATTATTTCATACTGACACAAGTAAAAATCATTTATTTTAGGATGTTACAATGTAAGAAAGATAAACCTTGTCATTTAAAGCACTGTGGCAAACATGTGTTGTAAAGATTTTGGGTCTAGCTTTTAGTTAATGCTGAGCACCAACCTTAATAAAGAAAACGCCGCAAATTCACTCCACAACACGGTTCACCACGATGGGGAGTGGAACAGAGAACAACAACAACAAACATGGCTTCCTACATCTCATTGCTGCCGCTTAACTAATAAAATATGTCTTAAAAAGTGAAATTAAATTATAGCAGACTTTGTGATATCATCAGACATCGAATCATCGTCTGTTGAATTGATACAGTATTGTATCATGATGAGTCCTGTGATTTACACCTCTAGGTACAGTGAGTGAACATTTCCATATGAGATTATGCCAACAGTTTTTCACATTTACAATGTGCTCATGAGCAAGGTTCTGTCCACAAGTACTGCTCGCCGGGTGCCGCCCACGTGGTGTGTGGTGTGTTCACAATGACAAACAATCACTCATTTTCACTTTCTAGTGACCTACGAGGGCAATGAAACAAACCCCCCCCAAAAAAAAACTGTTCCTTAATCTTAATCAAGTTAATCTTAATCAGTTAATCACAATATTGGTTTGAGGTCATATTGACCAGCCCTAATATTAAGCCACTTTCCGTCAGGTTCGTCAGTGATCTGATTAGGATTTGACGGGAAAGGCAGCTGTTAAACAATCTTTCAGCGGCCGGGTTAGGCGGCTGTCGGATTGCGTCACGATTCGGACAGTGATCTGGTTAGGATTTGAACCGAATGCCTAACTTTCACAGTTCACCAGTGATCTGGTTAGGATTTAGCAAATTGCTACTCGTTAGCCGTTAGCCCGTGTAGCGTGCTGGTTAACCCAAACGCGGCTGAGAACGCGAGTAGGTAGGATTGCCACGCGAGTTGATTTAAGAACTCTCTTACACTAAAGACACACACACTCTAATCAAAGAGATAATCCAATAACTGGCCACGTCCCAATTCTACTACCGGCCGCGGGAGTGAGTACGCATGACACTTTCATGTTTTTCTTTTTTCAATGCTTGACCTCCTTTTGACCTTTGAGCTCTTTTAAATTCTTATTCAAGTTCAGTGTTCAGACTGCGGCCATTTGACACATTTAACGTGAACAGACGCTAGTAACAAGCAGCTCACAAAATATTTTAGTGCAGTAGACATTCTCCAAAAACATGCAGCTCTGCATTTGATCTAAAGTAACAGCTTTGACTTGCTCAGATTTTTGGTCAGAGTTTGTTTGCAGTAACTGATTTGAGGCAAGCTTAGTAAAGTTGCATTCATATTATGCTGTGCTTCACCCCCAAAATTCACTTTCTTATTAATTTTACTAATGAGGTAAGATACCTTTGCGCTTTTTTATATTTGTTCAATTGGAAACGACACCATTTGACTGGTTTAACTCTAATCTTTAGCCAGTGTTCATCAGAACACATCAAAAATCTCAACTAAAGCCCTGTATGACTTTCACAACCTTCGAACTTGGCTCCTCTTTTCTGGCGCTGGTGGAGTGGTGAGATAGCAGGGAGCCGTGAGCCCGAGAGAAAGAGCGTGGCGTGATGGAGGTGGGTTGGAGGAGGTCGCGGGAGCTTCAAAGACATCTTCACTCGTCCCTCCCTGCTGCGACCGAGGCTGAGGGCGGATTTACTAGAGGGTTTATGTGCCCTTGCGCTGCTGCAGCCTCACTCCCGAGCCCATCTGGGGTTGTCGCTACCGTGGCGTGATGCTGTTATAGAATAGAATATATTTATGAGGAGGAACTGGGAATTTCCCAAATCTGTGTCGCTTGAAAGTGTGCGGCAAAAATTTAAGACAGCTGGAACTTGATAACCTTTCATTTTCTAGTAATCGCTACCCCAATAAATAAACGATTTCACTAACACTAGAACATGCCAAATCTGAAAATATCGTAGCGGCTCTTTGACTCGAATGAGACTCACAACCTCTAATTGACACAGTCTTGCCAGTGAAGCTTTTTTCAATTAGTTTTAAGTTCTGTCATTTTTAAAAAAATGAATTCCGTTAATACTTTACCCAGTGTGTGAACTGTGACCGTTCCCCTTAAAAATACACTACCATGTGTGTTGTCACTTGATGTTGTCCACCCCGTCCAGTCTGCACACTGCATCTATGTGTGTTTCTTTGAATTATTACGAAGATAGGAAATGCATCTCTTCCATTAGGAAACATATTCCAGCTTGAACGTACTTACATTACAGACCTTGCTAGTGGTCAGTCGGCACCGCAACAGTTAGGGTGTTCGCCCCGTGACCAGATGGCCCGTTGGTTCGAATCGTGGAATGGTAAAGGTACCACTGAGGTACACATGAGCAAGGTACCAACCCCAAGCACTGCTCCCCGGATGCTGTTTAGATCGCTACCTGCCTTCTTCCTTATTGCCTTAGTTTTCACAGCCGTCCAGTCTGTAATTAGCTGTGGGTAATTTCCACACCAAGAAAGTTTTGGAATCCAATATTTACGTCCAACTTGGCAATCTGACAGTAATTAGAAAGAAGGAAGATTTGGGGAAAAAAAAGCTCGGTTCAGTGGACTTGTGAAATTGCATCCTGGAACAGACAGCAATGTGGACTAATAAGAGGCAGCTCACGTAATATTTTAGTGCTGGTTTGCATTTGCGCTAAACTTTAGTGACAGCATTGATTCGATCAGATTTAGCAGATTCTTGGTTCAATTTTACCCCAAATTTGCTCCACTTGATTTCAGGCTTAATCTATAAAGATGCGTTTACATTGTGCTGTTCTTCACCGAGAAGTTATATGAAGTTAATAGTTAGTTTAGTTAATTGTGATGGTGTTGACAACTTCTTGTATGATTTTGTTCTTTTTTATTTACTTTTAGAGGATCATTTTACCCTTTAATTCCGTAAATTGCTGTTTTGTATCAGTTTATTTAATTGTGCATCACTGTTGTTGCCCATCCATTTTTCCATTTTAAATGCAACTTGACGTGATTTGACTTGACTAATAATTTTCTGCATTTTTGGGCACATATCCAACAGTGAAAACCATAAAATATGAATTTTCGACGCAAATAAAACACACAGTGTTAGTTAAAAAGTGAAATTGCAATTTCAAGAGGCAGGATGAAAAAAAATCCCCCGTTGTTATTTATTGTCAGTCCTGCTCTCTTCCTTCCTTCATTCCCACCGAGAGGAGAGATTTTATGTGAAATGTTTGTTTAGGCATTTCCAAATAAGAAGCTGGGCTGGAAGGCGGCTTCGCTGCACTGCAAGGCGGGGCAGATGTGAGGAGAATATAAAAACCCAGTGTGGCTGATGGAAGCCATTTGTCTGAGAAAACGACGGAACCTGAACGTGGGCCGGCATCACGTTTTACTCAGAGAAAGTCAATTAGCGTGATAAGTGGTATTTATAGCAGCGGCAGTTGGCCACTCAGCACATGCGAGCCGGAAATCTGCGCCGACGCTAGCAACGGGGGGGAGGGGTGGGCCAGACGAAATAAAAAGAGTGGCGCATTTTGTTTATACCTTTCGTAATAATTGCTAATTGCTGTCCCTCCAGAAGAGTGGGGGCCATTTTAATTTTTGGGGGATAGAAGAGAGAGAGGGAGAGAGGGAGAGAGGGAGGGGAAGATCTATAGGACCTCGAACTATGGAAGTTACAGAGGAAAGCCTGGCTTGTCTTTGATTGCTCACACACGGTTTGCACAAATCAACAACAATCCTGAACTGGCTGACAACGACGCATGCACATCAGTGAGAGAACGAGAAACAAGAAAACAAATCAAGGATTGACCCTGATCAGCCGAATGGAAAAACTCTCTACACCGCAAATACTCATATTTACTTCGATCTCAAAAACACTAGCTGTACACGCATATATGCAATAAACTTTAATAGGTTTAGTAACTTTCAGGATGGCGTTAGAAGATGACGTTAGCTTTAGAAACCACACCTGAGGTATTAAACAACATGTGTGATGCAGAATATTACCACCGCACATCACAGCCACCTTGTTGGAATGCAAATGAGTCTAATTATGCCGCCAACCGGAGAAAAAGATGTCTGCAGGACTCTGAGTGTTAACTTGGTGACTTAACGATATCTCGTTTTACGTGCTGTTGCATGTAGTGAAATCAGCAGTGTTGCAGTAAAGAAGTATTATTTTCCCACATAAACTCCAGTTGACTCCAAACTCAGCTGCTCGTATTATAACCCAGACCTGCCGTACAGAACACGTGTGAAAGTGAGTGATTATTTGTCATCGTGAACACCCCACGGCACAGCACACAGTGCACCACAGCGAAACGTGACATCGGCATCTGACCCATCCGTGAAGGAGCAGTGGGCAGCTAACAAGCGCACAGGGAGCAGTGCTTGGGGATGGTGCCTTGCTCATGAGTACCTCAGTGGTAACTTTACCGGATTTGAACCTGCAACCTTCTGATCACGGGGCGAACGCTCTACCGTTACGCCACCAACTGCCCCATCACCCATAAACTACAACAACTCCACTGGCGTCCTATTCAATTTGGGATTGATTTCAAAATTCTTCTCCTCGCTTGTAAAGCTCTTCCTCACCTTGCTCCTGCTTACATTCCAGATCTTACACCCCCGTTTGAACCGCTGGACCACCACTAGGCGTGGGAATTGATGAGATTTTATCAGTATCAGTGCCATTGTCGATTGTGCCTGTCAATCCAATTCCTTATCAATTCTCTTATCAATTCTTGAGTAGTTTTTTGAGTGTGAAAAAAGCAGTTCTACACAGTCTTCTGCACTAAAAGCAACCATTTTATTTTTTCCAAAATGATGTCTGCACAAGACGGTGAACATGAACACATTCATATTCATATTCCGAGTTTTTATTATGCAGAGACATTCTATAGTACTATGAAGAACAATGAGGTGGAAACACTTCTTTATCCATTTGGAATCCACCTGGATATAGAATACATTTATTTGATAAATAATACATTTTCTTTATTATTTTTTCCCCTATTAATTATTCTCTATCATTATAATCGTTAAGAAGAATCGATAACGCTGGATGTGTGCAATTCCGATTGGAACAGGTTTTCGATTCCCACTCCTACCCACCACCACCACCACCACCACCCCAAATTTATGTCTTGTAATGAAACGAACACGTATTTGTTATAAAAAATATTTCCCAAACCCTGCCCAGCTAGTGGATGACGTCTTTATCCCAAGTCTCAGCAGGACGTGTTCCACAGACCAAGGCGAGCAGAACAGCTGTTCACTGTCCAACACACAGATGTTGACAGAGGTCATTCTAGCTCGGGGTCAAAATCTCCGCAAGGCCCTAAATGGCACTGCGCCACCGTCGTCGGCCTTTGAGACGACAGAACATAGAGCAGTCGCTGATTTTAAAGGGCAGGTCTCCTAGTTCTTAACAATTTGGACGGCAGGTAGCTGAGCCTCCAGAGATGGTCTGATGAATTCCGCCATGATTGTAATTCTAATAGTAACCTTTCATTCACCACCTGTTCTTAAGAAGAAATGCGTACGCAGTTTTCACCGAGATTCTCAGATTCACCAGTGTTATCTTATTCAGGACTTGTTCTCAGATAACTACAGAATTTACAAACAGTGAAGAGTTCTCTTGCGCGTCTGTTTGTGTGTAACATTAGTTTACTGAGTTTTCTTCAACTGCGTAGTTGTATAAAGCGTTTTCCACTTCAGATAACGACCCTAAAATGTCATTTGTAACATATTCCGTTAGATTACTTTATGTGAGTAACATATTTGTAATACTTTGGATTACGTCCACACTGTTTTGCTTTTTACAGCTGTGTGAACGTAGCATCACACCCTTCATATTCCGTCCTCCCTCTTCTTTCAGTGTGAAGTGTTGTCTGAATTTCCGAATTGCGTTTCTGCCCTGACTCTGTCTGCTGGCTCCAGCTCTGACTCCTCCACTGTGTGAAACTTACGTTAAACGGACGTTTACATTAGAGTCTTTGGTTGCATGTTCCGAAGGGCATTGGCGAAATTTATTAGAGAGCAGATTAACATGTGAAACAGAAAAATACTGTCATGTAATATATTAGTTTTAACAAAGTAACTGTAACTGTAACGCTAACGCAAGACAGTTACCCATAATTTGTCATTTGAATGCGTAACTTCGGTACATGTCTTCCGTTCCTCCTCAACACCGAGTATAATATTATACTTTTTATCTTAACAAATTTAAGAACTCTTGAATGAGGTGAATGCGGCCCATTGGTACATCCTCGTTACAGACTCAGGTCCAGTTTAAGTAAAATACTCACTTATTTAGTCGAGAACAAACCAGACGTACACATCCAGATTAGAATATAACTGATGTGACGGTGAATTAATGATCCGCAGACACGCTCAAGAACACGTCAGCTCTGGTCAGTAGGAATGTCGCTCCTTCCACAGTAGGAAAAGCTTGTGATGGCTTTGTGAAAATAGCAGGTGACAAAACCGCTGCTTTCCCAAAATCACTGTAGCACGATGAATTATCGTTATGAGCCTGTCACTTTGACGACCACTTTGTGAGACGGAAGCTTTCAAGCTTTAAGCAAATGTAAGAGGATTTTTTTTTTCTCACACCAATAAATCTCCATTTTTTACGCACCATGGCAATGCAAGCTGTTACTTCATCAGTCGACTAGAGTAAGGCTTTACCTTTTTAGTCATTAAAGCTTGAGCTTTTTGAGGGACGATTTTTGTTCCACCAAGTTTCGATTAATTTAATAGAGAAAAAATGTATGTATTCTAATCTTTCTGTGTGAGGTCACTTTGTTTTAAAACTGCGTAATTATTGCTAGAAATTAAAACGTAAAATGGGCCATTTTTGTTGAACGGGGCGTGGAGTCTAGTTTGTGAAGTGGTCAATCGGTTTTATGAAAGACAGTAAGTAGATATTGGATGTGTTTTTTTACGCTGGCCGTCGACAAGATCGATGCACACTAAAGCAGACCCGCTTTAAATTCCTTCAACTGTCTCATTATAACACAACTGAAGGGGAGAGGTTCAGGAAGGTGTTCCGCCCCCAGACCCGTTTGTCCAAACCAATCTCAACTAAATTTGTAGATGTGGTTTCCATCATTTTGTATGATCAAATTGCACCATTTCATCTGATCGATAGCTCTGCCTCTAGCCCTAAACCGCACCCGCTTCTAGGCATTCATGGGAGTTCATTCTCACATATGGAAAATGAAAGGCAATGTTGATTTAATTCTCGAATTAGAAGAAGCAAACACAGATCCAATCTGTCCTCCAGCGTGGTTAGGGGCCGGACTTTCTCCCGTGGGAGGCGCACGTTACCTTTAGTGGAATTTCTCTGCAAACTGGCGACTGCGAAGGAGGAGTGGAGCTCGGTGAAGGACTCTCCGGAGGGAGCTGGCTGGCTGGTGATAACGTTTGCTTTTATCACTTGTCGCACGCTCCACTGCAACTCATTGTTCAAGGCCAGGAAGTCCCATCAGTCTTCGTTCGCTCCCATATGGCGAGATCTAGATTGTGCGGATAGTTATCATTGTATCATGTCTCCCGAGCTATATATGTGAGATAAATACTATATAAATGTCCGATTTTTAAACCTTTAAAGACCAGCGGGATTTGCCGTTTTAATAGGACAGGACGATATTACCTCGAAACAGTATCGTGATTAATTCGACTTTCATTCATTCATTCATTCATTCATTCATTCATTCATAATCCGAACTGCTTAATCCCAACTGGGGTCACGAGGGGACCGGAGCCTGTCCCGGGAACTATAGGCACAAGGTGGGGACAAACCCTGAGCAGGCGCCAACACACCTCAGGGCTCACACACAATCGCATTCACACCACACACTTTTTCCCCCAGTTACAATGAGTTATTTTGTTTTGTTGTTTGCTTTGTTTGCTTTTCTCCCTCATAGTTCACTGACGAGGCAAAATTCCCAAACACTGTTACCCATTTGGGGGTGGCATGGTGGTGCGGTGGTTAGCGTTGTCACCTTATAATGAGAGGGTCCCTGGTTCGATCCCCAGGTGGGCCGCAGGGTCTTTCTGTGTGGAGTTTGCATGCTCTCCTGGTGTTCACCTGGGTTTTCCCTCGAGTGCTCCGGTTAACTCCCACAGTCCAAAAGCATGAGCTATAGGTTGATTGGTGACTCGAAATTGGTACGACTGAGAGTGTTTGTGTGAGCGTGTGTGCCCTGCAGATATTTGGCGCCCGTCCAGCGTTGGTCCTCGCCTCACACCTGTAGTTCCGGGATAGGCTCCGGTCCCCGTGACCCCGATAGGGATTAAGTGGTTCCGGAAATGAATGAGTAAATGCCCAGTGCTTTGTGGTGCCACTGCTGGGTACCTTTTCTAGAATGGAGCAAGTGGATTTTACAGTCCATTTGCCTTGTTAACCTTCCTCGATCCTAGCATCTTCTGGAAACAATCAGGCTGATAGCATAATTAATATTAATATGCAAATGAAATGGGACGAGAAATGAACTTCGGATTTTAATGAAGTTCAGTCTTCACTTGTCGAGCGGAAGCTGAACTGCTCTCGCTTTCCGAAAGCGCACAGCACACCCAAAAATGCTAATAACCAGAACCAAAATCTCAATATTTGTGCCAAATTCTTTGTCCGTTTCTCTCCCCTCCACTTGAAGTTAACCTTGAGTTTTAATATGCCGGCCGCTAGATGCCAAGCGAAGCCAATTTTATCCGCCACCGAGATCACTCAGTCGCAAAAAAAACGCTCTGCATCTATTAGCCAAGGTTTGACATGTGCGCGGTGGCACCTGCGTATAAATCAGAGAGGTGCCTTCGCTCCGAAAACAGAAGGACGCGGCGAACGCCACGAGCAGAGCGTTTACTGTTACTAATGACTTTAAAACGAGCCGTTATGAGGAGCGAACAGGGACCGTGGAGTTACTTAATTATGGCGGGCGTCGTAAGAAGCCGGCAGAGGGAGAAGAAGGGGAGAGAATTTTACGAGCCAGGGCCTGTCGACGTGTAAAATATGTCCGTCTGCGTGGCCCTTTGATAAATCACACGTTACCACGGGGAAGGGACTCGGAATAGATTCAAGGTTATTCTAAGACCCATCCGTTTCATCTGTCTTATCTTTTAATCAGCATTTTTGGGGGGGTAAAAGGGAAGCGTTTATTACTGCACAGTGACACTGGAATGTTAACGGCGATAATTGTTCTGTCATGTTGGTTTAAAGCATGTGGTTTTGCGGAATGTGACTCTTCGGGGGTATTTGGTGCCTAGTCCACAGTCAGTCTAAAAATCACTGGAATAGAAAGCTATGCAAGTATTCGGATAATGTCATATAGAACTCTCCAGATAGTTCCATGCTCAGTGTCCATTTGAGTGGACAGTGATCCATATGTTTTTTTTTTGCTCAGAATTAATCTATTAAGGGTTAATGTCTTTTACTTTTATTCAGGGTATGTTTACCTTTTATAGCTGCTATTAAACGAAAGCTTTTCAAGCTGCAAGTACTTCTGATTAAAACTACAGCCAAACTGCTTTGGTAATATAGTAGTTAGATACACTATAAGCTACAAGGTCGAGCATCTAACTATATCCAAGCTGTTTCATCGAGTAATGCTTAATATTTGTGCGGTAGGATACTCTTAAGAAAAATACATTAAAAATGTGGGACATACTGTTAAAGGTTGTATGAAAATCTCTATTTTTTTGAACAGTCTTATGTCAAATCACTAATGTTTCAATCGTGGAAGTACAGAGCATTTTGATTTTCATCAGTTACACTCAAATGTCTAAGTTCTTTCTGTTTCACCTTTAAGAGTCATATACTTTGAAAAAAATCTAACCACGGATTAAAATTATAGACCAAGGTGGACGCCATCCTCCTGTGCAGCTGCCAAGAGTGTGCTGTGATGTAATGATCATTCATGATTCAATGATAATTCAGCCCAATCAGAAACATAATTATTATTATTATTATTGTTGTTATTATTATTATTATTATCATTATGTGGCGTTGTGTCACTTCTTTTTAATGGAGTGTCATTATGAACACACACACGAAATGTGACCCATCTGTGAAGATGCTGACATGCAGTGCCCAGGGAGAAGTGGTTGGGGGCAGGAGCTTGCTCATGAGTACCTCAGTGGTACCTTTACCAGTCTAGGATTGAATTGGCGACAGTCTACCAACTACTGGAAAGGCTGCATCATTTAAAAAGTAATTTCACTACAGAAAAACGTAGTTAAGTTAGTAGGGTCGCACATTTTTGTTAGCTGCTTCCCTACCTTGCTATACTGTAATTCATTACTTTAGCACCATCTCACTGAACTTCTTTAGTTCTAGCCTTATATGTCCCTTTTACTTTCTCAGAATCTAACATTGAAACTGTTAAAACCGTAAAAAAGAGTCATCTGAGGGCAACCAGACACGTCCTTCCTCGTCCCGGCAGTGAGATGTCTGTGCTTATTTAAAAACCTGCGGCAAGGCGACACGCTGGAGGTCTGAGCATCGCCTGATTGAATCCTTCCCTTTTTCCTCCCTCCTTTTCTCGGGCTGCGCAGGATATGCCTAACGTTTGCTCGGAGCCGCGCACGAGGAATTGTTTACTACAAAGCCTGAGCCAGGCGTAAAAGAGGAGGGGGAAAGAAAAAGCCGTTCTCTTTTGAAAAACGACGCGCTCATTCTCTCGCTGCAGTCCTCACATTTCTTTTCCCCCAAGCCCATATTGATTTATTCACGTTTGTATTAAGCGTTATGAGTACTCCCCCCCTTCTGCCCCCTCCCTCGCTTCCGCCCGTTTTCTTCCTCTTTCCCAGCTCCGCTGCGTACAGTGCGGCATTGATCCACTTTCCAGCAAATTTTCTGTGCGCTGTGGGGGGTAAGAAAACATATTAAAGGGATTGGCGGGAGATACAAGGCGTCGGGATTTCCACGTCGCCAACTAAATGCAAATGCTCCGTGCCCCCCGCCGTCACGCCGCCGCCCTCTCCCTGGTCATTTGCATGGGAAGACAGACAGGCAATGCTTTTGATGGTGTCACCTGAAAAAATCTAATGGAGACAAGAAAGAAAGGAAGGATGGGGTGAAGAAAATGACATTAGCAGAAGTCCAGACTGAGAGACAGGATCTGGAAGGAAGGGCAATAACCAAGTTTCTTGCCTTTCTTACCTGTTCAAAGCTCTGTTAACATCACACGTATGGTGATGAATATTAACGCCGACCATTTATTAAAACTGTCAGCACTGTAGCGATTTAAGTGCTGCAGAAATTCCCTCGGAGGTAGACAGGTTGTTTCTGCAGGTTTTCCGAAACTAAAAGTGCTATTATGTTAATCAGGCAATTTGTTACTTCTCTCCGTTCCCCCATCCACTCACCCCTCCCAAACCTTGGTATTTTTACATGTTGCTTGACCAAATCCGCTTTGGGCTTTATGGAGTTTTTTCCCCCAAGGCCTGTAGAACGTAGGCACGTGAACTGATCTACAGTCATTTTCATGCTCGTGCCTTAGAGTATTTCTAAAGCGGCTGAGTATTTCAGGAATGCGATTTGACACCAGGCCAGTTAAGGCAACGTGGTTGGTCTAGAAGAGTCAAAGATCCACGGATCAGGGCTCTCAGGGATCGCAAGGTTCTGAAAAAATACAAGAAACTGCTTTTAGGTTTTAAATGGGGTTTAAACCATCTTGACCAGCATCAAATCAGCTTTGACTGACAAATGCCCATCAGGACTCTTCTTAAAGTCTATGCTGGCAAACAGTGCAGCTGTATTAGCCTGACCTTAGCCTGTGCGCCTGTACTGGGGTAACACTAGAGTGTAAATCGTCAGCATACCATATTATTCAATGAATGATTCAAGGGACAATAATTTAATGTCAATATCACAAAATGTGCTACAATACAATTTAGAATTTATTTAAGAGCCAGCAATAAATATGAGACAATGTCATATGTATACGCAATATTCCATGCATATCAAATCACAAAAAGCAGCTATTTATTTATCTTCAAAATGCTGGATTCTGTGGATCCATGTAAACAAGTAAAATGCAGTGTTTGGTTTTATTGTGTGCGTTTAGTTGTATTGCGGCTAGAATATTTACACAATTTTGCACTGTTGCTACATATTCGCACAACACCTTTGTCTCTCTTTCTTGTTATTGTCTCTTATTGTAGTTTAAAGTTTTACATTTATATTGTATTTCTAGTTTAAAGTGTATATTTTATATTCTATTTATATGTTTTATTGTGCCTTATTTGTTCCTCGTACCTTGTTCTTTGTTGTTTGCACTGTTAAAACTGGAGCCACGTCGTCTCGTCTCTCTGTATACTTGTACAGTACATAGCAGAGATGACAAAGTTGACTTTGACTTTGGCTTCGGCGTGCGCCAGACATGTCGCCTGCTATTCGCTGACGGGGAAAAAAACTGGCACAGACAAGTGGTAAGAGCTCGAGTTTGGAATCATATTGTGTTTTAGTGTTTACAGAGATTTTTTTTTAACCAAATCTCGTGTAAACGCAATTTAAAAAAACTTATTTAAAATATATGCGTTTATAAAAATATCTACATACGTGTAAACAATCCCTGAGACTAGACAATACTGTGTAATCGTAATTAACAATACTGTGACTAGACATCAATTTTATTGGCTGACACAGAACCGTAAAAACAACCATTTTTATTCCTGAACTCAACTCAACATGTGAATGACAAACAAACTTCTCTTTCAATAAAGATACACCTCCTGTCACAATATAAAGTGCCGTCACAGTATGCACGATTTGGATCCATGCTGTGTGCTTGTTGATCATTGAATCGATTTATCAGTGCGGATCGACAGTTTAGTATCATTACAAACCTACTCTGTACCTTGGGGAAGAAGGAGACAATCAGGCCACTTACATCGCTTTCTCTCTCTTTCTTCCCCCACCTCGACATCATTTCAGCCCTAACAGTCTCCCAAACTGAGCGTTCCAGCTGTAATGGAGTTAATGCCTTTAACGCATGCCGACAGCTACACGAGTGACTCGGTGCACCTTATTCAAACTTTATGAGGGGGGGAAGTGCCGCGTCCCAGCCCGCGTTGGGCCCCCGCCCGTCCCGCCCTATGAATTATGCGCACGACTCGGCGCTGCACTTCTCTTAACCCTGATTTTCGCTGAATTATTGATGATCAACAGGGTCAGAATTTGCTTTTAGTGCTCCCGGGTGACGGCCTTCCCTCTCTCCCAAACCCCACCCCCACTTTTTTCTCCCTCCGGCTAAAGTGACGCATCTGCCTTCCTGAGATCATGGTTGGAGGAGGACGAGGATCATCTGTTGCGCGGGATGTCATGTTAAGACAAAGCCATTTAAACAGCTTAATATGAATGTTGTGAAATGTATGAAGATTATGGGCTTTATGAACAAATTTCTACGGAAGAAGGGTTGGTGAATGAGGCTCATTGGTAGTGGTTTATTATGCTATTGCAGTGTAAAACAGTTTTGCTTTTGACCCACAAAATCCTTGTCTAAAGTCAGTGGCATTTGACTGTGATATACACGGTAAGCAGAACTAGCATACATTCTTGTTAGACACACAGCAGCATGCAATATGCAGGATTTGACCCATGAAGGAGCAGTGGGCAGCTTTTTGGCAGCGTCTGGGAGCAGTGCTTGGAAACAGTGCCTAACTTATGAGTATGTACCTCTTTGGTACCTTTACTGGTCCACAGAGT
Organism: Distichodus sexfasciatus; assembly: GCA_032718565.1. Lineage (NCBI taxonomy): Eukaryota > Metazoa > Chordata > Actinopteri > Characiformes > Distichodontidae > Distichodus > Distichodus sexfasciatus. The sequence continues at coordinate 783,410 of JAVGVS010000026.1, read as the reverse complement.
TGTAGTCAAGACCACCTAGACTGAGACCAGGGTGGGGCGAGAGCAAGACAAAACCAAGACTCTGAAGGGTCGAGACCAAAACAAGACCGAGACCAGGGTGGGTAGAGGCCGAGACAAGACCAAGACTCTGAAGGGCTGAGACCGAGACGAGACCGAGACCAGGGTGGGCCGAGGCCAAGACAAGGCCGAGACTCTGAAGGGCTGAGACCGAGACGAGACCAAGACCAGGGTGGGCAGAGGCAGAGACAAGACCAAGACTCTGAAGGGCCAAAACCGAGACGAGACCAACACCAACACCAAGACGAGGGTGGACAGAGGCCAAGACAAGACCAAGACTCTGAAGGGCCAAAACCGAGACGAGACCAAGACCAACACCAAGACGAGGGTGGACAGAGGCCAAGACAAGACCAAGACTCTGAAGGGCTGAGACCGAGACGAGATCGAGACCAGGGAGGGCAGAGGCAGAGACAAGACCAAGACTCTGAAGGGCCAAGACCGAGACGAGATCGAGACCAGGGTGGGCAGAGGCAGAGACAAGACCAAGACTCTGAAGGGCTGAGACCAATGCACATTTTACACCACATGACAAATAAGTGGAACATGCAAAGCCTCAGCACCCTTCAAAAAGAGCTGAAATAAGCAAGCGACACACACTAAGCATCGTTACACATGTTTATTCAATATTTCTCTCGTACATATCTATACTTTTGGTCCGGGACTTGAACTGGTGACCTTCCGATCAAGGGGCCAACTCCCTAGCGAGCGAACCTGGGATTTAAAATGGGTGGTGAAATCAGACACCCTGATTCATTCATAGCAATGTTGCAAAACATAACCTTTTTATAATTAAAAGAGCAAGTTCAACCTTTTTAACACTAAACTTGTTACGCCTTTAACCTATCAGAAACCCAATGCACACATTTGCTCCATGTGCCTTTATTGTTAAAACAGAGCTTTTAGAGTTGAGTGGACGTGAGAACTGCCAGGAGGAGCTCTGGCCGAGGACGCAGACATCGCAGATGGGACTCTGCATCCACCCCTGTAGAAACTGCAAACCTGATCGACTTGTTCCTAATGGAATTAGGCTGCTCCGCGATGCGTCTCGTAGTGGACCGAGATGAATGTTCGCCCCGCCGCTTGCTTACGCCTCGCTAAAACAATTAATAAGGGGAGTTCTGGGCTGAAAGGCAGAAGCTTGATTAAGACAGCTGTGGCTAATTGGGACGCGTCAAATGAGTAATAGCCGGGCAAAATTACTGTGCTTTTTTTGTGAGGCTTTCTTTGTGCTCAATGAAATAATTACGTGGGCCAAGCAGAGCTAAGTCATCGAGCTGCTCCACATTAATGACTGGCAGAAAAAGGAAAGAGAGGAAGAGACTCCATTTTTGTTACCTTCAGCATGGTTAGACTTGCTTTCACCAGCTATGTATATGAACCAGCAGACTGGCAAGCATGGCGAAAAGTAAATCTGTGTGTGTGTGTGTGTTTATGCATGCATCCCAAATGCCTACATGTGTTAATTATTCATTTTGAGTAGTTAAAAGCCCTAAAGACTGACTGGCCAGTGTCCAGCTTAAATAGAGTAAATTTTTGGGGGGTGTCTCTGTTGGTATTGGGAAGGGTGGGAGACTTTTAGATCAGTATCTTACCAAAGGCAAAGGCAGATGCAAAGCTTCTTTTCGACATAAAACAAGTCAAACACGTTGGGCCTCATTCACCAGTGTTTTTCTTATTTTTCATTTAAATAGTATAACAATATACAATGGTAGAACTGAAGAAAATATGTGGCCCTCCACAGCAAAACCAGTCGCTTGTTGCAAATTTTCAAAATTGAGTTATGATGTTTTCATGAAAGGGCTTAAATCAAGCTTCAAAAGGATACCTATATCGAATGAATCGGACGACATATGACTGAGATATCAACATTCAAAGGAGTCGGGTTTCTCCTGTCACGCCAAGTGAGAAACGGAGAAATCTGCCTTTGAAGTTGACTATCGACGTAGCACTCACAGACGCTTGGTGCGGTCGCGGCTACGTTTGCATTTACGGTAGCCTACGCTGCATTCACAGCCACACGGATAGCCTACCTGCGTTAGGTTAACTGAACTCGGGAGACGAAGATGGATTCCGGAGAAATATCTTCACGCTAGTCAACCAGTGGATTTACCGTAAATATTGAAGTAGAGCGGTCAGAACAGAAACTTTTAACATTCTGCTGGAATTGAATTCCTCACCTCAAGAAAGTCACGTTTTTAGGATGGAAAGGGTAAGTTTTTCAGTGAAATGTATTCACAACAGCACAGTATAGACCTTCCACTGTTTCAAAACACTAAAAACAAAAAATCCAACATTTTACCCCACACAACATAAACGCTCGTTTTTCTCGGAAACCTCCATTACAACAAGCGACTGGTTTTGCCGTAGAGGGTCACAAATGCATGCAATAAAATTTGCATAAGATTGTTCTTCAGCTTTGGTAGATTCTGTATTTAGGAACAAATCTTAAATGAGAAAACATTTAAGAACAAATCTCTTAAGAATGAGCTGATTGAGGTCTATCAGTGGTGGATTATTTTTAAGGCAGTGTATAATGTAAGTTGTGCTTTTAACTAACAAAATCCTGGTCTAAAGTCAGAAGCGTTTGAACGCACAGTTAGGTGACTGCACAATTCTACTCTCTCGTTAGACACATCGAGACATGAAGCGGTGTTCAGACGCGTGGATTAACTGTTTAAAAGATGACAGTGTGGAATAATAAAATAATGATTAATTATAATACAGCAAGATATTTTAAAAGTGGGTCATAATCGTAAATGAGCATTGATGTTACCCTCCTCCTACTGGTGTAGATGGTCTGCTGGTGTGTAAAAAAACAATTTTTGAGAAAATAATGAACAAACGAGCCAAGACAACCTCCAGAAAATCTCCAAGGTTTTCTGAGTTTTAAATGGAATGATAGGTTTAGATTTTCAGACAGAGACAGTCTCCTTGAGGGAAACCCGGGTGTTAACGGTCTTGCTCAGGGAACCAGTGATGGTAGTGCTGGAGGTAGGATTTGAACCCACGGCCTCTTGGTCCAGTGGCAAGTATCACCGGTAGATGACACTTTGAGGGGTTTATTGCACGCCATGCTCAAAACACACCTTTGTTATAATTAAGAGAATGAGTTCAAACCTTTTCAAAATGATTTTTGCACCTGTAAATAAACTAAAAAAATCAGTTTGCACATTTGCTCAATGTGTAAATAGAGCCCATTTAGAGTTGTGTTAAAAGTGCTAACAGCCAGCTTTTACCCTTCTCTCCCAAAGCACTGACAGAGAAATCAAATTCTATGTCTTGGCACTGACAAAAGCATTACAGCTCTCCTTATCCAGTAAAATGGTCTGGCGGAAGTCATAAGAGGGCAGAAATCAGCTCTTTTATCTTATTCTGTCACAGTTCACTCACATTTTCTGTCCGGTCGTGCACAACTCGTCAGAAGCGCTTATGAAAGTGTCCATTTGACTGATTGGTGAGTTCAACCTTTGCACACTCAAAGCCCAGGGCTTTTTAAAAGACATACCTGTCTCTCACTCAAATATTCCATCGCACCTGACGGATCACGGACTGAACTGTACTTTGCGTATCTGTCAAAAATCCTCACTCGACTCGCTCACTTGACCCCTGACATCACCCCCAGCGTTGCGGGACATCTAGGATTTTTTTCTATACCATATGAAACATTCCGGAATCTACATCGGGGGCTCTTTGGGGTCACCCAGGACCCTTTATCCTTTATTTACATCCCATTTTACATTTACATTTAATTTATTGAATTTATTGTCTCGGCACCACCTGAGCAGGAGCAGGTGCGGGAGTGGATGAGAGAGTTTGGCGTTTGGGGATAAAGCCAGTGGCTTCTTCTTTTAGTCCTCCATCACAGACATAATGTTCTCATGGCAGGCTCTCATCACTTATTCACCAGCATATCTATTATGAATAGTGAGTCGATTGAGGGAGGGAGCGCGTGCACCAGCGTGGCCCTGCCATGAACCCGCGCTTGTGCACATTTCCGGAAAAGCAAAGTGCACCGCGGCCCCTTCGGAGAACTAAATCCGGGCGGCCTTGTGGGTTTGGAGAATGTGATCTCATGGATGGGCTGCTTTCACGCTCGGTCTGTCGTCTTTTGTCAGAGAAATGGCTTTATACATTTATATGCAGCTCACACTTGCATTGTCCAAGCTCACACATACGTAGAACTGGGAGCAGTTTAGCAAATGTAGCTATTTAAGTTCAGAAAGCAGCAACATGCATTTATATTATAGCATTATTCACCCTGGAATTATTCATGTATGATATAAACCACTTCTGAAATAGCAAAATCAATTGATTCTAGGGTTGCAACTTACAAACTTTTTCATCATTGATTAGTTGGTCGGTTGATCCAAGTAATCGATTTCATGGCTGTTTTAAAATCGGTCAAGAAAATGATAAAAGACAGAAAAGACAAAAAAATATATTTTTTAAAGAGACATACATTTCAGTGTTCCTAATAATATTTATAGTTTGAGCACCAAAAGAGGATAGCATTTCATTAAGCGAGATGATTTTTGGCTTTTTGATCTTCACATCACCGCATTTTGACATCATCTAAAAGTCAGCAGTTAACACATTTACCTTGGGATTCATTTTGTTATTTGGAGCTTGAGATGTGAGAGACTTTGCCACCAAGTCACGTGATGATCACCTCGCTCCTGTTTAAGACTGCTCGTCATCAAACAAAACGTGATGACATACGCGATGATGTAAACTATTTATGAATTAGTAAATTAGTTGGCAACTAATTTACAATGGGTGTTGGTGGCCTAGTGGTAGAACACTCGCCTTTGGACCAAGAGGTTGTGGGTTCGAATCCGACCTCTGGCGTTACCAACATTGGGTCCCTGAGCAAGACCCTTAACCCCAAGTTGTTCTCAGGGGAACTGTCCCTGAAATTAGGAAATGTAAGTTGCTCTGGATAAGATAGTCTGCTAAATGCTGTAAATGTAAACTTTTTCATTAATTGATCATATTGGTTGGTTGTTGAAGCCCTAATTGATACCAGAAACGAGAGACAGAGAAAGGTGTGAAAGCATGAAAATAAACCTTGATGGAAAAAATGCTGCATCCCTTTTCTGGCAGCAGGCGTTTTAGCAGAGCAGCACAGATAACACATTGGGGCGAAGCGACAGATCGGTGTCCCTGTGGCCGACCCCCAATCCCTCTCCGGTGCCCAGATGCAGGAATGGACGCTCCTCTTACGGAGCTGAACTCTATCTGATGCTCCCTCTGATGCTCTGCCCGAACTGCTGGCTCTCTACACCAACACCCCCCACCCAACCCTGCTCCTTGCACACAGCCCCCTGCCCCGCCCTGCATGTCCTGAAAAGCTCTCCTGGTTCCGCTTTGGGTCAGTGGGCGACAGAGCGTACCTAAGTAGACGTGACGGGGCGCTGTGCCGCGGCGCATCCCGAGCTCCGCCTAGCGCTGGGGGCTGAAGAGATGTCTACCTTTTTTTTCACGGCAAATAAAAAATTCAGAATTTCCAAATTCTGGTAAGAGGTATGAATGGAGGAGTTTTTTCAATATTTACATCGCCATTGTGAGATTTTATCAATCCAATTCCTTATCAATTCTCTTATCGATTCCTGATTAGTTTTTTGAGTCTAAAAAAAGTAGTTCTACACAGTCTTCTGCACTAAAAGCAACCAGTTTATTTTTCCCAAAATGACGTCTGCACAAGACTGTGAACATGAACACATTCATATTCATATTCAGAGTTTTTATTATGCAGAGACATTCTGTGGCTTAGTATTATGAAGTAAAATAAGATCAGTACCAGGTGGAAACACTTCTTTTTCCATTTGGAATCCATCTGGATGTAGAATAAAATTATGTGATAACAAATAATACATTTTCTATATTTATTTTTTACTCTCTAACATTCTAGAATGGGAAAAAAAATATTTTCTGATTAATGGACAATGAAGAAATAGTGAAGTTTTGGCAATTACTGAGCATTTGGACTCATTTTGGCCTATAACTCATTTTTCACTCATTTCTAGGAGAGAAATACATTTTGCTGTGAGGGCGTTCCATATGAGAGCCGCGGCACAATAGCGCTGTGGAAATAAATGAATATCAAGTAAATGGCTGTACTGTGAGTAGAAGGCTGGTTGTTTTTGTTATTTATCAGCTAAGATATAAGTTTCGTCTGTAATAAATGGGAAGATTTGACTGAACTGGAACGTTCTGCTTAATGTTGGACTTGTCCTCTGTCAGAGTCGTGCGTGGTAACAAATGCAGCGTCTGTTTACATCGCGAAAAATATCATTCATGCGTCATAATTCCTCGTGGTTGGTCAAGGTCAAGTCACCCACGTGTTCACGTGGGTTTTCTCCAGGGGCTCCGGTTTCCTCCCACAGTCTGGGATAGACTCCGGTCCCCACGACCCTGATAGGGATTAAGCAGAATAAAAATAGACCTCCTGTTCAATACAAAGTGACATTACACAGTATGCATGATGCCTGTTCGACGTTTTTATTTTGGATCAGAGCTCTGGGCTCATTGACCATCAAATCAATTTATCACTCTATTTATTAATTGATCGTCATTATTGGTGATTAATAATATATATACGTAGCATATAAGAGCATGACTTGGGAGCACTACTGACACACATTAGAATGTCAAACTCAGCGTGCAGGATGAAATCTGAGATAATGTGTGTTTCAGATCATGTCCCATAGGATGGTTCTCCCCTTTAGCCCATCTAGTGAAACTTCCCTCCACTAAATCTTCACAGCTTTTCATCTTTGGGGTGGGCTGTGTTCTTTTTTTTAATCCTCGACAACACCTGCACAAGTCTTTCAGACAGAGAGAGAGGGAGAGAAGAAAAGTGAGAATGTGGCATCACACCCAAATAAATGCCAGGCCTCTGCTGGTATTAAAGCGTTTTCCTCTCCCCCAAGGGTTAAATTACAGTTTTATTGGAAGTGTTTTGGCAAACCTATGATACCTGGATGCTCAGCATCGCTCTCCGTTTTGCCAGCGCTGGAAGGCAGAGCATGATGGAAAGCGAGGTCGCATTTGTTTTACCGTACCTCAATGTTTTATTCAATATTCGCAATGTTTATCTCCTGAAGGTGAAAGCTGACTGTCGAAATGATTAACATTGGCACTAGTAAAAACACACCTAGTGGAGCGAGCGGCGGATACGAGTTGTAATAATCCCCTCGTGTTGATGTAGGCTTTTTTACGCATTTCCTGAGGAGCTGAGCAAACCCCCCGAATGTGCATGTAATATTTACAAGTTAAAAAAAAGTGCGGCCTTCCTCTCAGGTCTTCATCGCAATAAAGCCAACTTTAATATTTGAGCGCTGGAGGGTTCACAGGTTCTACACTGACCATACTGTTGGATTTCTGCGCTCGGGGTGGACATCCAGTGTGAACATCGCTTTCTTTCATAAATCATTTAAAATGAAGTTAGAATTATACCTTGTTTAATAATGAAAAATGTACACATTGTAAACTCGTAAATCGTTGTTAGATTTAAAAGATTGTGTTAAAACGAATGATAACAAGATGGTCATGAATCTATTAGTTCGTAATCTGCATAGCCTCGATCAGCACAGAAATGAAAACTTTTTGACAGGATTAGTTTTACATGAGGACGTGGAGTGGAGTGGGGTGATGTTATCTTACCACAAAACGTCTGTAATATTAACAGCTGATACGGACGGGATAAGAAAATTCAGTAAAATTCCCAGAGGTTGGAGTGGTAGCTCGATATACGCACCGACGTCACCTCCCTGTTGTCACGTGCCTGCTGCGCTGCTTACCTAACTGTTGGTAATAGGCACTGACCTAAAGCAATAAATAACATTGTGCTTCTCACGAGTGCTTTTGACCTTCTTCTCTTGGCAATCGCGTTGGTCGTACACCGAGATATCCTGCGTTTTGCACAGATTCCGACCGGCCAGGATTTCCTCAAGCGCCTCCATGCTTGAAGAACCGCAGGTAACTAACTACAGGATGACGGAATGTTTACATGTGCGTTTAAATCGGGTCTATCCGGACGGGATTAGCATTAAGTGAGGTCATTTTTCCTGACTTTTTAACAGAAGGTAAAAATCCCCGTAATCTTTGATTAGGGGACTAAATCACCGAGAAGCTCTGGTGCTAATTATTTTAACCCCACGTTCTCATGTAACTAATCATGTTCAAATAGTATGAAGGTGGAGGCCAGCAAACGAAACTACATAAATCTTGTTTTTGTGATATGCAAACTCTCATCAGAGACTAAAAGGGACTTTTTGCATAAGTGTAATCTGCTGATGTGTGGGGAAATCGAATTTGCAAAGTGCAGTGCTGTTAACTTTGGCTTGAGACAATGCATTGCGGTGCTGCAGCTGCTGGTGGTGTGTGTGTGTGTGTTTGGGGTTATGGGCGCAGTGGCCACATTTGGCTCTGCCAGCCTCGTCTGAAAACACAAGCCATCTCTTACACTCCGCATTCAGGGGTTGCTCTGACTTTGACCGGCGCTTTTAAAATCCTCTCTAGGCTCCCTGAGGAGCCACTGCAGTTGTTCCTGTCTTGTCTTTTATACACACACACACATACTCACACACCGGCACTCGCACACACACAGACTCACACATACACTCTGCCGAATTAATCCAAGATGTGCACATTGCCAAACTGGTGCAATTTTATTATCTAATTAACATCCCGGGACAACAGCCAGCCCAGTGTGCAGGTTTACCACTAAGTGTTTTCTCAATTCACATACCTGGGAAAAAGCAGATGATAGCATCAAGCAACATTCTTCTCACATATCCAGCACTGCCCAAACCTTCTACCTCAGAATCCGAATCAGATTTATTTGCCAAGTAAAAAACGTGCAAGGAATTGGTTTCAGATGTTAGGGTCTCTCTAGTGGTAATATATACATTACAGAAACAGAGAGTAAACATACACTGCAAAAAATCTGTCACAAAATAAGAAAAATCAAAGGATAATAAGAAAAAAGGTACTAGAATCAAGCAAAATTATCTGCCAATATAGTGAGAAAATGTATCTTGTAAAGATCTCCTAAAACAAGAAAAAATATCTTTCCATTTTTCCATGTTTTTAGCTTTAATATTCTTAAAATAAGCAAAGTTGTCATGAATTTCTTAACTCGTAGTGGAGAGCATGAGAACCTTTCCGTTGTCTCAATTAAATTTCTTATTTCATTTTAGGAAGTTCTTATAATCAGTAAATTTTTCTTAATAAGGTAATTGTAGCCAACGTTTCTTAAAATTAGATTATTTATCTTACACATATAAGTCTAGTCAAGTAAGTTATTCTTAAAAGAAAAAAAACAAGATCTATTTTTTCTTTTTAAGATTTTCTGGCTTGTTAAGATTTCATTTTTTGCAGTGCAGTAAACACTAAACAGTGCAGCTGTAGTCAAGACGACCTGACCGAGATTGCGTCGAGACATGACCAAGACTCTGAAGGGCCGAGACCGAGGCCAGAGTGTGTCGAGACAGAGACATGATAAAGACTCTGAAGGGCCGAGACTGAGACCAGAATGTGTAGAGTCCAAGACATGACCAAGTCTCTGAAGGGCCGAGACTGAGACCAAAATGTGTTGATACCAAGACATGACCAAGTCTCTGAAGGGCCGAGACTGAGACCAAAATGTGTCGAGACCAAGACATGACCAAGACTCTGAAGGGCCGAGACTGAGACCAGTGTGTCGAGACCAAGACATGACCAAGTCTCTGAAGGGCCGAGACTGAGACCAAAATGTGTCGAGACCAAGACATGACCAAGTCTCTGAAGGGCCGAGACTGAGACCAAAATGTGTCGAGACCAAGACATGACCAAGACTCAGAAGGGCCGAGACCAAGACCAGAGTGTGTCGAGACCAAGACATGATGAAGACTCTGAAGGGCCGAAACCAAGACCAGAGTGTGTCGAGACCAAGACATGATGAAGACTCTGAAGGGCCGAGACCAAGACCAGAGTGTGTCGAGACAGAGACATGATGAAGACTCTGAAGGGCCAAGACCGAGACCAGTATGTCAAGGCCGAGACATGACCAAAACTCTGAAGGGCCGAGACTAAGACTAGAGTGCGTCGAGACCAAGACATCATGAAGACTCTGAAGGGCCGAGACCAAGACCAGAGTGTTTCGAGACAGAGACATGATGAAGACTCTGAAGGACCGAGACCAGTGTGTCGAGACCAAGACATGACCAAAACTCTGAAGGGCTGAGACCGAGACCAGTGTGTCGAGACCAAGACATGACCAAGACTCTGAAAGGTCGAGACTAAGACTAGAGTGTGTCGGGACCAAGACATGACCAAGACTCTGAAAGGTCAAGACTGAGACCAGTGTGTGTTGAGACCGAGGCAAGTAAAAATACGACCGATTAAAATATGGGGCCAAGGCCCAAGATCAAGGGCCAAAATATGGCCGATTCCGTAAGACCGAGACCTTCAAAAATTGGTCTCGAAACTGGTACACAAGACTGCTAAACAGTGGACATTATACCAGTGAATATGCAACATGCAACAATCACACTGCTGTATGGGCCAGTTACATTAATTACGTAAAGTGGATTCCCACTTTTTGAGAGTCCTTGTGGACTGAAATAAACACTGTCGGAGTCAGTTCAACATTGTAATTTAACATTGGCTATTTTTTTCAGGGAATGTGTAATATTTCTTAGCCAACAGTGTGTCACATGGGAACGCAATTGCCAGAGGAAGTCTGAAACATAATAATTACAGGTGCAGGAGAGAATAAAGAGCAAGGATCAGTGCTGCATCCTCCATTGTAGGTGAAATATTATTCATTATGTAGAAGCTCCCCGTCCTGTAGGAAAGGTCACAGGGCCTGCGGTGTGTATTACACACATACCTGAATATATGTATGTGGAATATAACGTACAGAAGAGCCCGTTATTACCAGACTTTCAATGGCTTTTAATATGCCCCAAAATTGATTTTACAAGCGTGCATTTTTGAAGAAGGTGCATGCTGACTTATAATATGAGGTCGTCTCATTTCTTCGTGTGGTGCCATAATGACTCTCGCCTTCTTTAAAGATAATGGGATGCTCGGATGAGAAGCGGAAACGTAGTGGCTGGTTTTTACCGTCTGCTTTTGCTGACGCTGCTGTGTCTCAGCTCCGAACTGGCTCTTAAGTTCGCCTCTAAAAGTCACCGGAAAGAAAAGTTGGAATGTTTATTAAGAAATATTAATCTCATTCGTTCTCCTCCGCGGCGAGGACGTCTTATACTCAGCCAGTTTTATTTTGGGCTCCAGCTTAACATCGCTTCTTGCTGCTCTCTGACGTCGGTGAGGCCATTTGTGGCCATGATGCTGTAAAGTGACGTCCGGCCACTTTTACTTTTTAATTCTTTTCTATTTTTAACGTTTATCTCTGCCCCGGGGATCGACCGAAGTTATCCTCTTGATGTGCGCATAATCTGAAGCTTTTTGATACTCCATTTTTACACAACCGTTTAAAAATAATCTATATTTGTGTGATTTGGCTATTTTCTGTCGTTAGAATAGAGCTGAATTTGAACTTACAAGGCTTAAAGTGAAAGTGAGTGATTATTTGTAATTGTGAACACACCACAGCACGCAGTGCACCACAACAAAATGTGTCCTCTGCATTTGACCCATCCGTGAAGGGCCGTGGGCAGCTAACAAGCGCCCGGGGAGCAGTGCTTGAGGACGGTACCTTGCTCATGAGTACCTCAGGGGTAACGTTGCCGGCCCTGGCTTCAAACCTGCGATCTTCTGATCACGAGGCGAACACTCTACCGTTACGCCACCAACTGCCCCGAAAGCTTGGTCTGTATGCGAGTATCCAACCACCAGGTCACCATCCAAAAAATTCTTATTCGCACAATAGACGGAAAAAAATAGAAAGAACATGTTCAGGCTACTTGGGGCGGTAGTAAAAACACAACATCTGACGTGGATTTTAAGTCAAGGTTAAGTTTAAGGCCACGTTTACACATAGCCAGTATTTACAGAGACAGCTATTTCCCCCGCTACGTTTACAATAATACCCTTCTTTACACCAGACTATTTTCCAAAAAGTATTCATTTACACAAATCCGGCATAAATACGGCGTCAGGAGCTGTTATGAACATGCCAAGCCTAGAGGCGGCAGTGTAACGAGAAGCATAAAGTCATGTTAGCCAATCAGAATCCTGAAAAAAACAAAACACAACTTATGACACAACTTCCTGTTCCGATAACGATCAGCCAAACCAACTGGATACAAATGTTGCGCAGTTGATGCTAATGCATTTTCTGTCGTATACCGTGACGTTTGAAGACACAATGTATTTAGGGCATGCGCACGATAGAACTAAACACCTCATCGTTTTATGAAAACTGCCTTTTACTTGTTTACACAGATCCCCAGCATCCAGCGTTTTGACAGATCTTCCCTTTGGACGGCGTTTTAAAAAATATTTCCGTTTGAGGTGGCTATAACTCTGTTTACCTATGAACGAAAGGCCCAAACTTATAAAAAATATGCGTTTTTAAAAAATAACTACATACATGTAAACAAGCCCGACTGCCTGCTTCATTATACACAAATTCAGGAGATACTTTCATTATTTACATTTCACGACTTGTGTATCAGCTCCCAGATGCAGATGAACGTCAGCATTAGCCACAGTAGTGAAGAAGGCAACTCAGAAACAAATCATCATCATCATCAGCATCATCATTGTCATCATCAACTTCGGCTTGTGCTTGCTTCAGCATTTATCAACCGTCTGTATGAAGGAAGTGATGAGATTTTGGCTTTGTCCTCACTGCAGACCGGCAGTGGACTCTTTGCACTTCATTGGATCTGCTGTCTGGCTAGTTCTTATGGACATAATTAATGATAAACTGACTTTAGATTCTTTACTAAATCTGGCACAGACTCCTTCACCTATCGGTTTGCGATTCATCTTAATGGCATCTATCGACCCGATCCATAATATCCCATAATATTCAAATGGCTTATACAATAATATCCGAATTGCTTCTCTGACTAATTGTGCTGCATTGACGGATCTCCCTTGGCCAGCTGCAGCTTCATGAAGCACGCTGTCGGCTAATCGCTTACCATTAGCTTTCATTTGTCCTTAGCCACATTAGCGTCTTTGGGTACAGTGCCCCTGCGTTGGGGTTTCCATCAGTGGTGCCACTTTTTCAAGGCCCATGTCTCATTAGGTGCTTGGCACTGGAACGGTGGACACATAACAATACTTCCAGAGGTTGTGGCCCTCACTGCAGTTATACTTAATATGCATTCAAATCTAGTTAGCATGTAATTAGATTGGAGATCAGCTGGACTCTAATAAGCAGTATCACGACTTACAAGAAAAAAAGCTCTGGAAAACAACTGTAAAATAAATACATAAATAAATAAACAAACTCAGGGGCGATCTCAAAACTAAAAATAAAAACAATAAAAGGAGAAAAATGTAAAGAAATAAAAACATCAGAATCCGAAAACATTTGATTCCAAGTGATCATGCTTTTGTTCTAATAGCACAAGACATACAACGATATAAAAACTAATATAAAAAAACTTTTATTATTAAAAAATGCAACGTCTCGTTCAAGAAGTTTGCAAAACATAAACATGATCTTAAATAAATATAATACATAAAAAAAATATATTATATCATTATAGTAGGTTTAAAAGCCTTATTCTAGCTTGGGACAGACAGAGTTAAAACCAGGTAGGCGTGTGTTGGCTGTTGCCCGCATCAGGTGGGAGGTGGGTGGGCTGCGGGTCTGGCTCTGACCCCCGGTGTGGACGGAGATGGTGGTGTAGTGTAATGAAGGCGGATGGAGAGCGATGCAGCATCAGCACGGCTGCAGGAGAACCTCAGCTCTGTGGGCCTGCACACAAATCAATACGGTCAGGAGCAACAGCACGCTCACTCACTCACAATATACACACATGCACAAAGTATATCAACACACACCCACACACCCACGTACTCACAACCAACTTTCCTGAAAGGCCCCAAAGCTTTTATCATTGCTCATAGTCGCTAGTCCTTAAAACTACATTAATCCAGCACCGTAAATCGTTACCTAAATATGGGATTCCATCTGGTATATGGTTTCTGTGTTAGATCTTTGGGAGTGACTTTTACAGCACAGAATCTGAAAATATATCCTGTACATTTATACATTTTCATTACAATAATACACAATTTACAATATTGTATAGTACTAGAGGTGTAAGACAGAACTACAATATGCCGCACCTCCAGATGTGTCTTTCCTCTAGCACTACCACTATTGAGCAAGGCCCATAAAGCAGAACTCAGGCACTCAGGAACCTATATTCTACTGTTAGGGGTCTTTGGGTACTGTCAGTTGTCAAAAAATGAGACAAATTGGTGCTAACTTGGCTGAGATATCGCGGTAGCAGCGAGCATGGCCAGGCAGCCAATTAGCAAAGTGATCAGGGCAGCTAACGTCAAAGTAAATGTCGTTTTTGTGCCACGTATTTTTCTTAGCCCTGTTTAAGGAGGCTGTCATACACCTCTGTTGATTTCTGCGCATTCGTGAAAGTCCCACAGAGTCGATTGTCGAACTCGTTTCTTTTTCCATTTATAGATGAAATATAAACGGCAATAGAAACGCGTTGGACAATCGACTCTTAGCTAAGATGCCGGAGTCATCTCCAAAATGCAGTAAATGTAAATTTCATTTTTAGCTTTTGGTAAAAGCACAGAATCCATTCTAGTTCAGGATTTCCTTTCATTAAGCATTTCAACTTATATAATTTAAGGGGAAAGTTTTGCAGGTATTAGCCGTGTTTATAGGTTTACAGTGAAACAAACTGAAATGAAGGAGTTTAAGACCCCCAATGCAATATTACCATACAACAAAAATACATTACATCAAATACACGTTCATTCGGACCACAATAAAAGAAGAATCCCTCTTGAGATGTCATTGAGTGTCATTTCTTCCTGAGAAGGGTCTCCCGGCTGGTCTCGTGGGCGAGGGTGGTCTCTGATATAAATGTGGGCAGCTTTTAGTGAACGTAGCGCTCACCCTAAAGCAGCCATCTCAGCCTCACCGAGCCGGCAGACGGAGGTGGGATGCAAAGATCAATAAAGCTTTATCAGGCAGAGCAGTGAGATGAGCACAATGCTGTTTGCTCTGCAGCCCCAACTTACTCTTCCAGTGTTTACCAAGGCCTCCTGCACTCTCTCTCTCTCTCTCTCTCTCTCTCTCCATTCCTCCCTCCCTCTCTCTCTACATATCTCATTTACTCGTCATTGCCTTTTACTTTCTCCTCTCCACTCTCTCCCTGCGTTCCTTTCTCTCTGTCTATCTCGCTAAACTTTGACCTGCTTCTAAGCGCTGTTTTATCAGACGTGCAGAAAGGAATGTTCTCTCCCCAAGCTTCCTGCCATTCTCTCACTCTCGGAGAAGCCCTTTTATTTCACACCTCGTTCTACTCGGTATAAGACTCCCCTGATTAATGTGTGTGGGAGTGTGCCATTATTCTAGTTGGGGAACGTGTGATAATGACTCTTTTCTTTGCTGAATTTAGCAGCAGGCCCTTAGCCGTCCCTTCACCGTTTTCCTTTGTTTTGATATGTTTTGTTCCCTTGCTCACACCAAGTGCTAAAATCTCAGAAACTTTTATATTTTATCAAGATTTTTGTTAATAGAACTTAATGAATAGTATTTAAACCTTTCAGGGTTCACATCTAACTGAAAGGACAGCTATTTCTATTTAAATCTTTTAATTTGAGATCAGAAGTATAAGAAAAAAAGGTATAAAATAATTTTCAAGCTGTGAATCGAAAGTCATAAAAGAGAAGACAAATGGCTAATCAGACGTCAAAATCTGTAGTGTTTTAAGTCTATAACCAGAGGATTTCAACTGGTTCTCACCCAGGAACTATGGCTGGTTGTTTTTGTTATTTATCAGCTAAGATAGTTTTGTCTGTAACAAATGGGAAGATTTGACTGAACTGGAACGTTCTGCTGAATGTTGGACTTCCCTGTCAGAGTCGTGCGCGGTAACAAATGCAGCGTGTGTTTACATCGCGAAAAATATCACGCAGAGAGTGTGACGTAATTAACCGTGACGCAAAACATAGATAAAACTGGAAAACGGCGTGCTGGGAAATGAGAGAATAGTTAAGAAGAATCGATAATATTGGAGGTGTACATTTGGAACTGTTTTTTGCTTCCCACCCCTGCTTTTCATATTTATAATATATGAGCGTAGTAAAATTGGAGATGTCACAGTATCCCTTGTCTGCCCTAATCCCAATATTAACACTGAGCTCTTGAGCATCTGTCAGTATCGGTACAAATATGATACATTTTTTAGTTACTATACATTACATTAAATTTGAATCCATTCATTTCTGCTATTTTTGCAGCAGCGTTGGGAAAGATGTCCTACTGCTTCTACTAAGTATCTAAAGGACAATGTTCAGTTTGGGTCTGAAATTTGGACAGCAGAGGTAGGAGGTCACCTGCAGGAACATCAGCCGTGTTCCTCTTCACTTTCTCATCACCACGGATAACTACAGCAGGCAGGTTGATGCGGCCGGAGATCGGACAGTGTCTCAATATCAGCCGCATTGATATTCGGATAGAGCCTCGCTGCCAAAGGCCATTTGCCAGTCGGCGGTCACCGAGAGTGAGTCGACCATGACGTGTCGTTTTGGAATGTAATTACATCCATCTGCTTTAGAATAAATAAAATCACAGAGGAGATTAGCTGACATGAGAAAGCAGCTCTCCTTATTTATTTGTCACCGTCACCTTTGGAGGGGTGGAGGGGGAGATGAGGGGCGACTGCGCCGTCCGCTTCCTGTCCGCAAATGTCACAGCCCGACTCCCTATGAGCCTGTCTTGAATTTCATCGCGCCCAGAGCAAAATATAGCTCTCAGAACTTTCCAGCGCGGCCTGGATTGGCCTCAGCTGTAAAACAACATCATCCCAGAAAAACAGAAAATAAGAGTTTATCTTATAACTAAACAAGATCTTGGGACAGATAACTATTATCAAAAATCATTTAAATACACCTTTAATTACACTACCAGTCAAAAGTTTGGACACACCTTCCCATTCAATGTTTTTTCTTAATTATCATTACTATTTACATTGTAGATTCTCACTGAAGGCATCAAAACTATGAATGAACTGTGTAAGGGCTATTTGACCCAGAAGGAGGGTGATGGAGTGCTGCACGAGATGGCCTGGCCTCCAGAGTCACCTGACCAAACCCAGTCGAGATGGTTTGGGATGAGATGGACCGCAGAGTGAAGGCAAAAGGGCCAACAAGTGCTCAGCATCTCTGGGAACTCCTTCAAGACTGTTGGAAAACCATTTCAGGTGACTACCTCATGAAGCTCATCGAGAGAATGCCAAGAGTGTGCAAAGCAGTGATCAAAGCAAAGGGTGGTTATTTTCAAGAATCTAAGATATAAAACATGTTTTGGGTTATTTCACACTTTTTGTTTACTACATAATTCCATATGTGTTCATTCATAGTGCCTTCAGTGAGAATCTACAATGTAAATAGTCATGAGTATAAAGAATAAAACATTGAATGGGAAGGTGTGTCCAAAATATACTGGGGTAATACTGGGAAAAATGCTGGAGTAGATCAGGAGGGGGAAGTGAGAAACATAAGAGTTTTTCTTCTTAAATAAGTCAAATTCATTTCAGTTGGCTTCTCTCAGTGTGTACACTGGTCTATATATCAGACCCTCCAGGATTCCGCGATGTTGCGATCGCGACTATTAATGAAAAATGCATCCTGACCTTGCAATTTTGTCTAATGACTGCAACTTTTCCGCAATTTTTGACCAATCATTGTCGTTTCCCACAAAGCGCCGGTAGTCCCGGGATCCTCACTCCTGCATTTTGTTTCCGTCCTTCCTGCACCTCTGCTCACGACTAGAGCTAATAAACTGATATCATGTCATTTCCAATTGTAATTATATATAGCGTAAAATATGTCATTTAAAGAAACAAATGACATAATAGAGAAAGTGTTGAGTGCAAACTTGTAACGTTCACTAGCTGCTGTGAACACCTATTATAGCTATTAGCAAAGATGCTTTTTCATCCCCATCCAATTTTACACCACATCTTTAGGTACCTTAAATGACCGCTGACATACTCGCTGTGGCCTGCCGTAGTTAAACTTACAGTAACATGAATAGTTAAAGGGGAATGCAGTGTCCACATATTGGCCTTCCTGAATAATTGAGAAGGCAAATGGCATTTCAAGTGACATTTTGGAGACTTTGTCCAACTTTAGAAAACTTCTCGAGGCCAAGACTTATGTAGGGAAATGTCTCGGCGGAAAGGCGATACTTGTGGTGTGGGAGTGGGAGATGTCCGCTTTATTGGAGCTTTTATGGATTACAGAATCTTTTTTCACTTCCGCGAGGGCTTCACAAAGAAGGAGCTAATCATATTTACTTGAGTACAAACGGATGACGTCCAGAAACAAGCCGCCTTTCTACGAAAGTAGCCCAAATGACTCATTGAAGGATTTTATTTAAGGAGCTTGAGATTATCTGTTGTCCTGAACCGGGATGTAATGGGCAGCTAACGAAGGAGAGAATTAGTGGATTAATTGAGAGAAACAAATGGAACATTAGTTGGCCATCTTGGCTCGGAGCGGAAGGTTTTTGGCCACATAACACTATTGTTCAAGCGTTCGGACAAACCCGATTACCAAACTAATCTTTAACGCCCCAAAGAAGAGGCGCCTGAGTCGCTTCTTAGCCACTTCAGAGGAACCAGACTTCGTTTTTCAAATGGTTAGCAAGCTAGTAGGGCCTTAAAGGGGTAAATTTGGGTGTTTGATAAGATTATTCAGCTCTAGACGGTGTCTCGGGAACATCAGCCGTAGCGAGAGACAGCGAGTGAAAGGTGAAAAGAAGCGGAAGCCGGCTAAGCGCTTAATCTTCGATGTGCAGAGAATGCTAACGCTCCCGCTAATCGTCTGTGACCTTGACACCGAGCAACAAGGTCACTGAGGAACCAAGGCTCTCTTTTTTTTTCGGAAAGCTGCATATTATTGTTGGAGATGAATAATTAGTAAAAAGGAATAGCTGAGGGAGTGTGTTTGCCGGCGCACGAACACACACACACACACACACACACACACACCAAAAACCCGAAGGGGGCTATGGCTGCCTCTTGAGCCGTTCTGCTAGCCGTGTTTTGTGTTGACGAGCCAGGGTCGGCTGTCTGGGCAGGCCTGGGCCCAGACGAGTGTGTGTGTGTGTGTGGCACAGCGGGCTGCCGCACCGTAATTAAAACACCTTTATCTAAGGGACTCGGTGGAAGGCCGCCTATTATTCAGCACGCCACCGGGCTGAATACAGTCAACTGCTCAGGAGACCCATTCAATTTACTTTCTGTAAGGTTTTTGAGAAAATAAAACGAACCGCTCTCTTGAGAGTGCTTCCTTTATGCCATCCGACGGAATTACACCAGCGCGCAGTTTTGCGCGTTTTAAATCTGGTCTGGCTCCCATGGCTGGATGTTAGATACTGATTTCGCTTTCGTTTCCCTAACAACGGAAATTCTCACACGCCCACTCGGGCGACACTTTCCGCCCCCAAAAATACAATGCAGAACCATATCATTTAAGTTCATAACGCGTGTGCAAACGCACTGCAATTTTGTAGATGTGGTTCATAGTTTCCTTAAAAACAACACTTGTTTAGCACATTCATAGCTGTGCTGCAGAAACAAAAAAAATCACCCTGCAGGTCGCCACAAAATAACATAAGTGAGCCACAACCCAATGAATTGTAGCAAAGAAAACACTTTACTGGTGAAACGTAAAGTTGTCTTCTGTTCAAACTCTTCACGGACCACCACAGATCGCCACGTTCCTGCAGGAAAACCTTGCTGTCCCCGGCTGATGAAGAGGAACAGAGTTAATTCAGAAAGGGGAGTTGCATCCGGAAGGGCATCCAGTGTAAAACTTGCGCCAGTCCAAAATGTGGGCAACAAGGCTGTTGACCCTCTATGGTGACCCCTAGTCAGAGAAGCTGAAAGTAGGAGAAGAAGATAATGCAAATTCTTCCATGCTGTAAAAGTTTTGGATTATAATATTTAGATTATAACTTTAGAACTTGCGTGGAAGGTCAGCACTGTCGCCTCACACCAAGAAGGTCCAGAGTTTGACACACAGTGCACCACAACGGAATGTGAGTTCTGCATTTCATCGGTTCGTGAAGGAGCAGTGGGCAGCTGACATGAGCAGTGCCCAGGGAGCAGTGCTTGGGGATGGTACCATGCTCATGAATACCTCAGTGGTACCTTTACCGGTGCGGAATTCGAACCAGCGACCTTCTGATCAGGGGTTGAACGCCCTAACTGTTGTACTACCAGCTGCCCTGGTGAGTATGTTTGAGTGAGTGTGTGTGCCCCGTGGTGTGTTGACGCCCGCCTAGGGTTAGTCCCCGCCTCGCGCCCGTTGTTCAGGATAGACTGCGGTCCCTGTGGCCCTGATTGGGATTAAGGGGTTCAGATAATGCAGCAATGAATAACCGGGGCCTGCCCAAACAAGTGTTTATCGGGGGAACACTTCTGTTGTGCTGTGACTTTGTATTTGCTATTTGTTGTGGCGTATTTCTTTTTGCGATGCATTTTTTGAGACGTTTTTTGAGGCATTTTGAGATTGCATTGGGCGGTTCTTGGCAACCGTACATTAGTGGTAAAGAGATGTGACAAAACGCGGTTGCGAGGAAGCCGCTACATCCCTGCGGGCAAAAAAAGCCTGTTGTCCGATTTCTTTCTGGCCGCACCTGCAAAGTACGAAGGCGGTCAGCACTCCAGAGCCTCTTGGAGCCGCGATGCCCAGCCGAGTCGTTAAAGCCGTCACCATAAATCCGGCGCGGGATCCCAGCGGGTGACGCCTCCTTCCTCCTTCCTCCTCACGGCTCCTCCAGGCTCACGAAGATCAATCCAAGGTGGAGCGTCTGCAAGCCTCAGCAGCTTTTGTGCTGCTTTAAGTGCAAATGGAGGGAGTCGGCGGGGGGCGCGAGGGTTGCCGCGGTGAGGAGGACGAGGAGGAGGTGGAGGAGGAGGGACATTTACCAATATGTGCTGCCTGGCTTTACAGCAGAGGAAAAGTCACAGAAATCGGCTGATGGAAGTGAGCGCTTGGGGATCTTGAAGTCCAGATGGGAAGCACTAGGGGTGTTAATCACAATGTTCATCACGATACGATGTTATGTCACTTCAGTAGACAATGATACGATGTCTGCTATGATACGATTTTGATTCGATTCAATTCAGGAGCCAGCGATCGATATGAAGATTTAACATCATCACTTCCATTCATATCAAACCACAAAAACCAAAGTTACAAACAAGACATCTTTTATTCCTGGCCTCAAACAGACATTTAATGAAAAATCATTTTCTCTTTTAATAAAAATAGACCTTGGACAGTAATGCCAATGTCTTCAGTTTTGGATTGATGCCATGAGCTCTTTGATCATTTACTCAGTGTATTAATGTAGAACATTGTTTTTCAACTGGTTCTGTCGCAGGGACCACCATTCAGACTATGCAGTAGTCTGCGACCCACCGTGTGTCAACTAGCTTACCTCCTGGTGAGATTCTCCTGTGTTCCCAATCTCTTCTCCATGTTTCTCCGTCTTCTTCTTGTTCTTCGTCGTAAAATTTGCCAGCAAACTCATCTAACAAAAAGTACTACTTCGTCATTAGCCCTGTTTTGTTTTAGTATAAGAATATCGTCGTGATCCTCCGTTTGGCGCATGCTCAAATGTTAGCACAGTTTGAAGGCAAGCTAGCTAGCTGAACCTCTCTGCCTATGCAGACAAGCTTTTCATTAAAACCTACAAGTTACCCTTCGCTTTCTACGCAACGAATACGTTACATGGCTTTATATTCAGACAAGGATGGATCAAGTACAGTTGGCGGCAAATATTTTCACCGCATCAACAATCGGAGACAAGTGCATAGATAACGCACAAGACAGACTACCTGCAGTCAATAAATGCAGTGGTCTAGTTAGGAGTTTAGAGCCCATTTACGACTAGAGCTTGTTTCTAGTGATTCTTATCTAGTCTAGTGATCAACTCAGCTTATGAGCGAACAATTTTTCTGTACAGCATCATAACTCCAAACTGATCAGGCATACATTTAATGCCAGACGATTGAAATAGTAATCCTCCTCAAATGACTGTTGCTACAACATTGCCATAACATTTGCACAATTTTTGCACTGCCGCTACTTATTTGCACTGAACATTGAATGTATACATCACTGGTCACCTTCTAACTAGCTGTACCTGCACGAATTATTGAAAAGTATCACACAGACTCTAGTTCTCCACTGCTGTTATAATATCTGCACAAACTTAAATGTTAGTCAGACTGTTGTAAGAGATACTGTTTTATTAATAGACTGGATATAGAAATTTTCATATTGGAACTGTTACTAACTTCATGCACATTCAGTGTAAAAGTCAATTTCCTCTTCTGTAGGTTAATACTGCATCCAAATTGTCTCTCTTTCTACTTCTATTTCTAGTTCTAGTTTAAGGTTTATATTCCATACTCCATTTCTAGTTTAAAATGTATATTTTGTATTATATTTCTATATTGTTTATTCCATGTGCCTATTTGTTCTTTGTTCCCTGTTCCTTGTTGCACTGTGAAAACTGGAGCCACGTTGTCTCGTCTCTCTGTATATCTCTACAGTATATAGCAGAGATGACAAAGTTTACTTTGCCATTGACTTGAATTTTGAAAAATCTCATAATGGTTAGATTTGGTGTGAGATTTCTTGCCTGAGCGTGAGAGCGTGAGATTGATGCTTAATGCGTGAATGTTGGGCCCGATGCGTGAGAGTTGGCCACTCCGATCTTGACTCTCATATATGTTAGTCATTTGAATAGTTTCATATGATCCAAATGTTACAATCCACAGCCTTATAGCGCTAAATAAATCCAGATTTTCTCTTTGTACCGCACTTAAATAACACCGCCTCGTTTTCTGTCTTTCAGCTGGGGGTCCGTGCCGGACGACCTACTGCGGAAGGGGCCGTGAGTGTGTGGTGAGGCCGCTGACGGGGCAGGCGGAGTGCTCATGCCAGGAGAAGTGCCCCGGCTCCTTTGTGCCCGTCTGCGGCTCGGACGGTCGCTTCTACGAGAACCACTGTGAGGTTTACCGCGCCGCCTGCCAGCAGAAGAGACGGATCTACGTCGTCCACAGCAAAGACTGTTTCTTCAAAGGTGAGCCCCCCGTTTGCCGACAGCCAAACCCCACTCCTCAAAGTGTGCTTTTGTCCGCCGAGATAGCGCCGACACGTGCGTTCGCAACCGTAAGCCGATCCGTCAATGCTTTTTCAATAAAACCGATTTGCAGCCCCATTATGGACAGCGGTATCGACCAGGCGTCTTGCCGATTCTCACAGAGGCGGCAGTGTTTTTTCAGGAAAAGGGAACGAACCTTGCAGTGTGTGTATGTGTGTGTGTGTGTGAGTGTGTGTGTGTGTGTGCATGTTATATTGCCATGTTCCAAACGAGTAAAGACGTTAATGCTTCTCTTTGTAGCCAAGCAAATCGGGTATCATCTGTTCAACCGTTTTTCAAACTAAAGCCACTAATTTGTTAGGCGTGAGTCTAGCGGTGAGATGGCAATAAAAACCTCCAACAATCAGCAGACAAAGTTATCAATAAAAATAAGATATTTATTAAGCCAAAAGGTGTAACATACAAAACAACAGAGATGATGGCTTGAATAACAAAAAGACAAACAAGGTCAACAGTAACAAAAGAAAAATCACAGACAGGAATAAGGCCCAATGCCAAGGCCATGCCTGCCTCTCACACTGACACAACCAGCAGTGACGGCAAAGAGGGGCTGGGCGGAGCGTAGCAAGTGGAAGAGCGCAGCGTAGCCTCAGAAAAAGGCAACAGCGCCCCTCTTTATACAGCTGCGCATCAGTAACTGATGGCAGGAGCAGCTGGCACCAGGACGTCCTGCAACACAGCACACAGAACAAACCAGAACAAAACACAACACAAATACAGCGGGACATGACGTATTGAAAACCGTGCATATTTTTTTTACAAGATTTCTTTCCAAAACCAGAATGATTTTTTCATTTAAAAATCAACGTTTTCCGCCCATGCTGCTGGAAAATGAGTGCATATTTTGTGGAAATTTACTTGGTTTTCATTTACATTTTTGAAATGAATACTTCCGTTTACAAACCACAAGCACATGCAAACTGCGTCCAAATTCCTCAGCACCTAAACATCCCATTAACACCTTTAAGGTCTCTCAAAAAAAAGTGCCACCTGCAAGGAGACATCATGCCAAATTTGTCAACTTGGGCTTTGCAGCTTGATCGTGACCTGCAGCAAGAACAGCAGAGGGTTAATTACTAAACATGGCACGATAGCACTTTGTTATGTCCGATACCGATATTGTACATTTGGATATCTGCAGATACGATACAAAACCGATACAGTCTCTGAGTCTTTTTTAAACAGAAAATAATGCTTTAAAAATGTCTGTATACATTGCTGTATTCTGTTATGCTTAAGAAAATACTGTTTAACTAAAACAATGTAATAATTACACACCCATATGTATATACCAAATTACTTATCATTAAAATAACGTCTAAAAAGTGAGCTGTTTAAACACAGTTGTGTAATTTTGTGACGGTCCCTAATCCTGCGGCGCTAAAACCATCAGGAACGTAGGGACTGCAAATGAGAGCTGGTGCTGTTCAGGAAATGAAACAGTATAATCGTGTGATTTGCTTTTAGGGTTGTAATGTGTTGCGTTGCTTGTTCTGCTCATTGTCATATCAGTATGTAGGAATTAGAACAATAAACCAGCTTTACCGCAGTAACACTTCCCGCGCAGAACGAAATGTGCACGCATCCGCAAACATAGAAAAACCTACAATTTAATTCAACAGATCGGCTCCATAGATCGGCCCAGTGCCACCGACTCCCGACCCAGCTATTTGAGTCGTTATCGCACCAAAATCCGATCCACATATTGTTCCCAACCACCCAAAGTTTGCTTCCACCGTTCCCACCAATAGAAGCTCTGCATTCCCAAACTGTGCCTCATCAAGGCCTTGGGAGGTCTGTCCTGCTGAGCGGCCAGCAAAAAGCCAGGCTTGAAGTTTCGGAATTAGCGAGGGGGGCCTGTTAAAAAAAAAAAAAAAAAAAGGCAGGGGGGGAAAAAAGCCTCCCCTGATTTCAAGCTGAAGTCGTGCATGTCTAATCCGAATTAGGCAGGTGTTCAGTCGCCATATTCTGCATCGCTGCTCGCCCGCCGCGCCTCGGGAAGAGAGAGGCTCGCGAAAAATAGAGCCGGCGTTCTAAATGTCACCGCGGGATTGGCGATTTATCTCCCGAATTTATCAGTCGAAAGGGAAAAGTAGAACAGCCGCCGCCTGGGACGTCACACAAACACGGATCTATAAAAAAATGGAGGGATGGAGGAAGGGGGGCGGGGTGGGGGGTGATGTGAGGGGAAGATTGTCTTGATTCGCCTTTTCAGTACTAATATGACGGGATGTGCTTCTCGTTTCTTTTGACTGTGCTAATTTGAAGTGATCTGCACATACGTTGTTAAGCTGCGGCGCCGGAAGATCGTTTAAACGTCTGGGATAATGGAGGTTACAAATCTAGGGTCTTGATGGTGGCCTCCAGGCTACTTTTATTGGGAAATCACTGCCATCTGCAGATCGTCCCGGATGCACAGCGTTGGTCTGGGCTTGTGTTGCGTCTCACATGGGTGAGATAGGCTAAAAATAGCCTCCCCTCTCCACACACACACTCACACACTCACACAACCCTCCTCAAGCCTTGGGGGAAGAATGTCGCTGAACTTGGCAAAAAGCTCGTCCCATTCCATCAACATTACCACAGCTCTGCTGCTCCTTTAACCGCCTCTTATTCCGCCTCAGGAAAAAAGTGGGAAGTTTGGGTTGCGAAAATGTCAGAGAGCCTCAATCACCCGTAACGTCTTGGCATTTTTGGTTTTTAAAAAGTTAGAAAAGTCTAAGAAAAATCTGTCGGATTTGATGCGTGTTCTTTGTTGCAAGTTCGTTCTTGTAGTGATGAATCTTTATTTTTATAGGTACATAAAGTTACTGTGGAGCCTTGAAAACTTATAAATTAGACTGAAGTAAAAGTGAGTTGAGTTTGTTATTATGAACACAGCACAACAAAATTTGACCTCTGCATTTGACCGTCCCTCCAGGATTTAGCGTGTCTAAAATACCCGATTTTGCAGCAGCTTTTCTAAGAAAATGTGATGAAAGTTGCTGTGTTTTTAGTCACTTTGTTGCAATTAAGTTGCAGGAGCAGGTCAAAGTGGTGGGAAAAAGTTGTGATTTTTATTCTTTAATAATTCATTTAAAATAATTAATTATATAATTATTATAACTCTATAAATAATTATAAATATTGATTTATAATTGATTATAAATCAGTAGCTTGATTATAAAGATCAAAACCTTTGGATATTTTTGTTAACATTAATCCATTTAACCAGTTATTTTTGAAAGTAAACGAGCTGTTTTATCACATACATTTCTGCATCTTCCAAACATAACAAGGAAGTGAGTTCGCTGCCGTATGGCTCACCATTTTGCGGGAAATAACACTGATTGGCCAAAAATTGTGGAAAATTTCGGTAATTGGTAAAATTGCAAGGTGGGGAAGAATTTGAGGATTGGCTGAATTTATGTTAATAGTTATTATTAACGCAAATAGTTGTACTAATAGTAATCACAACAAGGTGAAATCTTGGAGGGTCTGATTTGATCCCTCCGAAAAGGAGCAGTGGGCTGCTTTTATGGCAGCGGCTGGGAGTAGTGCTGGGACGGTAAATACCTTACTAAGGAGCCCCTCAGTGGTACTGCCATTTGTATGGAAGTTTGACAACTCGCAAAGGATCACTTTTCAATTAAAGAATAATTTATTATTTAAAGCTGAAATAAAGGAAATTCATATGTTAATGTGACTTTTTGATCAAATCGTTTTTACCGTGTTTAGAGATTTGTCTTCACATGTATGATTTGCTTTAGTCCAGCGATTTATGTCTCTCTGTTCCCAATTTTAAGTCCGTTTTTGTTCATGCAGAGGCCAATGACTGTCTCCATCACAAGCCAATTTATATGAGTACAATGACAGAGTCCATCAGAATCCATTTCCTACAAGCACTGCTCTCTCTCTCACTCTCTCTCTCTCAATCCTCTCTCCTCTTCTCTTTTCCTTCTCGATTCTTTCCCCCCCTTTGCACTCATGGACAGAAATGGTGATGAGAGGGGATGAGGGCTATTGATCCTTCCTTCATCCCCAACTCCCTCCCTCTCTCCCTCTCTCTCTTTTCTTTCCCGAGTGTGGCATTGGCCCTGTTTTCCTCTGAACAGAAAAACTCTTTCAACAAATGGTTTTGAAGCTCATGGCAGGATGTAGCGGACGGCTACTCGATATTATCGATGAAAGCTTTTGGCTGTTTCCTTGCAGTCCTCAGGTGGACGTGAGGACGCCATTCAGAAAGAAAAAATGCAGAGCTGCAGAATATTTGTCACTTGTCACTTCTTCCTTGTCATATACCATTATTCTTTAAGGAAACATATGAACATTTGGAGTAGGGCTGGGTGATATGACCACAAATCAATATCACAATGAATTGAACATTTTACCTCGATCATGATTAAAGATGTTATTTGACGTTTTTTCTCTTTTTTAAAATTTTTTTCCCTCATAGTTCACTGACGAGGTTTGTACGGTAAAAATGCAGTAAAGCCGGTCTAGTTTTCTTATATCTTCACTTATGTCTTGGGGCAGTTTGTAGCGTAACGGTTAGGGAGTTCACCCCATGATCGGAAAAGTCACTAGTTCCAATCCCAGGACTGGTAAAGGTACCACTGAGGTAAGGTACTGTCCCCATGCGTTGCTGCCCATGTGCTGCCCCTTCACAGATGGGTCAAATGCAGAGGGCATGTTTGGTTGTGCTGTGGTGTAAATAATCACTCACTTTCACTTTTTTGGATTTGATGACATTTGAAGGTAAGACAGTTATACCGGCAGACAGGATGTTAACGGGAAAGGTTACGTCTATTAAAGACAGTGAATGTTGGATAAATTTTTGATTAAGAGCCTGCTGTTTTAACATGTTACAATGCAGTATGTACAGTGTGCAGTGCAGTGCAGTGAGTAATAATGACAAGTAGTCATGGTAGTGAACATACCAAACGCTGCCTCATATCCTGTCTCGCTTCCTGGGAAGGACCGAAAGAGATTTAAAAATCATCATTTGCCTTGAATTCCTTAAAGAAATGGGATATTATTTCCCAAGCACATCTCAAATTGTCTCTGAGGGGTCTCTTCCCCCTTAAAGCAACGACAAATTCGGTGTCAGAAATAAATATGTAATAATGCCATTACCGCATAAATAGTTAAGCAACACTTCAGAAACGTCAGTCTGGGGTGCCGAGGCTGGCGGCAGAATTGACGTTTATGAGGAGCTCTGCTTTTTGCAAGACAACAGTGTTTCTGCAGCAGAGCTTTTGCAGTTTATTTGCTCCTGTTAGGAGACGCCACAGCGGATCATCATTAACAAATTGCATTGCATATTGATTTGGCAGAAGTTAGACACCAGATGCCCTTCCTGACGCAACCCTCCTTATTTATCCAGGCTTGGGACTGGTACGAAGAAATAAACTGACTTGTGCATCCCCAGTGGTTGAGTGAAGACTGTTTGCTGTTGTGTGATACTAATAAATCCATCAGGCCTGTTAGAGTAGCAAAAAAGGTGGAAATCGAGTAAAGGAAAAGTGGCGTATTATCAGTGTTGTTCAGCTAAACTTGGTGTTGAATTAGTAACTAAGCATTCTTTTAGAAAAATTACAAATTACAATTTTTAAAAAAATTCTCTCTTTGCAAAGAGAGGTATTTTTAAGTAGCGGGAATCGTGGTTTAGTGAGAAAGACCACCAGAGTTTCACGGCTTTAGAGAGTTTTTGAGTTCATGGCTTTAGTTATTTTTATGATGCATGTGTTTTACTCTTTATAGAGCAGCTGATCACGAGTTTAGATTCCACCTTTTGAGTAAGAGAAGAATAAAATAACTCATTTAGATTTCGCAATTGAACTCATTTAAATTTGGGGTTTAAAAGTGCACGCCAAATCTTCCCATCGAATTGCTTCAATCATAATGATAACTAGTTAATCTGTCCGCGGTAAATTCATTTTTAATTGACATGT
Source organism: Distichodus sexfasciatus (assembly GCA_032718565.1). Classification (NCBI taxonomy): domain Eukaryota; kingdom Metazoa; phylum Chordata; class Actinopteri; order Characiformes; family Distichodontidae; genus Distichodus; species Distichodus sexfasciatus. Next base: position 754,061 of record JAVGVS010000026.1, on the reverse strand, counting down.
CACACAACCCGCTGCCGGTCTCAAGTTCTGTTGGTGTTCGTCTAATGGAGTGAAAATGATCCGTAATATCACAGTAACGAACAAAACTCTGTGATGACCTTTACCACAGTGCAACAATTATTATTAATCTGCTTTCATTATATTAAAATAGTTTTTAAACCTGCATATTAATCCATTTTTAAAGATTGAAGTTTTACATTTTTCCTGCCTCCAGCGTTTATGTCGTATAGATCTTCTTGTTATTTTTTTCACAGGAAGACCAGAGTTTCCATTAGAGCGGGGGTTTTCAACCGGTGGTCCGCCCCGACAATGCAGGTGGTCTGTGACATGTAATCCGGTTTAAACTGAAATCACATTTAAAAATTATTGTATTTTTTAATTTTTACTTATTGGAAAAAATCCCAACCCCACCAAACACACTCACATGGGCACACAGCAGGCTGCAGACTGTTGCTAAGTCTGCATGGTGGTCCCTGGGACAGAACCCCAGCATTAGACAATACAGAATTTCACTCCAATATGTGACCCTACCTATGATAACCCAGCTAAAGTCATTTTTTGGCAACTCTCTGTTTTATACATAAAATAATTCTACATCATTTAAAGAACATTTTCTGAAAATTTCACCTTGATATCTTTAATACTGACCAAGTAAGGCCATGTCAAAGATTTGGCAAATTACAGACAGGTTTTTGAGAAATTTCAATGTAAAAACACACATATTTTCAACACTGATGCATCTTTGAACCATAATTATCCTGACTGTGTGTCATATACCAAATTAAAGCTTACATTCTCCCATTTCAAGTGATATATTATCGCATTTATGGAAAAATTCTGATACTTTTGGATAATGGGTCTATTTATTATGATATCCATGGCGAAAAAGCACGCATATCAACACGAAAAAGCATGTTTAAACACTCGGCTGCCTTCTGTTCCTTGCTTATTGGCGCCGCCATGGGGGATGGAAAAAAAAATTACCTCAGAATTACCTCAGAGTTAGCGTCGAAGTCTTTTTTTTTTTTTTGAGAGAGATACCAAGCATAAAATGTGGATGAAATAGCCTGGTTAGATTGACAAAACGTTCATCTACCGAAAACAAAGCACTGTTTCTGATGTGTACACAGTGACACAAAGCAACACACACAGAAAGCGGCACCCGGCTAAAGTCGCAATTTTTCTACCTCCTCTTTACCTGACGTGACTGCCGCGGATACACGTTGATCTTAATGTCTGTATGCACTTTATAATGATAGAACAGTAGTTCCTAAACCGAATAACACCCAAATCACCAGTTGTTTTTGCACATGAAGTAATCCCAAAGACGAAGCCAACCTCCGGTATTTTCCGGTGGAAAATGGAAACGTAAGGTGAATAAAATCACGAATTTCGCTATTGATCCTGTTAGAAATTACATTTCAAACATTACATCCGAAAACCTCAGTACATAATCTACTGCAATAAACTCATATGGCATATTGTTGACATTTTTCTCGCTATGACTACTTTGACGCTCTTTATTTCATAATTAGATTTGGCAATTTTAGCCGGGTTTTCACAGGCGGGGTCACATATCATGCCCAGGTGCGTAACAGTGTCATACATCTGATGTCAAAAGTTTTGGGTTAAAACGATGTCACATCACCATAACTGTTTAATCCATCTGCTTACAGTTCATTTTTAATGGACACATCATGTAGCAGACCGCCGATTTCAAGTTCGAGTTCTGTTCTTTTAGCGGAGCGAAAATGATCCGTTTCATCCCAGCCGTGATAAAAGCTCTGCAATGACCTTTACCACTGAGGTTAACATTAGCAATCGTCTTGCTCGATTTGTGAGCTTTTGCACTTCCGAGACCTTTGCCAACACGTGTAGCTCCGTCTCCTCCACCTCTCTTAATTAACGTCTCCTGAACGTCTGCAAACGCGGCTGTGCTAATTTCTCATTTTGTCTCCTTCGGAAACGAACAAACAAGAGACAAGTTCTGCGCCTGTAATTAAAAACAGACCCCCCGCTCGGCGGGATCGTGCCTTGCTAGCGTCTCCACTTTGATTAAAACCTGCTAGAGTCTGGCCTTTCATCTCCGTCCCGGTCGCTTGGTCGCTTGTCTGGCTCTCAGCGGGGGGCGGCTTGTGAAGTTGGGAGCAGGCTTGACCGTTCCGTCCCGCTCCGTTCCGCCCGTTCTTGCCCTCCAAAAAACGACCCCAGCCATGCAAATTAATCACGCGGGTTTTTTTCCTGCTTCAGACAATGCGAGGCCACGTCTCTGTGACACGATCTTTAATGAGCGGACTCGGCTCTGCGTGTGTTTGTTCGTTTGGGGGGCTGGAGTGAGAGGAGCTGGTCCTCGAACAGTGTTTGGGGGCTGAAGAGTTTGATTTGTTCTTATCACGGCCTTTTCGGTTTGATGTGCTGGATGAGAGCCTTCAAAGCGCTTTCTTTTTTCCTCTATCTCGGTCCTGGCGCCGCAATTTCAACCTGAAAACATGGGTGAAAAAATGCACCGTTCGTTTGGGTCAGATCTTATGGGGGGAAACATTTTGAAGATGCTTCTCAATGATCAGACCTTAATGGGTCAAAGTGGGCTTGTTTTTCAGAAGTTGTTTTGGCCTTTTGCATAATCTTGCTAGAGTTGGGATCAAGACCACCTAAACCGAGACCAAGTCCTGATCGAGACCTGAGCGTCAGTGATCTGATGAGGATATGGCGAATAGACAGACGCTTACAAACTTCCAGCGGCCGGGTTAGGCGGCTGTCGGAGTGCTCGTGATTCGGACAGGGATCTGGTTAGGGTTTGAACTGAATGCTTCACTTTCCCAATTCGACAGTGATCTGGTTAGGATATAACGGATCGCTACTCGTTAGCCGCTAGCCCTTGTGGCGTGGTGGTTAGCCCAAACGAGGCTGAGAGCGCGAATAGGAAGGATGGCTACGCGAGTTGATTTAAGAACTCTCTTACACGAAGAGTTAGGATTACCACAATTACCACAAGTTCGAACAGCACACACGCTATCAAAGAGATAAACCCAATAACTGGAGTACTCACAGTTGATGCCGAAGTGAATCAGAAAAAGGGCCAGGTTGACTCAATGGCAGAGCGATTCGCCGTGAGGAAATGACTCCTTAAATACCCTTTGAACCGCGACCGGCCGCGTCCCAATCCAACTACTGGCCACAGAGCGGAGTGCTCATGACAATGAGTGTGTCGGGACCGAGACAAGACCAAAACTCTGAAGGGCAGAGACTGAGACCAGCCTATAGTTGGCCTATAAAATGAGCTGCGTTTGGCCTTTCTGGAAGAGAACTACATTTTTGCGCAGGATGGCGTTCTATAAGAGAGTCGCGAGCGCTACCGCGTGTTTACATTGCAAACAATTTCATTGCATTTTACGCAGTAACTTCAGTTTTTGTGCATGGAATTACTCTGAAATAATTCCACATGCAGAGGAATGAATATATAATGTCCAGTAAGTTCAAATCTTGTGATTCTGATGGTATGTGTGTGGTTTCTGTAAGTTAAAGGGATTCTGAGTTATTAAAACACTAATTAATAACCTGCGTCGGTTTCAAAGAATTAATAGTAATATTCTCAAAGTTCCAGTCTCGACTGGTCTCGAAATAAAACCCTGAGTCCTCTTTGTTCGAGTCCATGATATGAAAGTGTACAAATATGACCGAGTCTGAGATAAGACGGAGACTTTAAAAACCCGGTCTCCCCAAAACACTAACTAAATCTTGCATCTAGAAAAAAATGGAATTTAATTTGAAAACATGTAAACCTGTGCTGGAATTCTTACACATAAAGTGAAATGTTTAAGCCTTTTTATTTATTTTAATCTTAATGGTTGTCAGTGTGTGTGCCTTGTGGTGTGTTGGCGCCGGTACAGCGTTGGTCCACGCATCGCGCCCGTAGTCCCATAATAGGCTAAGGTCCCTGCGACCCCGATAGCGGTTCAGATAATGCCTGACTGAGAAACTCGATATTCTAATAGTTTGTGATACTGGGTTTTTGACATAATTAGTCAGCATTAAAACAAAAAAGGCTAGAAATATTTAACTATATTGTAATTACTGTACCGTATACTGTTTGAAGGTCTCAGTTTAGATTAAATTGCAAATTTCACAAGATATAATAGACCTTTTTCAGACTCTATGGACTTGAACCGAATGCTAATTTAATGTTGAACTAATGTTCCATCATCTGGAACCAGCTGGTCCCTTTTTTGGGACTCTATGAACATGAACAGAATTAATAAATGAATATTTAATTTTGAACTAATGTTTACTTGTGTATTAAATGCTCACACACCCCGGTCGCCCAGAGGAATTACATTTACAGCATTTAGCAGACGCTCTTATCCAGAGCAACTTACATTTTCTAATTTCAGGGACAGTTTCCCTGAGAGCAACTTAGGGTTAAGGGACCTTGCTGAGGGACCCAATGTTGGTAGCCCAGAGGTCAGATTCAAACCCACAACCTCTTGGTCCAAAGGTGAGTGTCCTACCACTAGTCCACCAACACGATAGGGGACTGAGTCTTGGTTCCTCTTAAGGTTTCTTCCTGCTGGAGGGAGTTTGTCCTTGTCACTCAGGCTCACTTGTTGGGGGCTTGGACCATTTAAATGTAAAGCACTTTGTGGCAATGTCTGTTGTAATGAGCGCTGTGTAAATACAATTTGATTGAACTGAATATAAGAAGCTGCAGAGTTTAGCTTACTAAGGATCAGAAGTGTTCTTTTAATTAAAATTCATCCATTTTTTACCCATATATTAATGTTTTTCAGGTTTTACTTTCTTTATCTTTCTTACCTCCACGTTTTCTGTCGTCAAGATCTTGTCCTATTTTTTCAGCTCACAAGAAGCTCAAGCGTTTCCATTAGAAAATCCATTATCTAAAAAGTATCGTGCCCCGGTGTGTAATATTGTCATAACCGCAGCTATCAAAAGCCACTGAATTTCAGAGGAGACTGTGCTATCTCCCCAAAGTCACATGAAAACTTTTTTTGGCATTTTTGCTCGGCATCAGGGCCACAATCTGAAGTTCAGAGCCAGGTGTGGCTGTGCCTTCAGGAGTAACCCTCAATTTTTCTTGTTGGTTCGGTTATTAATGAGCTTCGGCGCTGACCCCGTCCTTCTTTCAGGGGAAAAAAAAAGGAAAAAAACAACAACACACAGAGAGGGTCCCTGAGTCCCTTTGGTCACATGGTCACCTCATTAACTTGATTGGTCCCGAGAGTTTCATTATATTAAAGTATTTGCTGTTTGAAATGGATGCCGTGTCCCAGTTATAAATGTCCCTTGTTCCTTCATTAGTCCCTCGCCTCATAAACATCGGTCTGGGCCGCTAGAGATGTGCAGAAAGTTCTCCCGGACAACGGGTATTGTGTCCTCAAGGATATTAGACCTCATTCACCAGCTGTTCTTAAAAAGAAATTAGTTCTTGAAACCCGTTTACACAGATTTCACAGCGATTCTGACAGTCACTAGTGTTTTCTTGTTTAAGATTTGTTCCTGGATAAGAACAGAAACGCTGAAGAGCTAATTTTATTGCGTGCATGTTTGTTCAAAACATCAGATTATTGGCTTTTCTTCAACTTGACAGTTGTACGATATACAGTTTAAACGCCTTAACTTAAGAAAATATTCTTGAATTGCGTCTCGGCCGGCTTCTACAGCTGTATTTTCTCGTCATTGTACGATTTGTAACCGAAAGCGGCAGCAGGGGACAAATCGGCCCGGCTTTCTCTAAAGACTTATTAAGGCTATTATAGCTAGCTTCAGGCATTGTGTGTGGGATTGTTTCGCATAAAGTTCTCTTTTGTGTTTGTCAAACGGCTTAAACGGCCGCCCGGTTTAAGACCTCCTGGAGCCGGCTTCATCTTCAAAAAATAAGTCCCGAAGGGGAGGTAAGGGGACGGAGGGGAGACGCGAGCTGTCGCTTTCGACATGCGCCCAATCAACTCGAAAACAAAATAATCTCCTCTGAAAGCGCGTCCTCGCCGCCTTCTAAGAGTCTCTGACATTCCCTTTTATAATGTCATTATCGCTCTCTGTGCCTTTTTCACTCGAGGCGACAGCGTTGCGTCTGGGTCTCGGGTTTCAATGGATGGATTTTTGCACAAAGCGGCTCGACTCTGCCCTCGGGCCATTAGAGAGGAAGTGGTGAATCGGAGATGAGCAAATCAAAAGTGTAAACGGCCACTCGGATGGCCTGGGATGGGTGTGTTTGTGGATTTCAGTTTGGCAGCGCGGAAAGTGCAGAGCGGATGCTCTAAACTCTGACTCACCATAACCCTGAGTAATTAGTCTGTGACGGTGTTCTTGTTATATTGGAGCTCCCGGAACATCCTAAATGATTAGGCCACAGGAAATCATTGACTGCAGCAATTTCATCACAGTTAGGGGGCATAAATAAACATGAAATTAAACTTTTAGCTAAAACTTCAATTTAACATGGTCATATCGATTCTCCTTCACCATTCACCAGGGCAGTTGGTAGTGTAGCGGTTACGGAACTTGCCCTGTGATCGGAAGGTTGTCGGTTCAAGTACCGGACCAGAAAAAGGTACCACCGAGTTACTCATGAGCAAGGTACTGCTCTCCAGGCACTGCTCTATAGCTGTCTACTGCTCTTTCAGAATGAGACTGCAGGTTCTCTGTGCACACACACAAACCGGAATGTGAAAGTTGACAGAAAACACCTAAACACAGTTAAACGACGGTGGAGTGCCGGCAGAAACCCACGGCAACACGGGGAGAACAGGCAAACTTCACACAGAAAGGCCCTGTGAAGTTCCTTGTTCGTGAGTACCGCAGTGGTAGCTGGGTCCTGGGATTCAAACCAGCGACCTTCCGATCACTGGGCGAATGCCCAACCGTCACGCTACGAACTACCTCAACTAATTCATTCATTTTATTAGTCCATCTTATCCAATATGAGTGTTTTGTAGCTATTATTTTATATTTTAATACATTTTATACTGCCTTAGCATTTATTACATTTGGCCATTCTGTGTTTAGCTCTCCAACATTTCATTCTAAAATTCTAATGCCCTCAGAGGGAGATTTTTATTGCTTCTTTCAGCTTAGACTTGCTCATTTAGAGCTGAGGATTTCAACTTCTCCGAAGCCGCTTTGTGACAATGTCTATTGTGAAAAGTGCTACACGACTAAAATTGAGCTGAATTGAAAATCAAGGCCAGCCACCTGCCTGGCAACGCTGAGTTTATAAGCCGAGAATAGAGTTTTTTCCCCTTCACAGTGGCAGGTTTGCATATATTGGCCTACTGAATATTGTAGCTTGGTGTTGTGAGCGACACTTTACAGTGCTGTTTAATGGCGTCGTCTCTTACGCTCTGTCTGTGGCATTTTACAGCCTTTCATAAACAGAGATCTTAAAGAGCTTCCTGCAGCTGGACTTGGGCCTCATCACCAACGCTCGCTTTATTCATCAGCTTATTGGTTCTATAAAAACGCACATATAACAAAGTGCGGCCGGGGAGATGAAATGACCGAATCGTCCGAGCTTATTAAGCGGATTGCATTCCTGTCAGGCTCTCAATTCAATTACACATGGAAGGGGAAAAATAATTAACATGGGCGAACTCGCTTGTGTTTTAGGCCCCAATCTGTTAATGCAGCTTTGACTTCAGTCTTCCGCAACTCTCTCGCTTTTACCGTGCCACATACACCTGCGTATTAGTGGTGGGCGAATGGATCCAAGTATCGATAATATTGATAATAGCGTTGGTATTGATCAATACCAGTGTAATGAGATCGATACTTTAGTTTCAGTTTCTCTCCTGTATGCGCTGTGTAAGCACCGCTGCTCTCAGTTGCTGCTCCTAGCTGTCACAGAGCAGAGAAGGCTTTGCTCCTCCTCCTCCCCCTACTTGTGTTTTGATGTTGTACCGTCACGCGACTCAGTGGCGCAAGGCAAGCAAGCAGTCTCACACAAGCACACACACTATACGGAGCGTAAGAAATTGTGGCAGAGAGAAAGAGGAGTGCCGCTTTATTTTCAAGCGGAAGATGAATCAGCGGTGAGTTAGAAGTATTTATAATTAGACTTTTGTGCAAAGATGAAGAAAAATACATTTTGTGTTACTTGTGTTGTTTCATAATAAAATATTTATTTGCTTATAAACTTTGCCCAAATTCTCTCCTGGGTTTTAATTAATTGTTAAAAAAAAATCACAAAAACACTTCAATGAATTCAGATTTAGCAATTTGATGATGCATCCACCCTAATTATTAGGAAGTATCAGTATCAGTATCTGTGATACTGGCCCTGTGTTTACTTGGTATCGGATCGATACCAAATCTTGTGGTACTGCACTCTGCGTATCTCTCTCTTTGCATCTCTCTCTTCCTCCATCTTTTCTCTTTCGCCCTGGACTCGCAGGGATTTGAGCAACGCTGTCAAGCTTCCTGCCTATTTTCTGGCCTGAGTAAAATTGGCTCAGAGATGAAGTAGAATGAGAAGCTCGGAGAGAGAGGGAGGGGAAAAAAAGATAGCATTACCTACATAGGCAAACGGACCTGAGGTAATATCGTGCGTGTGTGTGTGTGTTGTGCGTGGGTGGGAGGGAGTGGGTTGAGTGTGGGTTGAGTGTGAGTGAGTGAGGGTGTCACGGAGGGAGAAAAACAGAGAGAGACAGAAATGAGTTCTTTAGAAAGACCCTGAGGCTGTAACCTAGCTGTGAGCTGATAAGAAAGCATGAGCTGGAACTAAAGGTGGTCACCCTGTTGTTTTTTGTGTTACCAGTATCCACTAACGACCATAATATTTCTAATAAATATCTAAATACATTCACAGTTATCAGCTCTAATTGGATGGAACGTTGAAATTCAGGATTCCTTATTTGTCACACACATACAGTATATATGTATATATAGGGGGAAGTTGGTAGCGCAGGAGCCGGGGACGGTACATCGAAGGTCGCCGGTTCAAATCCCAGACTGCTAAAGCTACCACTGAAGTAGTCATGAGCAGGGTATTGTCCCCAAACACTGCTCCCCAGGTGCTGCCCATGTCAGCTGCCCACTGCTCCTTCACGGATGGTCAAATGCAGAGGTCACATATCGTTGTGCACTGTGTACTGTGGCGTGTTCACAATGACAAATAATCACCCACTTTCACTTTCACAAGTATCACGCAGTTAAATGCACTCTGGTTCATTTGTAAGACTGGGCAAATTAACGAACATATTAAGTTAAAGAGTATGAATCTGAAAATAAAAATATAGAAAATATATAGAAAAAGGTTTCCTATAATTGACATAGACATTACACTATAAACAGTTACTATACACGTCCATATAACATATATTTATGATAAACATGACCTGACAAAACTATGAAATGAAGTGAGGTTTTGATGTATATTATACATTTTTTGGTCTAACATTTGTGACCCTCCATGGCAAAACCAGTCGCTTGTTGCAAATTTTCAAAATTGAGTTATTATGTTTTCATGAAAGGGCATAAATCAGGCTTCAAAACGAATGAATGGGACGACATATGACTGAGATATCAACATTCAAAGGAGTCGGGTTTCTTCTGTCACGCCAAGTGAGAAACGGAGAAATCTGCCTTTGAAGTTGACTATCGCCGTAGCACTCACAGACGCTTGGTGCGGTCGCGGCTACGTTTGTATTTACAGTAGCCTACGCTGCATTCACAGCCACACGGATAGTCTACCTGCGTTAGGTTAACTGAACTCGGGAGACGAAGATGGATTCTGGAGAAATATCTTCACGCTAGTCAACCAGTGGATTTACCGTAAATATTGGAGTAGAGCGGTCAAAACAGAAACTTTTAACATTCTGCTGGAATTTAATTCCTCACCTCAAGAAAGTCACGTTTTTAGGATGGAAAGGGGAAGTTTTTCAGCCAAATTTATTAACAACAGTACAGTATAGACCTTCCACTGTTTCAAAACACTAAAAACAAAAAATCCAAAATTTTACCCCACGCAACATAAACGCTCGTTTTTCTCGGAAACCTCCGTTGCGACAAGCGACTGGTTTTGCCGTGGAGGGTCATTTCAGATGTCACTGGAGACAGTAAAACATGTTTTCCAACCACAGCTTGAATAAACGGTTGGGGCAGTTGGTAGTGTAACGATTAGGAAGTTCGCCCTGTGATCAGTAAGTCTCCGGTCCAAGTACCAAACAGGTAAAGGTGCCACAGAGGTACTCATGAGCAAGGTACTATCTCCGAGCGCTGCGAATGCTGAGGTCACATTTGGTTGTAGTGTACTGTGTGCTGTGTTCACAATAACTTACTTAAACGCTGAAATCTTTCATTTAACATTGCTGAAGTAATAGCATATTGAGCTGTATTGTAGAGGTCAGGGTTTGTACTGACCCTTCACTACTGGCAAACATTTATTAAACCTTTGGCCTTCACTTAATCTTGGAGGAGAATTTCACCTTTATATTCCGCACGTACATGATTACCGTAGTGTTACTACGTAGTCCCCGAAGCGTCAGCAGTGATAACTAGGGAAGTTCAGCTACAACACGCTTTATGTTTGTCCTTTAATAAACGCTCCGAAATTTCATGGGATCATAAAAAATTAATAGGCAGGTAGACGGTAAAGTACTTCAGGACATTGCATAAACAAACTGTGTAAACTGGATGAGTTGTTTCGTGAGTCAGTGTGTCCCCCTGTGTGTGTGTCCTCAGTGTGTGACCTTGCTGAGAGAGAACTCATACTCATGTCTTCTGTGCAAATTTGAGCTGTCAGATTGTACACGGCTCCTGCACCAGTCCACACCCGTTGTCCACTGGGCTCGTGGGGCCAGAGGTCACCTGGCTGCCTGCATTCAGGTATATTTGGGTCCTTGGAGACAGTGTTTACTAATCTACAGCTTGTCCGCTCTCACTGCAGCCCCTGAAAACGACCACAGATTTGGGCACTAACCCTGCTGCATAGAGCAGCATGGACTTCAACGTGTTCTTGATCGTCATTTGTTGATTATTTCTCATTTTTTTCTTATCAGTCTAAAGTACTATTCGGTCACAATTAGTTGTACATGAGGACGTGGGGTGATGTTATTTTACCACAAGACGTCTGTAATATTAACAGCTGATACAGACGGGATAAGAAATCTCAGTAAAACTCCCTGAAGTGGGAGGGGTAACTCGATATACGCACCAACATCACCTCCCTGTCATTACGTGCGTGCTACGTTGCTTACGTAGCTGTTAGTAATAGGCACTGACCTAAAGCAAATTTTGTGCTTCTCACGACTGCATTTGGCCTTTATTTTTCTTGGGAAGTGCATTTGACGTACGCCGTGAAATCCTGCGTTGTACAGATTTCGACCGTCCAGGATTTCCTCAAGCGCCTCCATGCTTGAAATACTGTGGGAAACTACAGGATGACGGAACATTCACATGTAGGTCTATCTGGACGGGATTAGTATTATTTTTAGATCATTTACCTTTTTACAGAAGGTAATCTTCACTGACATTGTCCGCAATGATTAGGGACATGGCGCATTCAAATGAGAGTATAATCACTGAGAAGCTCTGGTAAAAAATCACCAGTGCTCAGATAAAACTAATCCTGTCCGAATACTATTTAATAAAAGAATGATTCAGTTGTCTTTCAGCAGTGTTTATTATTAATTTTTTCCTTGAACTGAAGGCTAATAAGGCTCTAATAAATTTGCAATTCAAAATAATATATATATTTTTTTAATCTTAATAAAGAGATCAATTTTAAAAATAGGAGATAAAATGGAGATTAAGTTTAAATTAGACTACAATAAATGCAATAACTACAATAGAAATGGCCCTTAAAATCAAAAAGTCAGTCATGGTCCCGGTGTAAAACAGCGCCCAGGTCCAGAACAGTGTCAGACTGCAGTCGGCCAGTTGCTAAGTTGCTCAGATGTCAGATGTGTCCTTATGATCCGCCTTAAGCTGGAAACCAACCTTTTTTTAAGCCTAAGGACAACGCGAGAGTTTTTGCTGCTATAACAAGACAGATTTGGCTTTTCCAGTTGGGATTAAAATCTTAAACCTATTATTTAAACAGATGGATTTAAAAATCTGTGACCTCTCCGATACAGTCTCAGCTTTAACTCAGCTCTTTCGGCTTCGTCTTGCGTCCAGATGTAGATTTCATGCCTCGGAGTTGGAGATATCAGGCCTGCATTTCAATGCTCTCCTCAGAAAAAATCCAGCCACTCTCTCTCTCTCTCTCTTTTTTCCCTCTCCTACCCTAGTAAAAAATATTATGCGCTAATATGTGCCGACGTTATGGCCTTTGCTCGCATTAGGAGAGAGTCCGAGTCTCAATCACAGTGGAAACCCTGTCTCGGAATACCAAACTCGTTGGGCACTCGGCCCTGACTCCGTCTTGCGCTAAGCAGCTCTGCCTCGGGGAATTAGCGCCGCGTGCTAGCGTTCGTCACCGGGGCTTTCCTGATTTCCTCTGAGACGGATTCCGAGCCTTCGACTTGGGAGAAAGAATGTGCGTGTTCGCTCGCGGATATGTGTTTAGGTGCCGCACCTTCGCCATTATAATCGGGTGTGAGGTGTTTGGAGTAATAACAAATTACTTAGAGCTCGCGCTGGAATGAAACACAATAGCCTCGTAATCCGGGCCATTCATTTATTTCTAAGATGGCAGTGGTCTGAGTGACTGGCAACCTGAAGGACTGGGGGTTTCGAATCCCAGGGGTGCTGTCAGAACACGGGGCTCATTCAGCAAACGTTATTAAGAAGAAATGTGGTCTTAAATCCCACTTAGACAGTTTTCACCATGATTCTGGCATTTACCAGTGTTTCCTATCTAAGATTTATTCTTTGAATCAATAGAGTTCTTGAAACCCATTTACAGAACGGAATCAACAAATGATGAAGAGCACTCTTTCACACATTTTACCACAACTAAACTCTTCAGGGTCACAGGGCCTGGAGCCTATCCCAGGACATACAGGCTTGAGGAGGGGACTAACCCTGAGTAGGCGCCACACAAATGTGACCCCCCACGGCAAAACCAGTCGCTTGTTGCAAATTTTCAAAGTTATTGAGTTATTATAGGGCATAAATCAAGCTTCAAAACGATACCTATATCGAATGAATTCGACAACATATGAATGAGATATCACATTCGGTTTCTCCTGTCACGCCAAGTGAGAAACGGAGAAATCTGCCTTGAAGTTGACTATCGACGAAAGCACTCAAGCAGACGCTTGGTGCGGTCGCTGCTACGTGTATTTACGGTAGCTCACGCTGCATTCACAGCCACACGGATAGCCTACTCCGCCTTTAGGTTAACTGGAATTTTCGAGACGAAGATGGATTCGGAGAAATATCTTCACGCTGGTCAACCAGTGGATTTACCGTAAATATTGAAGTAGAGCGGTCAAAACAGAAATCTTTAACATTCTGCTGGAATTGAATCTCACCCCAAGAAAGTCACGCTTTTAGGATGGAAAGGGTAAGTTTTCAGTGAAAATTTATTCACAACAGTACAGTATAGACCTTCCACTGTTTCAAAACACTAAAACCAAAAAATCCAACATTTTACCCCACGCAACATAAACGCTCGTTTTTCTCGGAAACCTCCGTTGCGACAAGCGACTGGTTTTGCTGTGGAGGATCACAAATCGCAGGGCACGCACATGCACAAAAACACACATTCTCTCCTAAGGTGCCAATGTATAGTGGATACTTTTGGACTGTGGAAGAAAACCAGAACACCCAGAGAAAACCTGCATGAACACAAGGAGAGCACGCAAAGTCCACACAGAAAGACCCCAGGGCCCACCAGAGATCGAATCCAGGACCCTTTTCCTGGGATCCGACAGCGCTGACCACTGTTACCAAGCTGCCCTCTTCGGTTATATATTCATTCATTCATTTTCTGAATCACTTAATCCCTATTGGGGTTGCAGGGTGGGAGGAAACCCACGCAAACGCGAGGAGAGCACATAAACCCCACACAGAAAGGCTTCACGACTGACCCGGCAATCAAACCCTGTAATATCTTGCTGTGATGCGACAATGATACCCACCATGCCACCACGCCACCACGCCGGCCACAGTTATATTACACAGTTTAAATGTCTCGATCTTCTTAAGAACCATTTTAATATAAACTTTAGAATCTTGAAAAAATACAAAGAAAATATTAGTGAATGAGGCTACTGTTGTGCCCGTTAGCAAGCGTTACCAGCATGGAGACTGCACTTGTAGTTAGAAAATGGAATTCACCCTGGATAAATGTGATCAGAAACCAACCAGTCTGGATCTGGTTTTTAATTTCAATACCGAAGTGCTTTATTTTAGATTTCCCCTCTTTCATTCCTCCTCTCTCCCAGTCCTGCAAACTCGTCCGGTGCTATGATGCTGGAGGTTTGTTTTTGTTTTTAAAAGTACTTCAAGTTCCTCAGCTGCAGTCCTCGTCCGAACTTCATTTTGAAGTGGTTTGGAATGCTTTTAGCTGGTCTATTAGAGAGGCTAATGAGGAAATAACGGAACCCAGAATGCAACCTGAATTCAGAACGGGATGACGATACTGCCATGACAGGAACAGAAAAAAACTTTTTTTAACCTGTTTAACTGACATTTATTGTTAATAATTAGAACACATTAGAAAGAAGTTTCAAGCGCTGAGTGTAAAAGGTTTCATAATTATCACACATTTGTAATTATATCTAATGTACAATTACATTTGCTTCTCGTGCTGTTCGCGAGGCTTAGACGTCACTGGGTAATTGATGAGAGTTTCTTTTCTTAATTAAAATTTCATCCTATTTTAATTTAAATGTCAGTTCCGTAGTCCGAATAACTGGAGTAATGATATAGTCAGCCCAGACAAGATCGTGGAAAGGCCAGTGAAGAAATAAGCGCCTGCCCGAGATGTTTTATTACCGTGCCATCTCCCTCGATCTGCCTTCTTTTGATAGTTGGGGCCAAATGGCAAATTTGCAATTAGTACTTTTTATTGCTGTATTACTCTAGCCAGCCTCTTGAATGAACATAGAATATTTCAGCCTAACCACAGAGAGACACTTTGATAGCTACGATATTTACGTTCTGTGACAGACTCAATTGGCCAGACAAGAAATGGTAAGAGTTTTGAATAGTTATGGATATTGACTGGAGGAGTAGAGGCGTCACGCTACAAGTATCATAATACAGGGCAGTGTGAGTGTTCAGGATTTACGATTTAAGAGTTTTTGTCTCACATACATAGTTATTCATGTACATATTGAATCCTGGTTAGTTTTTAAACCTGTGCAGGTCATTGAAATCTGACGTTAATAGCTTAAATGCAATATAAAATGCTTAAAGTCATGAAAATGAAAATTTCCTTCAATTTCTTTTAATTCAAATAATATCTTAACAAAAACCAAACAGGGACACATGTTTTTCATCCAAAAAGCTGAGTCTATCAGCATCTTCCCCATCTGCAGGTGCAGAGTCTAAATTTTACCTCCGAAATAAGTCTAGGTCAGAACAGCAACACACACACACACACACACACATAAAAATGTTTTCGCTTTCCTCTTTATAATATTAACATTTATATTATTGTTAAATGATTTTTTGTATAATATATATTTGTTGATTTAAGTAATTATTTATTTATCAATAATTAATCAATCAAATGTTAGTTTTGTGGTTCGTGTTATAAGGAGAATGTTGAGACCTTATAGTTTTACAAGAATATAAAAACACCTGCATGCGTGTGAAGGGGAAAAGGAAGATCCTTGTTTTTCTTTTAGCCTTATTTCCATATGTAAAAACTAGGAAATGAGTGATTATTTGTCATTGCGAACACACCACAGCACAGCACACAGTGCACCACAACGAAATGTGACCTCTGCATTTGACCCATCTGTGAAGGAGCTGTGCTTGGGGACGGTCCTACGCTCATGAGTGCCTCTGTTGTAACTTTACCAATCCGGGATTCGACCTGACGACCTTCCGATCACTGGGTGAACACCCTGACCGTTACACTACCAACTGCCCCTAAATGATGAGGCTTTACTCACCTTTGGGTTGACAGTCTCCTGACAGTATGTTTTATTTTTTAAAGGCAATACAATCTTTTATTTAAAGAAAGAAAATGATGTACTGTGTAATATTTGATATTGTTTATTTATAGATGTATAATGTGTGTGCCTTCTGTGTGCTCTCGAGCCACGCTGTCTCGTCTCTCTGTATACTTATATATAGTTGAGTTTACTTTGACTTTGGCTTTTGATTATTTAAAATATATTCATAAATACAAAATAATTTCATAAACACTCAATGGCCAATACATCAAGCCCAGCCATTCATGTTTGTCTGTGACTTTAAAGGCCTGAAAGAAAGGAATTCCATTTTCTGCAGTGAGAGCAGCCGTTATAGTCCAGTGCGCGGGCAATTCAAGAAGTGCGGCCAATGACAGAAGCTGCAGCCGATCCCTATTAGAGCCCTAAAGAGGACACAACCCACTCCATTTTTATAAAGCGTGTGGGAAGAAATGGACCGGAGATCCCCCAAGCTACTTTCTGAGCCACTTCCCTCGCTCTCCCCCGAGCCTGTATTTGCTCTTCTCTTCTGTAACCTCCAGGTCCCCTCCCACTCAGAACACACACACACACCAACGCTGTGTTGCTGTCCCATCAGATCCTGCAGAAGCCAGTCTCCAGTGGACCTGCAATAATTGGTGTAAAACAGAGTCCTCCTTCGACTGACATCATAGACTTACTGGAGCGAGTCACTGAGCTGATGTGGGGCTTGAAGTAGATAGGGATGTGCGTGCATGTGTGTGTGTGTGTCCATGTGTTTATCACATTGTGGGGACCTTTTTGTCCCCTAAAATCACTTTTATCAGTGTTTTGGGCTTTGTGAGGACATTTGAGAGGTCCCCATGAGGAAAAATGACTTTATAGAAAATGTGCTTGTTTTATTTGAGAAACTAAAAGAGGTAAAAGATGTGCTTTTGTTTACTGAGGTTAAGGTTAGGATTAGGATTAGGTGTAGGTGTAAAATTATATACATTGTCATTATGAGAGCCTATGGAAAGACCTCACAAAGATAGTAATACACAGACTGTGTGTGTGTATGTGTGTGTGTGGGTGTGTGTGTGCATGCCAATGTAAGTAATCACCCCCATAAGGAGAAACACAGACTTTATGAGGTATTAAAAATGAAACGAGCAAATAACGCTCTGAGGTCTGGGTTAGTTTCTGAGTTCAACTGAGAAAATGTTTGTTTTACGTTGGTGTTTACACATTTATGCATATTTGTGTGACCTTGTGAGTGTACAAGGATATGAAAAAGTCCTCATGTGTAAGAAGGAGAAGAGGATGCCTTCCATTTTTTACTTTCAACCTTGTACCACTTTTTCCAAAGGTAAAATCTTTGAAATTAGGCTTTACTCCGTTTTGGATTGACCAAAAAAAATGTATAAAAAGTTCCCAAGACAATTATGAAACCAATACATCAGTGACTTGGTGATAATGGGAATCACGCAAAGCCTGCTTTCTCTTCCTCCAGACCGACCGTGCGTCTTTCCTGACGTCTTAATCACTGCACCAGGTGCTCAGGGCAGAGGCAAGATTGATGCTGCCAGGGTGCACAATTAATTGAGAGCCATTATCAATAACAGCACAATGTCGTCCGACAGATCTTCTGGTGATTTAATTAAGGGCTGCTCAAAGATCAACAATGTTAATTACAGATTTACAAGCAAGTAGAAGCATCAGAAATAAATGTCAACAGCTGGCAAGCCTAATACATTGCTCATTCAGAGTCGGCTTGCTAACACATTATGTCATTAGTGGTGAAGGTATTAATGAGGAGCTTCGGAGTGATCTAAATCAAGCTTCTCCAGGGATCTTAGGGTCATCCTCCCTTCTGGAGAAAACAACAATAAGCAGAGGTTATGTTCAAAACCACTTTACAGCCAATTTTGAAAGACCTATTTCACTTGTAACCAGCCTAAGATGTGATTTTTAAAAACCTGAGCAGCTTGACCAGCGTCAGATCAGCTTTACCTGCCAAATGCCCATCTGGACTCATCTTGAACTCTGTGATGTCACATGGTACTGCTGAGTTAGCTTGACCTCTGTTCGATACTGGGGGTGTAAATCACTAGGTTGATCACACTGCAATTTTATGTTGATTCATTCATTCATTAAAGATTAATACCATTAAGGCCACGTTTACACATAGCCAGGTATTTACAGAAATGACTATTTCCGCCTCTCCGTTTTCAAAAATATAACTGTTCGATAACGGATCCACAGAATGCTGCGTGTTGAAAAATCTTCACCTTGGGGGGCGTTTAAAAAAATGTACCTGTAAACGAAAGGCCCAAAGGTATAAAAATGTATTTATAAAAATATCAAGATACGTGTAAACAAGCCCTAAGTCTGCTACAATACGATTTATGACCCAGTTATGATTCAGCCAGCGATTGATATGAGACAATATCATGCTGATTTTAAAAAGTTACTTCCATTCATTTGATATTTTTATTCCTCAGCACAATCAGAAATTGCTGATGTATCGTTACACCCCATTCAGTACCGCTCTATGCTTTAGTCCTAACCCTTGGCCCTTGGCATGGAATGACAGGAAGCAGAGGTTGAAATCGAAATGGGACACCCCTTTCAGGACGTAATATATCATCTTTAGTCCCCTGTGAATTTTACGTAGGCAGACGTGACATGTTTTTACTAGATGTTGCTGTCGTCAGAGATTATGATTTCCTGTAGCCATTTTTTTGGCGTTTGTCTGCAGAAAACCGGAGATGTATAATAGAGACCACACTAGCAATTTTTTTTTCTGTGGTGTTAGAAAGTTAACCATAAGGCAGAAAAACAAAGTCAAACTAGACAATATTTTCATGTTAAATTCTTTATTATCTGAGAAATTATCTACATTTGTCTCTATCATTTTTTTCGGTTCCACAGTCATGTTGCTGTTTCTCATTGTCTCAATGAGAAACCGAACACCCTTCCCTTACATGCAATGCGCAAAACAGGGAGGTAGGGCTAAGGGGTAGGGCCAAGTGCTGACATGGGATTCAGCCATAGTCTTCAGATGTTCAGCATCATTGCCAGGCATCACATTCAAAACAATCTGAGCATGCACATAAAACATTTTACATTTTACTATGTCTTCTACAATTACATTTTGTAGTGTTTTTTTTACTGCCATTTTGGACAATGATTCGATGTCGCAAATGTTTACGGGTGTAGTTAAACAAACAGCAGGAGTAATATACTGTACGGGTTCATGCTAGCCTTCCCAATTAAAAAAAACCCCAAAACATCTGGGCAAACTCATTTCCAAAGCCCTGTTACTCTCAGAGGGGAATGAAACTATAACTTTTGATCAATCTTCTTCATCTTCTTTCAAACCCCCTGACGTTATCCACAATATACAGATCTCAAGATCCTCGCTCGGTTCGCTTCCCTTTTTACCGCTCTACGCTGGAGAAGCATCACGTATCTTTAGGTCATTTGCAACAGTGTGCCGTTCTCTTTATGCATAGTGCAATGCTCACCGCTCAAGTTTCCCCCACATTTTCAAGACGATCACGTTTCCCCCTCTTCCCCGACAGATCAAGTGGATCTGCCCCTGCGCTGGCCCGTAACCCTGCGCTATAGTAATTAGCGGGCCAGGGTGTAGGGAATGCCAGGCACCCCCTGTAGCTACTCCTGCTGAGAGTGAGTCACTACTCCTGCCTCCCGCTGGTGAGAGCCGTGGTTCTGCTGACGGGAACGGGGCTCTCCTCCCGAGCCCGAGATCGCATCTTGGTCACGTGCTCCGTTTTGGAAACCTGATCAGCATTTCAAATCTATTTATTCGTGCTGTCTCCCATAAGGATCAGCAGATCGGCTCAGAATGGAACACGAACGTGTAACATTGGAATATATTAGCATATTGTATATGTTACATTTGCATTAATGGCTTGAGGCAGATGCTCCACAGGTCATCTTACATTTCCCAATTACAGGGACAGTCTCCCTGAAGCTACATGGGGCTAAGGGTCCTGTTCATGAGCTCAGTGGACCTCATTCACCAACCGGTCTTAACAGGAAAATCGTTTTTTGGCCATGGATGGGTCAAATGCAGAGGTCATATTTCATTGTTGTGCACTGTGTGCTGTGCTGTGGTGTGTTCACAATGACAAAGAATCACTCACTCACTCATCTACATCATACATTTAGTGAGCCCATAGCATTAATCAGGCATCACATATGTGACCCTCCACGGCAAAACCAGTCGCTTGTCGCAAATTTTCAAAATAGACCTCTTATGTTCTCATGAAAGGGCATAAATCAAGCTTCAAAACGATACCTATATCGGATGAATCTGACGACATATGACTGAGATATCAACATTCAAAGGAGTCGGGTTTCTCCTGTCACGCCAAGTGAGAAACGGAGAAATCTGCCTTTGAAGTTGACTATCGCCGTAGCACTCACAGACGCTTGGTGCGGTCGCGGCTACGTTTGTATTTACGGTAGCCTACGCTGCATTCACAGCCACACGGATAGCCTACTTGCGTTAGGTTAACTGAACTCGGGAGACGAAGATGGATTCCGGAGAATCCGGTAGCCTAGTCAACGAGTGGATTTACCGTAAATATTGAAGTAGAGCAGTCAAAACAGAAACTTTTAACATTCTGCTGGAATTGAATTCCTCACCTCAAGAAAGTCACGTTTTTAGGATGGAAAGGGTAAGTTTTCAGCAAAATTTATTCACAACAGTACAGTATAGACCTTCCACTGTTTCAAAACACTAAAAACAAAAAATCCAACATTTTACCCCATACAACATAAACGGTCGTTTTTCTCGGAAACCTCCGTTGCGACAAGCGACTGGTTTTGCCGTAGAGGGTCACATATTGTAACCACTTTATATTTTTTATTAAAAGAGAAGATTGCTTTTTATTTAAAGGTCTGGTTGAGTTCAGGAATAAAAATGTCAACTGAGACTGTAGGTGCTTTTTATGATTTGATGTTAATTTCAAAGTAAGTGATTGTTTTTAAATCAGCCTATGATATTATATTATGTCGAACGCTGGCTCCAGACTAGAGTAGAATTGAATTTGTATGCAACAGACTTTGTGATATTTGCAGATGTCGAATCATTGTCCATTGAACTGATGCAATATCATATTGTGTACCACAACCACAGTGTTTTGGTTGAATACTTTGCTATGAAGTTGTAGTTCTGCTGCTGAGAAAAGCACTTAACCCCGCCTTAGTTTATGGAGACTGCGCTAATAGCACCACTGCTAAACAACTGCTGATCAGGCCTCATTTACAGTTGACCAACAGAGACGGGGTCTCGGTTAATTCCATGCCTGACGGCCCACTGCGATGCTGACCCTTTCCTTTCGGGTTATAAACGGCCTGGCCTTCTTCGCCTCGCAGCCGGCATTTGTGGAGTTAGTGAACGTCAGCCAATTAGACGAGAGAGTTCTGACACGGAAGTGCAAGGTCATTTACTCCCTGCTAACTTAAAACGAATCGTAACCCGACTCAGGTTAGACCTCAAGTTCCCGGTTTCGGAGTACTCCTCAAGCCCCAAAGTCCAATTATAAAGGCGTCAGGCGCTCGGTAGGACGCTGAGGGTAACGGATCGAGACTCTGTGTTGTGATTACAGCACGGAGTCTTAATGGGGTGATTAGCCTGCGGTCTAAGGCCATGTTGCTGTTGTTCCTCCAGTCTCTAATGGCCACATGAGGTGCTGGGCCAAAGCCAACGATGCGGCCGCACAATATTTCATAAGCTAATATCGCTGCCCTGCAGTAATGGCACTAATTGCTATAATAAAAAACAGTTATGACAGGTGGTAGTTAGACGTTGCAGAGGGGAAAGGCTGAGAAAGCTGCACCTCAGCATGAGGTCTACAGGTAGATGAGGGAGAATTACTCTATAAAAATATGAGAGTAAAAACACCTTATTATACCTCCAGGTCTAGCCACTTTAACTAGATCTTATTACCGCTCGATGTCTTTTTTTTGGGGCCAACCCAGAAGGGGGGCGTCTGATTTCATTAATTAGGCTCCTTTTTGCTTAAGGATGTATGATTATTAGTGAACGAGGAGGAGCTCCACTGGGACGCAGTAAAACCTGCAGCATTAAAGCAGTATGTAAAGCAGCGATCAAGAAATTACTAGCGTTAACAACACTTAAACGCCCATTTATTATCACACCTGTTCAAGCACAGAAAGCAGAATTTTCAAACATCAATTTTTGAAGAAGTCTGCAAGGAATTTTTTTATCTAATCTCACCCGGCTCCACATCCTCGATTATTACAAAGGGCAGACGTCGTCATTATGTTAGGAATTTAAATTCCCGCTCAGATACTGCAAATTATTTCATGAAACGTTGCATTTAAATTTGCTGATTTTCAAGTCTAGCAGAGGGAGGGAAAAGCAAACGCATGATATGCAAGCCCATGTAGTTAATTACCACTAATCAAATAGACTGTGCTTGATATGCAATAAAAATATGGATGGAGTATGAATGACTGAACAGGTTAATTAACCAGCGTTGGGAAGGCGTTACAGCATGTAAACGAGCTAATCATTTCAGGTCAAGCGCTCATGATTTATTGTTCAATTATTAATTAATGCAAAGTGTAAGTGTAAATATGTAGTGAGAAAAAATGTCAGTTGTTACACATAGGAAGTTTTGCCGTATACACATATTTTTTGAACTATTAATAAAAATGAAAGCTACGAATTTTAGTTGGACACAACTATTTCTACTCAACTGACCACTGGTCAGGTTCTGACAACTGGAGCCTAGTTCAGCTTTTGTTCCTTATTTCCGGGACTTTGAGCTACAGTAGCTGTTCTATAGTTTCAGGCAACAGCCTTCACTCTCCGCGTACACCAGTGAGTCTCTGCCGCCCATCGCCCTGTCACCGCTTCCTTGGACTACTTTTTGTTTGGTCCTGACCACTGCAGATTAGCATTATCCAACAAGAGCTGCAGAAGTTTTGGAGATGCTCTGACCCAGCCATCACAATTTAGCCCTTATCAGAGACGTTTGATTCCTTACGCTGCCAACGCTTAAAACACATCAACTTCAAGACAAAATGTTCTCCCGCTGTCTAATATATCCCACTCACTGCCAGGTGTCATTGTAACCAAGGTGTTCACCTTTCAGCGGTCATAATATTATAACCAATGGGTGTATGGTACAGTTAACTATTGACCATTGATCTCATTGATCGCATGGCATACCCTTAAAACCCTTATAGTGCCACAGCCTGGTACAGGTGTAGTATAACAGTTAGGGACTCTGTGATCAGAGGTACGCTGGTTCAGATCCTGGACCAGTAAAGGTACCACTGAGGTACTCATGAATGAGGTACCATCCCCAACTACCCATCAGCTGCCCACTGATCTGTCACCGCTGGGTCAAATTCAGCGGTCACATTCGTTGTGGTGCTTTGGGTGCTGTGCTGTGGTGCGTTCACTATGACAAATAATTATTCACGTTAATTTAATGCTCCGAGCAGACATTTTAATTGACAACTCTCGGCATCATCCACATCCAAGGTGTTCCAGCAAAATCTGTAGAGAACTCATGGTCCAGTTTGGCCGAGATTCATGGCCTGGATCCAACTCGCAGCAGCTCGGCCGACCTGGGTCAGGACAGAGCGCAGGATGTTGAAGGCAGCGAGCCGAGCCGAGCAAGACCCCAAGAAGCAGAAAATGTGCTTTTGATGGGGCCGGTGGAACAGGGTGTCCCCAGATTCACATCATCCGTGTGCATTATTCACGGCCGAGGGGGCATTGTTTCTTTCCCCACCCATGCTTCACCGAAAATCAAAGGGAGAAATTAAAGGGCAGCTGCTGCTTTTGCCCAAAGCACCTTAACCTGCCTGCGTCTTCAAAGATGTCCGCCGTTCAGAGTGCCTTTGAAATGTAGGAGGAGAAATGGGGGAAAGGAGGAGCTTGTTGTTTGGAACGGGGCATGTTTTAAAAGAGAGGGGGAAAGGCAGCGACCTCGTCCGAGCTGGGCACAGATGCTACCGAATGTCCTCCGTATCTGAGATCCATTTGATCTGTCAAGGCCAAGTCTGCTCTCAAAAACACAAGCTGCCTGGCACACCGCTCAACAGCTCTGATGCTTGTCTGTTGCAATTTCAGGCTTTCTCTTTAGGATGAGTCAGATCCTAATCTTGCTTCTCATTTTGGAGAGCTGTGGCTGTGTCATGCTTGCTCATATTTTTTCCTAGCAGAAAGTCTTTCTGACTATTTTTCCTTTTATATCCAGCATGTGTCGCTTCTCCCCCAAAATGATTGACGTTTTCCCTCTGTGTCTTGGTGTCATGCTTTTTGCTTTGAAGAGGGAACAGCACCTTCACTGCTTGTTTCACAATAATGAGGAAATTCTAAAAATTAACTAGATGTTACGTTGCTATGTATTACACTATGGAAGTACCTAAATGCAAATAGGACTTCTAGATCTTGATTTCAATTTACTTTCATTAAATAATATTTTTCAAAATCAATAACTATATTTT
Source organism: Distichodus sexfasciatus (assembly GCA_032718565.1). Lineage (NCBI taxonomy): Eukaryota > Metazoa > Chordata > Actinopteri > Characiformes > Distichodontidae > Distichodus > Distichodus sexfasciatus. The sequence goes on along the minus strand of JAVGVS010000026.1, from coordinate 729,531 downwards.
ATTCAATTCTACATAATAGTTCTTTTTAATTAGTAACTCTAGAGGTGACTAGTATTACAGTAATTAAGTTACAACACAAAAAAAACAAAGAGATGCACGTGAAAGTGAGGTTATAGAGTTATATAGAGTTTTAATGAGATTGAAGCCTTGAGTTTAATTGAACAGAATTAAAAAGCTGCAGAGACACTCAGAACTGGGAGTCACTGAATGAAGTGAGGTATATACATATGTGCATTCCACGAAGCAGGTTTTCCTATCACTAAGTGTAGCTCATTGATCATCTTATCATCCTATGTAAGAAGACTAGCTTAGTTCGACAAATTTGTATCAAGGTAGAAAGTTTGCTAAATGAAATCTTTATGGCAAGGCTATTTGCTAACTGTAGGACTTTCAGCCTCATTAACGTTCCTTTCTACAGACGTTGGCACATCAGTAAGCGACAGAACGGCTTTATACTACGTCTTACCCTCAATTCTAAGAGCTGTCTCAAAACTGGCTTCACTCTCAGTCTCCAAACGAAAACACTCTTTCACCTCAGTTTCCATCACACTTCCTTTTGCGCCAAATAATCCTCTGACGCGCCGCACATCCCGCGACCGTCAAGCCCAAACCCACGCTGCCACATCTCGCCAAGGAGCGATTGGTGAGTAAAGTCAACATGACAGTTCCTATTCGCTCCCAGACCATCTTCTGCCAGGTGGGTAATTGGGATCACATGGTGTCTTGTCACTGGATTTAAAGGATTATCTTCTAATCCATTAGCCGGGTGTGGAGAGGAGGGGCGAGAGAGGGGGGTGGGTTAGAGAGAGAGAGAAAGTGAGGGGGGCCAGCTCATTAAGGGTACTGATGAATAGGATTCTCCTGCGACAGAGATGCCGCAGGACATTACGGCAGTGACTACGTGTCTCCGCAAAGAGCTGGGCAGATTCAGAAATCAGAAAAGTTCCACCATTGCGTTACAGGCTTAATAAAGAGATTCTGAACAAAAGATTCAGAGATTTGTCACATACATAGTTATAAAAGTACAAATTAACATCAGATTAAGTTAAAGACGTCTCACAAGACACTTAAGAGTGAAAATAAAAATAGAAAAATATGTTCCTAAAGAAAGATTTATACTATAGACAGCAAGTGTCTAGGTGCATATTATGGTAAGAAACTAGAAGGTAAAGAGAGGCAGAATGCACATCCATCACTCTGTGACAGCTCTTCTCGGCTGCTTTGTTTATCCCTCGACAAAAATTGTTTCAGGCGTGATTCAGATGGTATTAAGCTGCGGAGATTGGATTACCTTTGCTGTGAATCGTGGCACGCTCGACCAAGGTGTCGACACAACTCAGGTCGTGGGGTTGTTTGATGCCTAGGGTAGGGTAATTAATCAAAAATGAAACGTCAACATCATTTATTATCAGTTATACACTTTTAAATTAGAAAACATATCCCATCTTTAATAAATGAGTATATTTACAGTACAGGCGCAGTCACTGAACTATAAGGGTGAAAAAAAATCCTCAGAGCTACAGTCTATGTCCTCGTCGTTGAAGCTAAAGTCTTTCTTTTGCGGGGATGCTGCACTGACTTTACAAGGACTGTCTTGTTCGCGAAAATATTAATAAATAAATAAATCAGTCTCCAGCAGCCTGTACAGGTAAGGGTCTAACATGAGGTCGGCTCATTCATCACCCCGCTGCCCTCCGCATACACACCAGCGCACACAACCTCACGCCGCCGGACACGTGTTCCACTGTGGGTTGTGGGCAGAAGGTGTATGTGTGAGGGTGTGTGTATGTGTTTGCGAGGGCGTGTGTAAAGCTGATAGATGATGATCTCTTTCTATCTCTCCCTCTCCTTCCTACTGAAGCGGACAGACAAGATTTATGGGCTGGTTTGGGGGGCTGGATGTGTGAAACCTCGAATTAGCTGTTTACAGTGCCATAGGGAGCGTCTGTGTCCTGCAAAAGCAGACCTGCCCGGTCCACTATCCGCTCACCAGTTCGCCCCGGCTGCCTTTCTTTATGAAAACAGACTCTGTATTAATGATGTCTCACTTTCATCTCTTCATAGCAGCCTCTCATTACAAACCAGGGGGATTAATTTTGATAAAGCCAGACATCGATTTTTTCTCTAGAAATTGGATCTTTCCTTTTATCTGATTAAACTTAGTGTGACAACAATCAACAGAATTTTTAGACCAAATAAAATAATGAATTGATATATCAGATCCATAACAATCCATGGGTCATGCACTCATTTGTGGCTCACATTAAAACCAAAAAACCCAAAGCAAAAGGGGAACAAAAAACAGTTAACGGGTCATTTTCATTTTGTCTGATTTCCTGTTTTGATCTCAGATGAAAAATGAAATAAATTGAAAACGCACTCATATTCATATATATTTATATTTCGGTAGATTAATGGATAGATATTTTAAATCAACTACATGTAACAGTCACTTCTTATGGTTTTTTTTTTTCTTTGGTTTTGCAAATAATTTTTTTTTCAATGAATGAGCGAATGACCCACTTGTCATTTAATGCCAATAGTTAATGTATTACATTCTGGATAATCATTACAATAATATTGCACAATCAGAGCTTATCGACAAAGTTTTGGCTGCATCCAGTGCAGATCGATAAATCAGTAAATAATGGCACGCTAACTCAGCTCAGACCCAGTAATAATAAGCGAACATTAAATTAAGATTGATTTTGTGTGGCGCATCGGAGCGCAATTTTAAACCTGTTTACTGTCGATCGTAAACGAAAGCAAACAAGCGCGGCGAGCATCTGCGCCGAAAATGTATTATATCAGGTGCCCGGGCATCTGGGAAAAATTCCCCCGGGGCCCTGAGAGAGACTCGGGGAGCTTTGCATTATTCAGTGATGGAGGGGTGCGACGTGTGTGTGTGAGTGCAAGGGATATGGGTCTGTGCCAACACTGGCCAGCTTGGCACGGCAGTGAGATTTGCTGTATGTGTGTGTGTTGGCGGGGTTGGATGCAGGCAGGAGGGAGGCGTTTCGAGAAAAACTACGGCAAAGTTAAAGTGTCAGTGACTTATTAAATCATGAGGTGACTGACTCTTGGCAGCGCAGCCGCCGCCTTTGAAAGCTACAGCTGTTGAAGCGTGAGGGAAATGTAGCGAGCTTTCAGGGCGCGAGCGAGGAGGAGGAAATCGGAGTTTAAGTTCGGGGAGATCAGAGCCTTACCTCCGTACTGTTCTCATCTTCCATCCCAGCGTCTGATGACGGGCTGACGAAATCTGATGCAGCTCGTGTGCGGGGCCTCACCTCTACGCTCACTAGGCCGCATTCATCAAGATTTTTCTTAAATTTGTTCTTAAGAAAGTTAAGACATTTAAATTGTATAATATTATAAAACTGTAGAATTGAAGAAAACCCAGTAAGCTCATGTTTTGCATGTTTTGCATCAGGCGTGCAATAAATTATCTAAGCAGTTTGTAGATTCAGTTATTCACTAAGATTCTAAATCCCAACTAAACATTAGTGAATGAGATTCTTAGATTCAACTGTGTAAGCGAGTTTTCAGAATAAATTTCTTCTTAAGAATAGTTGAGAATGACGTCTATCGCCTGCTATGTGTACGTACTGATGGGAATAATAGCGTTACAAATAAATAGCGTTACTTACGGCATTGGGGGTTATCTTCAGTAATGGATAATCTCATTAATTACTTTTTCCATTGTTACATTTCCACGCCATTGTACTGAGAACAAAATGTGGCGCGTTACTTTACACAAGCTCATTAAAGCTCTCTTAAGACTGTAATTCCTATCTTTGGTGGGGGCGGGGTTAAACAACAGCATAAGTGATGATGATCGGCTAAGGAAGAATAAAATTCCATGGTAAGCCGATCATAAGCAGAGTTGGGCAGGCGTTCACACACAAGCACACGCGCAGTCGCACACACGACCGACCAAGATACATGGACAGCAATGACGAGCCCAGAGAATTTAAAAGTAACGTTTTTAAACAGGAAATTTAACATTACTGTTCCCCTCACCGAGATAACAGGCAAGAATGTATATGTGTTATGTACATTATGACCAGGAAGAAAGTGTTTTCTCCACGTAGGCTGTAAACTATTCTAATTTCATGAAGCACCTCTCATCGTCACAGGATCCAAAGTCTTTGACATATTTGAACTTTTTTTTAATGTAACGCAATAGTTACTTTCCCTAGTAAATAGTTACTTTCGTAATGCTCTAACCCAGTTACTAACTCTGTTACTTTTTGGGAGAAGTAACTAGTAACTATAGCTAATTACTTTTTTTAAATGAACGTGTACACTGAACGTGAACGTAACACTGTATATACATATTCTCTTTCTTTTTCCCGGGTTAATACTGATATTAATATATATACTGTCTGTTAATGTTTAAAAACATACTAACGTGTTGTCGTGTGACTCCATCCATCCAGTCTGTGACTACACCTGTGTTTTTCCCTCAGTTATTTAAAAATCACAAAGACGTGCACTCTTTTAGTAAGAATAAGTAGAGTAAGCAAAAGGAGAATAATTGCTAATTAATCATGGTTGAGTCAGAATGTACAATTATATGTCGTATTGATTTAATAGCAGTTGATTAAATGTTTTTATAAAAGTGATAATGCAACACATTCAGTAAGCATCAAATATGTTACTGATCAACAAATTGCTTGGGTCTGACAGTAAAAATATAAGAAGTTGCACGTGGTGTGCCTTGTTCTGAAATGGTTGAAGTCATTTTGGAGTTCAAATTATAAAGAGTGACATTAAATCTGAAATGAAAATTATATCATTTTTAAAGATCAGATTAAAAAAAACTTAACTGAAGCTGAAAACTTTCATTCAGAGGTTTTATTTAGACACACTGTTCCATTTTTCATTGTTTAATGTGTGTGCTACACTGTAAGTACCCTTCAGAAAAGTTAGTGTATGTGTGTGAGTGTGTTATGGACCCTGTGTTTATTTCACCCTTGTGCAGTGTGTCCTGCTCCGTGTAAGATACAATATAAAGTTCTTTGATATGTGGCTCCTGTCTTCCTCCTCCATTAAGGTCATTCTCCACAGAATTCTTCCACTTTACCTTAAGTCCAGCCTCGGGCTTCAGGTCTGCTAGTTACAGAGGCAAACTCAACTTCAACCAGTATGTCTGCCATAACCTTCCAACCACTCTTACACTGTATTTTACGCTAAGATTTCAGCAAAGTTGGCAGAAACCTGTGGTATCCAGCAGTGATCTTTGCTTAGGTATTCTGAAAGCGCTTTATAAAAGAAATCAGATTCTGGATACACCACAAAAGCCTGGCATCACGCAGGGCAATGCCTACAGGGGGTGTAGTCAGCATCCGTCTTTCTAGGTTTCTACCACTGGACTACAAGTTTTTGATTTTGTGTGAAATTGATTTGTGTACAGCTTTTTATTATTGATGAACATCACGGAGAGTTCTCTTTTCACATTGACAGCCTTTCCAGAACATGCTTGTATCTGCGTAGCGTCAGGAGAATCCAACCATTTCTCAGTACCGTTGTTACACGGTTACTTGTTCGGTCTCTTGTCTTCTCTAAACTGAAATTACTGCAACTCTCTTCTAGCTGGCCTTCCTTTGAAGGTGACTAAAGTGCTACAGTTGATTCTGAATCTTTATTTATGCACAAGAAGGCGAGACCCAGGCACGGAACAGCCTTAAATGAATCTCAGTGTTCAGACAGAAAAGGGGGTAAAAACCAGCCAACCGATTCCTCCAAGAATTAAGGTAAAGCGTAAACAGTCCGAATACCAAGACCACTGACTCGTCAATTATCAATGAACAGGCAAAAATCAACATCAAGGAATACAGGCAGATCAAACACACAGTAGGTCAATACAACATCTCAAGATGGCTCAGATAGCAACTAGATAGCAGTACTTCGGAAAGAATGAACGAGACTATGTTTATTTAAAGATGTTGGCCAACCGGAGGCAGTCTTCCTGTTCGTGTGGTTTGAAAGCCCCTAGTGGCGAAGAATGTGATTCTTCACATTTCAGCTTCCTGTGGCTGCCTGCTTCAGTTTAAATATAATTCACTTTCATTTTTATAGCGCTTTTTACAACCGACATTATCCCAAAGCAGCTTTACCTAATAGGGCTGAGCAATTAAAGACTTACTACTGGATGTGTTGTCATGTGACTCCACCCCGTCCAGTCTGTGGCTACGTCTGTGTGTTTCCTTCAACTATTTCAATACCCCAAAGATATGCACTCTTCATTAGAAAAAGTGACCCAGCGTTAATCGTTGAGCATATTTACTCAAACTTTCTCAGTGAACTATGAGGACAAAAAACAAATTAAAAAAAGCCAAAAACAAAATAATTGTTCATTAATCATAATCGAGGTAAATGTTAAATTGTGATATTGGTTTGAGGTCATATTGCTCAGCTCTGTTATTACATTATTACAGGCCCTAAGTCCCTAACAAGCAGGTCTGCGGTGGCAGTGACAAGGAAAAACTCCCTCTGTAGTAAATACAAAGAAACTTTCACAGGAACAAGACTCAGAAGTCGACCCCCATCCTCCTGTAGCCATTACATGACCCTAAAGAGCCAGAAATGGACCAGCCCCTCCTTACTTATCGCCACTGATCAAACCACAGGTCACGTCCCGTCCCCTCACAACACCAAATTGCTCGTCTTGACCCTCTACTGCTCAAAGGAAGAGGGAGACCTGCATCGAATATCTTCTCAGTCCTGTTCCTTTGTGGTGGAACAAACTTCAAATGTCATCTTAAGGCCCACAGCTGTAAAATGATTGATCAATTAATCTTGCTACTTCTTTCATTTATGTGAAACTAACTGTTGTGAGATTTTAGTGTTAAAACTTGTAAGTATCTAAGTTAGTTCATGAAAATGAAAATTTGAAGATGCCAGATTGAATTGAAACTGTAAGTAAGGATCAAGTTGAAAGTGAGTGATATTTTTTCATTGTGAACACTCCATAGCACAGCACAGCGCACCACAATGAAATGTGACCTCTGAATTTGACACATCCATGAAGGAGCAGTGGACAGCTGAGATGGGCAGTGCTCGGAGAGTAGTTCTTGGGGACGTTACCTTGCTCATGAGTACCTCAGTAATACCTTTACCAGTCTGGGATTCAAACCGGCGACCTTCTGATCATGCGACGAACGCCCAACCGTTACGCCACCAACTGCCCCACTATTCACAATTTAAGAGTGAATGGACACGCTCAAAAATTCCATCAGGTTCAACTTCAGAAATGTAGGGCAGAAATTGCTGCCCTAAAGTTTCAAATGAAATAGACTTGAATCTGCAAATTATTTCAGCTGATTATTTTATGTATAGTTTTAGCTTTGTATTGCTCTCTTTAGGATACCTCAAGTTGCTGTTGCACTTTACATTCAACGTGAAATCCAACTGATTTGTCTCTAAGATGTTGTATATTACTAGAACGACCTACAATATATTTTGCCATTTCAATTGAGCAAATGTCCGCACTTAAAGTTAATATGTGACGTATCAATACATTTACTCTAAAATGTAGCTGTAGTTGCAATAGATAAAAGACTTTTCTCTTTTCTGATGAATCCACTGATGAACTTGAGACCTTGTGAGTGGCTTATAAAACAACGTAGAGTTGTGTGGGGTTTGCATTAAACGCTGTGCCGATTCACAGTAGACGGAGAACGATTTTTCACCTCTTGTTCAGAGGCCATTAAACCGTGCTCTCCGGATCTGAAACGCTAGCGATTAATTCACCTTTTATTATTCAATTTGCCTCCCCCCTCTTAACGTCCCGCTTTCAGCCCTCTAAAAGCACTGTTTATTTTTGCTGATTTAGAGTTGTGCAAATCGGCTTGGAATCGCACACGTCTTCTGTGTCAGCAGTCGGGATCCCTTCGCCTTAACCCATTATTAATCCTCCACTCCATTATTAGGGCCATTATTAATTTGAACTGATTTCCATTACTCAAGAGACCTGTAGTTTTAATCCGCGGTTTGCCGTGGTAATGGTGTGTGCGTTTATGTGGGTGCGAGCTTTGCATGTATTAGGCTCCCCAGCGACTAATTACATGAAAACTTCATAAAGCCCCTGAGGCTTAAACGGAAAAAGAGATGACAGTTCCCCTCTTAAATGGCGAGAGTGTGGTGAGGCTCGTGGTGGAGTGCACTTCGAGTTTGATATCTTTATTTTTTTCTACTCTACCACTTCATTTACACCTACACTGTGATATTTCACTGTGAGATTTCACAACTGCAACTGTATTTAAACGTGGCGCGATCGTGGAGAAGTACAGTCTTTCGAAAGATAAATTCACTACTTTGGCTACTTTGGCTAGAGTTATTGCCTCCGGCTGCTTGTAACAAGGAATCCTAACAACATCCTTCATTTCCTCTTCAGGTCCGGAGGGCACCTGCCTCTGTTTCTTCCCTCTCCCCTTAATCTCGGCACCGTATTGGGAACGAGGCGCCTTTTGTCTGGATTTTTTAATTAAGCGCTCTTTGTCAATAGACCCCAGCTTTCTACCATTGTCATCAAATTAGCCACCTGAATGATCAGGGCCTCTGCAAATGATCACGGCGGCTCCGGGGGGAGATGTAGCGTTAATTTTATCAGGCTGCTCCACATTGCTTTCCACGTTTCTCTTGGAAATACGCTCGTCTGATTGCGTAGTTCAGGAAAGGGAGAGACGGAAGAGAGGTTTGCTGACTGAAAAGTTTAGATGCATCCTTTTTATTTAAAAATTATCAATGCAATGGAATTATGCAGTGACTGCAGTGTTTTGAATCTATAAAGATATTTTTGTCTGCACATTTTCTATTCTTGTTTTTCATCATTCTTCCCATCATTCTCTCAGTCAGCTTCATGAGAAACTAAGACAGCTGAAATAGTTTTCCTTACCCTGTACGATGAGCAGTTTGCTAAAAACAGTTTGTTAGGGGAGTGTTGATATGCATAAAATTTGTTTCATGGATTTTTTTTAGTAAAAGGGAATTCTAAATGAAAGATATTTGAATTCATAAAGCTGTCTACTTGAGAAGACACAATGCATGAAATGGTTAACATAACTTCATAAATGATCTTCGGTTTGACTATATTATAGACACTGTCAATCTCACTATTAGTCCCAGGCAGAGGTGGGCAAAGTACCTAACTTCATTACTTAAGTGAAAGTACAGATACCACTAGTCAAATGTTACTCCAACTTAAGTTAAAGTGCTGAAGTACTTGCTTTAAAAAATACTTAAGTATTAAAAACATCTTATTTCACCACATGGTTGTATTATTGCCACAACACTTATAATTCCTAATGCCTCTGTCTAGCTGGTAGAACCTTTAGAATAAGGAATTGGTAGAATGTTACAGAATGAAACACAACCCGAACTGACAAAGAAAACCAGTCATTTGTTATTTTTTTTTCATTAATTAATTCCCCCCCCACAATCCAAAAACCTGTACTTAAGTCAAAAACTGTACTTAAGTACAGTACTCAAGTAAATGTAAGTCCACGTCTGGTCCCAGGTACATACATTTTTCATAAGCTCATTAGAAAATGAAAATTAACATTTTTAATGAACACCATAGTTTTTAAATGGTCACCAAATGGTCATTTATGCTCCAGAAAAATGATTTTATTTGTGACTATCTTAACTTGACCCGCTTAACCAGCAATGAGCATCTTGAATCAGTATTAAGCCTACGCGGTCTGTGCTGTTTTATTTGTCAAAGAAATCAGAAACGGAATCAGAAAGAAGCAGAGAAAAGAAAACATTCCCATCACATCCTCCTCAGAAGTCAATTTACGGGACGGTGACGAGCCTCCCTCATCTGAAATGCGGCGCTCGTGAGTGACAAGTGTGAGGGACAGAGCCTTGGCTGGTGATTGGGGAGGAGGCCGGAGTGCCAGCCGTGTTTTAATGGCCTCAGACCTCAGCTTTGAAACGTGTCATTCCCTTTGACGAGGCACCGCTAAAGAGAGAGAGATGACTCCTAACGGCCGCCGATAACATCCCTCCTCAGCGCCGAACGGGGAAGCGAGCAGCCGTGTTGATTAATAGCCTGCTGGAGGCTGGTTAGAAGCCGTCATTTCCTTTTTTACTTCCTTGGCTTTTAAAAACTGGCTTGATCAAGCTTGTTTGCTCTCGGTGTTGGGGAAGTTACATTTACACAGTAGCTTTTCAAGGGACAATCTACTTGTGATTTAAAGTAGCCAAGCTATAGCAAAACTGTTGCTCATATTTTAATATAGTAGTTACCACACTACAAGCGGTAGTTAAACATCCAACAATATGTGTGCGGTAGGATACTCTTAAAGAACTGCCTGGAGTGCATTGGGAGGCACAGAAGCCTCCTGCCAATGCAGCTGGCATTAGTTAGTATAACTCAAACGTTTTGATGAATATGACCAAAGATTCTTGCTTCCATCTACGCCAAAGTGGACTTCATAATCCAACTTCATCTTGCAGCTGCCAGGAGCGCACTGTGATGCAATGGGAGGCACAGTAACCTTCTGCCAATGCAGCACCAATCAGAAACACCTGCTAGTTGAAATGACCCATCTTCGTAAAGAAGGAAAAATAATAGTTGTAAAGATGTGGCGTTTTGCCAAGCTATATTGACTATTTGTAAAGTTAATGCAAAAACTACAGTGTTTTATTAATAGTTCAACTACTGAAAGTTATTAGCGCTGCTAATTTTAGCTAGATACCCCCCGACTCTGTTTGCTCTATTGCAAACCTCCTCGCTAACGGAGTCGTCTCCCCGAATCATGGACTCGCGCCGAGCCGTGATTCTGCTTGTATTTACATGTCTGCAGGGACTCGCTATCACTGAGGGACGTTTGACCCACATAGGATAATGAATGTGATGGTGTGTGTGTGCACACCGTTATGTGTATGTGTGTATGAGAAAGCGAATCAGATGGTGCGAGTCTGTGCTGTGTGTGTGTTTGTTGATTTATTAATTTGCCCCTTCATTAGTTCCGTTGCTTGGTTAATGGCTTCTGTTCATTCTATTTACCTGCTTGCAGGAGGAGTGGGTTATGGGTGGGGAGGGCGGCGAAACAGTGCTTGTTAATCACTAATGGCTTTGACATCAAACTTTCAGTGTCGAGACCCCTCCGGGAGAACTGGTTTGCGCTCCCGACCCAGCTATTTGCGTAGCGTGTGTTTGTTTAGCCCAAATGAACGTTTAAGTGTTGAGAAGGGCAAATGGCTAGAGTCGGTTGTGTGTGAACACCTTCTTTTCTCTTATAGCTAGTTTTGCTTTGGCTCTAAACCATTTTTGTTAGTTTTGCTTGTATCATGTTTGCTTGTAAATGTTTTAATTACTTGAACTCTTAAACAATTTGCTTGTTTTATGTAAAATGAAAAATATAATTAGTTCTCAATCTCCAATAGTTACAAAAATAAGTCTAATTAATTAGTCTGAAAATCATATTTAATATGAGTAAGAACAGTTATATGGAATCTACTTTAAACCTGCAGCTCCAAGTATAAGCTACTTCTGATTAAAAATAGTAAACCTACAGTCAAGATACTGGTTTGATATAGTAGTTAGATACACTACAAACTACAGACTCTCGCAGTTGCCAAGAGTGTGCTGTGATGCAATGAGCGTGCACAATAGCTGCATGATAGCCTATCATAGGTCATTTCTGCCAATTCAACACAAATCAGAAACACCAACCTTTTGAAAATACCTTCATTATCTTCAGAGAGAAATAGTAGTATTTTTTGTAATGAGGTAGTATTTTGCCACACTACATCACTAAAAATCTTACTGGAAAAGTTACAGTATTTTAAAAGTAGCTGCACTTCTGATAAGCTACTGAAAATCACTCTAGTAACAGTCCTCATCACAAAACTACTTAAGGTAAAGTAGTAAAGTATGTCATATTAAAAGTATTGTGCAGGTAGTAGAAAGTTAGCATTGCTATAAGTCTTAAACTATTTAATTATGAGGGCGGCACGGTGGCACAGTGCCTAGCGCTGCCGCCTCACAGCCAGAAGTCCTCGGTTCAGTACCAGGGTTGGCCGTAGGGCCTTTCTGTGTGGAGATTTCATGTTGTCCCCGAGTTCGCGTAGCTCTTCTCCGGGTGCTGCGGTTTCCTCCCACCGTCCAAAAGCATGCAATATACGTTAACTGACTCTGAATTGGCCCTGTGAGGTGTGAATGGGAGTGTGATTGTGTGTGTGTGTGTGCCCTGCGGTGTGTTGGCGCCTGCCCAGGGTTGGACCCACCTTGCGCCCATAGTTTCCGGGATAGGCTGCGGTCCCTGCAACCCCAATACGAATTAAGCAGTTCCGATAATGAATGAATTTAATTATGATTAGTTAGTAAATTTATTTTAATTACAAAAACGATGAGGAGCAGACTTCACCTTAAAGTTGGAAGTAACCTAAAGATGTGTGGTGTTCATGGTACAAGATTTTGTGACATAAAAGCATGTACTGTATGTGGACACAACTACTGTATTTTGTTATCAATTTTCAAACCCCAATAACAGCTCTACCACTGCAGGTAAAACTAGGCTGCAAAATGTAACCAGTTATAGAAATGCACAGAAGTAAAATGTATAGTCAAATGTTAATAGAAATGCACAGGAGTATTCTCCTTATGTACAAATGATTAAAATAATATTTAAGCATAGTAATAAACAGAGAGAGAGCATTGATGATACTCTAAGTAAGGTAGGTAAATTCTGTAGGTAAAATACTGCACACACCACTGATTTTTACAAGCAGATCTCCATTACACGTCTTTTTCTGCCACTGTTTTAGAGCTGCAATAACTTCTAAATGTGTTGAGGTAATTGGGGTGATTATTGGCCTGAAGGATTGAATCAATATAACAAAAAGGCAGAAAGATAAAATTATGGTCAAATATGGACACTGTGTTTTATAAAGGCCTGTGTAGGTTTAACAGATGGTCAAAAATAAGACTGGAGAAGTTGTTTATGACTGCTGCTGTTTATAATGCTGAAAGCTTTCAGGCTTTCAGACCATCAGCATCACTGCCACAGTTCACCTCCAATCCAAAGGAAAAAAGCTAGTCGTGCTTTTTTCATTTAAAGGTAAGAACTTTTTATTGTCTTTGTCTAATTCTTGGAAAGTGAATCACCCCACAGTGCATCAGCATCCCGAACGCCGGGGAGGGGGAGAATAAATTCGGTGTGTTGCACTCGAAAGATTGATTTGCCGCTGCAGCACAACGGCAGCGTTGTATACTGACAGCCTGCCATTTGAAGCTGCCACGTGAATGTGTGTGGGGGGAGGGGTAAAAAGCGCAACAGTGTTCTTTAAAGTAAAAAAAAAAAAACAAGATCAAGACAGTGCACTTTAAAGCAAACATTCAAAGGCGAAATGCAGATGAAAGCGTAAAATCTAACATGAAAGTAAGGAACTGCATCTCCCCTCCATCTCTGTCTAGGTCTCTGGGACCCGGAGGAAAATGAAAGCACTGTCGCTCTCTCATATCATCACCACTCTTTTTTCTTTCTTATTCTTACTGTAGTTTGCCAGAACAGTGGCAGAGAGAAAAGTTAGGTGTCTTCAGGTGTCTAAACCTCTTGTAAGTAATCAAGGGGTTGTTCAGATTCTAAAAGCTCTCCAGGGACAAATGACTTGGAGAAGATGCAAAGCTTGTGCTGAAACTTAGCGTCTACTATTCAGACACTGCTTATTACAGAAAATACATGCAATGCTGCACAGATGTTACAGATCAGTTGGTGTTCAGTCTTCCCTTTGAGTCCAGCTCTGAGCGACCTCATGGACTTCATGGCTTTCCGTTCGGTTCAGTTGATTAGGTAGCTCTTCTCTTGACAAATGTGGATAACTGTTGACCACTCTGACATTTTTCATCTTTTTTAATCGAACGTCTACCCTGATTTAGTTAGGGCCGAAACAATTATTCATATAATTCGATTATAAAAAATGCCTGAAGCAATTTTTCTAGAATTTTCACTCACTACAGTATGCTCCTCTTGTGTTTCACATGGACGCTTATTAGTGACCCACAAGGTTTTCAGTAGCGTGATCAAGGCAAGGCTGAGCAAGACTGCTGTCTATGATGCGAGTTGGAGGAAACAGAAACGACACAAAAGAAAAAAAGGCAAAGAATGTCCAAGCTCTGGGCCCACGGAATGCTGATGGCTAATAGAAGAGAAGAACGGTAGTAAAAGCGTACAGTTATGGTTACTGATATTGGCTAGTTAAGAATGTGAGTCGATATTCATGACTAGTTATGATGTTTAGATGTTTAGAGTTAGGTTTAAGGATAGGGTTAACCCTAACCAGATTAATCTAAGAAAAAATCTATAGAATACATACCGCTACCAATACCACTCTCCTATTACAACAATAATCGATAGCTGCAGCCCTATATTTAGTAGATTGTCTTTTTTTTAGCCTAATAAATAACTCTACAGAACACAAGAGTGTCCAACTCTACCTCTAACTCTAACCTCGTCCACTTTAAAATATATGCCGAAAAGAAATCCTACGAATTGGCTTGAAACGTGAGACCAGATAATGTGCCTCATCCTGTATGTTGTAATCTGTAATCTGACCAAAGACATCATCCTTAGACATCAGGTTTACTGGCATTGCAGGCGTTTCCAACAATCTATTCATATCACACTTCTTAAATAAGACCGGAGTAAATGAGTAAACACGCCTTTTATTCTCTATGTTCCTAAAAGTCAGAAGGACTCAGTTAACTATTCGGTTTGAAGACACAGGCGTGAGAAGAGAGCTCATTGTGTTGCACCCTCTGGGCTAATTTGAAAAGAACACTTATAATTGCTGTGGAAGTGTGTGAGATGCGTGCTCAATGTGACACCGGTAACTCATCAGTATGAGGTGCCAATTAGAGCCAAATCAAGGTGCGGCTGATTTTGAATCCCTCCACCTTCACATTTGGTGAAGAAAGCTTTGCGTGATACCAGACCCCTTTTTGTCCTTAGCATGAAATTGCAGTTTCATTTCTTCATTAGTCCCACTTTACCGGCAGAGCCCAAATATATCTGAAAGCATGCTGATATCAGTGCTGGTTTAATTTAGTCTCTCTTCTACTTCAGTGCATTTACAACCCCTTGCAATTAGTAAAGGGATACAGGAAGCAGAGAGTCGGTGTGTGAAACAGCATAAGCTAAAACTTGCTGAAGAACTCACATTCATACTTACTGCCTGATTCTTCAAGCATTAAAGAGTTTTTACGTTACAGCTAAAACCTCAAGGCTCCAACTAAAACATAGAAGTGTGAAGTTATCAAGTGCAAACAATATCTCCATGTGAAGAGAAATGCATACTGTGTGTGGTAAGAAATATCAACCTGTCTGCTTGCCATAATGATCTGAAGCCTGTTATTTGAAACCCTTTTCCATGACAAACAGAGTATGCTTTACCCAGAACAATATGAAAATACTCCAAATACCCTCATGTGCCAATTTGACACACACCGTGTAAGGGGTTATTATGTTAGCCACACAAACATGCAAAGGAGATCGGCTTGTGAAGAAAATGAATGCAGGATGCATGTAGAGATTACATTTATTCATTCATTGATTCTCCGCACCACTTAATCCCGCCCCCCGCACCAGAGCCTATCCCAGGAACTTACTGGCACAAGGCGTGGACCAACCCTGGAGAGGCGTCCACACACCACACACAACACACACACTCACAATCATACCTTACAGGCCAATTTAGAGTCACCAATTAACCTATAGTACATGCTTTCGGACTGTGGGAGGGAACCGGAGCACCTGGAGAAAACCCACGCAAACACAGGGAGAGCATGCAAACTCCACACAGAAAGACCCTACGGCCAACGCAGGGATCGAGGCGGAAGCACTAACCACTGCGCCACCGTGCCGCCCTCTAGAGATAACATTATGGTAAAAAAAGGGGTTTTGTACAAACATCAGTTATAGACCTGTTTTCCTCATATGTCTAATTTATGTCCATATTCTACTTCTTTAGATTTGCCCTAGAACAGAGAGCCTCATAAGAGCTCAAATTCACCCTTGAGCTTCCATGATTTGGTCGATTTGGTTAAATTTCTAAAACTTGCCTACTATTGTTAACCTATAAAGAAGATTTGACCAACAAACTTGGTCAGCGAATCTGACCAAAAATGTACATGCCAAAGTATGTTGAGATAAAAGTCTCAATAGAAGTAGCCATGGCAAATGGGATAAAGTTGTCAGGATAATTAGCATCTCAAGCTCAGCCTGGGAGTGGACACTTCCTGGCACATTTAAAGGGCAAAGGAGCTAAAAAGGACTTGACAGTCCAGAAATGTGGGCTTGCGACCAGCCAGAAATGTCAGTCGGTGGCAATCGTTACCCTTTCCTGGTCTGGCCACAAAGGTCACTCCCTAACAATTGTGACAACAATATTAAGAACAATAGGAAAAATATGTGATTGCATAGGTTTGCAATGAGTAGTGATTGTTTATTTGTGGCAAGAGAAAATATTCAATCCATCCAATTTTTACGAAGCGATCTGCACAGAGATGGTGGCAACACGCTACAGGGACAAATGCTGTCTAGGGGATTCTATAAATGACCTCAGTGATAAACAAATATTAATTGGAATAGAGGTCTTTTATAAGGGTTCACGCATTCACTCATTCGTTATGCAAACTGCTTAATCCCTATCGGGGACACGGGGAGCGGAATCCAAACCGGGACTACGAGAACTTGGCAGGAATCAACCCTGGGTGGGCTCCAACACACCACAGACACACTCACTCAATCACACCGGGGCCAATTTAGATTCGCCAGTCAACCTTTAGTGCATGCTTTTGGACTGTGGGAGGAAACTAGAGCACCCGGAGAAAACGCATGCGAACACGGGGAGAACAGACTTACTCCACGCAGAAAGACCCCACAACCGACCAGGGGAACAAACCCAGGACCTACTCGCTGTGGGGTTGCAGCGCTAACCACTGTGCTAACCACAGATTTAACATTAAAATTCAAACACTAAGATCCAATACTGGCTCAATAATTAAGTATATCCATATATTTTTTATGGAAAATTGCACACAGCTGTGTGTTTATTTATTTACTGTTTATTGATTTATTTAAATGGTTATATTTAATCATATTTATACATCTATTTTATTGTGATATTGGAAGCTAATTCTACTGTATATTCTTACTCTAATTAATTATTAAAGAACTCAATTTTGATAACTAATTTTCAGAATATTATTTGAGCAATAAGGGATCATCACATATGCATCATGTATCATAACATATATTAAATTAGAGAAGGCCCACTGTTACCGTATTATGTTGTCATAGTTTAGTACTTTTCTTTGAAATTACCGGCTCAGTGGTGATCATATGATGTGTCACATGGTTTAAAAACACAGTGAAACCTTCGATATAGTAAAAAGCAGTTTTCTGACGCATCGACTACCATGAAACACTATGGGCCTTTATTACTGATATCCACTTAACATTTCTATGGAATTACTGCTGCGTAATCTTTTTAATTTCTTAATTCAATCAAGTTTTAAAGGGACACAACCCCTTTACTTTACGCTTAATTAGAAATAGCATTAGCTTCCAAACATGGCACCTCCAAGGTCAAGACTTTGACTATGGGGACCTTTGCTGTCCGGCTTCTTTACGGTGGAAGCGGTGGACTCGGTGCAGCCGGAACCGCAGCAATTTTAAAAGCCTGAACGCTTCCCTGGGGGCTTCGAGGCCCCTGGTCTAGGATCAGCTGCTGAAAGCACTCACATTACTGCAATGTACAGTAACCTCCAGGTGAGGGGGAGAAAATTGATGCTGGGAGTGTAATCAAGACTGGACCTTGTAGTCCTAATCTATTGACTTTGCGACAGCCTGACGATTGTTTTCAGACCGACTCAGGGGGAGTCTCGGAAAAATCCAGTGTGCGTTTAAAGCCTGTGCACTTGCGCGTCAAAAGGAGATTTATTTGCGCTCTTGATTTGGGTCATTGCTCAGCTCTGTAATTTAGCTGATTTTGATGGGTTGCACCTTAGACAGGGGTTATTAGGAAACAAAATCTGTGGTTTTAGCTCTGTTACTCTACAAATACTGTATGCAGACTGCTTTAAAATATTGTTTACTACAGAATTAATTTGTGCATACTGCCAGTTTTTAATAGAGACCAATGCATGTACTATTTCTCTTCTTGCTGGGTGTATGAATATTTCCCATGGGGTTCCTAGTAATGAAAGCACTTACTCCTAGTCCTAAAGTCCCACTGTGCTGCACATTTTCAACTATTTCCAACCCCAACACACCTGAGCTAACATAATAACTAGTTGATGAATTGAATCATGCCTTTTGGGCCACAGATTATGTAAAATTGCATTTGGCACTGGGTCCTGAGGAGCTTGGTCTAAGGTTTATAACCACATCTTATTCATTCCAATTTTCCCCCAACAGATTGCATAAATGATTGTTTTTCATTTCGCCAGATACTGGCCATCTCTGGAGGAGCCACCACCTGGAATTTATGTAATTAATTCATGGTAACACCTTCTTCTTCCACCAGTATTATGGACTGTCTCCTGTCCTCTCAAAAGCCCAGCTCCGGTTCTGAGACCAGCTCGTGCGACACAATTTGCGAGTTCTCTCCTTCACAGATTTTGAGATTCCGGTCTTGTGTGCCGCTTATTGCGATTCTAAGCTTAGTTAAAACCGTGAATCCTGGCAGGCGAGGCGGGGAGGAGGTTGGCTTACAGCCCCAAGGCTATGGCAGTTGCGCGCTCACTTCCAGGTGTATTGCGACCTCCTGCAAGGTCCCGTGAAGGACTTTGTGAATCTGCCAGTCGGGATATGCCTTACGCTTTCATGACATTTTGCCGCTTCCATGTCACAGTGTGTGTTATGGTGAGAGTAGTGTGATGTCTTTCCTTTCACCTTTCCCAGCTTGCTGCCTTCTGTCTGTTATTGATTCTGGAAGGGGGAGGAAGGATACCTGGTACAGTTTGAATTAAAACGTCTTTCACAAAAATGAAGCTACCTGTGAATTACGGCTGGGCAATTAACCGAAGATGAATCAAAGCTGACATTTTGAGCGTCGACCCGTTATCTTGTCCATGTCGGTTATTTTGTTTAATTTTGAAATTCTTTTAATGCTTTTTCCATAATTCTGTTCATAATTTCCCCAGTGTGTTTTCATGTAATGCCCCATTTAAAACATACTATCGTGTGTCATCACGACTCCGCTCCGTTCAGTCTGCTACTACTTCTTCAGTTGAGTTATTTTAAAATTACACAGATACTCCTTCATTTGAAAAATATTCCAGCTTTAATAGTTTATAGTACAAACCTCATCAGTGGACTATGACAGCAAAAGAAAGCTCAAAATAATTGTTCATCATAATAATCGTTGTCGAGGTAAAACAGTTAATTTATCCAGATATTGATTTGAGGATGTATTGCCTTACTTTGATATTGGCTCATATGGAAAACGTTATGTTGTGGATCTGTTAAAACCGACGTTTTTTGCAGCATTACCGTCGGTTGATTGAAGTGCAACCTTTTCGGGGCAAAAATGGAGGAGAAAAGAAGGTTCAACCTAGCGTCTATCGCTCATACTGTGAGCTGTGTGGCATCGAACGAGCGCCAAAGCCTCAGTCTTTAACTCAGCGTCATTCCCATTCACCTCACAGTCTTCTCTCTCGCTCCAGCCTCTGTGTCCTAAACGATCGGCCTGCACTGCGGCTTTCTGTCTTGGTGTGAGCGAACGCAGTGGTGTCTCCATCACACACCTCCCTCCTACTTTCAGACTCGTCTATAGAAAACACCCCAAAAAAATGCAGCGTCCTATTGAACTCCTTCCCTTTGGACCCTGTGTGTTTATAATGGTGCATAATTGAATAGTGATTTTCACAGTTTAGCCTATTAATCTTGATAGACAGTTGACAAATACAATCAATCTTGTCTTGTGTTTTCTGCATACGATGAATCTGACAAATGTAAGAGCTGGGCTGATGCTATCTTATAGAAATATAAACATAAATTCAAACATTTTTAAAATTACAAGAACATTTTCTAATTTTTTCCAACAATTTTCTTATGCTTTAACTTCAGTGCTGCTATTGCTTGACTTACACAACTTGTCTCACATGTTGCAAGTCGAAGGAAGGGTCTCTGGTCTGATTTGTGATATTTATGCATGTTTGGCTAAGCTTAAGGTCCTGGCAGCCTTGCAACGATAATCTGCTTCTCTTAGCATTAAGCATGGTGTGATAATGTTTAAAAAAAATGAAGAAGAAGAAAAGAAAGTGGTAATTTCACAGCTGTAATGTGCTTTTCCACACTGTAACAGTGTTTATACATAAAACGCTAGCCAGGCTTTAATGGAATAAAAAGCTCAGCATTCCCTTGGTTCTCAGCACAGGCCTCACATGCCACCTACTGAAGAAACGGGCGGCTTGATTTAATATCTTACTTTTGTCTTTCACTTACACGATTCTCGCGAGATAATAGAAGTGAAAATCCAGGGGAGTTAAGTGTGCCGGTGGCCGACAGGACGTGAGGAGGGGAAGAGTGAGAAACAAACAGAGATTTGCCAGCGCAAACAGACGGACCTCTGCGGAAAAAAAACCCAGGAGTGTTGACGGTTGTTGGGCTTTGGAGAAAAAAGACAATCCCGCGTCACCTTAGTCGGATTCACCTCTCTGATTTCTTCACCGTGGACAATTTCAGAGCTGGCGGAGCGGCAAAGGGATGGGGGAGAGGACGAAAGATTATTTTCCCCCCTGGAACAGAAGGAATCCAAGCAAGGCTATTGCAAGGTGGCATCAATCAGCTTGTGAAAAATGGAGCTCTCGAGTGCGTTAGGTGGCACGAATTACCAGCGGAGACGGAGAAGCGGCTGCAATGCTTTACTCCATGACAGGGTTCCACCTCAGATACTTTACCAGTTCGACCGCTGACACGACCAGACGCTCTGGACCAATGAATGTTTTCAGGGCCAGTTTGTCTTTCCTCTCACTGCCGGGGATCCAGCGGTCAAGTCTGGCACAGTCCATTCTTAAATCTGCCAAATTTCCTGAAAATAATGTTTGTCTCGAGATATCGATCATTTCCTGGCTGTGATTGGCTCAGTCCACAGTGATTTTCTGGGCTCTTCGACTCTGAATCTTGTCTCGATTGGAGAAAATCCAAGTTGGAATTTCAACAAAAGGCATCTGAATATATTATAGATTGCAATGGGAGGCATTTGAGTTAAACAGGCTGTGCTGTATAATATAAAGCAATCAATATTTGATCAACTGTAAAATTATTTAAAACAATATCTCCTCTCTTGGGGCGGCATGGTGGCGCAGCGGTTAGTGCTGCCGCCTCACAGCGAGAAGGTCCTGGGTTTGATCCCAGGGTCGGCTGTGAGGCCTTTCTGTGTGGCGTTTGCATGCTCTCCCCGTGTTTGCGTGGGTTTCCTCTGGGTGCTCCGGATCCCTCCCGCAGTCCAAAAGCATGTGCCGTAGCTTAATTGGCGACTCTAAATTGGCCCCGTAAGGTGTGAGTGAGTGTGATTGTGTGAGTGTGTGTGTCCTGCGATGTGTTGGCGCCTGCCCAGGGTCGGTCCCTGCCTTGCGCCCGTAAATTCCCGAGATAGGCTCCGGTCCCAGTACGACCCCAGTTTGGATTAAGTGGTTCGGATAATGAAAGGACGAATGAATGAATGAATCTCCTCTCTTGTGGCTAGTTCAGTTTGATGCTTCCAGCCGCGTCAGAAAATTGAGATATTAGTGCTTGTCTCACAACTGTCACATTATTATTGCCTCGTTGACATTTACAATATTTCATAAATGTGTTTTTTGCACAGCATATGGTGTGTCGTTATAGATTATTGAAAATGAGTGTGATCCTACACAAACTACAGATGCAAGACAGCTTTATTCGATGCCTATAACGCAGTTAGAGAACTTTCTCTGACCCCTAATGTGCCAAAGGCATTTTTAATATATCATATAGAGCTCAAATGGAAACATGGAAAATACCCTTTTTAATACTCTGAAGGAGCTGCGATTATTTCTTGCTCAGCAAGCAAAAATATTTGTGTGTGTGTGTTGGGGTGTGTGTAACCATGTGCACATATGCGAGATAGAGAGCGAGTTGGGGAGTTAAAACACCTTTCAGGAGGAAAAGGAGATAATTGAGGACTTGGATTAATGGCATGTCATAACAACTTGTGCCATATCACCATTGACCTTTCCTGTTACACACCGAGTTGATAAATGCACTTCATTACCAGATTTGAAAAGTGTAAAATGGAATTGCTTCCTGTCGCCCTGCCAGCTTCATCAGTGATTGATCAGTGGGAAAATGAACGAGGGTGTGGGGGTTAGAGAAAATAAAAGAGAAAAAGCCTGATGGTTTGAGATGACCCTGCTCCCAATGTCATGCATATAGAGGTCAAACATGCTGCCACCTCACGAAGTGGATCGGAGAAGCCAGACTGAAAAAATATGTATATTTTAAAGATTTTATCAAGAGTCATTTCCGTTTCCCACTTACATGGACAGTCTCCCTGGAGCAGCTTGTGGTCAAAGGTCTTGCTCAGAGGCTCAGTGGTGGTAGTGCTGGAGGAAGGATAGATCCAGACTCCAACTCCTGAACTCGTGGTTTGCAGCTAAGTAGTGCTGAGCGATATGACCTCAAATCAGTATCACGATTAATTGAACATTTTGCCTCAATTACACTTAATAAACATTTATTTTAGAAGTTCTGAATGTGGGTTTAAATTTCATTTTAATTTCATTCATTAATTTCATTCAATGAATATTACTAGCTTCTGTAACTGGACTATTTGAGGTTAGTTAAACCTTTTGAGCATGAATTATGAGAAATGTTAGGCTTATTCATTCATTCATTCATTCATTCATTCATTATCCGAACTGCTTAATCTCAACTGGGGTCGCGGGGGGACCAGAGTCTATCACGGGAACTTACGGGCACAAGGTGGAGACCAACCTTGGGCAGGCACCAACACACCACAGGACACACACACACACACAATTTAGAGTCTCCAGTTAACCTATATTGCATGCTTTTGGACTTTGGGAGGAAACCGGAGCACCCAGAGGAAACCCACGCCTACAGCCAACCCGGGGATCGAACCCAGGACTTTCTCGCTGTTAGGCGGCAGCGCTAACCACTGCGCCACGCTGCCACCAAATTCTAGATGTTATAGATGTTAAAATGTTGCTCAGATTAGTAGAACTTATAGGAACACCTTGCCGCATTCATCAACCACTCTTAAAAAGAAATTTGTTCTTAAACGCTACTCGAGTAGTTTTGTGATTTTGGCAATAGATTTTGACAGTTTCTACCAATAAATTCGTATTTGAACAGAATCTATAACTGCGAAAGGCACTGTTCCTCAGTTTTTGTTACTGTATGCCTGTTTGTGACTTCTGCAGTTGTATAATATTATACTATTTAAATGTCTGAAATGTAAGAAAATATTGGTAAATGAGGCCCAATTGTCAATTTTTGTAGTCCAATCTGCCATAGTTACTCTCCAGTCTGTATTTCTCAGCAAATGGCTGGACTGAGCACTAGGAGGACATTTCTGTAATGACTTATTCATGTAGACGAAACTTTTCATATTTCCTGTGCTCGTCATTTGAACAGGAAGCTGGCGAACACTCCTTCCTTCCTTCCCACCATCCCATCCCACCGCCTGTCATCCCAGTTCCCTCCACCAACCACAACTACAAAGGCCCCTCCTCTTCTCCTGTGCCGCATGCTAAAGAGGGGTCTGGTGGTGGTGGTGTGTGTTTGGAGGGGCGAGCTGTTGCCTGTGTCGGCAACGTTTTATTGTGCATGAGGGATAAACACCCCCCCGCCGTACTTGATTAATGGCGCCGCTCTCGTTTTCTCGCCGCACGCTTAGCCACGTGGGATTAAAGGCAACGCCGCTTGAAGCCCCGCCACTAATCCTTGACTCTTTAAAAAGGCGAGAGAGGAATTCACATCAAGTGCCCGGACGAGAATGTTTACCTTACGCCTTTTTTCCATCAGAGGATCACTTCGAATTAACAGCTACCCCCCGTCGTCACCGGCAACCATCCGACACATGCAAATTGCTGCCGCTTTCCGCTTTGGGGAAATGTTAAATTGTTGGGTCACAGGGAAACTTCCCCCACCCCCTACAGCACTCTGCTTCCGGTTTAAAATAAGGAGCTAATTAAATTAAACTGTTGTGTCTGCGTTTTGTATTCACAGCAGATACTTGTAGCATGGGCGAGTACAACAAGCTGAAAAACATGCTGCTGGACATGCAGCGCAAGGCCTCGTCGGAGGGGGAGGAGACGCTCACAACCGCAATGGACAGAAAGAGAGCCCTGGTGGACGCCATGTTCAAATACTTGGATATGAACCATGACGGGCGTCTCAACAGCGAAGAGCTAACACAGGTCTTTTTTTTTTCTTTCTTTTTCAATTTCCACTATCTTTTATCATGGGTCATCTCATCTTCATTATAAATTAAAAATGTATAAATTAATTGAAAATGAAAAAAAGGAAAAAGTATTAAAAATTGTAATAGCAGTTGTTCAAGACAGTTGCCGACCCTATGAGCTGGAATTCTTTTGATTAAGTGTAATATGATTTGTTATAAAATATGGGCAATTTTTAAAACTTAAAAAAGGAAGGCGGCAAAATCTTAAACATGCTTCAAAGCCAATGCTTCAAATTCGTCCTAATTTAATTAGATGTCGGTTGCATCATTTTCGCTATAAACTCGCCGCCTTTCCCTCAGTTTTACCTCCCGCTTGCTACAAATTGCACAGTGCACTGAATGCCGACCCAAAGTGATGTAATTGACTGTGCCTCGGCGGTCTCAATGATAGATTACTGTGCATGATTAATGACTTTTATTCATTAATTACCTCTCGCCGACGGGAGGATATTCTGTAGTTTCTCTCCCACAGTCTTAAAAAATACTTTGAGCCACATTCACCAGTATATTTTGAAGTTGTTTCTGTTATTTCATAAATGTATTCTTAGGAAAGTGTAACATTTAAACAGTATTATACAACCGTAAAACTGAAGAAAACCCAATAAGCTAAAGTTGCGCACAAACGTGCATGTAGTAAAATTTGCATAAGAGGGCTCTGCAGCTGTTGAAATTCAGTAGATTCAGTTCTTCCCAAGGTACAAATCATAACAGCGCACCTAGTGTCTTCATCTTGCGTAGGTACATAAATAAGGAAACACTGGCGAATGTCGAAATCTTTGTCAAAACCCTGTGAGGCTGTAAGAATGAATTTCTTTTTGAGAATGTTTGGTGAATGAGTCCCTTCATGTTTCCTTTATTATGCTCAGCTGTCTTTAAACTTAAGTTTCCCGCCCTTTTTTCAGATCTCCATGAAGGAGCATTTGGAAGACAACCTTCTGGAGTGCACCATGCAGGACCTGTTGCGCTACGATGACTACAACAACGACGGAGTTCTTACCTTACACGAGTTCTACACCGCCTTCCGTGAGTCCTGCTTTCGCCCGCTTTTTGCTATGTGCCGTCCTTACGGGCCTCGGCTAGATCGGAGCAGATTATCCTCGGCCAGAGGATTTTTTTCCCCCCTCTGCAGTTAGGCGTCATTATCCCTGTCTGAACAGCTTGCTCCATCTCTGTGAGTACCTGGTCATTTTAGCTAATAATGCCTAACTGCAGCTCCGCCGCTGACATTTGAGTGTTTCTGGCCCATGTTTGCTCCAGCGCCAGCCCTGGTTTCAGGCCACATGAACCAAACTCATCGTGGGTTCCCGCCAAACAACCTCCAAAATTATGCAGCGTCTGCACACTTCCAGCAGAAGCAAGGCGCCTGTCTCACGAGGAGATAAATCAAGCTATTAAGGGTAGCGTGTGACTCTTATTTTCGTGATTTAGCTAGTGGGGCAAAAAAAGAAGGTCCATTAGGCAGAGCATCGTTAAAGGTAGTAATGACAGGTTTTAGGACGATGCTCGACGCCATTATGCAGTTCTTCTGTGCTAGCTGCCAGATGGTGACTCTCGCATGCGCCTGGCCAATCGAGTTGTTTAACTAGCGAGTGAAGGGCTGCATAGGGAGCGATAAAATGAGAAGTTGGTCAGGTGCTGCTCAAGGTTAACTGTTGTGATGCAAGATTGTTGGGGGGAAAAGGCTTCAACAGGGAGTTTTGGAGCAAGTCACCTGGAACAACTGTGAGTGAATATTCTCCAGAGACTTGACTCCTTGGCGTATAGAGAAGAAGCCAAGTGTTCCTTGCATGAGAAACATCCCAGAGGGCTACAGTGGTTAGTAACTATTTCTCGTAGCACCACAACTGATGGAAGTGTTGTGTTTTTTTGGAACATTATTTTGTGGTAAAGATTTGTATTTAATTTTCCAGTGTCACATATAGGCAGTGCATTCTAAATGCAACACTTCAATTTTTCTTCTTCTGTTAGTTCTTGCTGTAAATATTCTCCAGAGAACTTAATTTGTGGGCATATAGCAAGGAACCCAGGTGTTCCTCACATGAGAAACCTCCCAGAGGGCTACAATAGCTAGCAGCTATTTCTCATGGCACTACAACGATGATACTGTTTCTGTTTTTTTTTTTTAGCAGAAAAGTTATTTAGCAGATTGCTGCTTTTCATTTACACCAACTTTTAGGCTCTTTATTTCAATTTCTTTGTTCTAACCCTGCCATCGCCATTGCAAAGTGACGGGAGACGTCACATACATACAACGCAACAGTGTAATTGAGGCGCACCAAAATTGCCACAGCTGTTCCTCCTTGGCGAGTGCGAGTAAATATTCTCTAGACACTCGACTCATAGACACTCAAAATACATGCAATGTGCCCTAATTGTGGCGCTCCATAATTTCCTTGCTGCTGTCAACATGTGGCGAAGCACATAACTGATGTGGTATCGCAGGGAATTCGTGAATTTGCAGGTCGCATTAGTGTTATCAGATTTGGAGAAAAAAGTCTAAGAGAAAAAGATGAAATGACCTTGAGCGTTGTAGCAAAGGAAGACTCCATACAGTAGAGCTCATAATCCCCCCTCTCCCGCTCTCCGTCTCTCCTGCTTGTGCAGATATAGCTGCATCTAACCAGAATATCCTATCGCTGCCTTGTTATTTCATGTACGGTCAGGTCTTGTGGTTTCTGAGGGCAGGTTGAATCCTATCTCAGAGCCCTTTCCGAATTACCACCCAGACCTCACGCCGATATATCAGTGGTAATGGTGAGGAGGTCTTTGAGGAACGAGGAGCCCATTACCGATATAGATAGAGTCCCACTACCAGTGGTTATTCCTTCGCAGTGGATGCCCAGTAGGCCTTAGAGACTTCATTGGGTGCTGCATTGAAGGAGAGAGTTGAAAGAAATAGGAACACAATTCATCGTGAAAGCCCGGGGACTTCATTCACCCTGGGTCTATTTGTTTTTCATGCCTCTTGTAGATGGTGGAGATAGCACCGTGCCTGCCAGACACACTCAGCACTCTGCCTAATTAATCAAGCGGTTGAGAGAGAGAAAGAGAGAGAGAGAGTGCCAGAGTAGCAAGGGAGGTGAGAAGAAAGAAAGAGAGAGACTGAGACAGTTGGAAGGAATGAGAATGAAGGCATGTCATTTGTTTATCACAATAAGACAACAATGTCTGCTTACCTGGAGGTAGCAGTTGAATCCTCAGGTTGTAAAGCAGCAAAAATAATATGAACGAGAGAGGAAGAGGGAGACAGAGAAAGTAGGCTGGGATGAAAGATAAGAGAAATGAGGGTAATTTGCTGTGAAAGTAGTTCTCCTGCATGCCAGGTCGTTGTGGAGCATGGAGGGCTGGAGCGAAACAGAAACCTTAGCCTGGTCTCAGTCTTCAAGGTCAAAAGGGGTGGGGGGTGGTTGGAATTTGGGGAGTTAGGGGAGTCCAGCTCTCCTCCTCCTCCTCCTCCTCCCCATGTGATGGATTTCCTCCTTGGGTCCATCACTCTCAGGGTGGCGGAGGTCCATGCTTATCTCAGGGAGATCGCCAGAACCCCTCCGGAGTGCCGCAAGATTAGCCGTGCAGAGTCCATTAAACTCGGCCAAAGACAAAGGCTCTACCTGCCGCCTGCCCTCATTAGGGCCAATCTCTCTGTCAGTGAAAGAAACACTGTCGGCACCCAAGCCAATCGCTCATTCCAAGGCCCTTCCTTCCTGTCGTTGCCATCGTCAAGTACAATTCCTAGAGCAAAGGTGCAAAGCAGTTGCTGGAAGTTGGTGAAGAAAAGTCTCAGGGGCATTTATTGGCAGCCAGGTATTATCTTGGAAGTCTCAACCCACGTGACGAATTAGCAGCATCTGTGGTTTCAGAAGACGCTGCTTGCTTAATTATGGCACGTCATATCGGGACTTGGTTTAAACTTCAGAGCCTTTGTTTTTCCCTATCCAGGCGCGAGGCACGTCCCTGACCTTTTTCCTGTCTCTGGCTGCCTTCATTTCACCCTCCGTTGTGGACGAACAGCCATTCTGGTGGAACAAAGCTTCTTATTCATTCACATCCGCATGCTGTCTTGTTGGGAATCGTCGCTATAGCGACAGCGGGAGCCGGTGTAATCTTTGGATAATCTCTTCGTGATGCAGCGCCAGGGTTCTTTACCCGTTGAGCTCAGTGCATTTGCACACTTTGCTTTCGGGAAAAACGGATAGGTTCTGGTGGTGGGTGTGCTTTAGGTGAGAACAGAGGTCTTGCTAAGGACAAGCAACCTTGTTAGGGCAGCCGCTGGGTACGGTAGATTCGTCTGTCTTTTCCCAGAATGCAGCAGGACTCTGGAGACACAAAGTACATTTGTCACTACCTAAACTCTGCTTCTTCCCTGAAAAAGTTTTAATAATTTAATGTTAAACATAAAATCATAATCAAACAAGTCATGTCAAAGGAAAACGTCACATCCAAACTTTTTTAAATTGTTGCTTAAAACCCTCCATTGTCTAAAACCAGCCCGCTTAGCCAGACTTCCAGTTGGCCACATTTAGCTGCACCTCCTGCATGACAGTTGCCACAACGCTTAATCAGCCACACATAGTCACACATCCGCAGTTAGCTACAGTTAGCCACACTTAGCCACACAATTAACCACTAGACACAATTAACCACTCTTAACCTTAGTTTCTGCATGCCAATTGCTACAAATCTTATTTAGCCAATCTTAGCCACACACCCACCATTAGCCACACTGAGTCACACCTCCTGCATGCCAGCTACAGCAACTGTTGATTATCTATAGTTAGCCACACTTCCTGCACGCCAGTTACAGCAAATCTTGATTATCTACAGTTAGCCACACCTCCTGCATGCCAGTTGTAGCGACTCTTGATTGGCAATACTTAGCCAAGCTTCCACACTTAGACACAGTCAGCCACAATTAGCCATATTTCCAGCATGACTCTATTTTTTGCTATATTTTAGGTATGGCAGTTTGCCATTTTCTCCCTGCCGGTTGCAGTGACTCTTGATTAGCTGCACTTCCCTTTACCTTTATTTTCAACCCTTTATTGTCTGTTTCCACTTTCCCTTCAGTTGTTTCCCATGTAAAACTGCTTCTGCACCAACGCATTCCCCCCAAACCCCTTTCCGCTCCGTTCACTTGTAACCACACCTCGAGGCACCCACGTTAGTCCTGGGGCTTCCGTCGCTCGTCGCGGCTCAGTCGGAGGCCCGCGGCTGTTAGCATCTCAGCATGTGGGCCTCTTTTATCTGGCGCTTCCGACACATGGGCCTGCGAGAGGAAAATAATTCATTACCGTGCCTCTGCCGGCTTGCTCTTCTTTGCCGTGGCCCGGCTCCCCTCCGACTTCAAACGAGCACATCAGAGTGGAGGCTTCGCATCTTCCCTCAACTTGAGCGCTCCTGAGACAGAGAAGGATGAGGAGGAGGACGCATTAAGGGAGGCTTCTCTGATTTGCCCTAAGTGATGCTTATGGTATGGACGGGTAGAGGTGGGGGCAGACGTGTGGACAGACGAGGATGAGGACGATGGGTTTCAGCTTTTCAGAGTCTGAAACCATCTATTTCCGCTGTCACAACCATGGGGTTGGTCTGGCTTTTAAGGAAAAGAAAATAACTGGGCTAAAGCGCACGCTGGAAACGTTTGGTATGTTTTTGACACATTTGTCTTCGGCGCCAAGTCTTTAAAATCGTCATTTCCACAAAGGGTATAATGAGCATTGTGATTGTTGATGCATTGCTTGGTAGCTTCTGGGGTTCTGCATCTGAATTTAAATGATACTGTGAGTTTGGCAAGTGTGGTTTGGGCTAAAATAACCAGGCAAAGCACAGTGAAGCCGAGTTAATGAGGATGCTAAAGTTAAATCTACTAGGCAAAAGTGAATAGAAGCACTGAATATGAACTTAAGTATGCACTTTTGCGAAGTCAGTCGAGAACGTACTGTTCCGAAGACCACAATGCCTTTTTATTCTCCTATTCTTGTAGCTTGGAGAGATTTGTCTTTTCACCTAAAGCTCCAAATAGAATCCTTCCTCTTCCATGCACTAGCCTTTATTCGCGCCTATGGAAGGAAGCCACTCGTGTTTGCCGTTGAAGGCTCTGTAAACTGCCGACTATCTTGCCAAGGCCGAAGCCGTTGCCATTGTTCCGTAACGACTCTTTTAGTGCTATATTGATTAGCCTGTGTTGACTCTAGCCTTGCTAATCTGTTGTTACAAAATAATCCTCCTCTGTGGTGCTTGAACAGTTTTGAGGAAAGAGAGAGGAGGAGGAGGATACTCTCCATCCCACGCTGGACACACGCTCCATCCCTCACCCAAATTAAAAGTCTTGTCTTTGCCAATCTTAGTAAGAACCATTTTATTTGCTGCTCTCATGACAGTTTTGGGAGAAAACATTCCATGGGAAACATGCCGTCAGAGAAGCTTCACTCAAGTGAAGGAAGGTTGTAGGCCAATGCTTACCCCTTTTCATTCCCACTTCATTGTGTTTTGGACCATTTTGGGTCCATTGGGCATCCAGATTTAACATGCATTGTATTTTTGTAGCCTTATTTGTTAAAATATATGACCAATGGTGCACTTGGAAAAGAACAATAGACATAAAGTCTTGGATAGTAAAGGTTTGGTGAAGAGGATTTTTTTTTTCAGTTTTTAATTTTAATTCTCCACTCAGATGTAATGTGCTCCACACACTTTGTTGTGCCAAATTGCTCAGAGCTTGCTGCTAAGTCCAATTCAGTGGTGCCAACTTAGAGTGCTTCTAACAAAATTTTGGCACAAAGTAATCAGAAGATACTACTGTCATTTATTATAAGCCTGATTGTCCAGGTTTCCCTTCTCCTGATATAATTGAGGTTTCTTAGTAAAACAAAGGTTAAATGGCTGTCTACAGAAAATGTTGCATTTCCATATTCAAGATTCACACAGATACTGTGTGTATGTGTGAATATGCATTCAGGGAGGTTTTAGATTCTGTCGGCTTATGCGTCAACTTTCCACGCAGCAGGTTTTTGCAAGCTGATATCCGTGCAGCCGGCACACAAAAGGCTGAGTGCATTATCGACAGAGCGCTCAACGGTAACGTCGTCTCTTCCGTCCATCTCCTCTGCTTTCTCCACCAAAAAAACATAATGTCATCTCATACAGGCATTTCAGCTTGTTACTATGGCAACACAGTGACACCAAGATGACTTGGGTGCTTGCTGAACAAAAAAAAAAACCCTGGACAAAATCATCATTGCAATGATTGGACAAAAACTGAATGGAAATGTGGAGAAATTACCGTCGTGACGTGCAGGCAAATTCAATATATGTGGCATGATTGCAATTAAGACTGATAAATAAATAGCAGTTTTAGAACCGAATGCTCACAGCTATGACAGCTATGGTCTTTTTAAAGAACTTGTTCAAGCATCTTTATAGTTATGTGCAAGAACACTTGTAGGAGTTTGTCGGCGTTGCTGCAACACGACTTTCAAAGGAGCGACTGGCACTGATGTTCGACCACGTGCTCGGTTTAACGATGTGCCAGCGCAAACGAGAATTTGGGTCTAATTGTATTCGACAGAGCAGGATGAAGATGTCACACGCTGCTGCCATTACTGCAGCATGTTACCTGTCATAACTCTTGTTTTAATGACACACTCGCGATTCCGAAGGCGACGAGTGACAAAAGCGGGCGAGGGTAATTATTTAGTCCTCCCTGTGTGTGTCAGGCTGTCATTAATTAGGTGGCATGTTGTCAGCAGGGTCATCACTGACACTTCTTTTTTAAATGTAAAATGTGCAAAACCGTGTAAAGATTGGGCACATTAAATATTTTAAGATAAATCAGGTCCAGTTATGCTTACGGTGAGTACATTTAGGTTGAATCACCTTATTATGAAGTTCCATTAAACAAACAGCCAAAATAATGCATAAGCTAGATATTTGTAAGCTACTGGGCTAACTAACATGCTAGCAGTGTTGCTAACTACTGAAGCGGCTAGTTGCTAACTAAGACAGACCGTATGCTATTGATATCGGCTAATATTCTGCTTAATGGAACTATAAAAGCAGCCGCCTCGTTTTTAATGACTATTGTACTACCTTAACTGTTCTACGTCATTTTCCTTTGTTTAGTTTTTAATCAGATGCATGAGGAAAGTGAACATTAACACTTTGATTAGCCTGCAACTATGTAGAATGTGGTTTGGTTAGACATACCAATTGCAATTTCACAACTTCACAATCAGAAGATTGCTTAAAGCATGCATTAATGTGATGCATTAATGACTACTACTAAGTACTACTAAGAAGTATGCAGCTTGGGACATAGCCCTGATCTTGTAAATCTGTTAGACATGCGATTAAAAGTGGGACAAATCAATTCCAACTTAGATTTTAAAAAATAATTAATAATGTGGCTACTGTTGTGTCTTACGGTTATATTAGTTTAATGTTTTAGTCAAATATATTTGTTGATTTTGCATAAAGCACTGTAGTAAGTAAATAAGTTGACAAAGTAGCCGGATATGTAGCCCCTATATGTAGCTCCTGTATCATAAAGTTTGAGTTGGAAGCTAAGCCGAGGGGAGGAAAAAGATTTCTACTCTTCAGTTTATTGCTCCTTGATGGTTGGCACTCCTTTTTTGATGGAAACTCCTCGAGCGAGGTTGAATGGGACATTTCTCTTGTTATTGCTCTTTGGAAAAAAAAGATGCTTGAAAACATACTGTATTGCTGTCTACTGTCTTCCTCCAATTTCTTGTTCAGGAGTGTGGTGTGGGATGTAGTGGGCAAGTATCATATCCCAGCTGCTGTGGTGCAGGGGGAAACTCAGACTGTTCACTTCATCCCCTCTTCTTCTCAGATTTTACTTCTACATTGGACATAAATCAACATCTCAGTCTACGATTGGTGCAGCTCCCAAACAGCCGTTCTGAATGGCAAATTTAGAATTGTACCAATTATGAGCTTCTCAAACTTCTAGGGTGAATCAACATAACCGCGCGTGATTGGTGCAAAACACAAACTTCTTGTGTATGGAATGGCAATTTTGGGATTTGGAGCAATTGTAGGCTTCTCAAATTTTACTTCAATGTGACTCAACATTGCAGTCACCGATTGGTGAAAACATTGGAGGTGAATCATCGTCATGGCCCACACCTAATCCAGATCCCAGACTGGCCATTCAGGACATGAGTTTCCTGCAGCTCCAGCACTTGCTACATTTTGTTGACTCTGTGTGTGTAGGTCTGATCTCTGGCAACTCTCAGCCGGTGAGTTTGAGCTCTGTTTTGCCCACCCTGACCACTGACACTTTGGCCGTCCTGCTCCTGTTCTCTCCCCGGTCCATGGGATGCCAGACAGCTCGCAACACGATGAGAGACTGTCGGCTATTGCCTCCAGCTCAGAACTGATGCTTTTTGCTTGTTTGTTTTTTTTGGAGTCAAGAGAGGTTACGTAAGGGCATTGTCACAACGAGCCAATGATTCTTTTTTTTCACAGGGGATGATCAGGAGAATGTGGTTGAATTTGGACCATCATGTGCAGCAAAAAGATTCTGGCTAAATATGAGAATGAGGAAAAGAAAAAACATGTAGTATATGTAGCGTGTAGCACCTATGGCTAAGGGAGGTCCCGAAAATGTTATGGTGCTAAAGTTGTGAGTGAGTAATAGTGGAGGTAGGCCTGGGTGATATGACCTCAGATCAATGCCACTATCAATCGTACTATGCCTCGATTACCTCGATTAAAATGTTGGGATATTTTTTTCTAAAGAGTGTGTATCTTTGTGCTTTTAAAATTACTTAAGGAAACAGTTCCAGAGTGTGACAACACACACAGTAGTATGTTTTAAGGGCATAGTACATGACCACACACTGGGGAAACTATTCACTTTTTTTATGGTATCAACTGGAACTGCAACTAATGATTATTTTGTTAATCGATTATTAATTGGATAAAAAGGGGGGAAAGGCTATTTCATTTCCAGCATTTTTTAATTAACCAAACTGTCTGTTTCTATTTTTCTCTATTTATTTTTACTCTTTAACATTTTCTGATTAAATTGTTTTGACTATTTTTAGCCAATTTGGACTCATTTTGGCCTATAACTCATTTTTGACAAATTTCTGAGAGAAACCTTAATTTTTGCGCAAGATGGCATTCCACATGATAGTCACATCACAATAACATGGTGGACACACGTCAGAATAATCACTGAAAATATCAAGTAAATGACTATTGTGAGTAAAACACTGGTTGTTTCTCTTATTTATCATCTAAAAATGAGTTTTGTCTGTAATAAATGGGAAGATTTGACTGAACCGGAACGCTTCAGTGAATGACTTCCCTGAGAGAGTTGTGCGTGCTAATAAACACAGCATGTGTGTTAACATCACAAACAAATGTTATCTATCTATTTCTACGCGATAACTTCAGTTTTTGTGGCGGCAAGACACGGCACTGGTTCTCATCTCCTTCTTATTCATCTTTTATGGCGGTCAGCATCCAGCTTAATGGTGCTTTACTGCCACTGCGGC
Source organism: Distichodus sexfasciatus (assembly GCA_032718565.1). Lineage (NCBI taxonomy): Eukaryota > Metazoa > Chordata > Actinopteri > Characiformes > Distichodontidae > Distichodus > Distichodus sexfasciatus. Next base: position 694,546 of record JAVGVS010000026.1, on the reverse strand, counting down.
TTTGGTTAGCTTACTGCCCCCACATTAGCTTAATTCTCTACATTTCCAAGCTCTTCATAGTGGCTTTTTTATTATTGCGTAAAAGAAACCATACAAAATGATCCTGAAAGTACCAACAAATGTAATTATGTTAGATAAACCTTCATTTCACTTCAAGAACATTTATTTAGTTATTAACTGTGAACTTGGGCTAGCCACATATATTACCTTTTAATGCCGAACATTAGAATATTGATTCTGACGTTATTGAGGCTATTATTGGAAATAATGACCTCAGGTATAAAGGGCCCTTAAATGTCTTCACAGCACACTTTAATATTCCTTTTAGTTCCGGAATAAGCCCAGACCATGTGTGAAGAAATAATCAATAATAAAAGCCAGGCTCTTTAGTGAAGCTTTTAGGATTGTAACGCAGTCTCTACATTAAAGCCTTCACTCCCACTGCCAGCAAATCTGCTGGACCCAAAGGAAGGAGGGAGGAATGCTGGGAAAAGGGAGGGAGGGAATGAAGGCAGGAAGGAAGTAAGGAAGGAGAATTATGTATATCCTTATTTTATATGAATTTTACAAGATTAACTGAACAATCAAATAACAGAGTAAACACTTCAGACAGACAGTATTCTGCATTATGGTTAAACACACTGTTGCAGTCTATATTCACTGCATTTATGCAGTTTTCACCTGTGAAGACAATAGAAGAGTTCCTGCCTGAAGCTGAAGTTTCATTCATAATGAGCAGCTGCTCTTCAAGTTGAAGTTAAGTGACAGAATCTAAGGTTTCCTTTAAACTACATTCAAGTCGAAAGAAAATTAAAGACTGATATTTTTACTCGTACCTTATTAAACACAGCGTGTTGTTTAAATAAAATCTAACACTATATTAATGATCAATAAAGAATAACTTTTTTCTCCAACATCAAATAAACACAGAAGAGAACTAACATTCCTAATGATTTCTTAAATATTCTGTTGTAGTAAACTGGGGAGTATTACATAATCAGAATATGGGTGAATAAAGGGTGGTCAGAACTAGTAATTAAAGCGTAAATGTGGTATGAGGACGAAGATGTCAGTGGTAGCACCAGCAGCTCCAAAGCAGAGCAAACTCAGGGCCTGCAGAGCCAAGTGCCATTTAAAAGCAGTGGAGATTGTTATTCACAACGGCTATTGCCATATTCAGCTAAAAGTCAATATGTTCACACTCCATTGCTTTTCCTTTCCATATATTATAATGATCTGTTCCCTTTTTAAATAGCCCAAAAAAGGATTCAGCTTGAGAACGTCGGCTGAATATGAGCGAGTCTGAATAGCTCGAGGCCATCTGCTTCTGTATTGCTGTGTTAATTTCTGGCTGGTTTTTTGGGGATGCAATGATGCACATTTTAAATACAATGGGTGTTGTTTGTCATGCACATTTTTATATTGCTTAAAAAGAACAAACTCAATGCCAAAAATGGAGCTTTACAGGAATATTTACTTGTGCCTTTAAATATGTGAGTATTTTCACTGCCAGTAACTCTATCTTTATTGCTTTAAGAGCCTGATATTGAACTATATTATACAAAAGAAGTGACATTACCCTGCAACTCCATGCAGCGATGTTCTGCGCAGTCCTCATGCCAGAGGACGAGCGTGAATGCAAATCTGCTGACATTTATGTCACTCGATAATCAGTCACAGGTTAATGCATGGGATGAGTTCCAAACTTCTCTCATTTCAGTAAACATTTCTTTAACCCTCAGGCAGGCAATTAATCATATAATTTGCCCTTCTTCTCCCCGCTGGTTAATGTGGTCCGCTGGGACGGCCGTGGTGAGAGCAACTGAGCGCCGTTCCCTCATTACAAAGCGAGCCTGTGCCATCGTTATTGGTCCATTTTGAGCGTTTAGCCTCTGGCTTCTAGATATATTGCTGGACAGTTTTGTTGATGATCCTTAAAATGTTTGGTGCTTAAATGTGACGTTGCTAAGGACGGCGATATGACCTTCGTACAGCAAATGTCTGAAGATGGATGTGAGTTTTAAAGGGCAATTGCTTATTGACACAAACCTTGCACTGTCATTTACTCCACTACTATTTTGTGATGTTATAAGCTATTTAGTGACCTATCAGTATTAAGTCCCCCATGAGGTTAAACAACATCATTTTGACCCATACACCATTCTAGGAGGAGGAGGAGGCGTTTGAAATCCAAATATCCTCCAGCCAACTTTTGTGCTTTAACTTCTTGGACTAATCCACCATAGTAGGAGTGATTCTCTTTTTCCAGTTGTAATAAACAAATAAATATATAAAGCCACATTTATATTTCAGGTCCTCCTGAGGAACCATTTTTGGCTGCAGTTCCTGTGAAGTGTGCAGCGCTCGAGGGAACGTGTACTTCAGCCCCTACCTGGGGAGATTAACAGGCCGAATGCTGCATGATTAATGAGAGCTCTGCTGATTGCTCATCTACCGTCCCATCCTTCAGCTCACCGCTATAGACCAGCCAGCGGAAAAAAAATGTATTCCACTTCCAATTATGCCTCAGTCATATAAGGCAGGGCTTTTTTTCCCTCTGCACCCTAATTGAGTGTCACTCAACAAACCTTTAGGCCACTCTTTTTCTCGTGTTCGAGGCTGGTAAGAGAATGGCACCACTATGCACTGATGCATTTTGTAAAAGTAGTGTAAAGATCCACTATAAATTAATTAAAGTGACATACAACACAACTTTACATTTTTGGAATTGCAGTGAAATAATGGTTACCATTCTCTGGAAAGGATAAGTGTAAATAGAACTATTTAATTGAAATGTATGCTGGCAATGTAGGAGACAATTTGAAGTCAGGAAATTCACATTTATTTAAAAATAAAGTTGCTTATGAGCCATAACTTAAAGAGGTTCCCCTATTATCTATATTTTGTTTGTGTATTTCATATTTGTATCATATTTTTTTCGCACATTAAGAGACTGAATAATACATGTGAGAGCCTCAGACTTCTGCTTTGTACTTTCCAAAGTATAAATGTTCTGTTGGTTGATGGCACTACATTTTAGAACATCAACATTTATGAGTTTTGCTATTGATTTCTCTTCACATTTCAGTTAATATAAGATATAATACTCATTTATTACAAATTGGAGTGTAGATAGAGTTGGATCAAAACCAAACCATCAACCACTAGAGATAGAGGTGTGAATCTTCACTGGTCTCACGATTCGATTCGATTACGATTATCACGTCAGCAATTTACACAAATAGGGCAAGAACAAACAGGGCATATAGAACAAAAACTATATAAACAGAATACTAAATATACATTTTAAACTAGAAATGGAGTATTTGATATAAACTTTAAACTTGTACTAGAAATAGAAGTAGAAAGACAGAATTTAGATGCAGTATTAACCTACAAAAGTGGACATTGACTTTTACACTATGTGCAAGAGGTTAGTAACAGTTTCAATATGAAAAATTCTATATCCAGTCTATTAATAAAATAGTATCTCTTACAACAGTCTGACTAGCACTGAAGTTTGTGCAGATATTATAACAGCAGTGGAGAACTAGAGTCTGTGCGATACTTTTCAATAACTTGTGCAGATACAGTTAGTTAGAAGGTGACCAGTGATATATACATTCAATGTTCAAAATATGCCCAAATCAGTTGGAAATGTTTTGAAAAATAAAAAAGGAATAATTTTTATAAAGTGAGTTCAGTAGTAAAGGGGGACTGCATGTCACAGACCACCTGCAATGCCGCTGTAGACCGCTAGGGGACAGCGGATCGCCGGTTGAAAACCTCCGTTAAAATCGATTAAGAGCTGCCATTGCATCGATGCAGAATCGTCCACATCTGCATCGCGATGCATCGATTATGTGATTAATTTCAACACCCCTAACTAGAGGGAGAATAAGCCGATGTATGATTTAGCATTAATGAGTTGTGACATTATTACTGCAGTGTTTTTCAGATCACATGCAGTAAAGTGGTCTCCGGCTGAAAAAATGTCAAACTTACTATGGTTGACTAAAGCAACTTATTGTTGCATTCATTCAGGACTTTCTATTTTCACACAGTGCACAGTAAGAGTGAAGCATGTCAAAGCGTTCCACTCATCCGTCATAATAACCCAACTACTCATGCCGCTGTGATTTAAGATCATTTCAGAGCAAACTCAAGCCTGGTTCTGCTGGGAGGCTAAAACTGGGTCATCGTCGGATCTTCTGGCAGGCCAATGATCCAAATTCCACTAGATCCACGCAAACACAGCTACCAGCCACGGAATAAGCCAATCTCTAAAATCTAGAGCTGAACAACCGGCCAAAATCAGCATTTAATTAAATCCGTGGGTAAGCAAATGGCCATACAGTCAATCTGTTGAGTGACTTCACTAAAACCCTGCTGGTGACCTACAATAAGGAAAAATGGCTTTAAAACATCAACACAGAGAGATTTAAAGAATTTGGAACTGAGGGATGATGTCAGATCTCTTGTCATTTGTGCTTCTACAAACATGAATGGAGAATAACATAATTACTTACTATTCATTTAATGATATACTGGGCACACAATTAGTCATCAGTCAGTCAGTCATTATCTGAACCGCTTAATCCCAACTGGGGTCGCGGGGGAACCAGAGCCTATCCCTGGGAACAACCCTGGGCAGGCGCCAAAACACACCGCAGGGCACACACTCACATAATCACACCTTACGGAGGCCAATTTAGAGTCACCAGTTAACCTATAGTGCGTGCCTTTGGACTGTGGGAGGAAACCGGAGCACCCAGAAGAAACCCAAGGCGAACACGGGGAGAGCATGCAAACTCCACACAGAAAGGCCCTACAGCCGTCCCCGGGGTTCAAACCCAGGACCTTGGTGCTGTGAGGCGGCAGCGCTAACCACTGCGCCACTGGGGCACACAATTAATATATTTCACATATGTACAAATATTTCTGCTTTGTCATCCTCATTTTGAATTCATATAAAGCCAGACTATGTAGTTGATAATAATTTTGAGGTGCATTTTATTATTCTAAAAAGGGATCTTTATACATTTAATTTGTATGTGTTGTTTATTGCGGTGTTATTTGGCTTCAGATTCTACATCTACAAGACCTACAATTTGAAGCCAGTGAAGCAAAATGGCTGTTCACAAGTCCATGTCATTTGTGCTCAACATAATCCTTTTATACATGCACTCGCGTACACGAAAGAAACTTCTCGGGAAGTCAACGCCGTCGCACTCGACTGAAGACACGGTTCTGCAGAACTGCTTCATGACAATACCTATTGTACAGGGCACTATAGACATGAATATGACGTGAAGTGAGCTGAAGTGAAAATGCACTGGAAGAAAAGATGGTAATACAGAGGCGGTTGAGAGATAAGGCCTGAGGTGAAAGAGAGCTTTTAGAGTATGCTTAAAATTTTCCTATGCAATTCATGCTAAAGATTGTACATATTCTTAGCTAACATTGTTGCTTTGTGAGGGGAGAGATTCTTTATGAACGACACAGCACATTGCATGAGATATATATTCATACAGATATGAAATGTGATACTTTTTAAAGGAATTTCAAGTGTTGATGTGGACTCTGGGGACTCTTATGAGACTTTGTGCAGCATTTTAAGCTCATTTTACTCAAAAGGCAACATTCATTTGGATGTTAGAGGTTTCAAATCCCAAATCAAAAACGATGGAGAATCTCAAACAAACAGCCATTTTTGCCAAATACCTTGTTCTTTGGTCCATCCACAATTTGTCACATCAGAGATCATATCGTAAGTGCAGGAACAGGATTTACATTTGAGTTTACAGTTTTGATCTTGAAAAAAGTTCTTATAAACATGGCAGACGTGCCACACATAGTCCAACCTTTTAAGCATATATTTGGGATGCAACTTTTTTTTTTTTTTTACAACATTTGATATACCCGGCAGGTGTTTTTTGTGTGCTGAAAGTGTGAGCCAGACATTCATTAGCCTAGTTTTGTTATTACCGCAGTGTTATTTATAGTAATAGCACCGTGTACGTGCACGTTTATGCAGCCAGCTGCTGCCATTAGTTTATTCATAAAACTAGTGTGAGGCACTTGACATATTGCGTTAGACTTGTACTTTATTTTTTGGCACTCGCGGTCGCTGCAAAATGATAAAACTGTCAACACGACTTTACTTTTTGCATCCGGAGCCAGAGGTTAAGTGTATCATTTGCTTGCCACTTGCGGACTTGACATGGCAGAAGTCAAAGTCCTTGGTACGGCTGTCTTTAATCTCGCTTTATATGAGATTAACGGAGAGCAAAGGAGAGAGAGAGAGACTGTGTGTGTGAGGGGTAGAGTAAGTGAGAGATAGTTGTCACCTGCTCCTCCCACAGCAAAAGGGAGTGAGTTGGAGCTGAAGGCCCTAATGCAGGGTGTCAGTGTGACGGTTCGCACGTCCTTGCCGAGGTCTTTATCACTCCAGCATTAGCATAAAGCGAGGAGGAGACGCTCAGGAAAAGAAATCTTGTATTTTTAAGGTCAGCTCTTGCAGAGTAGTGTCATAGTATCTACATATATACACTTATTTACTGCCCATTAACGGAGCTGTATGTAAGATTGTGGCCAAAACTGGTGCTGCAGTCAAATTCTAAATACTGTAGCACGTTGCTTCGCCTCCTCCTCCCCAGACTCGAGGTTCCCAGATATAATATGAGACCGAATGGGGACTCATATTTGGCCAATCAAGTGTCTAATGCCACGTTTAGTATTGCCATAATTAGCGTGCTAATGTTTGCACTGTTACCACACTGTCTCAGCGTAACACGATGCTGATGTTAGCCATCATTTTGTTTCTCAAACAATTCAGTCGATGACCCACCTGCACATGGGCTACAAACTATGATCCAACATGAACATTCAACTGTTCAAAATATTTGAAATATTCATCCCTACGTCTAGTGGTGATACAAGTTAGCCCACCTTGGCTAAATCTTATCTGTCCAGTAGAAAATTAGCCACTTTGGCATCTGACTTCTCCGCTTCTAGTCGTCTCCATCTTTCAGATGCATCTCTTATGCTGATCCTCGCTTTGTTTCTGCTTTTGTCAGAACGTCATAGTGAGGCCTTTTAGTTTTAGTAACGTCAGAATGCTTGTAGCTGCAGCTCAGTGGTAACTGGCAACCTGGATACCCAATGCTAGTGACTTGATGACTGGGAGATAGCGGTGGGTGGAGCTACAGGCCAAAACACAAAACCAAAACATGAACACAATTTACGTTCTGCAAATTAAATTTATAATGTGAATATTCTGGTTGTGCTCATTTTTACAGTGAGATCAGTATTTCAAATGAACATGATTCCTTAATCCCTTAAGCATTAAGCCTCCCAGCATTAGCAGTTTAGCATATTTATAGTACAAATCTTGCCAGTGAACTTTTTAAAAACAAACAAAAACCCACAAACAAAACAAATGGTCACTGTAATTGAGGCAAAACTTCTCAGTTAAATTTTTCGGTTCAGTCGAACTGTCCAGCCGTATGTGTGTTTAAAATATAATAATAATAATAATAATAATAATAAGAAGAAGAAGAAGAAGAAGAAGAAGAAGAACAATTTGTGAGGTTTTGGCTCTCCTGGTTTATTTAGATTTTGCTCACACAAATGGACAGATTCGAAAAATCATAAAAGTCAATTACTTCTGCAGAACGGCGGTACTTGAAGAGAACATAGAAGTCATTACAAAGATAATGCCATGTCAACCCTGTCCAGCGGGGAGGGCCACTGTGACCTGCGGATGGGTAATTAGCTCGAGTTTTCCTGCAGGGGAGGCTATTGTGGGCTCGGCCGGGGTTGTAAACAATCTCAAATTGGCTCTTTTTTTTCATGGTGGATGTGCATCAAATTGGTGGGCAAACGGCATGTGCTTTGTATCTCTTACGGCCACATTGGCTTTGGGGGAATCTGTGAAAGGGGAGAGGAACAACTGCTGGGTTTTATCTGTTGCTGCTTTGTTTCTAAAACGAGCGGTAATTAAATGATATCGTTTTGCCCGTATTTAAATGTGCAAACACGAAGATTGAGCTGACGATTTCTGTCCGACTATAGAGCCTTGCAGCTGAGCATTGTCAAAGCAAATTAGACCATGTTAAAGCTGCTCTTACTTCAGACTGCAGAGAGATAAATCTGACTGTTTTTAAAAAAGCTCACACATTGTTTCTAAAGCTCACATTTGTCTCACTGTTAGCATGTAGCCCTGCGGTGTGTTGGCACCTGTCCAGGGTTGGTCCCCGCCTTGCGCCTGTATTTCCCGGGATAGGCTCCAACCCCCCCGCACTTTAGATAATGAATGAATGAATGTTAGGATATAAAATCTTTTATACGTATAAAGCAAGTTTAAAAATGTATGCAGTCTTGTGGTATATGAGATCTTATGTGCTTCAGAAACGACACTACCGAGACACATCTATATAAATATGTTCAGTGTAAAATCCCATCAAAACATTTCAGATGTCATGATGGGATGTGTTTCACAAAGCAACTCTTGAGAAACATCTTTATAAATACTTCACTTAGAAACTGTGACATTTGCACAGATTGTGTGCTTGGCATGGATTCATCATGAGAGGAGAGATTTTTCGGAGATTGGCTGATTACTCTCACAAAACAGTGACCCAAATACAATGGAAAATTCTTCCCACGAGTCTGCCCAAAGCCTTTGAGGCGCCTCAGTAGCTGATGTAAAATGAGACGGTCTGCCGGTTTGGGAAAACTACTCCGCAACTTCCTGCTGTGTTAAAACGTTCGGAGGTGAGTAGCGCCGTCGACAGATGAGTAATCTCGCCTCGCTACGCTTGCAGCGGTGGTTGGAATACGTCTCTAATTTGACGGGAGGATCAGGTGTAGCTTGCCGTCCCTCCCTCTCGCCGCGGCAAATCGATGCGTTGGGGTCTGCACTGGCCTGCTCCGTGAGGCCCCGACTGTCGCCTCAATTACGCTTCTTTATTTGAAGGAATTAAATGTACCTGGAAGCTGGAGGCTTGGACGCGTCTGCTGTTTACACCAAAAGGAGAGGCGTCGTCTTCTTCTTTTTCTCCAGCTTGGCACGCATCCTAATTCGTAGAATCATGGTAATCAGGCCCACGAGGTGCTCTGGAGAACTGAGTGGGGCCCATTTGTTGAATTACATCAGTTTGGGCTCCAGGGAGTCAAAAATGTGATGCCAGTCTTGCACAGAATATTTTCCTATTGTCCAAAGGCACTTGCTTATTTCTGTGTGAGAAGTAGAATGAGGTGTGAGGAGTGAAGGTCAGGCTTACTTGTATTTTTGTTGCATGAAGTATGTGTAGCTAAGTAACTATATTATTTAAAAAGGATTTACGTTGAAATTAAGCAACATAGGAACTCACAGTCCAAAAAATGACTGGCATAATAGTGCACTGTCACCTTTAGACCCCGTTCTCACGTAGTCGGGTATTTATAAAAAATGGATATTTTTATCTGGTTGCGCCTATTGTCCACATGGAGGTTTCAGTCACTGAAACCAGCTACTAGCTGTTTTTGAAAACTGTAGAGTGGAGTGGAGATTTCTGAAAGCAGTTGCTTCAGTGAGTACGTGTGGACGGGGAAAACAGCGTTTTAACTTCATAGCGTCATAAGTGTACGACAGGGAAATGCGTTGACGTCAGGTGTGTGACGTTTGCTTACGTTGAAGACTGTAGAAGGATGCTGTCAGAGCAGTGATTCTCGTCTCCCTTATTCAAGCTAACGCAGCTGGTTTTAAGTCATACAAATTAAATAATACAAAGTACCTTCTATTCGCCATGGTTTACGAAGCAACTGGATGTAATGAGTTCTACGCAGCTATTGAGGGCATATTTATCCAGATTTGTGTGTACACAGATATTTTTTAAAATGGGCTCATGTGTACGAAAAAATATCTGTTTTTACAAATACCCGGCTACGTGTGGAGGAGGCCTTAAACAACATTAACAGTAAACTAGTTAAATGTCTCTCAATGAGACAGCTAATTACAACTCATTACAAGCAATGTAGGAGAAAGTGAGGTAAGCAAGACAACCAGTAAAACAGAGAGTCATCATTTGTTTTGACTTTGTGATGAGTTTCAAGGTTATTTTTTTGAAAATTGCATAAAAAAAAATAAAAGCTTGAAGAAAGATGAAAAACAAAAAGTTTTTTATCCTGAGATAAGTGTCCTGAATTATGGCTTAGCTCATGCACAACTTTAGTGGAACTCAAGTGAAACGAATAAATAATTAGTATTAGATACCTAACATAATTACCTTATACTTTTTAGGAAAATCTATTAGGGTCATCTTCAAAATGTCGTATATCAGCAAACCAAACCTAAACAGGTTTCACTTTTACATTTCTATAAATGCAAATGTTTTCTGTTAAAAAAAAAACTCCTTCAACTATTTACTTTTTATTACTCATTAATATAATAATATAGCTCTTCACACATTTCCTTGTGATTGCTTTATTACCAGCAGTAGTCTAACCATCTGACCACTGCTGCATATCTGCCTAGAAGACCACTTGCTCAATTTAATTTCAAAATAGTTACATTCTGAAAAAGTGTAGGAGCTGTTAGAGCTCCAAATTCATTTCCAGATCAGGTATAGCTGTGACACTTTTCAGCATGCTTGGTTGGCCCCATTTACACCTCCTGTCAAACTTTGGGGATCATTATACATATTGTCATTGCAGCTATTTCCTCTGTAACAACCCGAGGGTCAACCACACGTGCGGCGTCCGTGCCGTCCTTCTCGCAATCCCTTAAAATGATTGGGCTCAAGGCCCTCTAAAGGGGAAATCGTTTCAGCTTGTTTGAAATTGAGAAGGAAAAACCATTTGAAACATTGCAAAGCGAAGCTGTCCCACGAGTAAAATGATGACCGACGGAATGAGCGGTTTGTGAAATCTCTGTGTTGATGGGCTCGTTGTTTTTCCAGAGGTGATTCAACTCAGCCTGCCGGAGGACCAGAGGGTGAGCGTCACCACGGTGACCGTGGGGCTCAGCACCGTGCTCTCCTGCACCATCCAGGGAACGCTGAGACCGCCCATCATCTGGAAGAGGAATGGCATCGTGCTCAACTTTTTGGACCTGGAGGACATTAATGTGAGTCTGTCATGTGCTGCGAAAATCATGGATTTGTAGCTTGTCAACTGAGAAGTACGGAGGTCAATAGAGGACACGCGTTGAAACAAAATTTCTCCTTGTTATAAAGAGATAACGTTTTGTGATAACGTTGAGTTCACAAGTATTTTTTTTTGTCATCTTCACATAATGAATGAGGTTTTGTCAATATAACGGCTTATATCACTGTGATCTCATGACAGGTTTACTGTCATGGCAGTATCATCATGGACGAACATGTCCAATTTTGATCAGAAATATGTCTATTGGTGCTGGGCAATTGGCCATGTCAATGTCCATCTCCTGAGATGGAGGCTCAGACAGAACTTGAGATCTTGAGATAACAACTTTCCTTGTTTTGAGATCATGAGAAAAATAAGTAGTGATACCAAGATAACGTTTGTTACGTAGAGATCAGGAGAAAAAGAAGTAGTGATGTCCAGAAAATAACTTTGATTTGGTCAATATCACAAGAAAAACAAGTCTCAGGATAACGAACTGAAAATATGTTGGCGTGTGTCCTCTATCTACTTCCGTAGAGAAGCAATTTTTTAAGCAGCAAATGCTCTATATGAGGCAGTATGAGCTCAGTTTGTTCTTTGGATGGCCGTGTTTATTGAAATGTGCATGCCAAGGTAGCGTTCACTTTGAGCCGAGCGAAAGGACTAACTCAAGGTGAAATGGCAAATCAACATCCAAATTTATTCAGCCTTGCTAGAAAACATTTAGAGAAACGCTTGGTAAAACGTGATAGAATTGGAGTGCTACTAATCATCTACTAATCTGCCAGAGCGGGGGACACAGTTGGAGGAGAGGCATTGATTTTTTACCAATTAATCAATATGTTAGAAGTTACAAAAATGCACGCTAAAACAAATTATAAATGCAAATATCCATTTAGACGATAGCCCGTGAGAGTCTTTAATTTCTACAGCCAATTAGCACCAGAGCCGCCGTTGGCACTGTGGTCTGCCGCGTCAGTTATAATTGCAAATAACGTAATGATTTGGGTCTCAGGAACCGGGCCAGAAGCCATGCTGATTTCAAAGACCGCAAGTGGCGAGGAGCAACTGCAAAAGACGAGATACGCTGTTATGAGGAACGGCTGTTAATTTAATGACGCACTGTGTTTAGTTCACCTGTGTACCTGGCAACACAGGGATTTGTTTGCTCTCGTGGTGATTAGAATATTCTAATTACGTAGCTAATTAAGTGCTCGTTATGTCCTTATTATACTCAGGATGCTACGCAGATCAACAAGAGTACGACTTGATGTCGCACAGCTACAATAATTAATTCAGTTGTGAACCAATGTCATCTATAATAGCAACATACCTCATAAACCAAGTTTGAGAAAAAGCATATACAGGAACATAAATATTTATCTGAAACCAGAATAGAAGTGACAAATTAAAGCAAATCTATAGCAGTGTTTGAAAAATGTTCCATATTCACTTATAAATAAGACCTAAAACTTCATCAGATTTTCATGTCAAGATGATCTTCAGCATAGAACAGTGAGACCAATACAGTATATTGCAGTTGGTCATGCATTTATGACGGAATAGTATTTAATATTAAAAACTGTTTTAGGTCATATTTGTGTGGAAAGACGGACAATTATAAAAGTTTCACAAACTTTCAAGATTTCAAGTGTTGATATTACAATTTCTACTGTCTCTAATAAACTAATTCCTGAGTGCTGAAACTGATACAGATTTCCACTTAGGTTTTAGTGATTTTTTCCGATAGCAGCAGCGGGATAAAATATTCACAGCACAATAAAACAGATCCCCCCAGCAAGTCATTCTTAGAACTCCGGTGCTACGTTTCGGTTTACCAATTTATATTTAGCTCGTCTGTTTTCCGAGAGCAGTGCACACGTTTCCGAATCGATAACGATGCCCCAAGTTATAAAGATGTCTTCGGATGCTACGCGCTCAAGGCACTGTGGCCCATTTTCTATTTACAGTAGCTTCCTCCATCGCAGTTTCCCAGCAGATTGAATAAGGCCTCTTTCTGCTATTTAACAAAAGGTGGAACACCATGACGCCTTCAAATGGGGCAGTTTATGTAGAGTGCTTTTTAGCTCACAGTAATTGTGCAGTGTTATCAGCCTCCGAAGATCTTCTGACTGATTATGTACATGTTCCTCTTACATTGCGGAATAATTTCCTGTGTGAAATACTGAAGTTGAATTTAAAATCCCTGGGGTTATGTGATGGGATGTTCAAAGTAAATGGCTACTGTTAATGCAGATGAGTATTTGTGCGTGGTGGTAGTTCTGGTGGTTGCTGTCCCCACAAAAGTTCTGCAGTGGACGTGATATTAAGCATTGCAGCAGCAGAAGCAATAGCTACACCAGATTAAAATTATAAAGTGATCATGGAGAACTGAGAAAATGGAGACTTGAAATTTGTCTTCAGACAGTCCTTAAGACAAATAATATTTCGGATGGTCCACCAGGGGAAATCTTGATTATGCTAAAACATGTGAGAGTTCTGTTGTTATGATAAAATAGTTCAAAAGATAATGACGTGGTTACACAATGTGACCTTGATCTTGCCCCTGTTAAAACTGGTGAAAGTTCTGACATAATTATTGTTGTTCTGTTCTTAAACAGCACAGCAATTCTGTAGCTCACGCTAAAAGTCGTAGGTGATTTTAGCATCACTCATGCAGCTGCCTTGCGTTTAAAAAGTCCCCTTTTTCCTCTATTCGTATTAAGTCAAATTAGCCCGTTCAGACGCCCCGCTGTTCTCATGCAGAACGCCGACTTTCGCCAAATCGCTTATCCTCAGCACTTCATCCAACTGCAAAAACAATTTAGTGCCTTAATCCCCACTAAGCCACGCTAAAACCCCAGGTGAGTTGTAGCATCCCCGAAAAACAACAAGCAGCTCCATTAATCACGCTAATGTTAGCTATATTTTTAACCCTTGCCATTTATCAGCCGGTGCAAACGTGACAGACCCGGGTGGCTCCTGGCTCGCAGGGGAGGGAGCCTTGATTCATAAAGCTATCTGTTCTGTGACACCCTGCTGTTCTGTCCAAACCCCCTTACCCTCCTTACCCACCTCCCCCACCCCACTTCATCCCTCCAATCCTTCAATTAGGACTTTGGCGATGACGGCTCCCTCTACATTACCAAAGTGACAACCATCCACATGGGCAACTACAGCTGTCACGCCTACGGCTACGAGAACTTGTCCCAGACCCACGTGCTCCAGGTGAATGGTTAGTAATAGCACATCTTTAACCTCTTGTTCTTTTTGTGTAATGCTGGATTGTGTAATAGCAGTGGTCAGGCTGTGAAAATGCCTACTTTATTAGAATAACTGGGACTTGTAATTGCATTCAATACCTTGGACTAGGACTGCACAATGTTGGAAAAAATGGCATTGCAGCATTTTTACAGCAATATATGTTTTGATTTAAAAGGTACAGAGGCTTGTTTTAAAATGTACTCTCGAGATTTTCCAAATTTTATAATGATTTCCTTTTTTATTTGTCTATTTTTATTAATTTGTTATTTTATTTTACACTTAATGCCCCAATTGCTAATTCTCTAACTGCTTAGTTGCTTATATTTTTCCTGATATTGTTTGGTATTGTTTGTTGTAAATACCTCTCAGATTAGGCATTTTCACCTGCTTTTTACTCCTCTATTTCAGTCCCTTTCAGAACAGGCTGTTTCTCATTAGTATTCCTAAATGTAAATGAGCCGCTGCTGCCCACGACCCTCTCCAGAACTGGAGTGTAGACAGCACAGCTAGAGTTTACCTCACGTGAACAAAATCAACATGGCTGCTGCTAACAGACCATCCATACAGCCATACGTGTTCAACACAACACTCCGCCGGGAGACTTCTTCATTGTCATTCCTACGCTAGCGCTTGCAAGAAAACATGGCGGATCAGGAAGCGCTAACAGTTCCACCTGGTGGGTGGAGGCTCTCAGATAGGAGGGTGGAGTTATTCAAATAACGTCCCCTACTGTGACGTAGAAGTAGGGGAGGAATCTGAACGGCTCATTTATACACACGATTTCTGTCAGTCGTAAACTAATACTAACACAACTGATCAGTTTTATCAAAGTGTGTAGAGGCAGTACAGACTCAAATGGATGTCCAAAGAACAGAAAAAGTGATTTTTTTCATAATATGGGACCTTTAAGTGAGTGATTATTGTACTCATGAGTACCTCAGTGGCACCTTTACCGGTCCGGGACTTGAACAGGCAACTTTTTGTTTATGGGGACAACTCCCTAACCATTACACTACCAACTGCCCCCAATGTGTGAAAGGTGTTATTATTAAAACTTTTAAAAACTGTGGACAAACTTTTAACTCGATCCCAGGAACTCTTAAAAGTGTGTGAATGGTGCTTTTATCAGATTTTTCTAATTTGTGGATTTGTAGGTCTCAGAGAAAATGAGAGCATAAGTTTTATTTTTGTATCAAGCAGCAAAAAAGCTCATTGCACATCACAGTGCTGAAGCAGATATATTCTCTCACTGGCCATTTAATTACGTAATATCGACCTTAGAGCTGGACAGTTACAGACTGAAGTCCATCTGTTGCCTTATATAATGTGTCAATCAACCTCTACCCTATTGACCACTCATTGTCAGTTGCTGGGCCATTTTCTCTGACCACAGAACCAGTCCTGGATGAATAGTCTAAATCTGTATGTTGATTGTGCAATATTGCAGATTATATGTTGATTGTAGACTTTAGCAGCTGTCTCTTTATCCAAGTCTGGACAATTAACAGCAAAATTGCATTAATTAAATCACACTGGCCCTGCTGCCTTTATTTATCCCTATTTAATGAGTATGTAAACCTCTTCAGCTGCATCAAATAGCCAAAAGCAATGGAGAATTTGCTGTTAGTATTTAGCAAGGCACACTGCAAGCAAACCTCATTTGCTGGGTTTTTTATCTTAATTATTTGACTAACCTCCCTCTTCAACAAGGGTGCTGGGAAAAGTCACGGCATGCAACATCAATTTTAGTGATTAATTGCTGTGTGATATATGTGTGCGGAAAACAGATGTAATCAAACTTTTTAGCAAACAAAGCATGCATTTTTTGAGGAATTGAGCTGTGCAAAGATAAAACCTTTCTTGCATTGCTTAGAGACACTTCCTCTTATCCCTCTCTTGTGACAATTGCCACATGACAGGGACTCGAAATGTGTTTCTACCTCTAGGATAATGAGGAATCCATGATGAACTCTCACTCTTTCTCACTGCCTTTCTCTTCTCCCCTCAGTCCCCCCTGTAATCCTGGTCTACCCAGAAACCCAGGCGCAGGAGCCGGGCGTTGCGGCCAGCTTACGTTGTCATGCCGATGGCATCCCCAACCCCAAGCTCACCTGGCTGAAGAACGGCCTCGACCTGCAGCCCCACGGCTCCAAGCAGCTCTCACTCATTGGTGAATGCAACTCAACTCCCTTTTCTCCTGCCTTACGTGTGCACATTTTAAGGCAAAGAGGAACTAATTAGCTAAATCTCACACACAGCTCGTTTTAGCTATGTTAACGTTTTGTTGTAGCACAGAACATCTAGGAGTAAACACTGTCACTTTTCTTCCTAGTTGCATTGCACAAAGAGTGATATTTTCATCCCGATCACGTTGCTATCAGTGGTCTAAAAACGGAGGAAAGCTGTCAGCAACATCCACAAGCAGCCTCACTCACCACAGAGACACATTCAAGATTCAAGATAAGCATTTTTTCGCATATATACAGTGAAAGTACTGTGATGTTCTTGCTAGAATATTTCTACACAGACTTCAGTCTTTAATGGAGCCCTTAAAATGCAAGCTATAAAGTATAACATGCTAACTACACAGGAGATGTTTCACCACAAACAGTACCTCACAACATTTAACATGAGTGTAAAATGAGATATGGCAGCAAACACAGCAAAATATTAAGTGTTACATTGGGTAAAAAATGGTGATTGGGACAAAGAGTTTCTTCCAATTTTTTACATCAGTGCAGTGTAATAAGTATCAGTTCCAAAAAAAGGTTGGAACACTGTAAAATGTAAATACAAGCAGAATGCAATGATTTTCGAAGGTCATAATGTCAAATCTTATTATGTATTTTTTTTAATTAACAGAAAAATGTACCGTTTAAAGAGCAGAATACGTTTTTTTTTTTAATTTGATGCCATTCTCCAAAAGGTTCGGAATAAGGCTTTAAAATGCTTGTAAAAGTACAGTAAGTGAAGTGGTACCAAAAAGAAACAGCGGAAAGAACATTTTGCAACAAAGGAAGTTAATTGGCAGCAGTTTTAAACAAATATGTTTCATTTATGATCTCTGATCTTTGGTGTAAATTATAAGTTTATTGCAAATTATTGTATTCATTTTTATGTACATTTTACACACCATCCCAAACATTTTGGAATAGGGGTTGTATAAATATGTGACCCGATCTGCAGCAATGAGTCGGAAGTCGGCATTCTATTTATTTAGATACGGGCCGATTATGTTGACAAACATCAAAAATATCGTTTTTTCTTTTTTGGTCTTATATGAAAGAAAAGGTCTTCAAAATTAATCTGGTCTCCAAAAAAGAAAAATCGCTATTTTTGTGATGTTTTTCAACATAATCGGCCCGTATCTAAATAAATAGAACGCTGACTTCCAAGTCACTACGGCAGATCGGGTCACATATATAAAATGCTAATAACTTTGAGGTTAATATCTACATGCACCTTTTAACAAAATCTATTAGCATTAAACCTGAGATGTGACTAAGTATAATAGAAAAAATAGCAGTAAGAATATGATAATTGTAACACAAAAATAACATTGCAGCAATTTACAGAATGAGGCAAAAAAACAGTAGCTGGTTATCTGGGTTTAAGGACTCACAATGCAACTAAAGCTGGTTTGGCTTCAAATCCAGCTTGACGAGTTCTCGATCGCAGCTTTAAGCTGGTCACAGATCTTTGTGAATTAGCTTGGTCATGCAGTGCCTCAGTAGCTTAGTCTGAATCTGCATAGTACCAAACAGCACATTCTGAAATAACATGATAACAGTGGCACCAGAACCTCCAAGCATTTCTTTCCTCTAAAACTGACTCAGTCGTCTACGAATCCCGAGACTCCCTAAGCCCACCCATCTTTTTACTGGCTGATGACGACCAGAATGAGCCATTTTCATCACAGAAAGAGAGCCTCTTGTTTGCCTCCCACGCCCCTCTGATTGCACAGCTCGTTTATTAAAGCGCAGAGGCAGCGTTAAAGCGTGCCAAAAAAAAAAAAGCGAAGAGAAAACCCAGCGCTGGTGTCTCGAGTGCCCCCCGAGATTACACTAGCCGTTTCCTCTGTTATTCGAGCACTTGTGTTGGCGTTCCCAGCCTCCCCAGTCGACCCCCCTCACCCACTTCCCCCCACCTCCCAGCTCAATGGGGAGTGTGCTTGCTAGGATGATGGTAATATAAACAGCCATCTGTGAAAAGACCAATGTACTGTGGTCAGCCATGTGCTCCCGCCTTTATGTTTTTTTTAGGGACTTTCAATTTTGGATGGAGCATCGTTTACGGTGCACCCCACCCTTCTTTCCTTCCCTCCCTCATTAGGAGCCACTTTATTGGTTGTGCGTGGCTCATTACTTGCTGTAATAGGCAGTTATCGACGTCGGATGCCGGAGCCTGCGCAGGTTTCTTACAGTTCACTATGAAAATGAAGACCTTTCAATTCAGGTCTACTGCCTGAGTAAATGGGGGGTAAATAGTCATTTTCAAGTAGCTCCGTGAGCCGTGAACATATTTATTTCTTTATTTTTTTCAGCTGTGCATGGCTCGCTTTAGCAGGCAGAGAGCAAGGCTGGTTCTTGACCCCATGTGTCTTAATGAATGCTGCATTCGCAAAAGGAACAGCTATCCCAGACCTGTTGAGGATTTAAATAAGTCTACTTGGCTGTAGTTAATCTCGTATTGGTTGTGAGTTAACCTACGGGCTAATAAGCCCATATATAAGTGAAAGCAGTGTGAGTGTGTTAAATAGAGTAGATTTGCGATCTGTGATTAAATCTGTTTCTTTTTTTTTTTTTTATTTCTCAGATCATTTTAAAAGATCATTTTCATACTCCAGCATGTTCCCCCGCTCTCTTATTCCATTTTCTTGCCCATTATTGGACTCCTTTATTGTCTATAATAATGTTAATTGTAAGGCTGTTATCAGTGTACCGCATAATTGAATGTGTACTGAAAGAGAATATGAATGTAATAAGATTGCCGGCACGATGGAGCAAGTTTTTGTCGCCATTAAGAAGAAGTAAAGATGACTACTGTCTGCAAAGTAGGTGGATCCAGATCGCAATCACACTTCAGAGTGGAATAAAAAGATGAGAAGGTTTAGGTAAAAGAAAGAGAAAGTAGAAGAGGGAGGAAAAGATTGTGTGAGAACTCCTCAACAGCGCGCGTGATCCTTGACACGGTGCATGAAAGCGGCATCAGCGCCATCCTCTAGTCAGGATGCGTTCTAAAGACTGCCGTGTTGTGATCAAGGCAGACTCGGTGGTGAGCGATAGATCTGAGGCTTGCGTGCACAGATCACAAAGGTCCGACGCACAAAAAACAGATGTCCCAGGATATCGCAACACGCCACGGCTCTGCCTGCGGGGAAGACGGCACCGATGGTTTTCCCCTCCTACCGACCCCCTGTCATTTTCAATAATTCGTTTTCTTTGCTTTCAATGCATTTTTATGATCCCCCCTTTTTTCTCCACAGCCAACGGGAGTGAGCTGCACATTGGCAGCGTGCGCTACGAGGACACAGGGGCCTACACCTGCATCGCCAAAAACGAAGTCGGGGTGGACGAAGACATCTCCTCTCTGTTTGTAGAAGATTCAGCACGGAAGACGTGTAAGTAGTGACGCGAGGTGGCCTACGAGCTGCAAGAAAAGAAACGTTTCCAGCAGACTCTTCGATTAAACTCCCAGCACTGAGCATACTGTGCCGCATTCACCAACCTTTTCTAAGAAGAAATTTCTTTTTAAAAGCCACTTGTGCAGTTTTCATGAAGATTTTGACATTTAGATTTTGCAGTTTGTGTAAAACGTTCGCTTATTGGTACAGCTGTGAACAGTTCTAAAATTACTTAAATTTCTTAAAGAAATTGCTTACAAAAACTAAAGAAGATACTGGTGAATGAGACCCGTTGATTCTAACTTTGTGTCGGTGAAGAAGAATTATCCTGTAGCATCAGTGCCCGATTATCGTAACCAAATATCTAATGTTGTTGAGAGTGCTCTTCAGCATGTTCAGCACGTAAGAACAAATCTCAAATTAGAGCAACATTTTTGAATGTCAGGATCTTCATGAAAACTGCATAAGTGGGTTCTAAGAACATTTTTTTCTTTAGAAAGGTACTTAAATGAGGCCAGTTGTAAATAATATTGCTATAAAATGAGTGGTGAGCAATAGTGCTGTCTGTTGAAGATCAACATTCTTTATTTGCCTCTAACATGCTAGCAAAGGCATGTTCTGAAATAAACAGGGCATGGTACTTTAAAAAAGTTACAATTTTTTTCTCCCAAAAAGAGTTAGTAACTGAGTTACAGTATTATACCAGGTTTATACCAGATACCAGGGAAGTAACTGAGTTACAGTATTATACCAGGTTTATACCAGATACCAGGGAAAGTAACTGTTGCGCTAATTTTTTAAAAATGCTCAAATATGTCAAAGAATTTGGTCCCACTCCTTAGATGGAAGCATGTGATAATGAGAGGTGGAGAAGACACTTTGGTCCTAGTCATAATGTACATTACATATGACGTAATTTTTCCCATCAGTGTAAATTAATATCAGTGGTGGTAGTGCTGGAGGACAAATAGAGCCAGACCTGATCTCACAGCATCTTCAATTATAGGGGGATATTCTGCCACTAGACCACTGCCACCATGCTGATGAACCATGAGCCATCGTGATGAACCAAGAAGGAAGTGTGTTTATGGGATATTATGGTGCCCATATTATAGTTTGACATCATAGCTTAGAGAAGTAGAATATTCTCAGGAGAAGATGACGTGTGTCACATTTTTAAAGCCCCCTTCTGATCGTGCCACTCAGTCATATGTACATAAAACTCAATTCATGCAAAAGATAAAGGTTTTTTCGAAACGTGCCAAACACTTCTGGGACAAACACTTAACGTCTTCCTGGCAAAGCGAGCAGGGTAGTTTATGGGCTCACTCAGCCTTAGCTCACTAATTGGGTAAGAGGAGGGGTTTACCGAAAGTCGAAGAAGGACTCTGGCATATTCAGATTTATAGGATTTGTTTGCCGATTGGAAGGCATGAAATTCAGTCGCTGTGCTATTTATAGGCTGGATCGGCCAATAAATGTGTTTCATGGTTGTTTCTCTCTGGGTACACAATCTCTGTGTTTTTATTGAAATGTTTTTTTTTTCAGCTTTGCATGGCTCGCTTTAGCAGGCAGAGAGTGAGGCACTAAAGTACCAAAAATGGGGGAAAAAAAAACAAATAATGTTTAAAGCTTTTATCATTTTCCTTTGACTTAGTAACTCAGTGAGAAAGTAAATAGAGATAGATAAGAATAAAACATTCTCAA
The DNA here is from genome assembly GCA_032718565.1 of Distichodus sexfasciatus. Taxonomy (NCBI): domain Eukaryota; kingdom Metazoa; phylum Chordata; class Actinopteri; order Characiformes; family Distichodontidae; genus Distichodus; species Distichodus sexfasciatus. Next base: position 672,822 of record JAVGVS010000026.1, on the reverse strand, counting down.
AGAGTAAAGGATTTACAGGGTTCTTAATATTTTTGTTGTTTAAATGTAGCACAAGGTTGATTATCATTCTTACGAAGAAGCAAAACTAGTCATCACTTTCAAATTCATAATTATTTTGAGAGAAACCGATTTTCATATGGAAAATGAGAAGCTTTAGCTCTCAGCTTAAACAGCCGTTTTGAAGCCTGTCCCTTACAAAAGGGCAAACATCGTATTTCTCTTTTATTCCTGCCCCCCAATAAAATTTGATCACCTGAAATTGGCACAGATTTCCATAGTGACCTCATAAATCATCATTGAGGGATTGTCGGCTGACTTGATTCTTAACTAGAAGACCTCTGCCTGCATGAATGTTCTCTTGCACACATATTCATGACTAAAGTTTGGAGATCTAGGACTTAATTGACCATATTGCATATTATATTGTTTATTCTGTTTTTGTTTCTGTACTTAATGGAACTTGGACGCTGCAGTGGCAAACATCCTCTGGCGGGAAGAAGGTAGATGATTTTATACGCTGTCATACATTTATTAATTTTTTTTATAATGCTCAAAACTTGTAATGAATGTGTACATGACAAATTGTTATATTGGTCTGTTTGGATAGAGTTGCTTAAATTCCTTAAAGTATCTACAAATCCTATGAAGCTCATATGTTCTAATATAGCCTTAGGGCTGAGATTAAAATCAGACATTTGCCTCACAGCGCAGGATGTAACCTCCACACTCCACAGTGTGTGATAATCTTCACTCTGCAAGCCTGGCCCAATAACACAGAGAGCGATGGGAAGTGGCTATGACTGAAATTAGGAGGAAAAAGCATATAGATATAAATTCATCTTGCAAGAAAGAGTTCACATTTGGACTTGCATTGATCTGTAAAGTTAAGTTGCTAATCAGCAGTTTACTGATAAGGATGTCGGAACTGACAGCAGCAGGTTTTTTCCACACCACCATTTCAGCGTCATAATTTATACATCACTTGTCTTTCACGTTTTGTGAGATCTGTGAGAATCATTTTAAATGAGGAATGTCTTTCATCTTTTTCATGCCGTGATAAAAATTGTAAAGTTTTGTAATATAACGTTTATGACTTTCATAATGGTGTAATTTCAGTCTCATATTTTGAGTTAATGTTTGCCCATTATTATTTATTATTATTATTATTATTATTATTATTATTATTATTATTATTATTATTATTATCACCGCAAAATCTAGTAATCATAAATGTACCACAAATTACAAGGACAATACTGTTGCTGGATCAGTTGGAAGTGCTTTTTGGTTTTTTATAACCTTTAAATGGAAACCACATTCTGAAGAACAGAGTCTGATCCTTTTGCACAGTAGACTCCAATATTATCCTGTAGCACAAAACTGACTCTATTTCAGCTCAAAAAATCCTTTTGACAGTCTCAGTTTGTGAGCAAAACTGGGGTCTACGCTCTTCTAATTGGTTTCAGATGTGTGCCGCCAACAGCTCTTTGGATGGACGGCATTATTCGCCTACACAATTCCTCAGTTCATGTGGAATGCCTGAGTGAAGTGTGATGGAGGTTTTTGTTGCACTTCTCCAATGCAGATTTCTGTCCCATTGTATTTGTCAGCATTGTTGCCGCCAGTAGTGTGCACATCCTATCTGAGAATTTATCTTTTACACCTTGTGTTTCTTGACAACATGACAACTCTGCTGTCTGGCTAAGCATTACTCCGCTAGCGTGCACCTGCTAATTAGCAGCTGCTGTTTGTCGTCAGGTGACAGACCTATAACTGCAGTTTTTGGAGCCAATTTAAGCACAAGAGAATTTAATAGGCTAACTCAACTCTGACAACTCCACAATTTTCTACCCTTTTCCCGATCCAAAAGTGTCCAAAAATCTTTTGTAAAATGTAGCATTAAAGATTGCTAGTATGATATTGTTGGTTGTGATGTATAGCTGACGGTTGGTTTTCTTTCCAGGGCTGAGCGTGGGAAATATGTTCTACATTTTCTCAGACGAAGGGATCACAATACTTCAGCCCGGTGACTGTGAGATTCGGCGGCATATCAAACGCAACGAGAGGATTGTGGCCAGCTATGTGAGTGATTAAAAAAGAAAAAAAGAGGAAAACTTGGTTTTAATCAGAGATATCTATTACTCAAGTTGTTTAAATAAAAAAGTAAAAGATTTTACCCTGTTATTATTCTGCATTTTCAGTTACTTCTGAAGATTATATTTTTTTAATTTTCCCTGCATTCCAGTTGCTGTGTGCAAATGAAACCCACAGAGATGTTTTATATTCAAAATTCTAATGAGATTTTTTTCCTCATTGTTTAAAAATGTGTTGCGTGACCTCAAAGAAGAGCTCTTGAAGTAAAATTGTTCTCAGTATGACATTAAATTGCATTGCCGCTTTGAAATGGCTCCCTACTCCCTATATAGTGCACTAAATAAATGAACATGGTAACACTGCCACGTTTTCATGCCATGTTGGCACTACATTTCATTTCAACTCATTTTTATGCCAAGGCTGAACATGTAATTTGATATGTAGTTCATTGCATGGTTTGTAACATGTCCATATCACCTCTGTAGACATGCACAGGCTGTTGAGAGTCGTTCCGGCTACTGTTATTATAATCAGTCAGTAGAATCACTCAGGGTCTCAAGCCTTCAGTTCCTTTTTGTTGAAATTACATGATTTGTCCTTTGATATCTCACAATCCCATGTGTTTAGGAGGAAATGTGTCCCAAAAGTGAGGGCGTTAAACCCCAGCACTGTGTGTGGGCCTCAGCGGTCAGCGTGAGAGACAAATACGTCTACGTTTCTCAGCCACTTCAGAACAGACTGCTGGTCATCGACATACAGGCGCAAAAAGTGGTCCAGGTAGGTGCTTAAGTCCTCAAATTACACATATACAGTACATCTTTCAGAGCTCCAACACCTGAGCTTAGGTTGTGCTTAGAATTAAAATTAGTTTATTTCCTTTTCTGCTTTGGATTTGTTGTACTTTTAGATTCCATTGCATACAACCCAGGTGCATATTGCTTTTGGGGAGCATAAGGCGTAGAATCAGCTTGGATGAGAGCACTTCTGTGAAAAGTCCAAAAAATTACAACAGCGAGAGACGGAGGAGAGAAGACAGCGTAAGATGGATGGAAGCGCAAGGCAGGAGTGAAACAGTGCTGCAGAGAGAGAGAGAGAGAGAGAGAGAGAGAGAAGGAGGCAGAGAAGGTGATAGATTTAAGAGTAGAATACGGAGGTCTTCCAACAAGGAGAAGAGATATTGCTGATTGTAGCATATCTGTGTGTGTGCGTATGCATGTGTGTGTGTGTGTGTGTGTGATAGAATTGGAGGTTAATGCATGCCTCCAGGTCTGAACAGGCCAGCTCCAGCACTCAGAATAACTATTTTAGGCTGGGCACATCCACCACCAGCCAGCAAATAACAGCAGTGCTGCAATCATGTCTGGACATTCATCTGACAAATGACTTTACTGTGGCTGCCCCTCACAGTGATGAGCCTCCTCTTCCACAGCTCTGTGCATATCTATTTATACATCAGGTCAATTTTTATCATTAATCGTCATTTGGTGTTGTGGAAAGTGGCCTTTGGCATGTCTGTGTAGCAATTTAAGAAGGTAATAAAATAAGATGATTAAATTGGTTTGTTTCACAGCAAATACAATTTAATTAGAGAAATGGCAAGATAAGTCTAACATAGTAAACTAACAAAGTTGCTAAAACAGATATTCTGTTCTGTTTCTGACAAGGAGGATTTGATATTTCTGGACAGTAATAGTGTTTTTTTCTTGTTAAGTTAATAAGAAACGGTCACAATGATATTTCTTAGCTCTACCTTGGCAGTGACAATTTACAACAATTTATTATATATTTCATATCCACTTCATTAAAAGCCAAGAATTTGTCTCTACTTACTGGAGACTGTATGAAGTACACCTGCCTTATAGAAGAGATGTACAGTTTTTGTCCACCTGGCATCACATACGACCAAAGGGCATTTTCTTACCACAGGATCTCACTTACCTTGATATTTAGGTGGTGGGAGATTCTCAGCACAGCGCTGATTCTGCCACAGTAGTTTCAAACTAACACTTCAGTGATGAGAGTCGTCAACAACCAGTGAAATATCTTTCGTTTCTTTGACGTAAAACTGATTAAGGGCTAGGTGGTTAACATATATACAGTACATATGTATATACATATAATATACCTGCAGAGAAAAGCCAGATTACATTCACATATAGGACATGAAAATGGACTGAACAGCATAAAATGTTCCATGGAAACATAAACATGCAGTAAAAATAAATCTGTAGTCACGTTTACACGTATTTTGTTCTCACGTATTATCACAACTTGTTATCACTTCTGCTGCCTAATGACTAGCATCTTTAGCTTGTGGTCTGGCCTGCACTTAAGAATAAAAAGAACAGGAGCCAATTGAATAATGCAACACAATGTGCCTAATTCATTAGGATATAAGAGGGTGTTTGTGTGTAAATGACATTTTTAAATTTCTGGTGGAGTATGAATTAAATATTGCATAATCCCTGAGGCCTGTGGGTAATGGAGTCCAAATAAGGGAATAAAAACTCGTTACCTCACTATGAGTCTCAGTGGAAGCACACAATCTTCACATATAGCAGATCTGCCAGCTTTATTTGAACTTCTCTTACAAATTAGGAAGGAGAAGGATGAAACAGAGCCTGAAGCCATCAAAGATTATAGGAGGCACTGAGGCATCAGCACATTTCACATTCCCTCAAACTCATTTTCCAGATTGCGCTTTACATGGGTATGGCAGTGCCTAGAGGACCTCTCTTTTCTGTTGGTTTATACACATGGTTTTAAAGGTTTTAACCTGTAACCTATATTTGTAATTTGTCAAGCACTGTTATGTATTACTTGATATTTATTTGCAAAAATGTCATTGTCTGTGTGAGAAGCATATGAAGTACCTGAAATTCATATGTATTTTTGAGATTCCTCAAAAATAAAAGGACAAAAATAAAAATAGGTCATAGGAACACTACTGCAATATACACTTCGCAAATTTACAAAAACATTAATCACCATTGTGATGACATATACAGTAACTGGAAAAATGCCTGAAGTCAAGGTTTTTGTGCTGTCACTTGCATAAAATCCTGCATATAGCAATATCAGCTTTTTAGTATTAGTTTTGTAAAGAAAACTGTCACGGTCAACAATATTATTGCACAAAATGTAAGAAATAATGCATGGTATTAATAGAAATATACTGGAGTAAAACATTAATTTTCTTTATCATCTTAGTCAAATTTTCTAATATTGATCATATTCAGTCTAAGTATCAAATTACAGTAATGTCACAATTTAGACCAATTTAGAGTCACCAAGCAACCTATAGTGCTTGCTTTTGGACTGTGGGAGGAAACCGGAGCATCCAGAGGAAACCCATTTGAACACAGGAGAGAGCTCACAAATTCCACACAGAAAGGCCCTACAGCCGTCACAGAATCGAACCCAGGACCTTCTCGCTGTGAGGTGGCAGCACTAGTCACTGCGCCACTGTGCTGCCCATGAAGTAAACTTACTTAAGTGATATACACTACTGGTCTGGACACTGCTAGTCTGAAGCCACAATATGTAGGTACAAGTGCTTTATTTATCCTCATAAAAAACCTTCTTTTAAATGATGTCTACACCTATGGAAAATCCAAAATGATGTTTCACTGGAATTGTGCAGAAGCGCAGTATAAAGATGGCAGTTGATTCTTGTCAGTCAGTCTCTCTGATTTGAAGCTCTCCTTACATCAGACTGAGTGCTAGAAAAAGGTCATCGTCCTCTGCGGCGCTCCCCTCCCTCTGCTTGGCGTGACTGGAACACAGATGATTAATAGAAAAAAGGGGCTCAGCCCCCCATTAACCAACACTCTTCTTTGTTCCGCATCACCGAGGGGTGGACAGCGAGGTGGCCCTGATTGCAGAAGTGCTTCATCCCACATGTGGGGGTCTTCATCCTCGAGCTGTCAGAGACATTTCTTGCAGTTTTCACATTAGACTGTGGTTTTACAACTTGGGAGAATTCACCTGGGTTTTAACAGTTTTACAGACCAAGTGCATGGACAGCCTTGATAAAATCTTCTTCACTTTTGGTAAAAAGCTTTTTCTCTCCACTGCTGTGGAAATCAAGGTGTAGATTATTTTTTTAAATGACATTGGATTGCAGCAGTTGTTTTGAGTTAGCATTTGATTCTTCAGGATTATCATTTCTTTTCAGACATGTGAATGCATAGGGAACGGGAAAAAACATCTTCAATCATAAAATAACAATTGTGAATGTGCTTGTGTGTTACATCATGTAAGATTCCATCTCTATAAGAATAGAAAATGAAAGACAAGTTCATTCAGGGGTGATGTCATGCATAACAAACATTAGGTTTTGATTTTAGATATTCCATTTTAATTTCATATTTTTTATTAAGTTCATTTATTGCCTCATCACTATATTTAACCTTTTCTATCTTTTCCCATCCCAGGCTGTGGAAACAGACCCAGTTCCAGTCAAACTCTTTTACGACAAATCCCACGACCAGGTTTGGGTGTTGAGCTGGGGGGATAGACAGAAAGCCCACCCTACCTTACAGGTGAGTAGTAGGATGAATAGAAAAGGGAGAGATTGTCCACAGTTGCTTTTGACTGTGCAGTGCATACATTGTACATAGCTTTTCAAGTTATAAGCTACTTGTGATTAAAAGTAGCTAGGCTACAGTCAAGTTCCTGTTTTAATGTAGTAGTTAGCTGCGCTACAAGCTACAGAGAAAAAGTAGCCAACTACAATGAAGAATTTCACGACCATGGATTCTTGCTTCTATCTTGACTGGGTGGACTCCATTCTCCAACTCCATCTTGCAGCTGTCAAGAGTGAACGGTAGCCTATTAGGTGCCACTTTTGCCAACTCAAGACCAACCTGAAACACTTGAAAATAGAGAAAATAATAGGATTTTTTAAATGATGTAGCACTGCAAAATTACATCACTAGTTGTAGTAAAAATCTATATTTAAGGTATCAGTCCAGCTCCAGGATTAAGTCTCCCTCATGTTCTGGCTCTTCACAAAGATCCTTCATTACTACATCAGGATCACCTGAGTTTTGACAAACCCACAGCTTCCTGTATTTTTGTCTTTCTGCCCAGCCTTCCTGTGTACTGACCATTGTTTTGTATTTATGAAGCGTTCACTGGTTTTGCTTCACAATTTGGATTGGGTGATTTACAGACTGTTAGTGGTTTTGAATTGTGCCTCTTTTAGTATGTTGATGCCAAAGTTTGCCGTACTGTGAATTTGGCAACAAGTTACTGAAAAATCTACAGTATTCTAAAAGTAGTTTTGCTACTGATAAGTTACTGGAAAGTATTTAGTTAGCCACTTAGTTAGCAACATTGAATATATGACACTGTAGCAAATATTTTGAATGATGTTCAGTTTATGGACACTACAGAGACACCTATCCAGAGATCTCCCTGGACTGGTAAATAACAGATAGTGGTAGTAACAGACAGTAACTCGAACTCACAATATGTACCATTTAGCCACCAGTACACAGTAATGTTTATTGTCTGGTCAGCTTGCAATATACATAGAGTCATCTGGTTTAAAAAACACTTACATTTAGTTGGATATTCAGTATGTTCCTTTAAATGGATATCAGTCTGTCTCACTGTCGTCTTACTTTGGGAAAACCATCATGTTGTTTATGAGTTTCCCAGATGGTGAGAAGGGGAGCACCACAGGACACGGCACCTATTACTCTCTTTCTCGTTCACAAGGGTGGAATCTCATTAAAATACTGTGAGGCTCACTGTCTCTGGGCTGTGATAAAAACACCCTATTAACAAGGGAACCTGTTTCAGTACCGCTCGACTTTTCTGCCCGTTGTGTTTCTCTCTTGTTCCGGCAAAACCTACAGGGTTTCACACTGGGCAGTGAATGGCCCCTTATCCCCTCTCCTGCTTGTTTAATTCATATTTTACACAATGTGCGCAGTAAAAAAAAAAAATCCTCATCTGTCTTTGCTTGCTCAGCCTGTCAGGCACAGAGCGTGCCACGATGCTCAGCAGAAATGAATAATTACCGAAAGGGCAAGAATGGGGCCGAAATGCTAAAGAGCAGTTTTTTTGTTTGGGGAAAACCGCATAATGTGCCGAGGGGTATATAGATCTCCAGCACAAATAAATGGCTTGATAATATCATGATCGTTTGGATCATGGGTAATTGACCTGGGCATCAGCAATTTGCCGAGGCTAGAGGCGATACTTTGCTTGAGTGGCGCAATATCAAACAGAGCCTTTTTTTCTTCATAAATGACTCAATATCCTTAGTCAAACATCCGAATTTGATTGTCAATTCATTAGATTAAACAAACGAGCAAACCGGCGGCGTTAAGGGAGATGGAACAGCATTTTTATGAGGCTGGCCCTGCTCCCGTAGCCATCACAGAGAGTCTGGCCTTCACAGAAGGAAAGAGGAAAAACTGCCTAGTTTGCATTCATAATCAACTGCAGCAGTTACCTTATAAAGACTGAATTGCCAACATCTGTTCTGTACAATATTGAGAGATTTGTTATGTGTGAACAGGACTCTATGGCTCATTTTTTGCAGTGATGTAGTCAAATGCATCATTGGGCTCCTAACACAGAGACTTTAAGTAAGGATCAAAATGCAAATTGAAAGTTTAAAAATTATTCACAGCTGAATTTATTCACAGCTACAAACAACCTGCAATCTGGAGAAATGTGTTGTTTCTTTCCCCTTATAGTCTAAAATTATTCCACCTGTGAACAGCTACCATGATTGCTGATTAGCTCCTGACTACAGAGGTCATCTTTACAATCACTGGCCATCATCAAATTGTCAAAAAATAACCTCCTGTAACCTCCTCCGTCATACCAACACTGGCTATACTGGCGACTGGCTATAAAAATCTGTCTTCTTCTCAAGGCTGTGGAAAGCATTGTAAAGACATCATCTCAAATCATAAAACAAGCTGACATCTTTCTGTGTGGATGTTGCGCTCTCTGAAGCAGTGAAGCTTGCAGTTTTTATAGGACGTATTATTTCTGCGGATGCCAAAATATTCACTGAGATCTTAATCCTCCAATTTACTGGTTATTTCATGCATGAAGACCTGCTCTTTGGATGATTGTACCCTGAAATTAGGAAAGGAGCTCTGAGTTTTTAATAAGATCAAAGCATTCCTTTTTAATATCACCTTGTGTTATTATTATTATTATTATTAGTAGTAGTAGTAGTAGTAGTAGTAGTAGTAGTAGTATTCCTGTTACACTTTGCATTTTTATCTAATGTCTGTTTTCTATCATTTTAATGTATTGTTGACCTATTTTAAATCATATATGTACGGTATATCATGTTATGTCATGTCTTATATTTCAGTTTTATTTCCGTGAGATCATATTGTGATGATAATTAAATTATTAAACATGATACAAGCATCACAATCCTAGTATCTCATGCACTGGAAAAGAAGTTGCATTACAGTCCTGCCCAGAAAAACCAGAAAAATGCAGCCAGCGTTAGTGTTGTGTGATAAATTGAAAATATAGAAAAAATGTACCTTTTCTAAAATACACATTTCATTATTCTTTCACTCCAACAGCCAGTTTTTCTCATTTGGAAACGTGATAATTAATAGAGAAGATTCTCTTAGTGTCCAAATGCAGTTGATTAAGATTTTTTTCAGTAGAGCTGCAGGAAGGCCGTATGTCAGAGACACAAACACATTCCATTACTTTGCCTCTCTATCTATATTTACTCTTGTCTCCTATTTACATTTCAAAGGGAGAATTCTGCTACTGCAGATAAGACAGTGGTGCTCATTTCACATCTGTGTGCTGCTTTTCATTATTTGGTTGTTGCTTGACATTTTGTTCCACACCTGTGTTGCATTTCAGGTGATCGCTCAGGCGAGTGTTGGGGAGTTGCACCGCATCATCCACACAAAGTTCCAGAGAGTGGAAGACTTCTTTATCCCGCCCACAAATCTCATCATCACCCACGTTAGGTAGGAGACGCTCAGCCTGCCACAACATCTCTCCCAACCTATGCAATGCAATTTCTTAATAAACCTTGAAAAAGACTATTAACCTCCCTTTGACCTTTGTCGACTCAGGTTCGGCTTTGTCTCCTTGAAGGAGGAGCCGGCTGTGCATAAAATCGACCTGGAGACCTTCCGTCGGATCAAGACCATCAGTCTGAAGAATTACAGTTGCACGCCGGAGAGCATGGACTACACGCACCTGAGCGGCTTTTATTTCATCCAGTGCCAGGGAAAGGATCGCTCCGATGTCGGCAGTCAACTCCTCATGGACAGCGTCACTGACGCCGTCGTCGGGCTTAACCGTGGCATTGCCGGCCGCCCTTTTGTGTCCCCGAACGGCCGCTACGTTGTCTCGCTGGACAACGAGGCGGCCAAACTCCGAGTTCAGAGCATCTCCTTCCAGGGAGAGCTGCAACCAGCTTGCGAGTTGGACATCCCGAATCCCGTGTCGGATTTGGTTTTCCAGCCGTCCTTTGCCGAGTCCAACCAGTACGTGGCAGTTGCGTCCTCAGCTCGGCGTTCTGACCTGCTCTTCTTGAACCTGTCATCGGGGAGGAGCGAGGTGCTGAGGGGCCTCAAGGAGCCTCTCCCGGCTGGCCACTGGCCCTGGGGGGCAGCCAACAGGGTGGTGGTCTCCAGCGGCCTCTTCGGCCAGTACTTGGTGACGCCGTCGGCGGAGTCACTCTTCGTCCTGGACGGCAGACGGAGCAGCCTTCACTGTGAGGTTTCGGACATCAAGAGGGGCAACACGGTGGTGTGGGTGGGCGAGGTATGAGCGGCGGACCGCCGGCCGAGCGGCAGAAAGAGCCGTCAAGCCGAGTCGAGCCAAGGCAGCGGAAAAAACTGCCGCGAAACGGACACAAGTGGGACTCCACCCCGGAAACTGAGCGACAGGAGCACACGGGTTACTGTAATAAACGTACACACACACACAGATACGAACATACACACACACACACTCAAAATAGAGTACATGACGACTTCTAAGAAAACCCTGTTTGTTTAGAGGGATTGGGTGATGATGCCCTTCAGTGCAACAGTGATCTATGAGCACTCACCCTAAGAGATGTACATTTTTGCACTTCCTTGTAACACTGCAGATATAGTAAAGTTAAGCAACTGAAAAAACGATAGATGACGACCTTTTGAAAACGAACTATGCACAAAGCTAAGATTAATTTCTTTAGATTTCAGCTTTTAGTTTTTTGTTTTTTTTCCAGGATGTCTGTCCTTCACTGATGCTGCATATAGTCACTATAGAGAATATGTTCGTCAACAAAAAATGTGTCTTTTTGAAACTCTGTCTCTTGCTAGTGATCATGATAGTGTTTGTCTCGTCCCAAAGTTTCAAGCCTGGAGTAAGTCACCCCACCTTCCACCTTCCACCGATTTTTGTTAGCTAATTGTTCATTAAGTGTGTGACTTAAGCAAAAATGGTCATGGTCTAGTTCAACCGAAATTCTAAAAATTCTACTCTCCTATTTGACCTTTAACTTTTACAGTTTTGTTTTTCTAAAGATACAGCAATGATGTCATAAAGACCTGTTTTAAACAGCTGTTCTTTAAAACTGTTTTTGTTGGCCTTACCATTCTTTTGGCATCAGGAAAACCATAATCCCATCGTCTATTCCTATCACATCTTGGATAATGGGCAGGAAGGAAGCAGTTTTCTCTTCTTTCAGTTTTGACTAGAAGTTTAAGGAAGTGGTAACTTCAGCTATGAAATGAAAAGTGGCTTCGTTACTAGGGAGATCAGTGATGGCACAATTTGATAAGATATTAAAGAACAGATTCATTACGTTTCATTACATTTCCATTTGGTCAAATGTATGGATATGAACGTTATCAATTAGTAAGACTTGGACAGCAACAGTTAAACAGGTTTAAACCAGCAGAAATACAGTAAGAGTTCTTCTTCTTCTTCTTCTTCTTCTTTCGATCGCTTCCATTAGGTATTGCCACAGCAGATGAACCAAATTGTATTGATTGTGATACAGAAACTCAAACACTTTGGCTAAATAATAAGAAGACAGGACTATATTGAGAAGACAGGAGCAAAAAGAGAAGAGATTGACAGCATTGCCAAGGTAACGCATATAGCTTTGAAGGACCTTTGAATGACTGTTTCTGAATTAAAAATCCCACAAGATCAAGTCAGACTGGTCAAAATGAAAACACAGTAACTGCTTTTACTGGCATCCTTTGCGTATTCGAGAATATCTTTAAGCCTTTTTATGCCACATGTACAAAGCGATTATGAAAGAACCAGTGCCTAATTAAAATGAAATAACCCTGTGCATTTAGCTGCAAATTGATGATTTAGTCTCAGTCTATTGACATGCAAAAGAGTTTAGGACATTAAATCTTGAATGAAATGCCTGTATTTAATGGTGCAGAGGGATTTATATGTACAGAAAACATTAAGATGTCATAACAAATTGATTAAGCCCATTGCATAAGAGTTATTGACTGGAGCCCTAACTACTGATTCTGTAAAAGCTGTTCATAGAATGATCTTCCTCTGGCCTGTTTTTTTGTTAACTTCTTAACAGTAAGAATGACAAATACCCAATGATTAAATGGTGTAATGCCAGTTTGCCATTTGGGGGCAAAGTTTATACTCCCTTATAGCTTAATAATTAACAATTAGCTTATACAATTAGATACCGTAATGTTTCAGGTGCAGGTTATAGTTAGACCACTGTTGCACTGATATCAAAAATTTAAGACACGTTGTAGAAAACACTCCTAAATTCACCCAAACTTGTTCGCTAAACTGCATTTGAACCTAACTCATATGTACAAAAGCCAGATAGACTACCTGGAAGTTCACGACACATGCACATTTTATTTCAGGCCTTTTAAAGGGACATGAAACCCTCAGACATGGTTTTGCCTGAAATGGGAAACAATAATGGTATGTGTTTCGTTTTTTTTTTTTTAAATCAAGGTGCATTCGTAATTGTAGGTGTTTTTAAGTCGGTAATCATTTTTTGATGTGATGTAAACTGGCTCTATGGAAGACGTAACGCTTATGGTATGATGTACTGTATGTGGGCTCTGGAATATATATAACATACATTATAGCATTTTTCCAAATTGTCATAGGGTCGAAGATTTACTGAAACCGGGTTTCATGGTCCTTTAATTGTTAACACAATTTGGAAAATTGCAAGACTGAGCACTGAACTACCGTTCACCCAAGGGTGTTGGCTAACGGAAGGTTGGAATTGACCGTCTTTATATTCATCCCCTGCGTATGACTTTGAGTTTGCATCTTTTAAATGTAATATTCATGTGTCCCCCGTCCAAGAACACGGACCTGACATGAGACCTGACCGAAACCTAAACCATGTCAGTGTGGTAGACATTAGACTCACTGTTGTAATTCTATTGTTCTTGTTAGAACACTGAAGAAAAAATGTACAGATTTGAGTTTGTGTTCTGCTTTATGACAGAAATGGTTTGTAAAAAAAAAAAGACAAATAAAAAAGGGACAAAAAAATACAGTTGTGTCAAATAAATGATTTTCTACACAAACTGTATTTCGCCAAACCTCCATTAGAGCTACACTTAAAGGGTCGAGCCAAACCCAGCATCTGTAAGTAAACCCAGTAAGCTCATTAGCTGTTCACATTTTTAGGGCCATAATATAAGTGTGATGCATTGCAGAAAAAGATTTTCCCTCTGATCTACCTTGAATATATTTTCTGCTCACATGTATATTCTGTTTCAATGCCAGACTAGATTTCTTGTATCTATGTCACGTTTAACTTGTTGGTCTTCATTAATCTACACTTTCTGTTGCTCTAAAACTCAGGGCTTTGGCACATATGCTACTAATCTAAAAGATAGTGATGCTAAACTGACCTGAAAGTATACTAACATCTCACATAATGCACCTTAGACTTTGCTTTTTTCAAAAAGGAGTTTGAGTTTGAGTTCCTTCTCAATTCGTCGCTTTTTCAGTTCACACTTATTTCATAACATTTCCTGAAAATCGGTCATAAACGTGCCATACACTGTAAGAATGTGTTCATGTTAAAATGGGGCCCATTTTGATCCAGACTGTGAAATACTTGGCCTGAATAGCAGCCTAATAGAATTGAAATCTTAACAATACAGGCTCTGACGGGCTCTCAGCAAATCAAGGATAGTTAACAAATGACCTGTCATGAATTATGTGAGGACAGAGCATAAAAATCATAGATTTTGGACATGCTGTTGAACAATTCAGCGTTCTGTCTTTTTTTCATTTTTTCATGTATATATTTACCAGTGATGTCTGCACTGTCAAAAGCTAGAATGTTATCTCTACTCTCTCTCTCTCTTTTTCTCCAATCTTTCTGAAAACACCATCAGATATGCTAGTCAGTTCCATATCAGCTGATATGTCTTAGTTATAGTGATTAATAAAAGTGGGCATATTGCATTTTTTTTTACATTTTGTCAGCAATTAAACTGAAAAAAGAAATGTCTTTAAAATTCACTTTTTAAAAGTCCTTTCATGTCCCAGCTTACAACTCACAAACAAAAGCATCACTATTAACCAACATGACAATGGGTCAGCCCTATCTTGGTGATTACTAAAGTCATTCTTCCACCATTCCTCACCATTTCCTCTTCCTATTTCATCATTTTCACTGGAGAAAAACAATTACTGAATTTACCAGAATAGTACGGCTTTAAAAGCACACCAGTGAAGACCAGTCATCCCTGTTTATTTTTTAATAAATTCATTTCTTTTTGGCAGAAAACTCACCGAAATCAATGAGACATTCCATGAGGTATTCCGTTTAATCATGGCTTAGCGTCCCTGCCCTAAAGCTGCCCACAAACCAGGTTGACCCCCTTTGACAGGGGCTATCTGATCATCTCGACTGATGCTGGGATTGTGTACGAAGGTCAGCGCTTTGATAACCTCTTTAATGTTGGCTCGTGTACTCCTCCAGGTTACGTTCAGCGATAATGGCTAGCGGTGAGGGCAGCAGCCGACAGTCGTCAAGCAATCTGTATTGTTAAATGTCCTACACAGCCTCCAATCTGTGGGCTTCATTGAGAGCTTTTTGCAAGTAGAGAACGCTGTCGATATCCTCTCCATCACTGTCAAGACGCCACAAAAAAGGTAGGAGAGAGTCGGCCACAGTGTGAGGATCTGGCCACAGGGTTTAACTGCATGTGTATTTACATGACCTCTTTTTCAATGAGTAGCAAGCGTGTAATCAGTCACTGTAGTGCGTAGTGAGTGATTGCATACTAAGGAAAGTTGGATAACACTTATGGACAAACGCTTTAAATAACTGAACTGCTTTACTGTGAGGTTCAAAGGGGAACATTGTAATTTTTCCTGAAGAAGTACTTATATAGTACAAAGTCACACATTTCTCTATTATCTCATATTTAATATCCTGGAATTATTACCTATAACATCTGTATCTTTCAGAAAACTATTATATTCACCTCTTGTATCATTTCATTATTTCATTTACCTTAATTACCGACCCTATTGCTGACTGTGTACCAAAACAAAAAGTTGGTCTAAGTGATTTCTCTGTTCCATTTTTATCATATACAAATGAGACATCCGTAAAAATGCTTTCAGCTCTGCACTATTATTTTCAGTTTGGACAGGAGCCTCTGATAAACATTAGATTTATTATAGCAGCAGACAATTTGTCATCCCAGTAAGTAGGGTGCTAATTTTAGGACACATTTCTATTGCCTTTGTGAGCCATTATGCTCCTCGTCATCAGGAATAATTAGTTCTCGTTACTCTGTAATTCGTGGTTCTGATAAATGCCAACCATGACAGTAAACATCTGCCACCTTCTGTAGTTGGTGAACGCCTGGAGCAGATCTCTCCTCAATGTCTTCTGAGATCATTTATCAGCATATTCTGCAGTGTGATGTGCCATGGAAGACTTGGCAGCAAATGCAATGGTGACTTCAGCCCAAATGATCTGAAACTTGCAGGGTCCATCACGTGTGAGGACTCACTGAGTATCAGTAATTATTTTGAGAGGAAAAATTAACTTTGACATGCATCTTGGAGTAATCAGCACAGACGGACTCAAATCAAATTTTGCACAGAATATGAATTGTCTAGGTTTATATAATTTACCTTTTTATTACGTGCTATTATTCATTTATGTTACATACACACATACTCCTTTTAAGAATGGAAGATTATCAACCTGATAAACATTGAGTAAAGCTGTAGGCAAAAAAATGCATGTGGGCAGAGAAAATACCCCAGAAGTTTTATATTTTTTGAGGTTATGAACTGGGTGATTGAAATGGATGGCTGAATGGTGAGGGATCATGGCGAGATTTGCAGGAGCGGAGCTAGTGATGAAGAGGACATATAGAAGCTTACTGACCTTATAGGTGGTAATGTCAAAGGCCTTGAGATGATGGATGATAGCAGTCAAGGAAGTCTTGGTTTTAAGGGTGAAGTGTCAGAGAAAGATAAGAGCAATGCTATCTTAAGGCAGCACTTCTGATAGAGGGCCTCATTACAGTTTCCCAGCTAACTTCTGCCTCTGATTATCTGGTGATTTGTATGGCAATGAAACTCTACAACTGTCTATTATTATCCTGGCATCCATTGGTCTAGTTTTGAGTTTTATTCTATTGCTTGGATGTGAGGCTCCAACAGCATTTAATGTTTATATGAAAAAAATGTACTATAGATAGTGACTGAGATGCATTACTGATTAATTATATATTATATATTTATATTTGTATTTTAATATCACAGTAGATGAGTTCATTTTGAGCTTATTTTTGGAATGTTGATGTTTTGTGGAATAAAAGAGAACTAAGTTAATGCTTGCTAAGTGACTTCAACATTTCCTGTTAGAAAAAAAATTAAAGTTAGTGCACAGAGAAGAAACGTATATTTTAGTAGGTTTGTGTTTTACTATATACTGTTATATGAGTTATTAAATGAGTTTATGGTAATCTGTTTACAATTCAGTGTTGAGTATTTGAAACATAACACGCCAAAATCATCGCTACAGTCTGTAAGTTGTAACGTGTGTCTCTTTAAGAACTTGCTCATTAGCAGAGCTGTGATGAACTGATCCGTGTGTGCGAGTCACTTGAGTCAGTGTTGCCAAATCGCCAGCTGAATCGTTTGTTTTTCATAGAAGAAAGTATACGTGGCTTGTGATGAGTATAAATGTACTTACAAAATAAATGACAAAGTATCGAGACAAGGTTACCAGAGTGGCAAATATTTATTTATTTATTATTCATTTTAAGTGGCACTAGAAGAAGGTACCCGGCGGATTCATTCTGTATGTGGTTTGGGGAGCGCTTACCCGATTCGATTCAGGGGTGCATTTCCCAAAAGCGTAGTACGTTCACTCATGACAGTGACTAGCGGGAACCCGCGATTCAGATTCGGGTATATGTTTCTGTATAATAGGTTAACCGGAAGATTCACTCATGAATGTGTGTGCTTCGCGCCGCATAGCGATTCGACTGTTACGAGTCTCGTAGTCTACAAAGAGGATTCACCCTCGTTTGACTGTGGTGGTGCAAACAAACTGTAAGTTATGAAATGTGTAGCAGCTGTACTTGCTACTTTGGCTGTGTTGATCTTGTAATGAGTTTGAAATAATTATATGTATGTTTGTGACGGGGTTTATATTTTAGTCATGGTGTAGTTAGGACTCGGGTTAATGATTAACCCGGGTGAGTCATGAATCGCAGGGCTCTAATTCCAGTGCCACAGTTTTAGCTTTTCTTTACAGTTTGTCGATAGGTTTAGTAATACTTTTAAAGTATGTTTGTTCATGTGAAAGCTGGTTTGGCTTTGAGTGTTAGGGGTATGTTTTTAAACCTGTCGGGCACCAGTTTATCGCGTTTATACGGGGCGTTTAGATCCGCGTTGGCGACGCTGGTCGCCGCTTAGTTTAGCTATAATACTACAAGTTTATTCACTTTAAAATGTCTTCTCAATGGCAAAGTTTCTTCTGTTTTCAGACTGGCGTCTCACAGACATTGTCGTCGTCAGTGTGTCTCATTTATCTTAAGGAAAGTTGTTTCCGTGTAGAAATGAATATGCATAGAAACTGACATGGCAAACTGAATCTCTATAACAAAAGTCCGTTTTGAACCTAAATAGCCGACTCGCACTGAGTTACTAAATGCATGCATAATCTGGTGCATAAGCTGCTTTTTATGTGGTAACATTAGTATTTTGGAAGTATTTTTTGTTGTGGAGAACTAGTCTCTGCTTGAACAGTTTGGAATAATGTGTGTTAATCAGTTCAGGAGTGTGTCCCTCACAAAACCCAAATATGTATGTTAATATTTAATTGTACTCTCTTATAAGTGACTCAAGAGCAACAAAGACTTGCAGAGGATATTTTCAAAATCTGTCGTGTTTTGTGCATTATATTTATCATCTTCCAGTAGTTAGAGGGATGGGCTTAGAAGAAGTACGCTGATCTGACTGTGTTTTAAGTTTTGTCTGAAGCAGTTGTGATTTTTGGAACTTTTCATACTGCGTTGTCATACTCCAAAATGTATTTTTGCAGTACAGCTCGTGATGAAATGTGGCACAATACTTTTTTGGTGGATAACAGAAAATGTTCGCCCGCTCCTACGAAAGATTACAATAATGCTGGTGTCCAACAGCCTGAACGGTTTTCCAAATGGCTCCCAGCAGTCTGACAGAGCAACATGCTGAGATATGGCTACAAGCTAAAATCCCACAGAGCTGCACGGAGCTTTGGGGTTTTCTCTCTTGAAAGAGCAGTCATCCAAAGGAAATAAAAACCTGTTTGCACAACAGGGCCTGAAACAGCAGAAATGCACTTAGCAAGGGATTCAAGAGGAAAACTGTTCCTTGTAGTGTCAAGTTCATATTTAGGACACAGATGAAAAATCTTCAAACAGACTTTATTATGGTGCGTCCACATTCAGGTCAAGTTATCAATCATCCAATATGCATTTAACAATATAGCATGTAGCATTCTGTGTGTATTTATTATGGTTTATTTGGAACTGATTGTAATAATTCTGCCATGAGACTAGAACCCGGCTGAAAAATAAAAATGTCATTCAACCATGTTAAGTGTGTTATCATTGCAACGTTTATCCACAAGAGGCCAGCAATGCATGTCCAAAGCATGTTTATTTATTTTAATATGATTCATCAAATCTACGCATAAACAAAAAAGATCAGAGCTTGTATGTAGTGTATGTGTTATCTAGGGTCCTTTCTCGGCTAAAATGATAATTGATTTTAGAAATAAACTTATTTTATTGTCACAAATAGTCCTCCGGATAGGTGTGGAGTTCCAGTGTTGCCCTCTTGTGGTCAAACTGCACAGTAACAACACACATTACAGGGTGAAGGTGTCCAACATCCGTCTTTTCATTTCTTTTTAAACTGTAATTCATATGTATTTATCAGCAGTGAGCTTATATTATGTAATAATGGGCTCTACAAATAACCGTCAGGTGCATAACTAAACGTGTGTGAGGTTGGGGGTGTACGCAGACTGGTTGTTCTTTCCACATGAACCAGAAACTAGTTTAATTATAAACCTCATCAATAAAACATGACATAATGCAGTTCAAATGAACTTGTTATTTGTCATAAATCCTTCAACCATGTTATGAATGCTGTTATTGCATAGTTTTTGCACAAGAGGGCAGCACTACGCACCACTGCATTTATCTTTATTCATGTGACTCTAATTTATCTCATTGTTATATACTAACAAGTAGTACTTCAATACGATTTGCAATGAATGTTGTAGTGTTGCCAATTTAATTAACAAAATGACAACCCACATGTTAAATTTTTTAAAACTCAGAGGCAGAAGATGGAGGCATGTTATAACTCTTATCATTGTGTAATTTATCCACAAGAGAGCAGCACTGCAACTTCACTACATTTTTATTCCTTTTTCTCTTATCAAAACTTTCATATATTCTGATACTTTAATTCAAAGTATTATTTATGAAAACATTGTATTTACTTCTTTATGGGAAGTTTTTGAGGTAAGATATAAAGACAGGAAAACAAGACATGACAAGGAATTTCTTTTCATGAAAGGTTCTTTACAGTGACATTAACACAAGATTTTAAAATAAGAAACCAAAATTGAAAAAAGACAAGAGGAGTTGCTGTGCTGCCTTCTTGTGGACAAACTGTAATGACAGCACTCATTAAATTGTTCAAATATCTTTTTTTCTATTTCATATCTAAATGAATTTATTGTTTTAAGTGCTGACCCCTGCTTATTAGTGAAATTAATATTTATTAATTCGTTTATTTCAGTGATAATAACAACAATGTCATTCAGGCTATACTAATTACAGTCAAGCAGTTCTCTGCTGGGTTGGTCCAAAAAATACAGACATTGTGTCCTCATATTTTCAAAAAGGATTTAGACTGAACTGGGGACACATTCCTGATCATAATGACATCTTGGTTATTTCACAGCATGCAAGAAGGTGAAATTTAATTGGACTGACATTATTTCTGCCATGCTGTATATAATTACAAGTGGCAGAAGCTCCTTCTTTGCAGTGAATGTTAATGCTGGTGTAAACAAGTTTGTCACATCTCTAAATGTGTGAAATGTGTGTCCTTGTACAATGCTTTCTTAAATATCGTTGGCTTCTTCAGAGACTCTAGATGTGAGAACCTGGTGTGGTGCTTTTCCATTGAGTGCCAAAATGTCCTGTCTTTTGAGGGAGTTTTCAACAGCATGAGGGTTCCTAAAATTATTTTTAGTGTGCCTGAAGTAAAAGCCACTGCTTCTCAGACTCTCGTTTGAGCTCTGTTGCTAAAACGAAAGATTGCCAGCAATCATGAAGCCGTGTTTACACCACTGTAATAACAGTAACTATCAGTGGCAGTCTGTGTCCCAGCTCAAACGCTTTTCATCTGCATGAGAGTGGTGCTGAATAAGAGGAATTAGCAAATCGTATGTTAACAAGACCAGCTGCGGTGGTCTAATGAGCCATAATGAGAATGGTGTTTATGCGCCTGGGTTGGCTTGACAGCTTGGCATTTACCCACATCTCCCAGACCTTCCAAGCACAGAGGGATGACGGGAAGGTGTGCAGGAAGGATGGACTGATTAAAAAAATAAAAACCTATTCTGCACCCGGGTAAGGTAAGGATGGCATCCATCGCAAACAGCAGATGACCTTTTTATCCACTTTGGCAGCACCAAGAAACAAGGGCACGATCTGGTGTGTGATTAACACCCCAGAAAAAAAGGAAAAATGAATTGAACGAGGAGAGCATATAGGACAGGACCTGTCAGCGTATTACAGCACATTGTCAGATTCAATTAATTAGCGTGGGAAAACTATGAGGGCGTGAGAACGTGATGAAATGGAGGATAGAGGCATCACAGAACATCTGCGGTGGTGAACGAGTACGCTGGGGAGAACGAGAGCAAGAGACTGATCATTATAGATTGTGATTTTTATTCAGGAGCACAGGACTTCCAGAAGATGTCAGAAATAGATTATTTCCCACTCTATCATTATGTTTAAATGTAACAAAGAGAGTTGTGTGTGAGTTTGATTCAGGATTTGCTTTCTGATGAAACAAAATTGAGATGGAAAATTGAGCACAAAAAGCAAGTAAATACAGCAATTCATGTGTTTCACGTCAAACATAAAAGCTATACAAATACACTGCAAATGTGAACTAGACGATTTCAGTTCTTTTATAAAACAGACACCTAGTTGTTTAACACGGTCACAGATCTGCAGCAAGAATGTATCTATCCAGAATGTAAATACTGGTCCAAGATCAGTATTTGCATTTTGGATAATGATTAATACTGTCTAATTAGTGGCTATATTTGGGATATATTAGAGCTGCACAATATTCTGAAATTCAAAATCTTGGATTAGAATTTTTACTGTGAAAATCTACAGAATGCAATTTATGATTTGATCATTTAGTCTCCATTCAAACCCAAAACCAATCCCAGTTTAGGTTCATAATGTTAGTGTCACTTTTTGAACTCGGTTCAAAAAACAAATTCTGTATTTGGTGAGGGATTTAAAACTTGCTATATTGTAGGGACACACAAGGACGTCTTTAGAAATGATCAAAAAGGCACATATCCCATGTTGTCTTTATAGTGAGAAATTGATTTGGCTACCTGTAGCAGGTTGGTCCACACCATACAGATGTAATCATCAAAGGTGCTGTCTTTTTCCCGTCCGCCGCTCAGCCACGGGCCTTGCTGCTGCAGAATGATAAGTGTTTGTAACTACCGCAGCATTTCTGTCCTGATTTGCTGCATTTTGTTGAGATCTCATCATTCAGACTCGCATAGCACTCCCATGAATGTTTGCAAAGTCCAAAATACTGGACATGCACTTACAAAATTTGCCATAATTAAATAAAAACTGTGTAACTACAATAACAGTAATGCCTGAATGCAAAGCTGTACATTTCTACGGTTCGTCTTACATTGTAAGGCATGAATTTTTTAACATGCATTAATCTGACCCTGTTTATTTCTGAATGCTAACAGGTTAGTTGTTTTTTTAATTCCACATTGACCTCCATCCACCTTTTCACAGATCCTACATAGCGTAGCAGAACAGGTTTGTTACAAACGCCAGATTTCACAACACCCTGCCTTGTTGTACAAAAAGAGATATTACTTGCAAGAAAAGAGTTGCCAAGTTTTTTTTTTGACATTTCACAGTTCTTATTTGATTTCAAAACGGAAGACAGATGGATTGCAAGAAAACTGTTAACAGCTTTGTGTAGATAATTCTGACTTATCCTCCGGCAGTACTCTGACAGACTATTGTTGGACCATTATTCTAGATGAACTCACACATGAGGCCAAAGATGATTCTCAGATTTGATATAAATGTTATATACTTTTTGAACACTTGCACTGGCATCATTCCTGAATTTTGTCTCTTTCAGATTTTATGAGGGAACCCTCCTCAGAATACCAAGCACCTCCGGGCACCACAACTATTTCAAGGGCAGGAAGTGATAAAGGTTTATTTATTATGTGTGAAAAAGACTAGGGATTTATAATAACAACAGTAATAACATTTTTTGAGTTGAGATGAAACCTGTAGGGTGTGGCTGCAAGTGATACTTCTCCATTTTTACACTTTTTCAGTATATTCAATTGCAACACCTACATTATCAGTCTCTATTTCTGTCCATTTTGCCTTCCTCTGCCATGTCTGTTTTCTAGGAAAATAAAACCCTTCGGTTGTTTTGTGAGCAGGTGTAAAACAAAGCTCCATTGTGCCCAATACTGAGCGCATAAAGAGCCTACTGCATCGAATTCATTTTACTGTGCTGTGCTTCATGAATGTCTAAAACAAATGGATATTTGAAATAATGGCAAAAAGCTGGACCTGAATTTAGTTTAAATAAAATTTCATAGTGCAGTAGTATTGCATTGCAGCATAAATTGTATGGTTAACTGTGCTGTCTTGTGAAACAGAAGATATTAGGCCCATAGCAAAAACTCAAATCATCTTATACCTTCTAATAATTAAACATAGAGTGCTGGTTTCTTACTCATGGATTAAGCCTAGTCTTAGACTAAGTTGTAGTACCAATGGAGATTTACCATTCAAACTCAAAGCTAGTCTAGGACTAGGCTTAATCTTGGACTGGGAAACTGGCCCAGAGTCAATACAATAATGATGCCGTATGTGAAGTTCTTACAGGTGAGAAACACAGAGAGATTAATTCTTAATAAATAAACACAAAGCAAATCAATGTTCATACTTGTCCTGTGGACGTGGGTAATATGACTGGGTGAGGGAATAATAAAGTAATAATATCTAAATGATAGAGAATGGAGACTTAGACCTAATGGGCCAATTTCCCAGTCTAAGATTAAGCCTGGTCCTAGACTAATTTTGAGTTTGAGTGGTAAATCTCCATTTAGTCCAATACTAGGCTTAATCCATGTTCAAGAAACCAGGCCAGTGAGTTGAATGGTAACAGACTAAATGTTGGTAAAAATACAAAGTGTAGCTTTCACGCGTGTTGTTAATCTGATATGAATCTGACAGTATTTAAATCTTTATCTTAATGACAGAGCACTTGTAATTTCCTGTGGCAGAGCTGCTTATTCATGTTGTTTCAGTCACAAACCGAAGGTCATTTATAGGAAATGTCATTAGCAGGGATTTGGAAGTTTTTGCAAGTGTATTGATCTAGTGACCACACAGTGACCTTTGTGTTTTAGGAAAGGATAAACATATTAATAATATTAAGGAAAATGGTGTCTGATATGTAAAATATTGTTAATTTATTTGAAGCTGTAAAGTACTGTTTAATAATATAACAATTTGGCTTAAACCTTACATTTCTAATATGAAATTCTTCAGCTCTGAAATGTTTATGCAAGAGTTGTTCAGAATTCTCTGTGCACACACCATCACCGAATCAGTAGCTCAACCTCTTTGTGGGCCATTGAAAAACAGAACTGTGCCGGGAACCTTGAATTTAAAAAACTCCTGTGTAGAGACTCTCATTGGTTTCAAAGACCCCTGACGAAACACAGGGGGTAACAACGTGTTGTGCGGCAAGCTAATTACAAAGCGGGTCGGATGAATTACAGCGGCTAGAAAAAGTTTCCCATGTGCTGATGCCAAAGCAACTTTCGGGACTCTGTAAATTAGTGGAAAAAAGACGAGTGGGGCAAACGGGAGGGGACTTGTAGGTCCGAGCGCCGCAAGTAGTAGTGCTCTCTACTGAATTATGCCATTTGTTTTCCAATTCTAATGGCCTTGGAGGTCTGCTTTCAACATATTTCACAAGGTCCCCAGAGAGCGAGGGAAGAAAGAGAGGGCGAGCAAGCAGGAGGGAGTGTGAGAGGCCGTGAGTTGAAAAAGTGCTTTGGGGGGTGTCATGTATTCCTAATGGAGTTGGGCTTCATAGGGCCGGTCAGCCCCTCTCCTGTGGAGATATCAGAAAAGGGGACACTGTGAAGAAGCTCTCTTTCTCTCACTCTCTCTCCTCCCTCACTCAGGCTTTTTCTACCTTTCTCTCTGCCTCACTGTCCTTTTTTTCTGTTTCTTTCCTGTGTGTAATCAGC
This sequence comes from Distichodus sexfasciatus, assembly GCA_032718565.1. Lineage (NCBI taxonomy): Eukaryota > Metazoa > Chordata > Actinopteri > Characiformes > Distichodontidae > Distichodus > Distichodus sexfasciatus. The sequence continues at coordinate 647,627 of JAVGVS010000026.1, read as the reverse complement.
ACCAGAGAGGGTATGTGGTGATGTTCTGTTATATCAGCTATACTCTCATCTCATTTTAGGTGATGTTCCTCATTTTAATTGAGCGCTACCGTGCAATGCAGCATCACAAACCAGATCAGTTCAATATCACTGTTTGTTTAGGTATTTGCCTGAATTTGGTATATCTCTGCCTTTGGGACGTCTTGTTTGCACTGGAAGATCACAGATGTTATGCAAACTGTCATTTTATAGGTTTGGGTTGCACGGTGTTAAAACAGCATGAGGCATGACAAAAGCCCTGTTTGCACATATGCAGATATTTCTATAAACCCATTTTTTATACGTTTGGGCCTTTCGTGTACACGTATCCACAGAATCCCGCATTTTGTAAAATCTTTACTTTGGCGGGCATTTAAAATATGCATTTAAAGTGGCTAAAACGTATAAAAAGGCCCAAACGTATTTAAAAAATGAATTCATAAAAATACCCGCATACGTGTAAACAGGTCCTAAGACAGCCAACTGTGAGGCATAACACACAGATATTTGGTGTGTTATGCCTCACAGCTTTGGCATGAGAGTAATAGAAATCAAAGAGAGAGAAAATATTATTTTGAAATATTGATTTCAATTATTTGAGTATCTCAATATCTATTAATCCTATATTAGCCAATATTCTTGCTCCCACCTGCAGAAGTACAAACCAAAAACAGTTTTGTGTAGTTACTGAAGTGGTGGTGGTGTTTCCCTCTTGTGGACAAACTTAATCATAGTTGCAATGTTGTAATTTTCTAGTTTTTCCTCAAGTGGGCAACACTGCAAATTCACTGTTGGCTTTTTGTGTTTTTATTCATCATGTTGCCCTCTTTTGGACATATTATTAAATGACAGCACTTTGCTGAAGGACCCATCTTTCATCTCCTTGATTCTTTTTTTATCAAACGAGTGCAAATATCTATTTATTTGCAACTAGCTCACATCAGACAATACGTATTTAATCTCTATACATTTCTTTTATCATTAAATGGTCCAGAATCAACATTTTCCAAGTAATAGGACATAATCTCAAGCTTCAGTTATACATTTTAAACTTTTAACGCATTTAAAAGTCAAATGTTTTACTGATAGGACTTGTAATATCATTTTTACGTTATAAACGTTTGTGTTTTTTTTTTCTTCTTCAAAGAATGCATTTAAAGCTGCCATAATGTCAGGCTGCATAGAATCACCCCACACACAGGGCTCACACTCGGGCTGGGGCACACAGATTTCATGGCTGGATGGCTTCTCTGTGTGATACTGTCCTCTCGATAGCTTATCTGTGCGATGCTCCTCTGCTCTGAGTAAAGGCCAGTAATCAGGATGGAAAGCGGCTGATGACAGGCGCCAGGACCCGAGCGGCCAGATCCCGGAGAGCGATACGCTGCCCGGACGTCAAGACGGAGCGACAGTGGGGCGGGGCATCACTCCTAGAGCTTTGAACAGGGACCTGGTCACACCTTAACACACACACACTCTTCATGACGACTCATAATGGAGTACTGACCGTCCCAGTAGGCTGTTAGATGGATTGCGCTGGCCTTCTTATCTCACCCGACAGGCGGCCAGGTCTCCAGAATCAATTCCACCATCCGATCAGCAACGAAGCCGCTGCTGTCCCTGTAACACCACTTCCACACCACCCATCCGCACACACACACACACATACACACCAGTGACCTGACTTTCTGAGCGGAAGAAACCAGCTGCTGAGGCCGTGATTAAGACGTTACAGGAGAAGGGAGGAGATGGAGATGAATGAGGCCGGGGAACACACTGCTCCCTAGTGGTCACAGGCCTTACCGGCCGCATGCATCTCTGCACAAGCTCCCAGCCTCCGCCTGCTATAGAGCACCGGAACGCCTGAAAACGTCAGGTCAACCTGTGATTTCTTATTCTTGTTCATCTGATTCCTAATTGTAAAAACCGATCTGCATTTCATTTAGACAAGTAGTTAGACAATGTGAGAAAAAAGACTTAAAAATGGTGTGTGAGAATGTGAGAAAGGGAACATGGGGACTTTACTGCATAGATGTCAAACGTTAGTGAAAGACTTTCACTTCTTCATGTGAAGGAGTTAACTGCAAGTTAAGTTAGCATGGGCCGCTTAGCATCATGATCATGCTTCAGTGTAGCATCTACTCATTTTCTTAGACTAGAAGTGACCATTTCAGTTGTGGTTGTGTTTTTGAACAGTTTTAACTGGTTTTGGGATGAAACCTGTCATTGTGTTTTTTATTGTGCTGTTATTAAAATCCCAGTGAATATATTGCTCTTATATTAACAGTTTTGTCTAGCCTTTGCTTGATCTTTTATGGATTTATGAAAAATGCTGCTTAGCCAGTCCTTTATCCAACTGTTTTGAGGATTCCCGACAAAACCTCCTCATATTCAGCAGCTTCTCGCGTGTTTAAATGCAAGAACATATTCAGCAAGAATCTAAAGCGTTTTGTGAGTGCGCTGTGAGCCTCCGTTTTGTCTCGTCACGGCCTGTTGCTGTTGCTGCTGGAGAGAGAGCGCTGGAGAGTGAAATTATGAAATATTGATTTGTGGCCTTTATATTCCTGATGTACATTTTCTCAAGGTGACGGAGATTACGACGTGATGGACGCCCGCCGCAAATGAACACATTTCCAAATCAATGAACTCACGGACAGGAGAGGTAAACAAAATCAGCTATATGAAGGTCAGAACTTAAGGCCGAACAGGAAACATGTGTCTGATTATCGACTGCAGCAACACAATGTGTTCTCAGTTTTAACCTTTGATTTTTAAAACTTCTGTATTTCATAAAGTATGTATATCTTACATAAGTGCACAGCTCACCAGTCTTCTGATACAATCTGGGATGTTGAAACCTGGCCTTTTCGGGCTACAAGACCAGGTCAAACGAAATGCCTCACTTGGGAACATATTTGCTGTCCAAAGATCAATTGTGGAATGCTCTGTTTTCTGAAACTGCATTGTCCTGTTTATTTTGGTCCCTTCTGAAATGACTATGTGTATTTAAAAATGACCAGATGCTTCATGCCAGCAGAGAATGGATTCGGTGCTATCTGCTGGATATCCGTTGAGGTTGTTTTGTAGGCAGGCCGCACGGTCCAGTCGTTACTTGGCAAAACCAACATGAGCGCTACAGGAATAAGACTGTTAAAGTGATGGAGACCCTGTAGGCTGTGATATATAGTAGCAATCTAATCATAGCTTTTCACCCACCACCTCCGACATTCATAACCATCGATTCTCCCCCTTTATGGCATTTTGCCCCAGTGTCATACATCTTCTGCACCTTCTAACACAGTTGCAGATGCCACACTAATATATCGGCTCTTTTCTAAAGGAGGATGTTTCCTTTGGTGTGTGCCTTCCTCCAGAAGCGCTTCAGAACTCTTCTTTGCAGTGTTGCTGTCGTGCATGTTGTGCCCAGTTTTGGAGATCTTTGTGATCTGATTTGGATTTTAATTCAAAATAGACAAGATATTGATAATTTTCTTTTACATTAACATTCATTTGGTTAAATTCAGTATCTTTTGTAGAGCCCTAAGCTGATTAACGGCTGTTTAAAAAGAAAGAGTACGACAGAAGATGGATCTCTCAACCATGTCATTAGTATGTGACCACTGGGGGTGTAACGCTGCAAAGAATAATTTTTGATAATACGAGTATACTTGTTAAAGAGCATTACCTCAAGTTATCTTGCTGAAGACTCCAAACAAATGTTTACGACAATATGTAATATGTGATTCTACATTTCACACTGACGTAGATATGTCTAAAATCCCAGATGTCTGTGGGAAAATCTCATATTAGTCCAGCTCTAATCTTCTGATTGGAACAGATCAAAAGCCAAGCCATGTTTTTGAACTTGTCAACTGAAATTCATGCGTGAAACCATTAAATGTTTAAAATGTATATTTTTGTAATTTTTATTAATTACTGACCACTGTGCTATTTGAGCAGCTCATCATCCAGCACAATGGCTTTAACAGTGCAGAAAGAAATGCAATGCTGAGCTGTCTGCAATGTGTTGTGCATTCTCAGGTTGTGCCCAGCGGATTTGGCTTATTTTCGTGGCCAGATGCAGGCCCCGCTGTGCAGTCGCACCACCTGCCATATAGTAAATCAGGGCGATAGCGGCTCACCCACCAGCCGGCGTCAACAAAACCACATCTCAGGCCGCACGCATGCAAGGTCAGCAAAACGCATTAGCACCTCGACAGATAATGACGACTTCTTCCTCTGCTGTAAACACTGCATTAGGGATAAAGATGGATTAACCAGCAAGCATTGCAGATGCCATCTTTTCTTTTTTTTATTGTCTTTTCACTATAATCATTTGCAGCTTGGCTTTTACAAGGCTTGGGAACATCCAGTAAAACTGTGGTATTTGATTTAGCACCAACCACTGGCAAAGATTAACAACAGCTTTTTATGCTTGGAACATGTTTTAAAAAAAAACATAAACATGAGTCATCGCCCAACTGTGAAAAAATAATGATAAAAACCAATACATAGCAAAACAGGCTCAGAAGAACACAAACACTAATATCTGACTGGAATCAGAGACGCAGACGTTGTGCTGTGAGTAATGCTAATAACAGTGGTTTCAGGAGCCTCAGTGGGACTCCAATAAGAATGTTTATCTTAAAGCCATTCATGAATGTATTGCCAGTGTATTCCGTCTTTTATAAAACAACCGCCTTGTTTGAAACGTATAAACTGATTTGAGCTGTTTGATGAAAAAATTATTTATAACCTCTTATAAATGGCAAGTAAAAACGAAAAAAACTCTGGAATATGGATCACTCAGTTGTTATGAGTGCTGTTATTGTGTAGTTTGTCCACCAGAGGTCCACACTGCAACTCCACTGTTTTATTTATTTGAATAATAATGTACTATTCTATGATTTTAAAAAACTGTAATTCAAAGTACAGTTTTCAAGTTTATTTTTAAACATCCTTATTAGATGTTAAACTCAATCTTGACACACTATACATAACACAAATGGTAGACAGACTATTTATTTATTTATTTATTTATTTATTTATTTATGAGACTGTTAAATGGTAACACTCGGTTGCTCTAGTAGATATACTGTATGTGTAAAACCCACCTCCACCTGTTGATTTATTTCAGTCATTTTGGCTCCTCACCACTGGTCAGTTTCTGAGAAAAGATTTATTTACCAGTGACAGAACCATCTATAAAAGCCCTGTGATTTATACAGCTCACATTCACAACACACAACACAGTGTCATGTCAGTGTCACTGCAGAATGAATCACCTCCTAAATAAGGCCAGTTCAGCTGGGCTCCTGTGGTCATAATCTTACCACTGGCGCACATGGTAGACAGAGACTGACATGTAGTACATTATGATGTTATGATACATAAGCCAGTAGTTTTTTGGAAACATTAAGATCTGTCACCTAACGTTTGTTATTCTCATCAAAATTACGTCATGCACTGTCAAAATAAACTTGTTCTCACTCCCATTAATAGCAGGACACTGAAGAAGCTGCGGTGTTGCCCTCTGGTGGACAAACTACACAATGGCAACACACGTAACATGATTTAAAAATCCAGCTTCAATCTCATGGTTTATTTTTTCATTGTCATTTATCAGTCATTATACAACAGTACAGCTTTGTTTGCAGTTGGCTCATGTGAGCGGATTCATCATTCAGTCTGTAATTTGAATAAAGTATGTGACGAGTCTAAAAATATGGGTAAAATAATATACTGGGTTGCACAGCTTATAGAACATATTTGTTTTTTGCCAGGCTGTAAAGTGACTCTGAATGTGTTTCACCTTGCCACCCACCGAGCAGCTCTCTATATGCAAAGACTGATATCTGTGTCTTGTCCTGTTTCATGCATCTCTTTTGCATTCATGCCTTTAGGGCCTCTCAGATTGACCACTCACTGACTGCAGATAGCTCATAATTGTTGTTTTGAGAACTTACTGCATTTTTATATCCCTGGCGTACATTGCATGGTTTCGTGGCAAGGTGTATTTTCAGATCTCTAACCAGAAGGTCAGTCAACCCATTTCAAAGTGTGTTTGCTATCTGGCCGTGACGCAGCTGTGAAATCTGGCGGAGGACGGTTTTGCAGTCTATACTCTTGTGCATTTGCTGTTTATATCTTTGTATAGGGTGACTACATGCTAACATGGCACCTCGCTGAAAAGTACCATACAAGCTGGATGTATAGCAAAACCTGTCACAGCCGTGCTTCTTACTACTACAAAGTAGGGATTAGCATCCACGTATAGTTTCCACATCTTTTAACTTTTTAATTAGCTTTCTGCTTAGCTCTACTTGTGTTTCTGTGAAGTCATCATCCTTTTCACTTTAACAGACCTCTTTATTTTAAATGAGCTTTTAAGACATCAGATAATGGTTTTGTGCTATTCAATAACATTGTGAACTGAAATATGCTAGAATATTTGTGTTACTACGATTTATTTTGATCATCATGGACATATTTAGAATCCGCAGATTTTTATCATGTTCTTCATATGTAAAGAAAGAAATAGTAGGCAGGGAGATGCATCTCATGGTGTAATATTTTTGTTCCACATTCTAGCACGCGTAGAGATTTTATAGTTTAGAGCAACATAAAAAAAGGAACGTATTCGCTCAGATCTTGATCAACTCTGTTTCTGCATCATGTCATAGACGTTAAAGAATTTAGCCATTGATCTGTAGACTTGAGTTACTGATTTAAAAAAAAACAGTTTAAGATGAACCACGATGCCGGTTTGGGGAGGGACGTTCTCAAATTTAGGCCAAGATTTTTGCCCAGGAGTCCAGGTCTTAAGCATACATTACTTTAAAGAAAAAACAAGGCTGGAATGAGTATAAAATTCTTAATTCTCTGTACACATACAAAGACCCAAGAAATGCAGCCGTTTTATAAACGTGTGCAGCCTGACTGAGTACAGAGTAAAAACAACAGAAATGGTGTCATTGTGCACATCCTTGTGGACAGTGCTGAATGTGCTCTCCAGGTCGACTGCAGAGACGACTTGCCAAGTGTACTGTGAAGAACAGCATGTTTCTAGCAGCCTGAGGGTGGTTTCTTTCGGTCCCACCAGTTCATGCATGATGGCATGAATATTCATTTTGCTGTCAAATCTTCCAGCCTAATATGCGGTCTCGAAGGAAGCGTAGTCCAATAGTATACTTTTGCTGTCAAATTTCCCAGTCTAATATGTGGTCTCGTAGGAGTTGTTGTCTAATAGCACACTCGTAAATATTCTCTGTTCTCCAACAGGTTGAGAAACGCCACCGTCGCTGCTCTGGAGATGCTACCATATGGTTAGTACCTAATTAAATTAGGATCATATACCTTGGGTTTTCTTAACCTGCGACCTATGTGGTGTCGCCATAATCACAAATATGGACGTGCAGCTGGGCGCTTTCTCCTGAACACTTCTCCAAGTCAGATTAGTGAGCAGGAGAGTCAGGGATAATTTGTGCGTCCGCATGGTGATGGATCAAGACTGGCTCCCTTCTCCTCGTATTAGCATGGAGCTCAAATTCATGTCATTTCGTATTCTTCATGCTTCAGCAGAATGGCGTGTGCAGAACAGCGTTGGCGTAGAAATGTGCAGAGCTAAAAAACCAACGGCACAAGTGGCATAATCATCTTTCGTAAAGAAAACACCATTCTGGAGTGATTTTACAGACTTCAAAGCAAACACACGCAAAATTAAGACTTGGCATGTGGGGAATAGGAGGATGTGAAGACAACACAAAGCTCTGGAAGGAACTGAGCAAACAGGGAAAACACGTATAAATATAGGCTGGGGATTAGTGCATTTATCACACATGGGTGATTTTAAAAAATGCTTGATTACCAATATTTCTGCATAAACAAATGAGATGAACCCTTAATTATTTAAGTTACAAAGACCTATCAGTATTTAGTGTCAAAAGAACAAGAAGAAGAAGATTAACCGGTGATGGTGGTCTAGTGGTTAATGGTGGTCCACTCGCCTCTGGACCAAGGGGCTGTAGTTTCAAATCTTACTTCCATCTCCACTATCAGTGGGTCCCTGAGCAAGACCTTTAAAAGCGAGTTGGACTCAGAGAGACTGTCCCTGAAAATCAGGAGATGGAAGTCGCTCTGAATAAGAGCGTCTGCTAAATGCCATAAAGGAAAAGATGGAAGCAGCACTAGGTGGAACTATGCAAGGCCTACAGGCTTTCTATCTATAAGAAGTCCTTAATCCAAGTTGTTTCCTGAAACAGAGATACATTAGTGAAAGGCAGTAAGGTAGAACTGTGCTCTGAGGTGATCAATCTGTTGCAAAGCTGAACAAGTGTATAATCCCAACTTGCACCAACCTTCATTTACGGCTGCTACTTTGTTAACGCTTGCCTCACCAGAGACTAAAATACTCAGAAATGACTGGCTGACTTCATAATCAGTCAGACTTGCATGATTTTGTATTAATGGTGTTTCAAGAGGGTTACTGGTCATGGTACTGGAGAGGGCTAATTTCTCAGTGCTAATCAAACATTCCTGCTGGCTTCCGGAATGAGTGCTTCCCTTAAAAGATTCACGCATCAATTTGGACTTGGTGGGACTGACGCACGTAGGCATTAATCTCACGGCTTGGTGTGGGGGTGAAGTATGAAATCGTACCCGCGCTTGATCCCAGCAAATGGCTAGTATCTTAGCGCTGCTTGTGTAGGGGAGACGACAAGAAAAGAGAAGGGATGCCATAAGAGCAGGAGAGTTAACAGAGTCATTACACAGAGAATCATCAGCAGCATGATCTCAAATCATTATCATGAACATTTACCTCGATTACTATTAATGAATGTTTTATTTTTGTGGTATTTTTTAGTTGTTTTGCCTTTATAGTTCACTGACGAGGTTTGCACTGCAGATATGCTCAACTATTTGTGAAAACACCCACACAGGGCAGGTGTATATTTTAAGGTGGAAGTGCATGAACACACACTGGGGAGAGGATTAACGGAATGTTACTTTTCATTGCTAAAATAAGTTTGAAAATAATCAGAATAATTGTCATGAGCGTGATTTTTTGTGGTGAGAGGTCGTGACTGTTTCGATTAATTTCCCAGTCTTAATCAGCAGTGTGTGGATTCTCACATTTCAAATTGTGAGGTCTGTCTTGTGCAATGTCAGTGTTTCTGTCACTGCATCTCTCCCCCTCTCTGTCTAACTTCAACATTAAAACAAATGCTCCATGCCAGCTGTAGGTGCCGTCATCACTTCGGTAGCAAAGTTGCCAGCCAGTCCTAGTCTGTGTAGTATCCTGGCAGTAATTAAAGTGCTCCCAAAGCATGTTCACTAGCAGACATCAATCGTCCTTTCTTCTCTTCTGCCCATCACTTTATCACCAACTCTGCCACTTAGAAACATTACTCTCAATCGTTGCAGCATTTCCCCTTCTGCACTATGGATTTTCTTCCGGGACTCCCCTATTCCACTTTACCCTGCGGGCTTAAGAACAATAAGAGCCAGGCTTCATGAAGCCCTCTAACGATTTCAGCAACTTTAAGAAAAATCCTGGCCCGGCGACTCGGTCACGTCCGCAGGCATGAATGTGAGAGAGCCAGAACAAATGGTGCCACCTTCCTCCGTCCTCAGGGCTGTATATCTGTCTCAAGGAGGATTTAAACTGATCAGATGTGGGCTTTTCAGCAATGCATGCTCACTCGCCACAGGCTCAAACAGGCGTCGCCAGCCAAATTTGCTTCCCCCTGAGGTTATATGTGGATGACACATCTTTTGACCTGCTTTCTGAGGCTCCGTGACCATAAACTGTCAGGCTCCCCGGATGTGTGGGAGATTCTTGCTCTGCACACACTGATTGCTTCACAGAGAATTACAAAAAGGCCGTCTGTTCTCTTAACTCTTCTCCTGAAAAACTGTCATCTTTAAGAGGCATAAATGATCAAAAAATTCACTGTTTGTTCTACAAAACTTTCCATGCATGGTGTTTCACAGGCTGCAATCTTTTCTGCTCGTTTGCTTTCTGCTTGAATGTTTTTTTTCTTATCATACCCATATAACAAGCATTTCTTAAGAGTTTTGTATCACAGATCTTGGCTTTTGATGCTTGAAGATTTGTTGCTGGTGTGGAGTAAAAAATCTGCTCCAACACTCCTATCCTCAGACAGCGTTTTTCAGAATTTCAGAATTTTTGTTGGCCAGTTTCTTTTGATTTCCTCAAGACATCTTCAACATCATATCACAGTCTATGTTACATTAATGCTGGAGGCAGCTGGTGGCGTAATGGTAGGGTGTTTGCCCTGTGATCAGAAGGTCACAGGTTCGACTCCAGGTAAAGTTACCACTGAGGTACTCATGAGCAAGGTAGCATCTCCAAGCACTGCTCCCCAGGCGCTTGTTAACTGAACACTGCTCCTTCACAGATGGGTCAAATGCAGAGGTCACATTTGGTTGTGGTGCACTGTGTGCTGTGCTGTGGTGTGTTCACAATGACAAATAATCACTCACTTTCACTAATGTGGAATTATCTATAACCAGTCTGATGCACATAAAGTGAAAAGCTTGCTTATGCCAGACCTCATTAATCACCACTACACACACACAGCAATGCTCAAACCATTTTGATGAATCAGAAACGATGTGTTGTAGAGCATATGAGAAGTGGGACTAATTTGGGTGATTGCAATACCGCAAAATAAAGTTTATTTGAAAGTGCCACTTTTTAAGGTCTGTAGTGATTTTAAGACCAATTAATTGCGGCCGTCTCAATGAGAATTAATTAACACTCACTCCAAACCAAGTCAAAGCATTTAGCTTCTTGATTAATGCTGAATGCATCCCACTTTACTGTTCTGTTTTGCTGCAGGGCACAGTGGAAGATGGAATATATAATTAATTTCAATTTCAGGTCTGAAATCTAATAATTAAGTTTATAGGTTTGACCAGTGCAGGTATGTTCATCAACAGAAAATGACAATATTAACCATAAAAATCAGCTATCTGATAAATTAGATAAGGTAAAAATCCAGACACTAGTTACTAATTATAACCCTGATACAACTAGGTAACCTTTAATATTAAAAACAGTTTTTCTTGTAGTGATGTTGAGAAATGCGTACAACGCACCGTATCAAGACATTAAATACAGCTCCTCAGTAAACAAATCAATACTTCATTAATTAACCAGAGGAAGTTTCATGCTAAATGGAATGTAAGGTGACGGTTTGTGAATGTCAAAGGTAAATACTATGATAAGCACCAGCGTAGAGTTTAGCCAAATAAACTGATCTCTTCAGTCTGGTAAAAATTGCCATTAATTTCTATGCATTCAATTTTCTTTTGTATGAAGAGTCTGCACTTTAGTTGAATTCTTGAAAAGATCACAGGAATATCGTTCTAACGTTTAATATAGCTGACATACACCATTCTGAAAAAATGTTAACCTTAACAGATGATCACTTTTACTAAAACCATTTTAAAGCTGTTTTAAACATTTTCAGTCCATGAGGAAGATGATCACAGTTCAGCACAGTACAAATCAAAGTCATCTTAGCTCAGTCCTAAAACTAATTGGTGAACTTAGTCTTTTTAACACGGAACTTATATCACTTTGCTGAAAATCAATCAAGATAAAGTTGTTACTCAGTAAAGATTAGACAAACAATGAAGAAGGTTATAGAGAAACTGTGTCTTAGAGATTCTTGACTCGCCTAAAGATGATCAAAGTCTACCTTGAGAAGACAGCAATCACTGCAAAATATTTTAAATGTGTTTTATGGCATCACTACTCACATAAAAGTGCACATTACCTGAAGTTGATGAACGTTCTAGCATTAACCAAATGCTTTTTTTAATAAAATATTTCAGATTCTTTTTCCATTTTATGTCACATTAACATTTAATCCTAGAGCATCCACAATCACTTTGCCCATAAGCATCATTATCAGCAGCGAGCCTCAGCAGTGCACCGGACGTGTCCTGTTTTGGTACAGCAATGCAGGGACACGTCCGGAGAGTGAGGAGGTAAATTAGGGCTGCGTCCCCAAGGGGAGAATGGCAGCGTTCTTATTCCAGAACTTTACCTCCCAACCCCTCACCGCGAGGCCGAAGCCATCAGATCAACTCACTGCATTGCATGTCCTTGAGGTGGCTTTGACGTCCTGCTTTTTTTTATATTGCACAGCTCCCCCTCCTGTCTGTGCCTCTGCCTCTTAACAGTATGTAGTCATCCATTAACAGTTCTCTTTGTCCACAAAGTGACCTCAGCGGCCCACTTTTTCCTCCCTTCTTTGGATCTCTGACCCTTTCTCAAAGTATGCCTTTTTTCCCCGCTCTGTGTACCTGCAGTGAGTCACCTCAACGCTGTTTTTGTCCCCTGGACTGATATGGGTTATGGACTGCACTACTCGCATCCCCTCCGACCACATGGCCTCTTATCGACTGCATGGGAGAAAGCAGAGGAGTGATGCCCGGACACACAACGGCACACAGAGATCCAGGCGGAGTTCAGCCCGAGGCCTCGTAACAAGGTAGGAAGATACTGTCCGAACACTTTTCGCTGAAAGGTTTTGTACCCAAAGCTGTGTGAACATTCCCAAAGGAGAGCTGGGCGTTTCTGCAGATTGTAGATGAAAATATTTTAGTGTCTGATTTTTTTCCACATTTATGCTGGAACTTGTGTTCACTGCACAGAAAAAAAATATCAAGTTAGAATTGTGGCTGTTTGTTGGTTCGACGCTGCCCCAAGTGCTTTGGTGCAGATATGCTAATAGTCTGCTAACTGCAGGGCACAGAGAGCATTAGCACGCTGGTCACCGGTTTTTAATGTCAATTAAAGTCAGGAGCGTGACAACCCCTCTATAAAGCAACTGCTCCATGACAGTGGCTACTCCCTCCGGCTGCTCTATGGTCCTTGAATGAGTTATGCTAATGGTCGCCCCCAGTGGCCGAAATGCCATTCTGATTTGCATACAGTGCCTTCCCTGCTGCCTGGGAGTTTGGAGAGGAGGACTGGCCGCGCTGACAGTTTATTGGATTGGACTGATGCTTGCTGTCATCTGCCAGAACACTGGGTCTTGCTTGATTTTAAAAAATTCAAACTCACATTTGATGGATTGCACAGACACATCTATTCTTGTGCATCTTGTGACAAAATAGTTGGCTTATTGATTTAATACTTTTAAATGTTGTTGGATTTCTTTTCATGTTTGGGTACGAACAGGTCACATCCATCAAATTATTAGTATTAGTCCATATTTTGTGAAATTTAATGCAAACATTACTTGGTACTCAGTTTCTCCAGGATTTCGCAGGCCTTTTTGAGATTGTCACGGCTTAAAATACCAGATTTTGCGACAGCTTTTCTACAAAATTGTGTTGAAAGTTGTGTTTTTAGGCGTTTTGTTACAGTAAACTTGCAGGTCCAAGTCCAAGTTGCAGAAAGAAGTTGTGATTTTCCGTTTATAATTATTTGTTAACAGTTAATTAAAATGAAGAACAAAGCCACTATGTGCCCTGCGGTGTGTTGGCGCCCAGCCAGGGTTGGTCCCCGCCTTGCACCTGTTGTCCCGGGATAGGCTCCGTTCCCCGCGACCCCGATAGGGATTAAGCAGTTCAGATAATGACTGACTGACAAAACCACTGTTATTTGTTTTAACCTTTTAACCGTTTACTTATTTTTGAAGGTAAATCTGAGGCATTTTTATCACTTGTTGCCTGTTTTCCAAACGTAACAAGAACGTGAATTCGCTGACGTGTGGCTCAACGGTTTGCGGGAAATTACAATGAAAAAATTGTGGAAAAGTTGCGGTAATTAGTCAAAATTGCAAGGTCGTGATGAATTTGCAGGGATTGGCTGAATTTGTGTTAATAGTTGCGATCACAACATTGCAAAATCCTGGAGGGTCTGGGTGTTGAACAATATGATGGTGACTGATATGATGGTTATTATCAATATGATAATGAGGCATTGAGGATTTGATTGTGATGGTGGCAGTGTTCTGTGCTCACACTAGACGTTCCATAGACCATCTTGTCCATAGACCATAGACCATCAATACTTCTACTGATGGGACTATCCTTATGTTGCACTGCAATATACTAGGGATTTCTGTGGTTATTATTAATGAGAACGTAAATGAAGACACAAGGTGTACTGAAGCCCTGAATTTGCTGCTGCATCTGCTTGGCACACCAATTTCTGTTTTGACTCCTTCACTAGCTCGGACCACCTCACACTAGCAATAGCCATCAAATGTGCATTACTATTGCATTTTCAAATCTCTGCTAGACATAAAAACGCTTATTTCTCAACACGTTTTGTCTTGGACATTTCATTTCTCCTCACTAGCCGAAACAGCATGGACTGTAGACACGGGAAACAAATCATTTCCTGCATCAGACACTCTTGCACACAGGGCGTTCGCACCTGCAAAGTGGAAAAGTGTGGCCCAAGGCCCATGAGAGCCGACTGCTGGAGTGATTCTGATTAATGTTAAATCACTTGCATGCCAGTGTGGCTAAGCAAACATCCCGCTTTCTCACAACAGAGAGAACAGCACTGCTCGTGTTTTTCAGCGATGAGAGCATGGCATTGCATGGCAGTTAAAGAAGCGTAGCTCTAACCCCAAAGAATTTGTCTGATCTGCTGAAGCTTGTTTTAATCCCCGCATCTCCCCATGCGCGCTTCAGTCTGACCAAAGAGGGTTACTATCCTTTTCCCTGCGCTGCCGACACGCTCTCCAGCGGTAGCGTGGACGATCTCAAAGCGAGATGCGTCCAAAGAGCTTTGCCCTAGCCTGATCCTGACGGGATCAAAAACCATGCTAAAGTGGAGGCAGCAAAGGCATTATCTCCTCCAAAGCCAAAGCAAAAGTGCTCTAGATCTGTCCATTTGGGCACCGCAACCAGACTGCAGACTCCTCCTCCGATCCATTTTCGGGCCCCTTTAGGCCCTTCAGAGGCGGAGAACAAGCAATCTCAAGTCGGCAATCGGCATGTAATGAGTGGGTGAATCTTTCTCGTCACAAAGTGAACCGCTGCGAACAACAGTCTGCGAGATGTGTATCTGGTCACGCGCGTCGCCGCTCTTGCTAATCCCGTTGGCTGTTTGCCTCGTGCACTTATTCTGTACAGCCTCTGTGGGACAGGCAGGCCTTTCCAATGCAGGAGGGGCTAATCAAAGTGGGATTTGTCTGTTTATCAGAGGGCTGCAGAGTGCCTCTCCTTTGTGCCCAGAGGAGATTAGGTCTTAAAATGCACACAGTCGATCCAAGACCCCACAGTGAACATGCAAATCTATTTGTGGTAATAGAAAAGCCATTTCAGCTGATCAAAGTGCTCTTCATGGCACCATGACTAAACTAGTCAGCATGTATGTGCACTTATAAATATTAAAATGCATATTAACTGCAGTGATGGGTTTTTATATATCAGTGCTCATTTGAGGTTTTTGTGCCGGCCTTGTCTCGTCTAGAGTAATTTTGTCTATTGAAAAATGATTCAGATTTTTATTTCTGCTCATATACTAAATCAAAGTTGTACTCTTCTGGTGAGAAATCCAGGTCCAAGCACACATCATTTTTGCACTTAAATATTATTCTTCCATAAGACAAGCGTTTGGCGTGGCTGCGTCCCGTGCCCTTGCAGAAGGCATTGGCGGCCTGACACCTGGCACAGCTGCAGGAACAGATTAAGTGGGCATATGCTGCGTGCCGCATTCTGGAATGCCCGCCTTGGGACTGGCAGTAAAAGTGGAAAGTAATTCACCCAGCCCAAACCCCTTCGCCCTTAGCCAGTGAGCCACTCTGCCAAGCTCTGGAGATCAGTCAAGGATACGAGGCAAAACCTGCCAAGAGCAGTAAAGCATAACGCTCCTCTGTTAATGAATGGATAGCCTACGCTATGACAGGATATTACTTACCTGCATTAATGGAAGTTTAGCTGCTGCTCAGAGATCAGTTTTGCAGTGTTGGTGTACTGTGGTTGATGCAAGCATTTGGAAGGAAAAAAACGTTCCAAGAACAGCTCTTTGGGTAGGTTGTGTCTTGGAGCTCATTTATGTCTGATCTAAATGAGTTGGCTGACCCAGCCAAATCTTGCACACAAGGTAATGACTTCAGTCTTAAACCTCCTTATGGCCCTGACCTTTAGTGGACCTGAATGTGCAAATTGCTCTTCATCACAAGGAGGTTTTTCCAAATCTGAAATGTGCTGTGCTCCAGTCATTACCACTCAAAGCAGCCGTATATCATTTTTGTGATCTCGAGCTGTATGGATTTCTAATACAGCACTACAATTGGGTGAGGAGGTGGAACAGACAGCGATCCTGAGCAGCCGAGAAGAACGTTTATAGATAATTCAGTGTGATCTATGGGAAAATACAAAATGACAAATGCTCCTAGATTGAAGGCTTCAGTGAGATTGTTTAAGGTCGAAAAGTTCTGTCTCAAGAACAGTCTAGGAAAACAATTGAGTATCAAATGAGTGATACTTTGTAGAGATAAAAATATTTTATGTTGGACTAAACCTTGGCAACTTTTACAGCCGCAGTCTAAAAAACTTGTGTTTTGTATCTGAACAAAAGGATAGTTTTTAGCATCAAATGAACGAACCAGTGGGCCCCAAAGTTAGGCAAAACGGACCAGTTTTATTTCGGGCAATTTTTCCACAGACCATGTGGGTGGGGGAGTGGGGTTATGGATGTGTAACAAAATACAATAAAGTGCATAGTGTTTCACCTATTTATTACATAGATTTTTTAGGGTTAGCCTGTAGACTTAATTCATTGGTAGTGCAGGAAAGAGACGCACAGACCTTTCTTCTCTGGACTTTACAAAGAGACAAGTTCTCTGATGGTTGGCAACCAAATTAATTGTCTTATCGCCACCTATGAGCCACAGATGGAAGTGTTTTTCAAAATAACATCCTATGGAGTGAATAAAAATGATATACATTTTTGGGGATATTTTTTTATTCTTTTTGTGCGGCCTGGCACAAAATGATCCACGGTAGACTTTATTGTCATCTCTGCTATATTCTGTAGAGATATACAGAGAGACAAGACGACGTGGCTCCAGTTTTCACAGTGCAACAAGAAACAGGGAACAAAGAACAAATAGGGCATATAGAACAAACAATATAGAAATATAATACAAAATATACATTTTATACTAGAAATGGAGTATTAAATATAAACTTTAAACTAGAACTAGAAATAGAAGTAGAAAGAGAGACAATTTGGATGCAGTATTAACTTACAAAAGAGGAAATTGACTTTTACACTGAATGTGCATGAAGTTAGTAACAGTTCCAATATGAAAAATTCTATATCCAGTCTATTAATAAAACAGTATCTCTTACAACAGTCTGACTAACATTTAAGTTTGTGTAGATATTATAACATCAGTCTGTGTGATACTTTTCAATAATTCGTGCAGGTACAGCTAGTTAGAAGGTGACCAGTGATGTATACATTCAATGTTCAGTGCAAATAAATAGGGGCAGTGCAAAAATTGTGCAAATATTATTGCAGTGTTGTAGCAACAGTCATTTGAGGAGGATTACTATTTCAATCGTCTGGCATTAAATGTATGCCTGATCAGCAGCAGTTTGGAGTGATGATACTATTCTCTTAGGATAGAGAACTAAGGAAAAAGGAACAGAATGAGTCTAGATTCAAGAATCTGCATTAGTGCAGACCAGCCCTGAGATCAGAAGTGACTTGAAATATAGATAATCATACTGTAAAAAAAATCTTGAAAGCAGCTCGTTTTAAACTGAAGCTAAATGAAATTTAAAATAGTGCCGAAAACGTGATTTTTAAACAATTCCACTTGTATTCATTTGTGTGCTCTCCCTGTGTTCACGTGAATTTCTTCCAGGTGCTCTGGTGTCCTTCCACAGTCAAAAAGCATGAAATACAGGGTAATTGGTTACTCTAAATTGGCCTTCATAAGGTGTGAGTGTCGCCAACACATTGTACGCTTCCCATGTCGTACAATGACAGATGCAGGCGTTTGATGCGATGATTTTCTGTTTGCTCTTGGAAAACACACAATATCTCTTTTCCTCAAGAACAATACATTTGACGCATCAAAGGGATTTAGTTTTGATGTGTGGAATGGTCTTCTACACAAGTGGATTTTTTAAATACCATTATGGAAAATGAGAGCCCAGATTTTACAAAACAGCTCTGATTCACACATGCACAAACATGCTTATGGTTTTAGTCTGAACTCCTGCCCTCTGCTGGTGTTTGGTAATTCAGGTGATCACATTACGAGGCCACACGTATCAAGCTTCAGCTAGAGTAGTTTCCTGAGTCTCACGGCACAATGAAAGTGAATGATTAGTGAAAGTGAGTGAACACAGCGCAGCACACAGTGCACCACAACAAAATGTGACCGCTGCATTTGACCCATCCGTGAAGGAGCAGTGGGCAGCTGACATGGGCAGCACTCGGGGAGCAGTGCTCGGGGGTGGTACCTTGTTCATGAGTACCTCAGGGGTACCTTTACCAGTCTGGGATTTGAACCGGCGACCTTCTGATCGCCCTAACCATTACGCTACCAACTGCCCTGCATGCTCTGCAGATTTATACCAGCTCACCCCAATCCTACTTTACAAATTAACTGTCAGGTCTGCTGTGGGGTGAAGAGCATTGCGCTGTGCTGCTTTTCATTGTTTAGTGTAGAGAAGGCTGGCAATTCACTCCTGGTCGGTGTTCTGGTTGTGCAGGGAGAGGATGTGGAGCTACTCACTTCATATTCATACCATCATAGCCACAGGATCATGTTGCAAGAATGCGTTTTGAGACCAGCTGACATTTTAGATGGCATTTTCTTAGTAATTACATGCAGAAACAGCTAGTCATTGCTGGGATTTGAACCAACAACCTCTTGTCTTGTAGCTAGCTAGCGCTTTTAGAATTTGTATTCTTATGCGCAAAAGGAATCTGCAAAATAAAGAATTAGCCTCTCACAGGGTTTGAACCAGCAAAATCCTCACCTGGAGAAAAATCTTAAACCACTGAGCCACAACATCTCACGTCATGTCGATTTTATTTTGGACATCTGTCACAGTTGTGTGCAAAACATTACCTGATAAACCCTCCTGGGGTTTGAATCTAAAGTCCCATTCATTCAGGCCTTGCGCCTGTAGTTCCCGGGAGAGGCTCCGGTCCCCGCAACCGTGATAGGGATTCAACAGTTTGGATAACAAATAAATGAAGCTCATCTGCAAGTTTTTTTTTTCAATCAGTAGGCCTCCTAGCGTTTGTACCTAAACCTAAAGTGGCAATACTCTTACCCCTGATCCACACTGTCTCATGTGTTGATATTTTTTTGAAGACTTGACCTTTCAGATTCATTATATTTTGTAATTGTGTGCAAAAGGTGATCTTTAAGAGTTTCAAACCAGAAGCCCTACAGCGTCTACATCAAGTGATTATGGTCATAACATTAAGCTACAGGTTCACAATACTTCTTGAACATTTACCTTATAGTATTCCAAGTAGTTTGTGTGCAAAAACCGATCTAACATCTTAAAAATTCAACTGATCTGATGCATGGTTGAACCTATAGCTTTTACTTCAAGGGGCTAAGCTCACACCACTGCACCACAGATTTGCATGATTTGGCTCACTTTTTTCAGATTCTGACTAGTTCATAATTGTGTGCAAAAGGCGATTTTAAAGTCTTTCACACAAGGCCCTCTTCTGGTGTTTGAAACTGGAACCCACATCACGCCGCTTTACTCAAAATACTGAGCCACAGGTTCTCAACTTCCTGCATTCCTTTTTGAACATTTGTCCTTTGTGTGCAAAAGCAGATCTGCAAGACCTTTCACCCAGAATGACTCCTGAGGTTAGAACCATCAACATCTTAACCTAGAGGTCCTGTTCATATTGCTGAGCACCAGGACACCATGCACCTGTAGCCTGTTCTCAGGAAACTTGAACCTTCACAGCATGAGTTTTGTCATAATGCATAAAAGAAACTCTGCCCTCTGTCTTGAACCAGGTTCCTCCAACTCTGAAAGCAATAGTTATTTTTGAACACTTGGCCTTTCAGATTCTGAGTTTTCAATGTGCTAAATATAAACATTGAGTTTTGAACCTGCCATCTCCAACACCAGAAGCAACACCTCTTACTGTTATGCCACAATATCTTACAGTTGCTTGGTGTTTTTGGACACTTGACCTTTCAAATTCCAAGTTCCAAAACTTCTTTGCCTGAGCTTTGAACCAGCAAATACAGGGGTAACACTCACACTACTGAGCTATGAGAATGCTTATTTCACATTTAGTGTGAGCTGTGGTGGCTCAGATGGAAGAGCTTTCTATATGGGAGATTGCTGGCTCTTTATATAGGGTTGTTTTACTTCATAGCAACGTGCTGACAATTTTTTTGAGACAAAACTCCAAAAAAAAAAAGGGAATAAGACTGCGTGAGAGTTCTGGTGGCTCAGAGGGTTCGAATCTGGTGTTGCAGTTGTTTTTTGTATCTTGGCTTAATTATTCATGATAAGTTCCCAAAAAAGAGCTAGAGTGCAGTGAGCTGTGGTGGCAGAGAGGGAGAAGGTATGCCTGCTGTAGGTGAGGTTGCTTTGGTGGCAACATGGAGATAAACTGTTATGATGAACCTACAACTAATTACTTGCAGCATGTAAGGCGACTGTCCAGGAGCGTTACTGGTAGCTTGGTCTCCAGTGTACTTGTAGTGGCCAACAACTAAACACAAACCACATCTTAATTTGCCAAGAAATCCAGAAATTTGTTGGTTAGTTCTGTTTGTTTGTAAGTCTCTGGAAAGTGGGCTTGTAACACGGCAGTCTTGTACACTCCTGAACTCTGCCCTCTAGTGATAACTAACGGTGTCTAGACTGTATTTTCAAACACGATACCCATAGTGATTTAACTGACTTCTTTTTGCTTGCAGTAATGTTGAATTTCAATATCAAATATCCAAAAGTGTCTCCTTGTTAGACTTACTCTCTTGTAGTAGACTGAACTCTGAACAGCCAGTGTGGCAAACTGCCAAAAGCTGTTCATTCATTCATGATATAAACCGCTTAATCCCACGCGGAGTCACAGGGACCGGAGCCTATCCCAGGTACTACGGGCGCGAGGCGGGGACCAACCATGGGCAGGTGCCAAACACAGCAGGATACACACACACACACATTCACAACTATGGAAGCAATTCAGATTCACCAGTCAACCTATAACACATGCCGTTATTACCTGAGTGGAAACCAGAGCTCCAGGGAAAAAAAAAAAAACATGAACACAGGGAGAGCACACAAAGAACTCCACACAAAAACACCCCAATGGCAACTCAGGGATCAAACCCACAACCTTCTTGCTGTGAGGCGACGGCGCTAAACACTGTGCCACTGGGCCACTGCAGAAGGTGTTCTCTCATCAGAATTTGCTTGACATGTTGTTGAGCTTGTTCTGTCTTTAAGAGAGCAGGATAAAGGTTAAGGGTGCACAATTCAGAAAATCTCATGATTCAATTCGATTCCGATTCGATATAAAAATCGATTCACAATTCATAAGCGATTCACAATGAAATTTTTCAGACTGAGGCAGATCAACAAAAAAAAAATCACACAATCTAATGTAGTTTACAAAATATAATGCATATGTACGCATACCAACTGCATTTCCTTCATGCTCATCGAAGGAGGTCTATCTGGACAGATTTCGACATCTATAGGATTGGCGAGCTGAACTTGTGTCATGGAAAAATTCAACTAGTGCCGTTATGTTAGTTGAAAAATATGAATCAATAGAGAAAGAATCGCAATTCAATTTTTTTGCACAAGCCTAATAGCGGTTACTGTTGTTTTCAGACCATTTTGTGTTCAGATGCCTGCCGTGTTACTCATGAATGCTGTATATGTGTTTTTTAAAGACAGGTCTCCATAGCAAGTTGAGCATTCCAGACTCTCCAATTCAACTCTAACGTTAGCTAGGGAGGGGAACCTTGTGCGTTTGCTTTTTGGAAACATTCTTTCCCAATCTTTTACTTCAAGTTCAATTCTTAGACTGTTCAGAAAAAATAAATAAATAATGAAATAATAATAACCTAAGGGTGTGATGTCCTTGGTCACAACAAACCCAAAGAGTTCCCCATAACTCATTTACCTTTTCTCTAAATAGCCTCTTTAGGGAGTGATATATCGCCCCCGGGTGACAAGGAATATTGTGGAGTGCAATACGGTGTTGTCGGGTTGTGAAAGTGGGGCTATATTAGATTGGATGTCACCTCTAGCCCACATCACAATTGCTGTCAAAGGAGCAGTTCAACGAGAAATGACACCAAACTGCCAGGCTTGCAACGCGACTGTCGGAGCAGCACATATAAGGACATGCTGATTCTCTCACAACGCATTAGCCTTAGCATCAACTGCATTAGCAACGATTAAAAAGCCATTGCGCTAATAACATGCCGATCTCAGCCACACCATAGCTCCACACCCTACGCCCTTCCCAATTTTGCAATGAGGCGAACAGGGGTGAGAAAAATCTAATCTAGTAGGAGACTTACTTGAAAAATAGCATTCTCACAAATGTATGCGATGATGCCACCAATTATGAAACTAGACTGAAGCATGCAGTGGTGTAACCTGCAAAAATACTACGGAAGATGAACTCTAAATAAGAAGTAAAATGATCAATGCAGTAAAATCTCATCCCTTTCCAAATGTGAATGACCAAATCAGACTGACTTGAATGTGTCTTAAAACTGGTGACATCAATCACTGTCATGGTGCTGCAGTAAAAGTGTCCAAACTCCTCTGTGCTCTTTCTGAGGCCCTTGTTTTAGCTCTAAATTGATCCTGAATGCTGATACAAGTGTTGAGAGTAATTGGTTCTTATCTTGATGGCTGTACATTTAATGATGTTGACTGTAGAGATCGATCTCTAAAGTCAATGCACAGGAGGAGAGAGCAGGCGTGGTTTTGCACTCTGCCGGGCACAGTTGGGTCAGACTCTAAGTAACGGCTGATTCACACGTAGGCCTGAGAAGGTGGGAATCAGAATCATATCGGAATCGGACGATAATTGCTTTTTCTTGCGTCACCAGCAGCAGACCGATGCTTACATTTGCCCGATATTTTATGACACATTTATTATATGTCGGAAATGTAGAGCTTGTGCCAGGCAAGGGGAGATTTTATACGGCCTGCACCTTCCATCTTATGTATGGCGTTATTTTGCACCAAAATTTTGAGCATGCAATAGAACGTTCACAAGCAAAATCTTGTGTTTTCACACTCAACTCTGCCTGCACAATTGTAACTAAGTAAATTGCGTGTTTGCCTCACTTAGCGAATGTGACCTTGCACAAGAGCTGTGTCACGAGCCGTGTAATAGCTCGCGCTCGACTCCAACTTCCTGCATCGGCATCATCAGATATACACATGAAAAATATCTGATATTGGCATCGGTCAATAAATTCCATATCGTGCATTCCTACTATTAACTTTATCATAAATACCAATTCCTTCCTGACTCTAACTGCTCCGATGGGAAGAGTGAGAGTGATGGAGAAAATTTCTTACACTGTCCAAGAAGAAAATGCAAAAACACCACCATCACAGAAGGTGCTGTCTGTCTAAATCAAAACCTGTAGACTGGTCACTGGTCACCAGAGCAAGCAAACTCGATGACTGCAGACTGCTGTGGTGTTCTTATTGTCACAAGTGCAACGAGAGCGGCAGGGATCCAGATCCAGTCGAGACTTCTTAGCAGGTGACGTACAGTAAGGGGGCCTCTTGCAGCGAGGGCCAGGAGATATTTTGAGTACTGTAATGAGGTGAAGCCAGGCTGTGACCCAAGACATGATAAAAAAAAAAGAACTCTTACTTTCAGCAATCCTCATGCCACACACTCCCAGAGGACACTGTCACCAGAGAATGATGTCATTCAAAGGTGAGGCCGGGGAGAATTACCGGGGAAAATATTACCTTTCGTGGCTGAGTTCCGGCGTGAGTGACAGGGCCGTCTTGAGGACAGCAGAACTCATGATGTGATTATGATTCCCCCGTGAACCACAAGGTGACGTGTTTGCATATCTCTTCATCTGCGGTGCCTTTGAAAATGTAATAGAAATTTATGAGTTTCATTTAACTCACATAAGCATGGAAAGATTTTATATAGAAACTAGGCAAAAAGAATGAAGGCATGAATCTCCATTTGGGTACAGCAATATGGTGGAAGACTTCAGTTTGGAAAAGAAAATATTGCTAGAACAGCTACCTAATAAAAGTAGCAAAAAGCAAAAAATGTGGGTCATACTTTTTTTATGTTAATTTTTTTTTAAAAGTCTTACAGCGAAAATATCAACCACCAACTAAAATAAACTTCACAGATGTATTTTTCCAAGTCAAATACAATATACAACTCATCTTAAAGTACCTTCTGAACCTTCAGTTGTAGAAAACAAACTTGAGATTTCTCACCTCTTAGGTAAATATGTAACACAGCTCTGACAAGTCTAATCCAAGAAAGTTGGTACATCTTCAAGGACACCACAACCCTCCCTCTTCGCATAGGGCAGAAATGGGAAAAAAAGAGAAAACATTAATTGAGTGCACTTAAGTCACATGGGACAGGACAATGAGAGCAATGCCATTAAGGAGCAGGGTAAAAAAAGATTCTCAACATGAGAGCTTTACTCCCAAAAAAGCATTTATGTAATAATAGGTCCTTGTGGAAATAATATGGAAAATATTTGTGCTTGTGTAGGAACTCAGGTAGGTAGATGCTTGTTCTGCTTAAAGAGAGTGTGAAAGGAGGGGTGGGGGGCAGACTGATCTTGGGTGAAAAGTGTGTCCAGGTGAACAAGAGGTATTCCTGCTTATTGCACAGGAAAAAATATAAAGTAAAGCAGAGGATTTTGTCAGCAAATAACACAAGAAACAATAGTGTTTTTTCCCACTTTCTCTCTCACACGTCCATCTTTTAATTGTCTGCTGTGTGATGTAAATAAACGCTAATTAAACATTAGTGGTCTCGTGCCGAGATATACTTAACGTTCAGAGCGCTTACGCGCGCGCATCGTGGCTGGCACACGTTCTCTTGAAGCGTCCACTGAGCATGTGGTCATAAATTTATGAGAGTTGCAGTACTAGCAAAAGTTGGAGCGGCTGTATGTTAAGGTTTTGCCACATGATGTCAGCATCGTTGTTTACTATCAACACGGCTGAGCGGTTTCGCCGTTTTTTTTCCACATTTGTAACATCCGAATGCAAATAATTTTTTATCTTCATCATTTCACAGCAAAATGTTTTCTCTCACTGCCGCTTTCTACTTCTGGGAAAAAACTAATAAAATACGAAAGTGAAAGTACCAGATGACGCTTTTCGTAACTTAGCAACAAGCACTGAGAAAGCGCTCTGGAAGTGAGGTGTTGACAGCTCTCTTTAGCTGTCCTTTGTCAGCGGCAATTTTTTTGCCCCAGTAGAAATTTGTTGAAAATTATTTGTTTAATATTGTTTGATGATTTTAACTTGTTCATTCAGTCTGTATAAGAATCCAAAAAAAACCCATAAAAAACACAATATGACAATACATCATGATAATTAGAAAAATCAATCAATATGACAAAAAATATTGTGATAATGTTTTTGTTCATATCGCCCAGCTCTACATCTAGGTCATTTAGCAGATGCTCTTACCCAGAGCAACTTGCGTTTCCTAATTTCAGGCGCAGTCTCCCTAGAGCAACTGGGGGTTAAGGGTCTTGCTCAAGGACCCAATGATGGTAGTGCCAGAGGTCGGACTTGAACCCATGACCTTTTGGTCCAGTGGCTTGAGTCCTAACCACTAGGCCACCAACACCCCTATTAATTATTTTTGTCTCTGTTCATATTTGCCTTTCTACAGGGATGTGTGTCTGTGTGAGTGAGTGCACCTGAGGCTTTTGAAGATGGGTGCAGACACCACAGTTGGAGGTTCGTTGTTGGTGCAGTACTCAGGCTCCCTGGTGGATGTGAACAGAAAGCGGCATCCCAGACAGGAACAATCGGTCTGCACAGCTCCAAGATGCTTCCTGTTATCTTGTGCCTTTTCTGCCATGTTCACCTGCTTTCTCCTCCTCCTGTTCTGCATGATGGGGCAGACACACTGCAGGCTTGATCCGAAGAACAAAGCCGTTCCACCTCCCTCTTTTATCTGTAAATGTAGTTTACAACATGTCACACTTGCTCTCTGCAGACATTCTGATAAGGCTGTGAGTGTTGTCCTCATTCCAGCATTTGGGATGCTGTTATAGAGACATCTGAAGTGTGGCACATGAGAAGCACATGGAGAAAAATGAGTGTCATGTCATGCAAATTTGACTTGCTTTTCGATTTTAAATTAATATATAAGCAATGTTTAAATTAAATCAACGGCGGCACTGAAAGATTTTTCTATGCACATTCACTTCCCTACAAATCACCCAAAATCACTCTAAAATTATTATTTTTAATAAAGCTATTTAAGTCAATTGGTTAAAAAAATCCTATATAGCAGAAAAATCTTAATGTTCATTTTTGTTGATTGTTGTGTGACCCTAAATACTGACTCTAAAAAGTCAGTACTGGTCAAAATGTCTTTTATGTGGAATAGATAAAATATTGAGAGCAAACAGATATGTACTAACATGTTTACATTTCACTACATTCTATACTTGTATAAATTTGTAATTAACAAATAAAGAATCTTGAATTGTGACTAATTTTACTAATAACACACGAGCCTTTCAGGAAGCCCCGAATGAATAAGCCCGAAGTTTCCATTTTAAAAGTAAGACCTCAGGGACAAAGGCTAAAAAACATGAGGCTACAAGGTAAAAATGACAAAGGACAAACCTGAACTGCAGGATCAGGGTTGTGTGAGGTCTGAAGCATTTGCAGTCGCGTCTCGTCTCAGTGCAATACGTTGTTTCCCGCTGCTGCTGTGATCAGCCTGACTGCTGATGGACTCGCCTGATGAAGGGCTTTACGGTGTGATGCAGCAAAGGCCTCTGATTCCTGGCATCTGAAAGAGCACATACATAAAAAAAAGTAAATAAATAAATGTCTCAAAGTCAATTCACCTCAACCCTATCTTCTGTGTGCTGCTCTGGCCTGCATCCCGGGACCTGGAGGCCTGAATCAATCACTGCCACAACCAGAATGATCAGCAATTCCTCCTGTATTCAGGCACACCTATTCAGCTCTGGCTGCAGAAGTTCAAATTCGGTGTCGTAATACAACTACTGGTGATGAGAATCAGTGTGGGCATGGCTCTCTGTCTCTCACACAAAAACACACACTGTTGTCCACACAACACTGGAGAGAGATAAATCAAGCAGAACTTTTAAAACACCATCCTCAAGCTCAACTGAAAGCACCTTACAGAATCACACCGTTCAACATCACCAATATGGACGCCAGCATAACTGGCTTTCAGAAGCAAATAACAGACTTAAAGAAATGAGTGGCAAATTAATTTAGTTATGTAGTACATGATAAAGTACAAGCTCGCCAGGTAACCAAAAAATTACATTTAATTATGTGACAAATGCTTATACCCCTATATATATATATATATAACCCTTGCTTATATTTTCTGCATATATCAGAGAGAGTAATTTCCTGTTTCCTAATTTCAGAAAAAGTCTCCCTAGAGAAACAAAGGGTTAAGCATCTTGTTCACGGGCACAACAGTGGTCTGAAGCCCCATTTGTACAGTCACCGACACACTGGCTCAGTCACCTAGACAACTGCACCACCAAGGCTCTGCTAAAGAAGTATCGGCATTAACCTACAATTTCATAGAGACCAGCAGCAATAAGCCAGCCTGGCCCCTTGAGGATAACAAAGGTCATATCACTTAGAAATGAGAAAACTATGTTTCAATCAGAATGCAGTCACCAGACAGCTAAGTGACTGTCAGTTGAAACTGTCATACTCCTAATATAAAAATCACTTGTTTTAAACAATAATTTTCTGCTAAATATTATAGAAGTGTTTAGCCATTAAGTTGCAACGTTGAATTAAAATTTTGTTTTTAAGGATTATCATACAAAACATAAACAAGGAATCTCCCTCCCATTTGTCAACTGTATCCCTTTACATATTAACATATAATACATGTCTGATGTACATTTATAAAAACACAAAAAAGCCAAAGTGGACCTTCAGTGCTGCCCTCTGGTGGATTAATTACATAACAACAAGACTCACAGTATGATGGAACACTCCACCCATCTTTCCGTTTATCTACAATCATACCTGCATATTGTTTTATCAATTACTCTTTACTTTAAAGGACCTAAATATGTCTTGAAATGAGTTAAATAATCATTAAAATGAGTTTACACAACAGACACACTAAAGTGCGAGAATCCCAGAAAACATACTGAATGTGTGGATTTTCATTTCATTACGGTGAAGATGATTAGAGACAAGGGTAAAACACTCATGTACATAACTCAGAGGGCATCCAGTAGACAATGAATAAAGCCTTAGCAGTTGAGGTACCTTTTAGTAGTTCAGTCTGCCCTCCCTAAAGACCAAGAACCAGGCTAAAACACAAGAGGCTGCAAGAGTAAAATGAAAGCTGACAGACCTGAACAGTCTGGTGTCCCCTTTTTTCAAGCACGATTTAATGGAGACGGTTTTCTCACACTTTCCCTCCACACCCAACCATTTCAGACAGTAATGCCACCTCCCGCACACAGGGCCAGAGATTTAACCAGACACGACTGAGAGCCTTTTACCGGGAGTGAAACTCAGTGACATGAGGTAATAAAAATGGTGCTGGGCGACATATCACAGAAAAGTCCCTCTGGTGTGCCATCAGTCACTGACTATTCGGAACATGTTTGTTTATCACGATTCGTGGGACAAACAAAAAACTAAATGAATGCTTGAGAGATGTGAAGTGGTGTAAAAGTTTGACAAGCTGTAACTACTAAAGATTCTGCAGAACGTTTGCATTTCAGATTACTGTAGAGATGCGTAATAAGGCATTCTGCATTACCGTCGTATGATGTCACACGCTTTTTGCAAAGAACAAGAATCAATGCAAGACTCTTTCTTCCGAGGCAGTGGTTGCAATATTTGCACTTATGAGTTAACAAATGCCATATGTATACATTAGGGAAACAAAATAGTACCTTTTGCAACTCTGAGGTGCCCCTTTCTGACATGTCTGACATCCCTACATGGGCATCATGAAGAACAACATGATTGAAGTCCCGTTGAAATGCCACCCTTGTAATGTTAAGGATCGTCCATGCACTTATAATCACACATTTCAAACTGATTCTGTGTTGACGGTTAGAATAGCCGTGTTGTCCTTCGAGACAGATAAATTAAAGATAGTAAAGTAGGGCGGCCCTGTTCTTGTTCACCTCTGGTGATAAAATCTTTTTAATTTGAGTTACATAAAATTAACAACAAAAATAATAAAATTGGTTCTAAAAAAGGGAGAATGTGCATCACCATATCTCGTTATTTAACAGATGATTAAAGAAAATCTGACGGAGAAATGACCCCTCATTTTCAGTGATGGTCCATTTGTACTAATTCGATCTGACATCTGATATAATAAAAAGTTCCGTCAAAGTAATAGTTACTGCAGATTGCATCACATACGACTCGGCACCAGAAAGCCAGCAGTGGGACGTTAAATCTTTCATAAAATCTTACAATATTTCCAGAGCTCCTTAAAATGCACAATATCCATCTTGAATTTAATGTCTGAATTGTCAGACGACAGATTTCACCGTATTTTCAGTGCCTTTCACGTAAGGGCTTTTACAGCAGTCACAGAAATTTCTGCACGCATCTCAACACATCATCTCTCCAAATACACAACAAAAGGCTTGCTCAACTTTTATCAGCCTGCAAATGTAACTGTAAGCAACATTTATAGATGCGACGAGGTGACATTTTACAGCACAGACCTACAAGAAGAAGACAATTTGAATGAGTAGGAGAACGACAGCAAGGAATAAATTACCCTTTCACTTCAGACAACAATGAACAAAGGGAACTGGCCAAAGCCAAAGACCAGTGCTGTGTTACACAGTTCCTAATGACTCTAAGGAACTTGGAGGAGGGAAAGGCCCTTGTGATTTCTGTTGTGTTAACAGCAGATCAAAGTATACGGTGAATGAGTCTCGTCTCAAGCCCTGTTTAAGAGTGTGCGTGTGATGACATCGTGGAGTGGCTGGCAGTGCACTTCCCCTAAATGTTGCCATGTACTCAGTCTTTTCTGACATTTTACACTGCCACAGCACTAGGGCCACCTCCATATGCTGATTGCTAAATGACATGCTGGTTAAGGGATGAGAAAAGCTGGAAGTGAAGCAAAACAGACACAAAATAACTAAACTACCGAGGAAAATGAGGCTAAAATGACTTTAAACAGAAATATGTGTGCTGTCTTTGTTGCGGCAAATCAATAAAAACAAGGCAGAAGTGGGCACTGTAGCACTCAAGCTACACTAAAAGCTTTCAATTTTAGTTTTCAATTTTGCACTCTATAAAAATCTAAATAGTTCAGAATTTGTGCTAAAACAGTCCGATTCTACTGAAAATGCGCCAACTATCCTTACAGCAAGGTTAACTGTGGTCGTTGAGAGGGCGATGTTAATAATAAAGTCTCAATATTCAGTCTATCTTTACAGAGTAACTCAAAAAATCATGAGAAGATAATAAATATTATGCACATAAAATACTTAAGCCAACAGAACCTACAGATGTATATTGACAATAAAAGCTTTAACAACACCAGCCTCAAGCTCACTAAGAGTGGAACCATCACAACCACCACATATATGCAACTCATGGGTTAATCCAATAGAGTAAAAGACAACTAAGGTAACACAAGATTTCCCCAAACTGCCAGAGAAAAAAAAATCTGACAATGATTTCAAATAATAAAGGTTCCATGCTATGGGTCACAACATGGTAACATGGTACATAGTTCTTGGCGAAATCACTAAAAAGACAGAAGAAGAGTCAGAGCAATCCAGAGTACTTGGTGTCTTTATTAGTTATAGATATTTGTTTATTTACTCCCTTAAAATTTAAATCTGTTGCTGTCAGAAATATTCTGCCCAAATTTCTGAGAGATACTTAATAATTCCAAAGGATAAAAATGTCCATAGAAAATAATTTAACACATTGTGTTTAAAAAATAATTTAAGCAAACACGTTTCATATGCTTTTGTCCTGTTATTCAGGATTTTAACAGGTGTCTATAAACCAACAAACCAAGAAAAAAAAAGAGCGAGATCCACTATGACCTTTAACTACCCGCTGATTGGTGCAGCATCACATTACTCTCCTCAGTTGGAAATGTTCTTTTCCCATTCCTGAGAGGCTGTAGCAATCGAATGAAAAGAGCTAAAGGAGAGCATTCGCATCTGTTCTCAATCATGTAATATGTTTACTGACCCCAAGACTCTCAATACACAATAAAAGCATGTGGCAATCCAAATTCATCCTCCTCTGAGTTCATTTCACTCGGACCATTCACTTTGCCCAATGAACCAGTGGATCGATGATGGCCAGGCTGCGGGAGCTGGTTAAAATGAGAATTTTATCCAGTCAAATGAAAAGCATTACACACACAAATGATCAATTAGAGATGTGATTTGCTGCAAAGAGCACAGTCACTGCAGCTTCCATGCACCAATAAAACAACAATAAATAGCAATTTGAAGCTGTTTAGCTGAAAGTGACACCGTCAAGCTTGGAAAAGTAACTTGTGAGAGTGAGGTACGGTACATTTCCTGGTACTGCCAAATAAATTAAATTAGCCTGCTGATATTATCTAACTGATATGAGTTAATTGCAGAAATGACAATTTAAGAGGAAATAAAGAGACAAATCCTTCAACTATGAATGCTGTTGATGGTGTGGTTTTCTCCTAGAGGGAAACAAGGCAACTCAACTGCCTTTCTTGTATATTTATTAAATATTTATAATTTCCTCTACATACTTTTGACAGTTACTCTTTATGTAATGTAATGTATTTTGCTGTACTTTACTACATAACTGGCCAAATAACAGACCAGAGCAAGAGTAAAGTCTGTGGTTGAGCTGTGTTCCTAGTTTGCCCTTTTATATGACCACATGGTCAAGGGAAAAGGCAAAGGCACTTTAGTTTACTGCAGCCCACGTAGCAGGTGTTATTCCCAGGTTTATTTTGCATGTGTAGTGTATAAATCATTAGGACTGGGTATTTGTGGACAGCAGCGGAGTGACAGGTGTGAAAAATGTACTTGTGAGCTACTGAGCATAAAACTCAGAAAATTTAAAAGGCTGTAGATGCACAAACAGCTTCCTGTGCCAATCGCCCACTAACACACACACACACACACACACACACCCTTGTACTTATATAGTAGTGAGGACCACCATTGACTTCTATATTACTGTATCTAAATAATACTACACCTAACCCTAAACATAACCCTAACCATAACCTCAGTAACCAAAAGCTAATCTTTCTACATTTTTAGTTTTGCAAATAAACTTGTATTTATTTTTGTAAAAGCAGTTTAAAGAAGTGAGGACCACTAAAAAAGTCCTCACTTCCCAAAAATGTCCTTACTCTGCTGGTTAAGTCATATCTCACTATCTTTGTGAGGTCCTCTAATTCTTAGAATAAGTTACAAATCATACAGCTAATCCTAAACCTAACCTTAACCCCAGCACCCAGACAACTGTTTAATTCTTTTAGTTTAAGTTTTAAAACACAATTTCTTATGACGACCAGCCTTCACACACCAGTTTGTTGTCACATAAAAAACAAAAAGCTAGCAAATCTCAAGTCTTTTATGAGATAACTAGGTTTTCAAGTCAATTGCTTAACCCTAATCTAGTCTTAGTAGGAATAAAAAATAAGTCATAGAAAGAAAATAAAAGATAGAAAAGAGAAAACATCAACTTCCGCCATTTAGAATTCCTGTAATGGTATGATGCGTGTCTGTATTTCCAAGCAGCCAATTTTCACTTATATAAAGCTTACAAGTGTTTGATAAGATTCCCTGCGTGTGTAACAAGAGTAGTGGATGGAATCTAAGCAGAAGTCCAATGCCCTGCTGAACCTTCCACTACAGCAATGCAAACAGTAGCGGCACAGAAAGAGGACATGGAAGCCCAGAAGTCTCCAAACGGCTGCCCCATTGCAGCATAGAATAAATGACTTCTGCGTTTTCCAACAAGAGTCTGCTTGTACCAATTACTGGCCTCGGAACACGCTTCAGTTTGCTGAGGTGGAGGATAATCACATGACACCATGAGGAATGAGGGAGAGAAAGTCTTCAGCAGGTCGGTAATGCTAATAAGCAAAACTGACAAAATCTTGTAAGTACAGATTCCAGAGCTGCTGCACGATGCATAAAAAGTAAAAGTGGCAGTGGATCTATGAGGAAGTTGTACATTCACATCTTACATGACATTTCCTTGACATGGAAAAGGAAAATCTGCTGATTCGATCAGTTAATTTTCATAACTATTTGGATATGTCAGAATGTGACAAAGATAAAGCTTCTTATCATAAGATGAAAGAACATATAATACAAATGATAATGATCTGCTATTCAGAATCTGAATCAGATTTAACAGTCAAGAAAGTTATTACCTCAGAGCAACAGTGTATGCATTTATTGTAAAATTTTACTATGAGATATCAGGGTTTTAGTCACATAAAAAGTCTTGACAGGTTAGATTCACCTCACAAAGGTCAGTGATGTATTAGGCTTCTGACTTAATAGAAAATAAATAATCATATCTGTAGCATGCGCTCCAGAATTTCAAATGCTGAGTTTGTATGATTTTTATGTTCATTTACATGAATGCTCTAACTAGTCACCTTATAAAGAATATCTTAACATGCATAGCATCTTACCCTCATCAATAGAGTAAATGGTACAAATTAAAGAGTGTTGATTCTTCTGAATATCTAAAAGACATGATGTCATATTTATGCTCTACATCACTACAGTGACATCCTCCATGTAGTACTACAGATTTATCTCTCTTTAAAATCTATGAAAATTTCATGATGAGCATTTCCACGAGCATGCTGCACCGATGACTGCCTCTTCATAGAAATTAGATTCTATTTCCAATTTAATCATGTTACTGTCGATCATGATCACTCCACACGATATTTTGATATGTTGACATCATTGCCCCACCATGAATGAGGACGAGGCCGAATCGAACCCCTCCAAACACCATTCAGCCTCTTGAGACACAAGTGACAATCATGTCATCTTACACACGCGCAGTCACCGTGCCAATCTCCTGATTTAGTGCAGTTTTCGGAATCTAAGTGGCGCTGCTTGAAAGAAGGGTGGTGCTAAGAAAAGCCCTGAGATTTGCCCAGATTGGATATGTGAACTGAATGAGAAGAAATCACTTGCGTGAGAGGGAGGAAGCTAAAAGGATGTTAAATTGCCCTCGTCTCCTCTCTACAGTCACTGCTGGCTCTGTTTAACCACGACACACGATGCAGATGGTACATGACAGATATATTTGCTCAGGCATAGCACAAGTCCACTCAATCAGAACAAAACCACATTCGGAAATCTGCTAATTTGGAATGATGCTAACTGCAACCTGCTTCTCCACAAGTATTATTTAGAGGCTATTGGCTTAGGAATCACACCCGTGCATGAAGAGGTCTGAGGTTCAAATCCAGTCTTATCCTACCTCCAGGACTAACTCCATTAGGCCCCTGATCAAGGCCCTTTAACCCCAAGTTGCTCCAGGGAGACTGCCCTTTTAATTAGAAAAGATAAGTCACTCAGAATAACAGTGTCTGCTAAATGCCATGAATATAAATTCATGACAAACAACAAGAGGATTTACTTACCAATGACTTGAATAGTTCAATTTGGAAATAATTAATGCTTCTAGAACAATGGGGGTGATTTTATTTGCACAGAATATTAAAAAATAAACGAATAGCTTAAAAAAATACATTTTGAGTGTGAACCATCCTGATGTTATATACTGTAAGACCGATTTCTATCATAGACGAGTCATGACAAATGAGAACCAGGCACGTTTTCCTTTTGTAACAAGCAACAAAAAGGGTACTGAATGAAGTGTTTGCTTTAATTTGTCTTAGTTGACACTGCACATTTGGTAATGATGATGCTAAAATGCTATATTGTGCAGCTCTATTTATATATATATATATATATATATACATATATAAATTTTAATGATACATATAATGCTATGGATTCTCCATCTTCTACATAATATGTACATGTCACAGGCAACAAATATTTGCATAAGACGAATGGAAAAGGAGAAAAACAACAGCATTATCCTACCTTACATCAGTGCCAGTCACCCAGTGGAGTTCATACTGTTGGTGTGTATTGCTGAGTCGCTACACACACACCTGCACCCCAAGTTGGCCTGACTGTGGAGAAAAAGGACACAGAATGACCCGGCTGTCCCGGAGTGGGATCCTCCCTGCTGGTTGCATAAATCACACATCACACACATACACCTTCTTATTAACCTTGACCGAGATAGTCCTTCTATTTGCATGTGTATCTTTGCGTGTCGGTGACCCAGAGGTATAAAAGTCTGTCTTCCTAAAGTCATGTCGGGTTCACGTTTCATCGGTCTGCTTAACCATGTGAACACTTTGTTAGCCCTCACCTGCGAAATGCAAATCTGTCTATATTTTTCAAATGTACAAACCAGCTTTTAACATCTAAGTGGTGAAAACACCTTTATCTGTGGCCTAGATTTGTAATTAAATTAGACCAAATAGGACTTAGTATAATCCAAACTCACAACAAATGCATATTAAAATTTTTCATTTGGTGTAGAAAAAATAAAATAAAATAAAATGAAATAAATGAAGAGATAATTAATATGTACATAACATGTTTTAGGCCACAGGAATTGACTCTTTTGAACATGCAAGCACTTGTGGGCAGTGTTTTATGTGCTTGTGAGATAATAAATGACATTTGAACCCGAGATTTATTAGTTTTGTGTGGCTTTGTGAGGACATGTTTGTGTGTGAGGATTAGAATAATTATGTACAGGCAAAGGCTGGAAGGTTTCAAGATTTGAGACTTTGAGCAGACAATATTAAAGTGATTTTTTTAGTACTTCTGTACTGTCGAATATCGATAAATATATTTTCTGTCATGACTTTGCGCGTTAACATTTTCTCCGAACACTTTTTGTTTGTGCCTCACCTCCTCTTTTCCGTCACATTTGTAACGCATCCAGAGTCTTGTTTCTCTCAGAAGTGGAGGATGACGGCGTCACTTCGTCTTTTCACTTCACTTTAAGCTTCTTCCTCCTCCTCCTC
Organism: Distichodus sexfasciatus; assembly: GCA_032718565.1. Lineage (NCBI taxonomy): Eukaryota > Metazoa > Chordata > Actinopteri > Characiformes > Distichodontidae > Distichodus > Distichodus sexfasciatus. The sequence goes on along the minus strand of JAVGVS010000026.1, from coordinate 611,254 downwards.
CTCCTCCTCCCGCGAGGCTGCTCGTTCGTTATTACTAGCGCGCGACTGACGGCGCGTGCGACGTCGTCAAGGAGGCGCGCGAGGAAATCAGCAAACACACAACTGAGACAAATATAATCATCTCAACAAAGCCCTAATAAAGTCGTTTTCGGTGCAAACCAATTGGGCCAATTTGCACTCTAATGAAATGTGTAATCAGAGCGTCTTAATGGGCTCATGGCTCCCCACCACCCGCTCCTTCCTGCGGTGCTTTTCGGTCAGGAAACTATGAAGAAGTTTATTTAGAAAGCGGCCGCTGACCCCTGCTGTCTCACATCAGCACTACACACACCCGCGCCACTAAAACCACACGCAACACCCGGCTTCCTCCTACCCACAGCACATACGAAGGATTTTACACTACAGTAACATATACCAAAATAAATATTAAGCAAACATTTTAAAACGTTAAAAGTATTATAAAAATAACATTGGTAATTCAGTAGAAGATGCCTGTAGGATACGAACAATTTCTGATTTATATTATATTTACTACAAGGGTGTAAATGATAAAATAATTAGATAATTTATAAGCATTAAACCTAGACTCTACATCCATCAAAAGCCCCGCAAAGAGAAAATTAAAAAACCTCCCCCAATGTTGAACAAAATACAATCTCTTTATTTTGTTGATATAAGTTGGTATATTAAAATCTGTGTGCAGTGTTGTATCTGTAATAATATGCAAGCGTCATAAATCTTACATTACACGGTACAAAATTAATAAAGTAATTACCTCCTCCTACACTGTCACAGTTTGATATAAATAGCGAGCTTAAATCGGAGACTGGCATCAATGATAAATGAAGCCCATTGTCTATGAACAAGCTGGTTAAGGCTGGTGCCAAATTGCATCAAACCTTTGCAATATATTAGCAGGTAATGTATTCTGAATGGATTTTTCACGCTAAGTTAAAAGTCCTTGGTGCCATGGTACGAGGTCGGTGGTGAAAGTCAACAGGGCCATGTGAGAGAGAGAACAAGATCAGGCCAATTTGTCCAGAGGTGAGGAAGGGCTTGTGCTTTCTGCCAGAATAACAAAGGGAACGAGAGGCAGGGTCTCAGAAGCAAAGCCATTGATCAGAGCCAAAAAGACCTCGGCCTTCTCTCTCTCTGACACTAGACTTATCCCCGAATAGAAGGTAAGACCGGCAGTCCTTTCAACGTTTATAAGGTATTTAGATTTAGGACCTGTGTAGGACTGAGACTGATGCATTATCAATTTTAAAAATTCAAAGTGAATAAAGTATTTTTTTTTTCTTGCAATAATTTCAACATTTAAGAACGTAAATGTAGACTTACAATATTGTTATAGCAGACATTTGCTGTTTTTTAATTAAACATTGGTAAACATGACTAAATCTCAAGATATTAACATGCAAATAGGATATTAGACCCTTAAAAAGCAATGGTTAATTAACACAATTAAGTTTGTTCTTCTTTTAATCATCTTTCTTACTGAAAAGGAGTAAGTTTCATGGTTTTGATGTATAATGCATTGTGAGTGTGTGTGTGTGAGTGTGTAAAACTTCAGAGGATAATTTAGAGAAGTCCCTAAGAGCTGAATGAGCTTTCATTGGGAAAAAATGTCCATTTGCAACCCTGAAAAATTCTCTGTGAACTTTTCCTGCTTTACATCTCCTGTTTAGCATTCAGGTCTCCCTTTACCACCCATGTTCATAAGATATCAATGATAGAGAATCATTAAATCTACTTCCTCCGATTAGGTGATGACCTTCCAGACTGGCGTTCCCTCATACAAGTGTGTCATCCTACCTCATACTTAACAGTTTGTGTTGATGTACAACTGAACCACAGGACATTACAACTGATTGTGAACATAAAAGGAGTTTGTCAACTTTTGTCATTACTAGGTTTAGACTTAGCTAAGCTTTGACTGCTCTGAGTAGGTAATTCCCATAACAGTTTAAAGTGTTTCTTTTAAAAAACGTTTGACTCATTTTTGGGGCCCTGGGGGTCATAAAATCTGCAGTTTGCCTACATGCACATGGCCATTTTGACCTTGAAAAGGTTTTCTTAATAAACAAGGCTGAACAAAAGGAAGCCAGGAAGAAGCAAATAAGATGGCAAACTTCCCCTGACGCAAATAAACTTATCTGTGAAACATGCTGAACATGAAATTATAAACAAGAAAAGCAGCTACAATTTGATAATGAAATAATACTGGTTTTACACTCTCCCTCTCTTGTTCACATGTGATGACCTTAAGAAGAACATTTCATTTGAATAAATAAGTGAGACATGGACGTTAAACATCAAACATTTTATTACTGCCCCTATTAGTCAGTAGAATTCCATTTTTTTTAAACATTCTCTCAAACAAAAATATACCAAGTATTTACAATCGTCGATAGAAATACAAAAGAGATTACAAGTAAGTAACTGTCTTTCTAAAAGACATACAGTATGTTTACAACAGCTTAAAAAACAGCCAAAACAAACAACAAAATTCCTTGGAGATGACGAGCGAGCAGAAAAGCAGAAGGCTCCCGACTGGACATTTAGAGTTGTGCTGGTTTGCACAACTAGTTTCGCGCTGTTACACTCGCTGCTTATTGCGTTGTGGGAGAGAAGATGAGAAGGCAGCAGAATGCAGGAGGATATTTCTCACAGTGTTGGCACGAGCAATGTGCTGATGTACTGCTAGAAGCCATGCCCGTCTCAGCAGGTACTGCACAAAGGTGTGAACCTAAAATATTAACACCAGCCTATAAAACAAAGTGTGAACAAGAACCTTAGGACTGCCATTATTCAACACTGTATAGTTCCACAGAGCTCATTGACAACTGAGTGAGTGACATCTGCTAATAGCTCGGATTATTTCTTAGTACTGCCTGGGTATTGTAGGGATTTAGTACAAAAGATCACATCTGTCCTGTCTTATGATACACAGTGTGTAGAATCAAGGAACGGCAGTTCAAATCCAAAAATGGGAGGAATTTTCCATAAATATTCAATCATCTAATTGCCAGAGACAACATTCACTGCAAAACGTATCACAATTGCACTAAGAGAGAACCATAATAACAAAAATCAAACTTTGCCAATCCCTGATTACTGTTTTTAGAGGCACTGCACAATCACTCCGAGAACTGTGGAAAGAAATCAAAAGAGGAGGTTGACATTTCTGTTCTTCTAGAGGTGTATTAATCATTTTTTTAACAATGGGAATAAACTGGCTAACGGTAGCTTTCAGCAACAGGGAGAAGACCATGTGCAGAAACCTTTATATCACTTAGAGAATTGAAGTGATCGTCTTTAGACTTTCCATTAGGTCAGGGCAGGTACATGTAAACATTTACCCCTAAAAGTCTCCTAGAACGCAAGCTCACTCTAACCACCATTTCAGTTTGGAGTTCTGATGTCACATTTCCACCCAGCAGCGCCTGAAACGACTTTAGCAAAATTCCTTTCAGACTTTTTGGTAAACCCATGCAAACTGGCATGAAGTAAAACATTACGCCGACCACGGAAGAAGCAGGTGATGGTTTCTCACAGCTAATGGAGCGGAGGGGAAACTCTTAACCTTGGGTTTTATTTTTAACAAAATATTCAAAATACAGACTTTACAGAGTGCTCTTTTTCAACTATACATGATCTGTAACATTCATTTACAACAAAGCAAAAAATAGATGTAAAAATTCATTTAGGAATATATTTATATATTACCATTAATATCTTCAAGTTGTCCTTTTTTGTGGCAAAACAACTAAAATACCAGAAAAGAAAGTGAAAACATAATACTCCAGTTATACCCCTTTGTATAATACAAGCCCTCCACATCTTAACCCTAGATAAACCCTAAGGTTTTAGTTACAATGTACTGTACAAATATTACTATATACTTGCGGGAAGCCACGACATCGAAACCGGACTCATTAAAATACTATACAAAAGGTCAAAAGGGCGTCGGCGACGAGGACTGCAAATGCACATCTAGCGTATAAATATAGTTCCCCTCGACCAGCAAAACGAGTCTGTACAATGGAAGGCGTCGCGAGTCGAGACGTTTGATCATTTACAACCGAGTTGGTGCGTGAGGTACGAGGAAGTGGGCGACGGAAACAGCTACAGACGCTGCCTTTACACAAACCTTATTGCTTTACAAAGGATTTTTTTATTAAAAAGAACAACAGCTAGCTCCAATAAACACTGTAAACAAATAGTGAAGGATCACTGTAAACACGCTCGGAGAAGCGGGACTCTAATAGCTAAAGGCATGCCCAATTTTACCCAGCTCTCCTCACTCTACAGTGCCACGGCACTCCGCTGCAGAAAAGTAGCGACACGTCCAACGTCTTACAGCAGCCATGCTTGATACTGTCGACGTCTAAAGCGGCGTTTAGCAAACACACGTACAGCAGCGCAGCTCAGCGCAGTACCGAGTTCTTTTGGTCTTGGGAGTGATGGGGTGAGGCTGAGGGAGGGGAGTGCATGCACTGTGGCCTGAGATGCTGGCAAATGATACTCCTCTAAAACGGAACCTTTCTCTGATCCTCGGTCTTTCTTCTGCTTTCGCTTACACGAGTGCTGGAGTTAACACTTTGATTCACGGAATCAAGCTGATTTTTCCCTCTCGCTTCTGTTTTAATCCAAATACAAGATATCTGGAGTGATTTTCAGTTAGACTCAAAGCGGATATGATGCAAGAAAGGGTCACAAAGTTATTAAATGCATCATGTCAGATGAATGTCAGCTTTGACACTTAACAGTTAATTAAACAACATTGTAGTTAAGTTACGCAAATTTAGTTTCACAACAAAACTTGACAGAAAAAGGCCCAGCGTTGAAACTGCTTGCATAATTGATGCATCACGATGCAGATGTGAGTGATTCTGCATCGCTGCAGCGGCAGACCGTAATCGATGATATCAGGGTTTTCAACGGGTGGTCCACTGCCCCCTGGTGGTCGGTGGTGGCATTGCAAGGTGGTCCACTACATGCAATCCAGTTTCACTACTGAAATCACTTTTTAAAATATTATTTCACTTTAAAACATTTCCAGATGTTCTAGGCTTTTTTTTTTAATAAATAATGAATTTAATGCAAATATCTAAAAAGTAATAGAAAAAAATATTCCCCCACTCCTGCCACAGACTACAGCTAAATCTGAGTGGTGGTCCCTGGGACAGAAGCAGTTAATAATCCCCGGATTATATCATAATGACATTGTTTTGGTGATTTTCTGGTTATGGCATAACATTCTAGTTTAAAAGAACATCCCGGTAGTAACCATGGCTGCCCAGTCTGCGCGCAATGTGAACTAATGTAGAGAAATTGATGGGATACATCGTGATATCGTGTCAGATCGAACTGTCGACCTGATAATCGTAATCGAATGGAATCGAATCATGAGATCATGAGACCAATGAAGGTTCAACACCTCTAGTAAATTCTATACTCTAATGAGTCAAATGTTTTTACATTTTAAATTTTCGAACTGATACAATACACTTTGCTGGGAATGTCTCTAGAAATAACTGAAAATGTTCCATTTTGGTGGAGTGTCACTTGCAGCTTTGCATTTTATGAGGTACGATTAAAAGCTCTTCTTAACAGAAAATTAAAAAGACATCAAAACACTTCACTCGCACACGCACTCTCACACCACACGCACACACGGCAACGCACATCTTCAAGATTCTTCAGTTGTTGTTAAGCTTGCCAACTGAAAAGAGGTCCGCTTAAAACAATAACAACAACATGTAAACTCTGCAGGACTCTTTGTTCATGGGCAAAAATGAAAAAATGAACAAGAACAAACCAACAATTGGTCCGAGGCAACATACTGCTAAAAAACACTGACCATAAAAAATGGACCAAAAAAAACAAAATTTAAACATTTCTTTAGTTTAGTACATGCAGCTCAGTGTAAAGAGTCACAAATGATTTTCAAATCAAAATAAAAGTAGAAAGGCTGCGATTGGTCCGGAGCGGGGAGTGTGTGCTCATGTTGGTCTTTAGCTTATGAAGCGCTCCTCACACTTTGGACCCTTTGTCCCTCTCTCACACACACACACACATGCACATATAAACACAAACACACACACACACACATCCCGGCTGGAGTCACACTGCAGACACCTGCTCATCTGCAAGAAACAGACATAAAAGAAAAGAAAAACACAACTGAATGAAAACGGACGAGAACCAAAAAGGACACACAAGACAAAACTCAGGCTACTTTCAACAAAAAGGGTTAACACTCCACCACCACAAAACTACGCTACAAGCACCAAAAGTTCTAACATAAACCAAACAAACTGGGACGGCATTTTAGAATATCGTGCTAGAAATTTGTCCCACCGTTTGTCGAACAGAACTAACCCCGGTCTATTTCAACAAGCAAGCAGGCGTTTTTTTTTTTTGTTTTTTTGTTTTCTTGTATCATGCTGTTTGTCAGGGTTTGGGGCACGTACCCTCCTCGCTATCTGCTAGAGGCTGCAGGACTACGCTGGGCGGCCGTGCGATGGAGCCGCGGTGGCCGGCCGCTGGTCTTCGCGCGTCGGCTAAAGCGCCAGGGCTCTGGAGCAGTTTGGACCTCTGCAAGGCCACGCTGTAGTCCGGAGGTTTTAAGTGCGGCGGCCGCGGCTGCGCTCCTCCTGCTGCCTCCTGCGCCTGCACGTCGCTCAGGGCCAGGCCCTGGTAGCCCGGCGGCGTCGGGGGCGGAGCACGGAATCTGTCCTCCTTACAGGGCGACGTTACGCAGTAAACTGGCAGAGGAAGGTGGGAGTGAGAGAAAAGGAAAAAATAAAGGTGTGGAAATTAAAAAAAAAAAAAAACGGGCAAGAAATTAACGAGACGTCAGAGACTGCTTCACTCTGTCACACATTTGATTCTTTCACGCTTTTCATACTGGCTTCTCGTCAGACGCACAAAAGGCTTAAATGAATTTTAAAACGTACCACATGCAGGATGAACAGCAGCAGATTTCTGGCGGTTTTTGGACACTGATCATAATTTACTGTAATGCTAACTATCGTCAAAATGTAAGGCTACCTCCTTAAAGTCGACCTGTCATTCTTACAGTCACAGAGTCGTGTTTTTGTAATAACTAGGGCTGCACCGATCCAACTTTTTCAATTCTGATACCGATGCCGACACTTGGGTTTTGGATATCGGCCGATCCCGAGTACCGATCCGATACCAGTATTTAATGAACAAGGTGTGTATTTCTCTGTGAGAAGGAGACTGAGATTATTGTTATTGTTAAATACTGTTTTCCTAAATAAAACAATGTAATTGTATTGTTGAAATTATAATTATTATTAAAATTATTTATTATTAAAATAACATCTCAAAAACTTCTCGTTTAATCTCAGTAGTGTAATTTTGTGACGGTCCCTAATCCTGCGGCGCTAAAACCATCAGGAACATGGAGATGGAGCTGGTGTTTAGGAAATGATACAGGAATTAGGTTCTGGGGTTGTATTGTGTTGCGTTGCTTGTTCTGCTCATGTAATTATGTGTCTCTATAGAAGTCTAAAGTATGAAGCGAAATCCATAAATCCATAATCAGACCCTCCAGGATTTCGTGATGTGATCGCAACTATTAACACAAATTCAGCCAATCCCCGCAAATTCATCACGACCTTGCAATTTTGACTAATTACCGCAACTTCTCCACAATTTTTGACCCATCATTGTAATTTCCCGCAAAACGTTGAGCCACACGTCAGCGAACTCACGTCCTTGTTACGTTTGGAAAACAGGCAACAAGTGAAAAAAACGCCTCAGATTTACCTTCAAAAATAAGTAAATCACAACTTCTTTCTGCAACTTGGACTTTCTCCCGTAAGTTTACTGTAACAAAACGCCTAAAAACACAACTTTCAACACAATTTTGTAGAAAAGCTGCCGCAAAATCTGGCATTTTACGCCTCAAAAAAGGCCCGCGAAATCCTGGAGAGACTGAATAATGAAAATAAAGAAACAAGGAGGACAACATAGTGCTCAAGCTAAACTGAGAGTCAAAGCCGGTCAAAATCAGCACTGAAAGTCTTATTGCCAGTCTTTAGGAAAAAAAACTGAGAAGTCAGCATTCATTCATTCATTCATTCATTTTCCTAATTAAAATCAAAACCAGAAGAAAAAAGGTTTTTTAAATGACGACTCATTTGTGATTTCCATTTTTGTGCTCCAATAAAAAAAAGAAAAAAACGGAAAACTACGGAAGCATAATGCGTTCACTTGAGAAAAAATGATTCTGCTCTGTTTTTCTGAATTAACGAGATACAGTTTTCATGTAAAAAAAAACATGCTCTGATTTTCTGAATTAACCTCTAAAGGTTACCTACTTTAGAGCTCAATTTCACTGCAATAATGTCACACCTTAGATTAATCCAGTTTTATTTTGGTTTGGGTTTGAGACAATGGGAAACACTTGCAGCATTAAGTAACATATACGGCATTGTTGTTAGTTTGTCGACTTTGCGCAGGCACCTCAAGACTTTGCGGTTGTTCAGACGGAAAGCCCATTCTGATCTGTAGGACACTGCAGCGTTTTTCTGTTGTTTTTTTTTATGAAAACTGTATCTCGTTAATTCAGTAAAACAGAGCGTTTTTTTTTTTAAAACATGAAAACTCTCATTAATTCAGAAAAACACAGCAGAATTTTTTTTCTCAAGTGAACGCATTACTCTACATTTTGGTTGTGGAAATGAACACTGAAAAGAAAACCGTTTTTTAGATTTGTTTTTTTTATTTTATTTGTAAAACGAATGAATGAATTACGGGCGGCATGGTGGTGCAGTGGCCCCCGTAAGGTGTGACCGAGAGTGTGATTGCGTGAGATTCTAGTCCAACTTTAGTGGTCCTGTCCTTGCAAATATTAACTCCAGCATGAAATCCCGCTCAAAGATCTGCTGCTGACATCGGGTGGCTATCAAACACTGTGCAGTGACCCGTGTGGACGCGGTTAGAGCCCCTCACCTATTAGTCCCCTATCTGTGCTTGACGTGACGGTTTTGTAGGCGGGGTCTGTGCTTTGGGGGCCGTCGGCGGGGTCTCCCGGACCGGCTTTGCGCTTGACGGTGCCGTAACTTCCCTCATAGGCGTCGGACAGCGAGCCGGACGAGGCCCAGCTCTGCCTGGAGCGGGCGAGCTCCGAGACGTCCACCTCGGCGATGGGGCCGCCCATGGGCGTGTGCCGGTGGTTGGTCAGGTCCAGCGCTCGCTGGGCCTGCAGGTTCTGGAAGTTGTCGTGCGAGTTGCTGGAGCAGGATGTCCAGCTGCCGCGCCCGCTGTCGGCCGCCTCCGGGACGGGGCCGTGTTCGGGGGGCGTCAGCTCGTCGGTGCTGCCGGAGGAGGTGAAAGTGGAGGCTCGGCTCACCGGATGCCGCGCCAAAGACGAGCTGAGGAGCAAAGGAAAGTGCTGGCAGTGAGAACGACTGTATGCACCTTGTATTTTGACTGGCCTGGTCAATCTGAAACGAGCAGAGGCCTCTCCAATCTTCACACATCCTCTAAAGAAAAGAATCTTTTATTCTATGGGGCAGTTGGTAGCGGTTAAAAGATGGGAAAAAGGCCAGTTCGAATCCCAGACGGGTAAAGGTACCACTGAGGTACTCATGAGCAAGGTACCGGCCTCCTGGTCCCCAGGTGCTGCCCATGTTAGCTGCCCACTGCTCCTTCACGAATGGGTTAAATGCAGAGGTCACATTTCGTTGTGGTGCACTGTACGCTGTGCTGAGGTGTGTTCACAATGACAAATAATCACTTTTCCGGGATTTGAACCAGCGACCGTTCGATCACGGGGCTAACACCCTAACCGCTACGCTACCAGCCGCCCAACATGGGGCTCGAACCCACAACCCTGAAATTACTCCACAGACTGAGCTAGTCCTGGTTCCTTCCTTTTCAGCCTTCAAAGACTGACAAAAACAAAATCCGCCTTTGTGCTGTCCTTCTTGCCGACCCTGCAAGGTTACGTGGTCCAAATAAAAAGTTTCAAGGTACTCAAGCATATGCTAGAGACCGTGTCGTGATCATGCAATAACTCCTCGCTTTTATACATTCTGTGGAACAAACCAGGTCCGTGTTCTACCTCGTCCCGGGATCATGAAACCCCATTTAGCCAGACTGCCTTCACACTGCCTGGTTTACTGCGGACTCAAATAAACGATGCTGCGATAAATCAAAGGAACTTCCAAGATGTAAAAATAGCAGTAAAAAAGTTGGTCAGATACGCAAAAGCTGGTCGTTAACAGTGTATTCGCTGCAATCTGTAAAGGAGCTTGTACATTCTCTCTAGTAAAAAAGAAAAAGGCTTTTCGCTTGCCAGGAATGAAACGAGGCTCGCATAAAAAGTGGACGCACTATTAATCCGTCAGAGCCCACCCATAAAAGGTGGGGGAACATGTGCGGTGAGTTTGTGCTGAAATGCCTTTTCTTTTTTTAATAGGTGGAAATGTTATGGGAAGTAAGTAAAAAGCGCAGGAGGCTACACGTTCACTGTTTACTAGGGAAGGCAAAACAGAAAGAGAGAAAAAGAGAGAGAAGCTGTACCTTGTGCAGGGTTGGCTGTGCTCCAAGGCTGGGTGTGGGTTCGCGTGAGGCATCGTCTCCAGCTGTCCGCTGGCTTTGTTGGCGCTGCGTTCTTCTGAAGGGCCTGGAGGCATGGAGTCCACCGAGCAGTTACTCACTATGCTGGAGCGCGAAGAAATCTCACTGTGGCTCGAGTCCGACTGGTCAGACTTTCCCACTGGCATCAAGGCATAGCCTGCCACACACAAGCACACACACACAAACAGACAGACAGACAGACACAGAGGTGGAGGTGGTCAGTGCTGGTGCTGAGCTGATTTGCAATGTAAGAAAAATACCAAACGCCAACCCTGAGATCTCTCTGCACTGCAAACATCAGGGTTTTTTATTTCTTAATCCAAAAGATATTGAACTTTCAACTAAAACGCAACTTTGAGTGAACTTCAGTGTAAAGCTGAACCAGCCGCCGATCTCCTAGAAGCACGGCTGAAGGTACAAAGGAAACTGGGACGTAAGATTAAGGCCTTGTCCACACGGACGTTCGAAATGAACACCCTCTGAACTTTTGCTGCGTTTTGTAGCTGCGTTCGACTGGCGTTTCACTGGCGTTCGCAATAGCGTCGTTTTCCTCGTGTTCGTCGGGATTTTGACGCCAAGAAAACGTTACATGCAGCGTTCATTTGACGCCACCCGAACGCGCAGCCGGCCGAACACCGGTGCTGAACCCCCGTGTGGACGCTTTGATTTGCTCCAATGAGCAGAAAAACCGTCGACGTTCAGTCGCGACCGCCAGAAAAACGCCTGGTTCTGACGTCCGTGTGAACGAGGCCTAAGTACAAAGGTAAGGAGACAGAACTGTAAAAGTCATTTTCCTTCCAAAACGCAGTAACTACAAGCATGATAAACCCCAATGTGAACTAACTGAACTAAAACAGAGTGATGATATCCCTTTTTATTGCTTCAGGACTTGCAGTGAAGCTGTAAGAACAAAAAAATGTTTTTGTATGAAAATAAAGCTTTTTTGCCAAATGTAATGAATAATTTTCCTTTGATTTTCTGCACCCGTCTCAAAGCTCCACTTTTCTAAAGAAGTAGACCTTCATCTGAAATTTCAACCATGTTATTATTTAAACAGCTTTTTTTTTAACGTTCTAGATAGATTTGCCAGTTTGAACGTCTATGTTACATCCTGCAACGCTGTGCCTGATTCTGTCCCTACGTCAAATGTTTCTTCCTGCGCTTGTGTCTCTCTCTGATCAGGCAGGAGAAAGCGTTACGGACTCCTGCCTACTCCTGTCTTTCCTTCCCGCTTGTGTTGTCTGGCTGTCTAACGCTGCTGCTGTCTTCCGCTCCTGCCCCTGCTCCTCTCCCTCGGTGTCCTGAAGGGCGAAGGGAGTGGTTTCCTGCCCGACTTGGCCTGCCCAAATCTGCCCCTCTGCTCTGCCCTGCCTGTCATCTTAAGCATCAGCTTTTGGAGGAAAGCCCCACCTATGCCGTAAGAGCGAGCGCCGCCTGACATCGCCCCCACGCCGCCGCCTCCTCCTCCGACCCTGGGACTGGCATCGCTGGTGAGGGACGACGAGGAGCCTGAAAAGTTGGGCTGAGTGCTGCTCTGCGATCGGGAAGCGCCGCTCACTGGAGAGGAAGAGGAAGAAGAGGAGGAGGAGGAGGAGGAGGAGGAGGAGAGGATGTTGATTAGACTGAGCACCTCTTTTAAGAGGGGATTAGGTCACCAATACCGTGGTGTGTGGCTCAAACACAGATTGTGACGTGCTAGAGCTGGGCGATAAGACCCCAAATCAATTTCACGATGAACTGCATTAATTATCTATTTGAATACATACACTGATGCAGTCTGATTCACTGACGTCTTTCTTCGACGCTCACTGGTTGGTGCTGCTTTTTGTGACTTTTTCGTGGACCCTACTCGTTGCAGCTTGCGGCTATAATTTTGTTTTTTTGCCCTCATATTTCAGTGACAAGTTTCATTCATTCATTCCTTCATTCCTTCATTCATTCATTCATTCATGCATTATTCGAACCGCTTAATCCCAACCAGGGTCGCAGGGGGACCGGAGCCTCTCCCGGGGAACTACGGGCGCAAAGGCGGGGTCCAACCCTGGGCAGGCGCCAACACACCGCAGGGCACACACTTACACTCTCAGTCACATCTCACGGGGACAATTTAGAGTTGCCAACTGACCTATATCGTATGTTTTTGGACTGCTTTTGCGCGTAGAAAGGATCGAACCCAGGACCTTTTCGCTAACCACCGCGCCGTCCCTGTGAGAAGGTTTGTACTATATATTTGCTCAACTATTAAAGCAAAATTTAAAAATTGTTGGTTTTCTCTGTGATTTTTCAGTTTTTATCCTATTCTTCAGATTCCAGCGCAAAAAGCCAAAATAAAACCTCACAATCTGTGAACTTAGAACTAAAAATCAATTTGTGGTTTAATTCATTGTTACACCCCTACACACCGATACGAGCCTTAACGGTAGGGTGTTCACCCCGTGATCAGAAGGTCGCAGGTTCGAATCCAGGGCTGGTAGTTACCACTGAGGTACTCATGAGCAAGGTACCGTCCCCAAGCACTGCTACCTGGACGCTTGTTAGCTGCCCACTGCTCCTTCACGAGTGAGTTAAATGTAGAGGTCATATTTCGTTGTGGTGCACTGTGTGGTGTGCTGTGCTATGCTGCGTTCACAATGACAAATAATCACTCACTTTTACTGATGCAAAACAACTCTTCAACAGTTGTTTTATATGCCATATTAAATCTAAACTTGACGCAGTCCTGCTTTTTACTGGGGTCGGGATTAAAAGCCCAAAACCAGGAATGGAACTATTCAATATTTATTTAGTATTGTGTCTCATTTCTGGGAGTTAATGTTATGCAGTCATAAAGAAGTAGACGTGTGTGTATTTACCCTTGCGAGGAGAGCCCTGTGGGGACACAGTAGGGCTGGAGTGGAGGGAGGAGACAGCGGAGGTGGTGTCCTCACACTTCTTCCCACTGCTCTCCTCTGAGGGGATGGAGCTTTTCTTCACCACCTGAGGTGAGTTGGAGTCTGCGTGCAGAAAGAAGGACGGATTAGGAAGGAGTCACACAGCTAACCTACAGCTGAGCTGGTGTTTACTCTCCCAAATCGCTCATATTTTGAGCCATGCTCCAGATTTCCTGACAGTAATACTAGTAGTTTTGGATCTTCACCAGAGGAGGGCGCACTAGGCATGAGCGATAAGTTGTGTGATTTTTATTTGACTTAACCTTATTTAGACGGCTTATATGGGATTGTATATTGTATTTACTGCATTGTTATTAACAGTAAAACTTTATAATATGTTTATATTTATTATTTATAGCTAAATATATTTTGTATTTATTATTTAAAAGATCTGCATGTTTGATTTGTGCTTTCTGAGCAACACGGGCACAATCATTTCCTCCAAAATCGATCAAGTACTGTCTCATCTGGTCTTACCTACATCAATAAAACATGTCCAGACATTGCAACCTAATCCCTGCTGTCGTTATAATGGAAGTATATTTGGATTTCACATTCGCTATTTAATTCATCTGCTAATTTTAGTCGAAAACTCTGATGGCAAACAGGCAAAACACTGTGGCTTGCGGCAACATCAATTCAGTTCAGTCATAAAAAATAAAAGCGAATGACAAAGTATTTGATATGAATCCATACGAACACAACCCTCCTCAACCCCACTGCCTCCACACAGCCTGCAGGGGGCGATGTTTACTAGGGATGGGAGCAGTTACCAGGTTAAAAAACCTGAGTGTCCCCACAAAGTCTGCCGTCACACACCAAACCTAATTCACACACTCCACATGTACACACTGTGTAACTCTGACACCATGACAGGTTTCACTTTCAAGCATAATCACGATTAATAAGTGTTCAATTTAAATATGAAACTATGATAACTCTATAAAACTATGATAACTCTGTAAAAAGGTCTTACATTTCTTCTTTCATTACATTTACAGAATTTAGCAGACACTCTTATCCAGAGCGACTTACATATCCTAATTTCAGGGACAGTTCCCCTGAGAGCAACTTAGGTTAAGGGTCTTGCTCAGGGACCCAATGTTGGTAACGCCAGAGGTCGGATTCAAACCCACAACCTCTTGGTCCAAAGGCGAGTGTTCCACCATTTGGCCACCAACACCCAATTAGACTATTCAAATAGATAATATGTCATAATTTATTTGCTTCAGTGTATGATACTGACAGGACTTTGTCCAGTTTCACACCTAGAGCCTGAGTAGATTAACACTGAGTGTGTGTTGCACTGTTGTTTGGATAGACAAATGTGTATTTGCATGAAGAAGAAAAGTGCTCTCTATTTCGAGTGACACTCTTGGATCTCTCTCCCTAGATGTTTTCCCCAAATTCAGACTTTGTATAGCCTGACACATTGGTGTGTGCACATAAACACAAAACGGGACATTGGCTGATTGTCCAGCCACACAGATTAGTCCTTTATCTATGAGAATCGCATTTGCTTTAATAAAATTGTGGGTTTAAGATGGAAATGAGATTTCCTGCCGAGCATTCTCATAGCAATCTCTCGCATAGATGAACATTACCGTCTGTTGATTGAATAACTCACTGTGTGCGGCCGCCAGGTCCTTGGCGATGCTCTTCTTACGCATGGGGTTGAGGCTGACAGGAGGAACCTGCAGCACCTGGGAGACGCGGTTCTGGGATTTGGTTCCTGCCGGCGCCGAGCGCATCGACACGGGAGACATGTCCGATTTGGTGGAGCGCCGCTCGCTCAGATTCTTCGACACTGCGGGATCAGAATCTTTCAGCTCAGACCGGCAGGCAAGAAACAAGGGATTTAAAGCAAATAACAGGGTTTAAGACCCATTCTGTCCACAGCATAAAATCAATAGTAGGAAAATAAACCCAGTGACGTATAACAAGCATTCAGGGACAAAGATAATGTCACTGGGTAATGAGTTTAAGGAGAAATAAAGTCAAATGGCGCAGATAAGGAATGAGATCAGGCTGCAAAACAAGGGAAGCTTTTTTTCTTCGTAGGAAACAGGGCAGTTAATGTCAGTAAGTTCAGTAGTCATTAAATGATTAATTTTGTAATCGAGTTTACCACTAGATGGCAGCCTGCAGCAAAACACAAAAATGTACAAACTGCCCTTCAGCAAATTGCACTTATTATTAATAAAGTGCTTAAGAACATGAAGGAACTTTCCAGATGTCACTTGGTGCGAATAAAGACTTAAACGGAAACCTCAAATTGATTCAGCATTAGTGAGTCCAGGTTAGGCTTCATCCTAATCTTTTAATCCTCATGAGTTGTGTTGTAATTTCTGGAGGAACAGCACCTTTAAATGCCGCCAGTGAGCTGATTTATCACTAACAGGTTCTCCGTCAGCTCAGCATTTTTATGTGGAATGTCCTATTAACTTGCCCCTATAATCTTTGCTTTGTGGGTGGCCAGAGGAGGCCAAAATCCCCCATTTGGCCTACACACAGCAGGGCTGGGGCACCTCAGCACTCACGGTAGGGCTGGGTGATATGTTCTCACATTATTATTACAATAAACTGAACACTTTACCTTGATTACAGACAATGAAGGATTATTTTGTTTGGAGTTTTCCTTATTTTTGCCCCTATAGTTCATCCACAAGGTTTCTACTTTAATTATGATGAACATTTTTTCTCATAAAGCAGTGCGTATCATATATTTACAATTTTATAACTGATTCTGGCCTGCTCTGACTCACGGGTGCTGTAGGCCGGCTCACACTGCAGGGACATGATCTGGAATTTCTCCTCGTCCGTCTCCACCTGCAGGTTTGCCAGGTACTGCTTGACCCTGCGCGCCATCTGTGCGTCCTCGTACAGCTTCTTGGCATTGAGCAGCGAGCTGCGCCTCACACGCTTTTTGTGGCCACCCTGAACGTCCAGCAGGTTGGAATTGGTGCTGCCTTGACTCAAGGACCTGAGGAAGAATAGAATCATTTGTTCCATATTAGCTTCAAAACAGGGAAGTGCTTTAAGGGACGGTGGTGGTGGTGGTGCAGTCGTCTGAGAATCTGTAACCCAGTGTTGGAAAAGATTGGGGTGTGAATCTCAGTAATGCCTATAAAACACTGCTGAACTCTGTGATGGACGCTGCTTAACCCTAAGTTGCTCCATCGAGACTGTCCTTGTATTTAGTGTCTGATCTGAATCAGATTCCCACATTAAGGTCCAGTCACATGAGGACGTTTTGAACAACGTTTATGACTTTTATTATCCATAATAAATAAGTTGTCTAGACTTGCTATAAGTGTGTACAAAGACCATGGAAATGTCTTTAAAAGAAAGGGGGTCAGCCTCTTGAAAACTGAAGACCATCATGAATTGAGGACACTGAGGCTTTTTCTGAGAAAATTCAGCTCTCGAAGGTCCGCTAATTATCAGCTGAGTTATATTAGAAAATAGTACAAAAGACGCCGAGCTCTGTAATGTCGGGGCAATTCAAGTGGTGTGTAGGAGGTTTCGGTCAGCTGTAACAGCCCTCCATGCGTCATGTGCACTTGAGTGAACGGCTATTTCAACTGAACTCTCTTTAGTGCGGACGCCATCAGAGGGCTGTGTGAATTGTTTAATCTGTGGTTCAAAGTTGACGCATGAAAAGGTTAATTACTCCATGCTTCTATCACAATATTAGATAAGCCAGGTCAAGTCTGTACAGGGAAACTCAATGTGTTAGCTCTCATGCCTCAGGCGGCCACACGTAATAACAGAGTTAATGGAGGCACTTAAATGTATTTCACTTATTCTTTGGCACACTGGAACAGTGCAGTTCAATGCAAACATGCAACCGTGGTCTTGTTCATGCTGAAAGAAGAAACAAACACACATGAAAAAAAAAACGATTACATGAGGTTTAAACGCTGTAAAAGCCAAACATCGAGCGATGGAGCGGATTCCTCCGGACGAAAGTGAGTTTCTGACACAAAGATGAAAGCAATGGGGATGAAAGAGCTAACGACGAAGAGCACGGGACATGCAGATGGAGGGATGGAGAAAAGGAGGGAGCAAGAGACTTACCCTAAACTCTTCCACCTCTTCTTCCTACAAGCAAGAGGTGTAAAAGAAGGAGAGAGGAGGGCAGCAGGGTAGAGCCAGAATCAGATAGAGGGAACACACACACACAGACTCTCAATAGACACTCAGTAAATGTGGCGGCACAGATGCCAAATTCTGAAAGAGGAGATAAGAGGAAACCTCCACCCAAGTGTTTCATTGTCTCAGCACCCAAAGAATTTGGCAAGAAGGCACCAGAAAGAGGAGAACCATCAGTTTTTTAACAGACTGATAATTATTTTTTGCTAATTTTAAAACCATATTCAAATTTTCGATATGAAAAATGTCAATGGTGCTAGTCAATATTTCTGTCTGAAACCAAGATGGAATTACATTTCTCTGTCTGTCCCTCTCTCTTTCATTCTGTCTCTTTTTCTTACACACACTTATCATCACTTTCTCTGTATTCTCTGACTAGTCCCTCTCTCTCCCTCTCCCTCCCTCCTCGACCCTCTCCCTCTGTCTCTGTCTCTTGATCTTTGCATCTGTCTGTCTCTCTCATTCTCACTCCGTACGTACACAGATGCAAATACGTTAACGACATCATTCTAAATGCCATATTGTGGCTTATGTGTGATGTGTGCGTATGTGTGAGGTGAACACTTAAAGCACCGACCTCTGGCGGAACATGAGAGCCGGGTCCATGTTGGCGGAGGTCAGTCGCACCACGTGGCGGATCTCCTTGGCGATCATGCGCAGTTTCTCAAAGTTCACCAAGCCGTCCACCACCGAGTCGTTACCTGGAGCGGGAGCAGATCAAACGGCAAGTTCAGGACAACAGGGTTCGTCTCAGTCACTCTAAAAGCTGAGCCTAATAACCCATATTCACCAATATATTTTCTCAATCTGGTCCTATGAAAGTTAAGACACTGACATAGTATAATAATATACAACAGTAGAACAGAAGAAAACACAATAAGGTAATGTTTTGCACAAACATGCATTAGACTTTACGTCATAGTGCTCTTAGTGAAAAACTGTGCTCTTAGTGGGTTTTAAGAACAAAGTGCTTCATCAATCCCAATTTTCCTCCTTTGACCTTTATGCCACAGAACTACTCCTGCTGCTCTTACAAAGAGATACTTGACTTGTTCACGTTCTGCTCGGGACTGGACTCTCCCCCATACCATGTGACTCCATCTTAGCTTCACTTCCGCCACAATTAAGCAACTCTGGCATTAGAACAAGAAATGGAAGTGAGCTCAGCGGAGGAGGCGAGTTGAGCTGGAGCAGCTAAGAGCTCTAATGGAGGAGGGAGGTGGCAAAAGCGAAAGATAAAGTCGTAACGGCGAATTACAGCTGTGCGGCTCATTTTGGGCCTTTTCCATGTCTCTTGTTTGCTTTCATTTAGTGGTTACACAAAGCAGGATTTTTCTCTTAGCAATACTGTGCAATAAGAAGAAGAATAAGGGACATTCCTATTTAACAAAATTGATTTTTGTTTAAACAAGTTAAAGCTCAAGTTGGTACACAATATCCACAGCTTTCAGGAAAGCTCTTAAACCCACTTTAAAGTCAGACTAATCCAAAAGGTATATACTTATAGATTCACACTGATTCAGTTAAAAAGAGCATTAAGGGTGCACAATAATATCAGAATCATATCAGATTCGGCCGATAACTGCTTTTTATAGGCATCAGGCCGGTGCTTAGACTTGGCCGATATTTTCTGCTGATATATTATGACACATTAATGGAGTGTCACACGCGTCCTGTTTGACTTGGTACACCACATAGGGCAGGATGTGCACTACGCTTGAAATGCTCTGCCCTCGCTTGACTCTTGTTTTCCCGCTCACGTTTCTTGGCTCTGTGTCAGAAATGTTGGCACTATGGCGTTACTTTGGTGCCAAAATTCTCAGTGCACAGTGCAACTTTGGCGAGCAAAATATCGCGCTCAACTCTGCCTGCGTTCGTTTTGCCTTCCTGATTTATCTGCATCAATATTGGCATCGGCATCAGCAGATACTGTATAAGCATGAAAAACGTCAGATCTCTGCATCGCCCAAACATCAGATCTCTGCATTGCCCAAACATCAGATCTCTGCATTGCCCAATAATTTGTGGATCTCTAGTTTTGATGTACTAGTTCCAAAACTTTGAAATAAGCAACGGCTGTGCTGAATGTGCTTAATACATTTGATATGATTGAATTTGATTTGGAAAATATTCTACAGGCCTTGTATAGGCTCATTTTTTGACTGCCAGCTATCATGAGAAGAATCTCATAAAACTACCAGTTGCCTCATGTTAAACAACCCCTATCAGCTGTCAGTCGTTTGTGACATCATATCCTTGAGTGTAACGTTTTGTAATGTTTTGCGTTGACACACCCTCATGCAGGAAGGTCAGGTCCTTCTTGACCACGGGGAAGAGGGGGATGATGGGCGGCTGCACGCTCTGGCTGCTCAGGATGTTGCGGTATTTGGCCATGTTGCGCGACGGGTCGAAAACGTCCTGCAGGTCCCGGAAGAGCTTCTCGTATTTGCTCGGGAGCTTCTCCCAAGTGCTTCGCAGCCGTGCCACTGGGGCAAGGTTCAAGCCACTAGAGAAACAGACAACACAAAATGACGTCTTTCTTTAGGAAAACAAGCTTGAGTCAGTCCTCTCATAATAACCCCTTTTTTTGCCAGAACGGCACCGTGTCCATTATGAGGTGGTACGTCTGAGAGCTGAAAGTGCAGCTAGAGGTCACTGGGGGATAAACATGACTCTTGCCCAGCATTTAGGAGAGGGAGTCGGCTTCTAAACCCGTGGCGTAAACAAGCGGCAGGTGAAGATGACATTCGTGAAGTTTGTGAAGCCGCACGCAACGACGGCATTGATCGGGCACAGAAGAGGCCAATTGCACAGCCACCAGAGGCTCCCTCATGCAATCAATAAAGATGAAATCATTTTTGGTTTTTGGTGAAAGTACATGGAGAGAGAGATTGACTGAGAGAGAGATTCTGGTCTGGGAAATCTCAATAATACAACTTTAAACAGCATTTAATCATTTTTTAGTGGTTAATTTCATTTTCTTATGGGAATACAACAAAGGTAATTATAAATGTACGAGAACAGACTCTGGAGTTCAATATTGACATTATTAACAATCTGAAAACCTACATCATCAACAACACCAACCTCTGGTCGACAAATAAATCTCTGATAAATCTAACAACCTATAAAAATTGGACAACGCCTAACAAGGAGGCCAAGAGAAAGATCTAAATCCCACTAGTGTTGATAACGAGCTATAAAGTAACCTCAAGGTCGGCCACTAATTAAACCTGACCGCTGATTGAGGTTGAGGTGTGGAAGTCTTCCCGTGACAGTCAGTCCTTTAATTAGCTAAACTAATTAAGGATTTGCCGGACTCAGTTCCCCCACCCACAGACCTACCTGATGATGGCGAACATGGAATTGAAGTTCTTGCACTCGCGGCAGTGCAGCGCGATCTTGATGAAGTGCTTGATGATCTTCATACGCTTCAGGGTGTTGGCCTCTGCCAGGATCTCGGTGGCCACCCAGAAGGTCTCCTGGTTGATGAGATCCTCAAACTGTTTGAGGTGGCTTGCATCTCCCCCACGGGGGTCCAACTTGAAGAGGTCGTCTACGTACTCGGTGGACTCGATGTTGCGGAAGATGGCGAAGTCGCGCATGGACAGCTGGGCCGCCACTTCCACTGTGCTGAGCTGCAGCAGGCTGATCTGACTCTCCCTCAGCAGCTCCTGGGCGTCGTCGTCCGAGCACAGCGTCTCCGTCTCCATGTTGTTCTTCAGGTAGTACCTGACCCAAAGCAGGGGTTGTTAGAACTAAATCCACCAGGCAAGCAAAGGTATAGTCATTTATACAGCATATTACTGGGGGGAGGGGGGTGGGGTGTCGAGATTATGGCGGGAACTATGGGCACGAGGCGGGGACCAATCCTGGGTGGGCACCAATCCATCGCAGGGCACACACTTAGGTCACACCTTTAGATTTGCCAATCAACCTATAATGCACGCTTTTGGACTGTGGGAAACCAGAGCACCTGGAGAAAACTCAAGGAGAGCGCTCAAACCCCCTACAGCTGACCCAGGGGTTGAACCCAGGACCTTCTTCCAGTGAGCCGGCAGTGCTAACGACTGCGCCACTGTGGTCCAAATGTCGAAGGAAACATCACCAAGACAGCACTGTCAAGTGATGTAGTTCACGAACGCTTAACAATGGCAGTTTAGCATTCAAACCGTGGTCAGAGACAGAACCTTTACTTACATTTATGTTTACTTTGTTCTGTAGTACAGGCCCATTAAAAATCACACTTTCCTAAGGTTCTACACAGGCTGGCAGTTAGGCCGAACTGGTGTGCTTGTCATCTTGTGTTCTTAGGCACACTCAGCTGCAATAAAAAAAAACCTGGAGAGTAGCAAGACGTTTCCCGGTGGTCCGACAGCAGCGATACATTACGGAGACTGGAAAAAAGGAAGCGTTTAACTGATACACTTTTCCCTTGGAAAGCGGCCAGTACTAGCTAATGGACTTGTAATGTACATCGCTGCAATATCTTGTTCGCACCACATCAGCGGCCGGGCAGCACTTCTAAAGGCCTTTAAACGGAGGCTGACTACACGACGCATGAAAATCAACTATGGAAATGGAGATCTGGAGAAAGGGAAAGTGAGAGAAGGGTATGGCACAGTGGAAACACTCCTGTCAGTCAGCTTTACGACAATAACAAACCATTACGAGCCTCCCGCAGCGACGCCATTCAGTCAAACATTGTGAATAACTAAGAGATAAATGCAAATGACAGGAATGCGCTGCATAAAATCAGGGAACGAAATACGACTCGTGGGGTGTTCTGATTACAGAAGCTGGAAGAGTAGAAGGATCACACGGAGAGAGGCTGAGAAGGGACGGCAGACGGGGCGTCTACTGTGGAAAGACTCGGTCAATGAAATATTCATCTTAACCTAGCAGGAGTCAGTCTGCTGGAGAGCGGAGACGAGGGGGCGTCCTTTTTCTGATAAGGGACTGGGACACTGGGGAGAAAAAGCGACGGATGAACGGTCGTGTGACGTGCTGGCATGAAGGACTGGGCATGAATAGGGAAGGATTTGATGTCAAGGATGTGAGCGGGGAATTTTGTATTGACCGCTAGTATAGAAAGGATTGGGTGGCTTCACATAATACTGCACTGGAACATAATCAATAGGACATGTGGACAAAAGGGGTGGAAAATAGAGATGGGCCTGATAAAATACTACTGCTGCATCTGATTCCTAAATAAAAACACTAAAATGTTGACATGATTTTACTGTAATGGGCAGTACGGTGATGAATCACAAGCAGAGGCGTCAGAAGCATTTGTAATGTGGGGGGGGACACACTAGCGGGGGTTCGGGGGCCCTAATATTTTACAAGGTAAATGTGGGGGGTCCAAACAAATAACTTTGAAATGTTGGGGGACACGTTCCCATCAACTATAATGGCCGTGATGCCTATGATCAGTTTTATCACGGTACAATATTGTATCAGTTCAATAGACGACAATTCAATGTCTGCCGATATCACAAATTCTGCCACAATACGGCTTCGGTTTGATTCAGGTCAGGAGTCAGCGACTGATATGAGACAAAATCATAATTATGTTGATTCAACACAATCCCTTCCGTTCATATTAAATCACAAAAAGCAACTAAAACATCGTTCGACTTGCTTCATTTCTGAGCTTAACCAGACATTTCAATGAAAGACAATCTTTAACAAAAATAGTTAAAGATTGTGCTCAATATTAAGTGGCATTATAATATGTACATGAGGTATGACTAGGCCTGGGAGATATGGTCTAAAAATAATATTGTGATATTTGTAAGTTATATCGCGATACACAGTATATATCTTGATATATTCTCTCTTTTTGGGAGAGAACTACATTTCCCACAATCCCCCGCGCATGACTGGGAGTCACTTCACAATAATGCGATTGACGTGCGTCCGGAATAAACACTGAAAATATCAAGCAAACAGCTGTATCGTGGGTATAACACAGGTTGTTGTTATTAAATATGAGTTTGGTCTGCAATACAGGGGAAGATCTGACCGGAGCATTTTTGCGAGCGATGGAGCTCCATAAGCGGAGAGTTTTCTGGATGGGCAGGGGAGTGACCTGTCTGCTTTGAGAGAGCAGAGTGAAGTACATGTACAGTATTTGTACTCAATGTTCACGACATTGGAAAATTACAAGGAAAGTTATATCGAGTATATTTGATATATCGCCCACCGCTAGGTATAACTCTTGACATTTTGGATCAGATTCTGAAACAAACCAGTATAATGCAGACAGTTTTACCTACAATGACCATCTTGCAGTAAAAATAACCAATGTAAACCAACTCACTTTCACAAAAGAAATCATGGGAATCAAGTCTGACTCCATCTTACCACCTTTGGGCCCCTGAGCAAGGATCTAAACCCCCGCTGCTCTAGGGAGCTGCCCCCGTATATAGGAAGTGGGAGTCGCTCAGGTTAAGGGCATCTGTATAACACCACACATGCACATGGCATCAGGGTTTGGTTGTGGCCTCACCTGCCGTTGAGCTGGATTCGGTCGGCCAGTTTGGAGAGCTGGTCGGGGAGCCGCCTCTGCTTGATGACGCCTTCTGGGCTGATGGAGACCTCGCAGAGCGAGTAGGTCTCGGGAGCGGCGATCAGGCCAAACTCGTTGACCACGTGCGAGACGACGTCCTTGGCCGTGGTGTCTTTGCTGATGATGACGTAGCAGCTCTGCTGGTCCGCTTTGAAAACGCGGATCACCTGGTCTGGAATGTCTGTCCGGGGAATAAAAGAGACAATGAAGATGAGGTGATGGTCAGCAAAAATGAAGCCTGAAGAGCTGGTTAAACTAAGATCACTCTGTCTTGCTCAGATGAGACAAGTATAAAGCTATCAAAATACAATTCATAACAAGCCAACAAAAACACAAATCGTGCCTTCGTGCATGCCATAGTGCATTATTAGCAAACTTTATTTTTAAGTATCTAGATATATAAATGATAAAAAAACAAATGTAGGAAAGAAACCTTCATCGACATCACCCAACCACTCATAATTTTCAGAATTTGGTTAAGGGTCTTGCTTACTGACCCAGTGAACGTAATGCCAGAGGTAGGACTCAAACCCACAACCTGTGGATCCAGAGGCGAGTGTCATAACCACTAGGCCACCACCACCCCATTCTTACGCAACTAATACAGCTAGTCCCAGAGTTATGAAGGTCTGACGAGTTACAGTGACGGGATGACGATAGCGATATGGGAAAATCTTCTTTTTTTTACTTGGCAGGGTATGCGGTACGATATGTTGGGATTCTGCCGGGATGTATGTATCTCCCGCCATGTGAGATGCCTCACTCTCACCAGCAATCAACAGAGTTCAGCTGTCTCGGTGTTAGAGCACGTATTGGTTTCTGTGTTTTTGGTGTTTCAAATCCAAATTTTAGTGAAAAAAGCATGTCTTCCAAACGCCCAAGCATGTCTCCTGCAACAGTAGTGACTGTTGGTACTTTCAAGTTACGATGGGGTCATCGGTACACATCTCCATCGTAAGTCGGGGGGCTACCTGCATTTTAAACGTCTCTAAAGACACTGTCTAGATCACAGAACTCAGAAGAAACAGATGAGGCACAGCCCCGTGACCTTCGAGAAAGCAATTAAGGCCTGAGACGAGCAGCGCAGTAAACTAATGGGCTTCGATTAAAGGGAACATGGTAGCGTTTAAATGAGGAGAGGGTCTGTGATGTGGTGTTATGTTGCATTGACTGGATCTTGTGCTGATGAGCCCAAAATGGGGGACAGTATTTGGTGGCAATGCTTCCTGCAATTAGAATCAATTTCTGCAAATGTTAAGACAATGAAAAGTCCTGGAGGCTACGTGGACTTGGGTTGGTGCAGTGGAAAACAAACATTTAGGTCATTAAGAGAGTGAAACGAGACGATGTCTCACACACTCCAACTAGGTGGGAGGATGAAAAGGGAGGTTATAAATAAAACACCACGTCAAACTCATAAAACTCATGAATCTTCACCGACATCATAACTCAAGACACTCAGCATGCCAAAGACGAAACAAGTCAGACAATAAGCAGACGTTTACGTGGAAAGAAAGTGTGGATACTTACAATAGAACCCTGTTGCTGGAAGAGCAAGAAAAAAAGAACGAGAGAAGACGAGAGAAGTTGGAAGTGTGACAGGACAGAAGAAAAGTGCTGGCCTCGTCTCTAGCCGGCCCAACATCTGTTTACGATCGAGTGCGAGTGCGGTCAGCCACACAACAGCTCTGGGTAGGGAGCAACACACTGCTGCTCAGGCCAATACAGTGAACAAGCACCATCGGCTTC
Source organism: Distichodus sexfasciatus (assembly GCA_032718565.1). Lineage (NCBI taxonomy): Eukaryota > Metazoa > Chordata > Actinopteri > Characiformes > Distichodontidae > Distichodus > Distichodus sexfasciatus. The sequence goes on along the minus strand of JAVGVS010000026.1, from coordinate 585,223 downwards.
TGGTCAGCATTTGAGCTTCTTTTATCTTATCAGATGAGAGATGAGTGTAAAAATAGTCAATGTGAGCACACTGTTCTTCTCTTTCAGTCAAGAGTCTCACTTTTACTGCTGCTCAAACTTGTTCCAGTGGCGGGTAATTTGTCGTAAGATAAAATCCCTGTGTAAGTCCTTTGTTAAGATGTAATTCATTTCGGATACGGATTTGGTTCTGAATGTCTGATAGCACCACGCCGCTATCCCACCCATGATCCTTTACAGCAGACAACAGCTAAATGCTTTTATCCATCTTATAGTAGCTCAAATGAACTGCATTGGTCTCGTCCATTATTGCAAAATTTCCTTCCGCGCCTTTATTCGCAGGCTAATGGCTGAAATGCAACAAGCTAACAGCGGGATTTAGAGCCGCGGGCTGCCATATCTGTCATAGCTAATGGTTCTAATAGAGCTTTGTGCTATCGTTCACTCTACATTAGCTTAAAGGACTTCCTTCGACAGTGCTAATCTGGCTAACAATGAAGGAGAGATAAGGTGGTAACGTTAGCTTCCGTACATTTGCATTTTTGTAGAATTTAGCCCTTACTATCCCGGCCCTCTACGTAACTGATCTCTGTTCATCGTCCATTCCAGCTCAAATATTAGTTCTATTTAGGGAATTATCCATCAAATATATCCATCACGTACAAAACGAACATAGATGCAAGTGTTTTACACCAGCACAAATATGATCCTCAGTTCCTCACACAATGTTGGAGACAAAGAAAAGAACAAAACAGCTAATAATGGTTTCTGACGGTGGGTCTGACCCAATGAACGCCTCCATGCTGCGATTCCAGCGTGGGTTTGAATCACAGACGCAGTATGCCGTTCACTGGGTATGCAGCGCTCTCTTCTCTCTTTCACAATCCCTCACTAAAGGAGAAATAACTAAACTATACTACACTCTACTCTACTTTCCCCAGCTGGGAAACAAGTGAGCTTGGTGGTGCATATGGACATGATTTCGCTCCATGTTCAGGCCAGTGGAAGCAGTAAAACGTTTCTACTGCCAGCATATGAAGCACTAGGAGTCTAATAGTAGCTCTAGAATCTTCTGTGGCTCATCTCTAGCTCTGAGGTGTGTCCCAGATGACACATTAGGTAGCAAGTGATCAGGACAGTGTGTCTAATCATAACTCTCATGGCTGGAGAAGTAACAAAGCAAGGACAAATATTTGCTTGAAGAAAAGGTCATGAGAGGCTTCCGTTTACTTCAACGTCCATTCATGGTTTCAGTATTTTTACAGCAAAGACTATAGTGTTTCGTGAACAGTTATGATTGTTCACTTTGTCCACTCTGTTGCTAGCTTACTCACCTTTCGAAAGTCATTTTAACAGGACATTATGATTAATAATGCCAACATCTAATTTGATGGTGAAACTGACTAGTAGGGGTGTAAATCACAAGTTTCATTGTGGTACAATAAAATATTACTTCAACGGACAATGATTCGATGTCTGCCAATATCAAAAAGTCTGCTAACAATGGAGCAGTCTGTAGCATAGCGGTTAGGTCGTTCGCCTCATGATCGGAAGGTTGCCGGTTGGAATCCTGGGCCAGTAAAAGTACTAATGAGGTACTGATGAGCATGGTATCGTCTCCAAGCACTGCTCCCCGGGCGCTGCCCATGTCAGCTGCCCACTGCTCCTTCATGGATGGGTCAAATGCAGAAGTCACATTTTGTTGTGGTGCACTGTGTGGTGTGTTCACAATGACAAATAATCTTTCACTTTCATACTGATTTAATTTGATTCAGTTCAAGAGCAAGTGATCGATATGATACAGTATGATTTAACGCAATCACCTCCATCCACTTCAATCACAAAAAGCAGCTAAAATATCATTTGACATTGTTATTCTTGAGCTATGGGCCACAGCAGTCGGTTAATTGAAGTCGTGATGAAACCAGCTGAGGTCTCCATGCTTGCTTGGCAAGAGACATTACAATATGCATTATGGTTGAACGTTATTCTCATTTTTGGACCTGTGCTATGGGCTTGCTGATCACTGAATTGGTGTGTAGTCACACTTCTGCAATTACATTGGAAAATTTATGCTACATGCTCCTCAATAAAACACCACACAAAAATCAGCACAATATAATAGCTGAAGTATCCTCCTTCTGACTAGAAGGTTCATTAAGCTTTTAGTGGACTTTAAATTGAGCTTAAACCCAGTAATGTCTTTCCCGATCATAACGGACCGTAAAGACCATTTCACTTCGAACCCCAGCACTGAAGCTGCACTGTAGGACAGCAGCTGATTTTAACACACTAAACCCGATCACTTAGTAAATGCATGTTTCTTATGCCAAAGACAACGGTTTGGAATCAGTTACTCAGGGTGGAGGTGAACGTGTGCAGGCCTCACCTGACGGGTTGGAGAAGTCGAGCACGCTGGCAGCCGGCTGCAGCAGGTCGGGGCTGCTGGACGACAGGCTGCAGGGGATGGGCATGATGGCCACACTGTGGCGTGCCTGTTTGGTACCCACAATGCTGTCGTCCTGAGACTGGCCCACTCCTCCATCACTGCGGGAGAGAAAGAGCATTTTAACATCTTTCTCTGGTTTAACATTCATGAATCCGGTTAAAATATCCCTTGATGTTTCCGTACCCGCTATAAAATGGACATCAACATGACGGTCACTAGGGCTGGGCGATATGACCTCAAATCAATATCATGATTAATCAACATTATTTTGACTTTAGCCCTAAAAATCCCAGCTATTAAAGCAGAGATATTTTTACTAACGAAAGAGAGCATATCTTGTCTTTTTGATTTTAACTGAACTCCCACACAAATGCAGTGTACGACTGGACAGAGTCATGTGACAGCACAAGCGGTGGTCTGTTTTTAAGGTGACAGTATATGAACACAGACTGGGGGAAAGTATGAACAGAACTCGTTTTTAAAGTATTAATTGAATTTCTGAAATTCAGTGACGCTCACACAGCACAGTGGCGTTAACACATCCATGCGTCACAAAAAGACAAAGTCACTTGTTCACACGTGTCCAATCATTACACACACAGACACACGTCACAGATGCACAAGTTGGACACGTTTCATCAGGCGCTGTATTTCCCCACCAGAAATCAACAGCAAGCACACAAGCAAGGACATACAAGAGGGTATGACGCCCATGCACACATCTGCGACGGAGAAGCGGCAGCGGACGCTGTCCTCTCAATTTTTTCGCACAAATTGGCTCATTTGGATTCAGAAGCTCTCTGTGTCGGGCAGATGTGAGATGAGATGGACTGACTCCACTGGGCGGGGATGGAGGGAGTTATCCTGACTGCAGCACTGTGAGGGGAGAGTGGCAGGCTGAGCAATAAGGCCTGCCTTTTTTTAGGGCTATTGTAATGATTTGACCGCAGTGGACTCACTGACCGACCAGAACGACTAAAAAAATATGTGAAAGTGGCCGGACAACATAGACTGAGATTTAAAACCGTGAAGTCATTATTTGCTCTACTTTCTATAAAACATTAATTAAGAATACTGCTCAACAGTAATACAGCTATGGTTTTGCAGAGTGAAGTATGACTGAATAACGCAGGGACGTAAAGATCAGAAATGAATCATAACCTAAAACAGCATGCGGTGGCATTTAAATATTAGTGAGAAAGATCCAAAGAGTGTGAGACAGATCATTATTTCTATAATATTCCTTCACACATTCACTGTTATTTCTCTGACCGAAAGCACAGTGTATGTAGGTCAGTATGATGGACATAAACACAAAGGCCATGCAATATCTATACTGACCTGGTTTATCTATATTTTGGTCTATTTCTCAGAATAAAAATTGTGCTAAAGTCTTGATGGCTGATAACTCGTGAGCAGTATAGCGGTTTGTGTGATTACAGCCGGGAACAAAAATCTGGGCTGATGTCCACTAAGCTGGAGAAAACTGAGTGTGGCACAGAATACGTTTCTGTAAATTAGTAGTGTTTTGTATCTGTCCAATAAAAAAGGTTAAGCATCTGAAAGCAAAAACGGAATAAATTCACAACATTTTTCATCATATACTTTTCACATAATACTGTCCAAGATCCAAAAAATGAAAAGGAGCAGGTGTGTGTGTGTGAGAGAGATAGAGATGTGCGTCTCTTACCCAAACAGTCCCCTGTGCACGTGAAGCAGTTGTGAAGACAGAAGACAAGTGATAGTGAGCAAAAAGCAAGCAATAAGCAAAGCACATATCACTTACTACAGAGCTGACAACACACACACACACACACAAAGAGGCTGGTTCTGCCAATACAGCAACAGCAGCGCCAGCACAGCTTATCGACTTGTCGCCTCCATCGGCGACTGGTGCAGCCAGAACAGCTTTATGAATAATTACATTTGAAATTGGACTAAATCATATTTGAGTTTCTGTGAAAGTTTAATAGTGAAGGTTCAGACGCCTTCACGTGTTGGTGAAAACACAGGCTAAAGATGAGCAACACTGATGTCTGATCCGTTTTGAAAATGATTCCTGTCATCCTGCATGAGCCATACCCTTTTGAAAAGAGTATTTCTAATCATGGTTACAAGGCTGGATTGTGATCTGTGGATTGATCTGTGTGTGAGCGATATCTAAGCACAGCAGCGTTTTGTTCCCTGGCATTTATCAATTGTAATATGTTTGGGGAGACACAGGGACACCTGCGCTCATCTGTTCCGGCCTCTAAACGCAAGAAACGGGCGAGACGGATGCCTCGAATTTTCGGCGTTATTACGGCAGCCATCTGGCCGTTGACGGATTTGGTGGAAGGGGAAGACAAACGGCGGCGGCGGCGGATTTGGTGGCAGAGACCCTGATACGGTCATTGTTCTGGAGCCTTTCCCGTTCCGTCACTCCCTGCCATATAATAGGCGGCTGATGAAGGCTGATTTGAATGTGGGGGCGAGTCACAGCTGGGGGAGGATTTGGGCTGATCAACAGGGCAGGAACGATGGAGGGCAGCAGCGAGTGCAGCGATGCAGGTGTACGGATGGGAATTCTGAATTTGTGTTCAGGTGAAACTGTGCCACTGAAATAATATGACTTTAAACTTGTTTAACCGCCAATGGGATTATCAGTCGCGTTTATGTTGTTGGGTGTTGGTGGCCAAGTGGTAGCACACTCGCCTTTGGACAAAGAGGTCGTGGGTTCGAATCCGACCTCTGGCGTTACCAACATTGGGTCCCTGAGCAAGACCCTTAATCCTAAGTTGCTCTTAGAGGAACTGTCCCTGAAATTAGGAAATGTAAGTTGCTCTGGATAAGAGTGTGTGCTAAATGCTGTAAATGTAAATTTATATTCCTCTACTGATATGAACAGAAGTGGAGACTTGATATCTTTAGATGCCGTGTTTATTTGCAATGTGGTGCAACACGTATCTTCCTCTTCTTTGATGGAGATTAGAGAAGCAGCAACAACAGTTTTAGCCTTATCTTACACTGGTCAAAAGCCAGTAGGCCAAGCACCGTCCCCAATTTCTTCAAGGCTAGCAAAGGGGCGAGCAACATGGCCAGTTAAGCTGTGGTTAACAATTAAATGAAGGCAAATTGAGCACTGTCATTGTGAACACACCACAGCACAGCACACAATCCACCACAACCAAATGTGACCTCTGCATCTGAGCCATCTGTGGAAGGAGCAGTGGGCAGCTGACATGGGCAGCTCCCGAGAAGCAGTGCTTGGAGACAGTAGCTTGCTCATGGGTACCTTTACCGGTCTGGGATTCGAACCGGTGACCTTCTGATCACAAGGCGAACTCCCTAACCGTTACACTACCAACTGCCCTAGATCAACCAGTGCTTATGGCTAAACAGTGTCACTTGCAACACCTACTTTCATTCGGAATTAGCCACAGCGAAACCAGCCAGACCACCAGCGCAATTTGCTTTTGTTCATCGCTAGGGCATCGTTACGGAAAAAGAGAAAAGGTCACAATGGCAGTGCCGTGTCCTTACCTGAAGGGTTTGGGGGGCAGGATGCTAAAGCGGGTTTTCTCCAGCATCTTGCGGATCTTGTTGCGGCCCCCAGACACCGTGTTGGCCTTCATCTTCTTGTGGCTCTTGCTGTCGGTGGGGAACTCCAGGTCGCCCGGGAGGTCGGCGATGGAGAAGCGGTTGCCCTTCTTCTCCTGGATTTTGGGCACGTGAGGGCCGCCGTTCTTCTTCTCGTGCTTCACGCGGTTCTGCAGCTCCTTGAAGACTGCAGGATTAAACCGTGCTTACGTGAGAACGAGGTCTATTCAGGGGTTTTTTGTGGGGCTTTACTGTGTTAATATTTTGCTGTTAACATTGCGCTGTTAACAACAGGAGGGCTATTATTAGGGCAACCACAGATTAAATTTCAGTCCAGACTTTGAGGACGGACAGGGTTTGTAAACTGCCTTCAAATAAATACAATCCGGGTTTCACTCCGAGCTCCTGCTGATTGTGTGCTAACAGGGCGTTCTGTAATAATTAAAACACAGTTGTCTCTGGTGTAAATCTGAAACACTTGAACGAGTCTTTTAATCCAGGAAACATATAAGACAAAGCTAACTCGTTATAAGACTGATGAGCCCTGCAATTTTTGTTCAATTTGAAAACCCGCAGTAGCTCAAAGTGTCCTCCCTGACATGAACTCAGCCTAGCTAGGGTATTACTGGGGCAAAAAAGCCAACCTTCCGACTAACACCAAATGGTTTCTCTTTTATTTCTGATTCACTGAATACGTTAAGTTTGAAGATATGTAAGAAGTCCAGTTACCAAAGATGTTAGTCTTGAGAGTGAGGGAGAGGTGAGTGTTGGTCTTCAGGATGTCCATAGCTTTGGAGTAGGAGATGTTCTCAAAGTTCTGGCCATTAATTTCCATTATCTGAGAAAGAAACATACAGCTTAGGATTCTATGTGTGTAGCACATTCGTGAGCTGCATTTGGTGCAGCAGAAGAGAGAAAACTCCAGGGCCTGAGTTTGACGCCATACTAGGACACTTCTTGAAACAGTTCTAACTTGTTCTAACTGGATTACACTGCAAACGACACAGCTGCTGCTGGTGCAGAAATAAAACAGTCATGCTGTTTCCCCCCTTTCTGTGATTTGCATGTGCATGAACATTGTACATGAAGCTAAAATGAGACCGTCCTCACACGGAAACCCACCCTGACCACAATGTCTTTTACCTGCACTCTTATCTAAACTTGGTCCTGTGTGCTGCGTGAGCGTGTTCGTGTTAAAGTGCATGTGTCAGTGCATTACAAATAAGACAATATTTTAGCAAGTGAAAGCACTTGAATGTAGTATATGTATATATTTTCTAACTCAGTTAAACAATGCGACACATTTTACAATTTTAAGTAACTGGCAATGGAGGATTATTTCTTATATTTGCATGAAATAATAATTGCGTCATTATACAAGAAACAAACTTTACATGACATGATTACACAAAATAATACATACAATTTTGAGAATAAATGTATACAAATGTATAAAAGCCACAAATCCGAGGTTAAATGTAGCTGAGATGTTTTTTTGTGGTTATGTTACCTGATCTCCGCGCTTCAAGCCAGCCTCAGCGGCTTTGCTGCCCTCCTCCACGGTCTCAACGAAGATGCCGAAGCCCCTCTCGCTGCCGCCCTGCACGCTGAAGTGCAGCGCCGACTCTCTGGACGGCTTCTGCAGGGTGACCTGCCGCCACTTGGCCTTGGCAGCGCAGGCGATGTTCAGCAAGCGCAGGTGGCCCTTCATTTTCTGGGAGACAAGCAAAAATAACACAAATTTCCTCCTAAAACTGTTTTCATTGCATTGCCTAAGATCTAATAACACACATCAATACATGCATCTGATACATTTCAGCTCCTAATACATAGACATGCAGGCCGACCAGCTGTCACTCACCGCTTCGTCCAGCAGCTTCTCAAAGTCTTCCAGGAACTTGGTCATGGCAGGGTTTCCTTCAAAATCATTAAAGTGGTTGTTCACCCATAACAACACTATCCGGGTGACCTGCACAGAGGAAGAAAGGGGTCAGCAAAACTAATTCCCATGTACGAATCTGTCCAAACTCAAATTAGAGGGTTAAACTGAGCTTCAAATAATCAGTCAGAGATGTAAAAAACGTTTCTGTTAATACTTTTTTCATATCAAATGTCCACAAACACAAAAACACACACATACCGTGTCTCTGAGGCTGTCCACTTTGAACCACTCCAGCAGCTTCCTGCCCACTTCCAATGGACTGCGAAGAAAGGTGCGGTAAGTTAGGAGGAAGTCCTCGATGTAGGTGGGGTCCACTACGGACGGCTCCTCCACCAGGTGCATGATCAGCCGCTCTGGTGTGCCCTAAAGACAGATACACACACACACACACACATCAGTCTCAGAGAATATTCCTTCTGTAAAACGCAGCTGCACTGGCCTGAAACTGCTGACGAAAGTAACTCACAAGCTCTTTAACAACGGTCAGTTTTTTTAAACACAAAATCATTGTTGACTGTGTATTTATGGGATTGCTGTTCCCTCTAAACTACAGTGATACTGATGTGAAAAAGCCCAGTAATACTGCTGTGTCTTATTCAGTCACACCAACACAACACACACTGCATCAAAGCCACACCATTTCAACTGAGCTTCTGGCTTCAGAAACTGACCACATATACAGGACAGGACAGGGATTACAGATGTTTAATGGTTTTTTAATAAAGTGTTGTTCCTAAAAGTGGCCAGCGAGTGAAATTATGCAAACACTGTTGTCTGTGCATTAACTCCTGACTTTTTTGACAGGTTTTCCCCTTAAAAAAACAAAATGCTTGCAGCAGGTTTGCGACAACCTTGTGGTAAACAGTGGAATTAGCCAGAATATATTGCCACAGGTTTGCCGCTGTCATCTGGCAAATGTATATGCTAGTGATTTGCCAAAACAATTTACTAGTAATGGCAAACTTGTAGTGAACTTTTGGTTCAGACAGTTTTGCTGAAAGTTTTCCACAGACTTCATTTGCATATGCTGCAAATTTGTAGCAACATTGCCAAAGGTTAATGGCAACTGTCTGCCAGAGGCCTCAAATTTTTTGTAAGGGTTGTTAAGGTGTGGTACCAGCTTTACAGGTTTAAAGAATAGATTGGAAGACTGGAAAGCTCTGATGTCGGTCTGCTAGATGTGGGAAATAAAAATGTAAATGCAACATCATTTAGAGTTTGATCACTTTCTCTGTTTATAGTAAACCAATCATGTGGTAAAATGATGAAATAAAGACAAACCCTGAGGGGACTTCACTCCTTGCAGAAGTCGGAAGCTCACGACAAAAAGAGCACATGTCTGTTCATTCTGATGCAAGGTCTATTTATAAAGGAAAGGTCACGTGGGGCATGCGAACCAGTCAGCACTGAGAGGATCAGAAACTAACTAAACTGCTAGTTCCCTGATCGGAAGGACAAAGGCGACTCTTAAAGGGTCAGAGATGGCAACTGGAGTGGAGCAGATATAACTCCGCTTGTCTGTCACATCAAACATCAGCAGAATTAAACTTTGTGAATGGTTTTACGTCTGTAAAGGAAACGCAGTTATGGATCAGAGTCTCATAATAAACTGCAAATGTCATTTTGTGATTTTTACATATTATAATGACTGCAACTGGCTCGGCAAAATATCGAACATTGGTCAACTACAGTATGAAGCGACAGGGATACACCTTACAAAAACGACTTGACTTCTGGCAAACAGTTGCCGTGAACCTTTGGCAATGTTGCCGCAAATGTGCAGCAAGGTCATATTTTCACATGCAAATCTGGTTTGTGGCAAACTCTGTGGAAATCTTATGCACCTGGCAAGTGTGCCATCAAAGGGTCACTACAAGTTTGCCGTTACTGGCAAATTGTTTTGGCAAATCACTGGTGGCAATTTGTCATTGTTGCCCGAACATTGCTGCAAGTTTGCCATGAATGGCTGACAACGTCAAACTTGTTACTATATCTTCTGGCAAACTCCACCATTTGCAACAAATTAACCACAAGTTTGCCGCAAACATTTTGTTTTTGTAAGGGAAAGATTAGCCAGAATCAGGTATTTTTAATGCTAATGCCTTTATCCAAATGCTAACATGTAATGTATGTAACTGTTAGCAAACCTATTATTATTATTATTATTATTATTATTATAGTTGTTTGAAAAAGGGGATAAATGCTGTGTAGCACAATCAAAGATAATTTTCTATATAAGCCCTGAGACACCCAGACGGGCTGAGTGATATGACCTCATGTCACTATTACAATAAATTAAACATTTTACCTTTATTATGATTCCGTTAAGGTTCACTAACATGGTCTGTACTGTAAATATGCTCAACTATTAAAGCTGGAAAATATTTTACTAATCAAGTACTGCATATCTTTATGTTTTAAAAAATGACAACCCACACAGTGCTTTTAAAGGCAGAATGCATGAAGATTAACAGCATTTAAGATTACCGACACGGGCAAGGTTACGTCATTGCCCGGTCCTAACAACAACACCTGCACGAGGCGGAGAGCCTGAACTCACCTTGATGACGATGTGGCCTTTGCGCGTGCCGCTGCGGTCAAGCTCGCGGTGCTCCTTCACCATGACGATCTCGCCCTCCTCCTCCACCTTGTGCGTGTTCCTCTCCACGTGGTTGAGGATGCGCCAGTAGTCGTCCTGGGCGATGCACACGAACTGGTCCACAAAGACATGAGGCAGGCGGGTGAACATGTGGAACAGCAACACGTTGCTGCGCACCAGATACGGGCACTCGGCCAGCGGCACGGCCGCCGCGGAGTGACCCGGCATGGCGTGGGTGTCAGAGTCAGAGGAAGGAAGCGGCCCCCAGGAGCTCAAGTTGCAGAATGGACGAGGAACTGGAGGTTGCACGAAACCTCAGAGGCTGCTGACGGCCTTCCCTATAACTATATTAGGAGCTGTCGATATGTTCCTGCTTTGGTTAGGCCACGACGTGACGTCAGCTTTTTATCTTCTCTGCACAAAGGTCTGAAGTGAACTAAAGCTTGTGCACTGATGGAGATCTTCAATATCAAAAGGTGATTAAAGGAGGGGTGTGCAATTTAAAAAAAAAATTTAATCGAGAGGTATCACTCTGGAAAGGATTTTGGGAATATTTTGGGGACATTATGGGCCTATATGCCATTAATATTTATATAAAAATACCTTCGCGGTCTATGAGTCTTTTTTTTTTTTATGTGAATTTTACTGAAGGACAGAATCAAGTTGCATGAAGAATGATCACAGGTAAAGTGAACATCCCTTTATTGCAAGAGAAGTATAACAAGACTCTCACAGACGATACCGGGTGATGAAAGATCGTGGGTTCGAATCCTACCACTAGCACTTCTATTAATGGGTCCCTGAGCAAGACCTTTAACCCCACGTTGTTCCAGGGAGACTGTGGATAAGAGTGTCTGCTAAACGCTAAAAAAGACTCCCTTCAAAGGGAAAAAAAAACAAGAAAGCAAAAAAGACAGCAAACACCAAGGGCAATGTACTGTGAATAAGGCAATCATTGTCAGCCATCCATTTATCAAATCAGCCATATTTTTCTGGAAGATTTGATTTTTTTTTTTTACTTAGCCTTCAACAAATTCTTTCCACATGAGGAACCATTGTTAAAGCGGGAGACTTTGTTAAATGGGGCAGTTGGTGATACAACGGTAGGGTGTTCGCCCAATGATCAGAAGGTCCCAGGTTCGAATCCAGGACCGGCAAATTTGCCTCTGAGGTACTCATGAGCAAGGCGGGCGCTGCCCTTGTTAGCTGTCCACTGCTCCTTCACGGATGGGTCAAATGCATTTCCTTGTGGTGCACTGTGTGTTGTGCTGTGTTCACAATGACAAATAATCACTCACTTTCAATTCCTGAAATATTTCAGAGTCTGTATGAGAGTTTGACACAAACACCACACATAAAATGGAAAACTCTATTCTATAAAAGAGACGACAGAGTTCCACAGCTAATTAAGTCAGTGGCGCTGTAGCTTCGCTAAGTTTTCTACCATAAATATGATGTCACGAAATAACCGATGTGGGCAAGTTTATCACTTATATATAAGATTATAAAAGGCAAGATTGATAAACATGTCAGTTTTATTAATGTCTGATTAACTGCAAAACTCTTCCTTTCTACTTCTATTTAGAGAGTTTACACTAACAGACTGTGTCCCAATTGTGGGTGAAAAATTGTGGTCTTAAAACACAGACACTGACGTTTACGGCTCTACTACTCTGTATAGCTGCTGAGAATTTTTTCTGATTACCTGGCAGTCGTCTCCTTTGGTGCGCACTTCCCCGTTCATGTACTGCTTGTCGAGGGAGGCGCAGATGCCAAAGCTGTTGCCCATGCAGAGGATCTCGGGCCGGCCGTCTGCGTGACTGATCTCCACAGCGCCGTTAAGGATCACGTACCACAGGTCCAACTGAACAACAGAAACACAGTTACATTTTGATAAGTACGGAACTTTTTCACAATAGTCTGTGGTATTGCCAGCAAACAGAAATGTGTAATAAAGGTCATTTGAATGTATTCATTAGTGATGCACAATATGGGAATTACTGGCCGATGCCGTTATCCGATGTTTTCCCTGCTTATATCTGCCCACGTCGATAAATCAGGAAGACAGATAGAAGATATTTTCCTCGCCAAAGTTCCACTGCACGCTCAGAATTTTGGCACAAAAATAGTGCCATAACTCTAACATTTCCAACACTGCACCGAGTGTGAAAGCAGAGTCAAGCGAGGGCGGACCATTTTGAGCGCGATGCACAACAATTTAAGAAAAAGTGCCTGTGACACTCCATGTGCACTACCTAGTGAGTTAAAGCCGTTATGCTACAACCCCAACATCAGCTGGAGATATCGGGCAAATCTGAGCATCAGATCAATGCCTATTTTTGGATGATTTCAAGACGATTCTGATATCATTGTGCATCTCTAGTATTCACAGATACTCAAAAAGGACTTCACCGTCCCTCAAGTAACTCTTTTGGAAATAATATTTTAAGGGTTATGCTGTGATCTTAATCTGCAGACTGGGTCAATATAAACTACCAGGTAAAAGTTTTTGCACATGTATTTGATAGCAAATAGTAGTTTGTGCTTTTTTAGTAAACATTAAGGGAGTAGATTAGATTGATAAAGGAAAACCTAGAATCTGACTATACCATCACCACAGTAAATAGGATGTCATGCGCGCACTTATACACCCCTACCTTATTACAGTTCTTGATTCATGGTTGTTTACTTCACTTTCCATTGCTTAACAAGTATTAAGAGATCTGCATTAAAATATGATAATTAAAAAGTGGTAAAACCTGTGGTGGGCAAAAGCTTTTAACTGGTAAAATGTGTAAATGCACATTTGAATAAACCCTTAGCAAAAAAGTAGTTCATTCAAGTGTACTACGAGTATACTTATTATATACTCAAACTGAGGCAGTATACTTGAAGTTTACTTTTTATATACTATATTTTATATGCTTAAGAATAGTATAGTGAAGTATACTTGACACATACCGGTAAGTATAAAGAAAAGTCTACTTAAGTCTAAAAGTATACTTTTGTAATCTTAAAACGACCTTATAAAGTAAACTTAAAGTATACTTTTATAAACTTAAAAATGTTCCAATTTAGTCCGAAGAAGTATTAAATTAGTATACTTTCTAGTACACTACAAGGTACATGGTACATGGTCCGCAGTATACTTGCTATACTTATACTTAAGCATACTTCAAGTATACTACTTTTTGCTAAGGGAATATAACACACCTTCAATCACCATTACTGTGAGTGGAGAAATTGGCCAGCATTAAAATTCTGCCGTTTTTGTTCTAGCCCACAGCCATGATGCTAACGCTCATGAGCTCTAAATTAACACCAGACAAACTCAAAGTAATCTAAGCTAATGAGTTTTCATCAGTGTATAGCAAACAATAGCTTAATCCAGTCAACACCCAAAAGAGAAATAAAAAACTACACCGGCATCTGAGGAGCGTTTCATTTCAGCTCACACTATTATAAACAAATCTTATGAGCTTCCATTCGCTTGTAGCTAACACTTACTTTACTCAGTAAAAAAGCCAACAATTAAAATCTAAACGACTACACTTCAGAATGTGTTTAAAATCTGAATGTGTTTAAATTCGACCGGCTTGTAAGGTTCAGGAAATGAGGTGTTAGTGCACAGAAAACTACTCAAGAAAGCTACAGTATTTATATAAAGACGCACTGAGAGTCCTGTGTTAGACCCTTTAGACAAGGAAGTAGACAGCATTTAGCCATGATTAGTGTGTGTGTGTGTGTGTGTGTGCGTGCCTGTGCCTGTGCCTGCGTAAACACAATAAAATGTCTTGACCTTTACTCCTACTCCTTCTCCTGCTGCACAGTCTCTTGACTGTGAAGAGCTTTCACTTACTTTGCTGACCTTCACTCGAGACCACCTCCTCCACACTCACACTTACACACACACACACCTGGAGAGACGTACTCGACCCTGTAAGTGTCCATCAAACGGTTAGCAAGTACGCACACTTCGGCCCTCTCACACTCTCTCTGATGGCAATGCTGTCCGCTTACGTCCAAAAAATCTCTTCTGCAGTCTCGGCCTCCCTTGTGTGGGCTTCTCCTCACAATCCGCCACGTAACTTAATTAATTAGCGTTGCTGTGTGATTCAGTTCGCTGCAACCGAACGGCTCGGCTGAGCACAGCCAGGAAGGGTGGCTAAATTTACCATGCTGTGCCCAGAGCCGCAAAGTCATATTTTAATCTCCATTGCTTCTGTAAATTGTGTCATTTAACTCCACATGGCAAAATTCGGAAAATTTGAGTATCCGCCTATATTAAATAATAGGGGTGTGCAAAAATATCAAATCAAGTTGAATCAATCTCTCTACCCAAACTCGACTAATGCATTCCAAAAAAAAAAAAAAATTTGTCTATCAAAGTAATGACACTAGTTTACTTTTTCCCCGACGCGAGTTCAGCTCGCCAATTCTATCGATGCCGCAACGTTGAAATCTGCTTCACGTGAGCATCAAGGAAATGCAGTCAGTTGTCATGTTTATACAATTTTGTTTTTCTTTATTATTTTTTAATTAAATATTAAATACTGTAATTTTAAATTACTGTGTTATTATATTAAATAAACAAAACTATGTGTGTGCTAAGGTCGTTCAACCCTTGGACAGAAACATGTGGGGTGGGGTAAAGCGGGAAGCCCAAAGTGAAAGTACACAATCTTGGAGATTATGCCTGCTGTTCTCCTTGTCCTTATAGCGATATGGTTTATAGTTAATTACACGACCAGTCGAAAGTTTGGACACATCTTCCCATTCAATGTTTTTTCTTTATTATCATTACTATTTACATTGTAGATTCTCACTGAAGGCATCAAAACTATGAATGAACGGTGTAAGGGCTATTTGACCAGGAAGGAGAGTGATGGAGTGCTGCACGAGATGGCCTGGCCTCCACAGTCACCTGACCAAACCCAGTCGAGATGGTTTGGGATGAGATGGACCGCAGAGTGAAGGCAAAAGGGCCAACAAGTGCTCAGCATCTCTGGGAACTCCTTCAAGACTGTTGGAAAACCATTTCAGGTGACTACCTCATGAAGCTCATCGAGAGAATGCCAAGAGTGTGCAAAGCAGTGATCAAAGCAAAGGGCGGTTATTTTCAAGAGTCTAAGATATAAAACATGTTTTGGGTTATTTCACACTTTTTGTTTACTACATAATTCCATATGTGTTCATTTATAGTGCCTTCAGTGAGAATCTACAATGTAAATAGTCATGAGAATAAAGAATAAAACATTGACTGGGAAGGTGTGTCCAAACTTTTGACTGGTAGTGTACGTTACAACGTCAAGAGCATTTGATGCAACGTGATATTTACATTATGATGCTAGTAATTTTGCACTACAAGATGAACGCGAAGGAGAGCTCTCCTCGGAGCTCCATGTTAACCCGCGGCTCATTTCTACCATTGGCTATACATGTCTGTGTGTGCGTTGTGTAGTTATCCAAACAATTATTTACCATAACGCGCGACAACGTCATGAAGCCGTTAAATGTAAGGTATGCCTTTTGCACCTGGGTCGGATTGAGGTCGGGCTGCTTTCACACCTTTTCTTTTCAAACCAACCGTGCCAGAGTTCGCTTAGAACCTAACCGAGACCACCTCTTCAACTGGGTCTCAGTACGCATGTTTGGTCAGCACTTGAGTTCGACTGCTTGTATTCACACCTGCCCAAAAGGTCCGAACCAAGGGACTAAACAAGGCAGGTGTGAATACATCCTAGGACTTGATATCATGCTGGTTAAGGGATTAAATAGCTCAGGTGAAGTAGCAGATCCGTCATGACGAATGCTTTTGCCATCTTTACCTCCTGCTTGTCGTGCAGGATGACCGTGCCAGCTTGTTCCACCACCTCGAAGACCATCACCCTGCACAGCTCCCTCCTCACAGACATGGTCATGTTGGCGAAGGCGGGAAGCTGGTGCATGAACTCCAGGAGCTGCTCTGTAGCCCGAGAGAAACACAAAGACAAGAAATCAGATGCACAGTTGGGGCTTTGTGTCATTTCCAAGCCTCCACGATTATAGGCATATCAGAGCAGAGATCTGGCCTTTCCAAACCGCTCCATCAAGATCTCTAATCGGAGTTGCACGATTACAAACCGGAGATGCCATTTATGTTGTGAGGGGAGAAGAATGGAGACTGCATCTCAGCAGGCAAATGCCTTCGTTCCTCTTCATTTCGCTCTAATGAGGTCAAGCATTCGATGGGACGGATCTGATCAATGAGCGGAACTTATTCCCGCTCGTCTTTAATGGGCCGGAAGAGGGGCAAGAGGAAGGCTCACCGATGTCGTCATCGTTGCGATCGGCCGGCTCTTTCTCCAAACACTCCCGCACCAGGTCCCTGCCCAGCAGAGGGTCCGAGGAGCGCTCGATGTCTTCGTCTTCCTCCTCCTCGTCCTCCGAGTCCACGGCGGCTTCGGGGAGGCCAGACAGGTCCACATCGCCAATTTCACTCTCTGTGGCCTATAAATAAAATGGTAAAAATGAGATGCGTTACCTTAATATTTTGCGCCATTGTATAGTTCTGTATGGGACTCAACCCATAAACTGACAGAATCAATACACATCATCTGTAACAATCCTGGGTTCTGTACGACATCCATACTGCTAAGGACTCAGCTGTCCCTGTTGTTCCAGTGAACTCCACTTACTGTTAGAAAGTCTTTTTAAGTAACTAGCCTCGTCTGCTGTACTCATTTGCATTTACCTGTTTGTGTGCTGGGTATGACCTTCTGCACTGCTCTTTTAGATTTTGGGATATGCTGTTCACTGTTGGTTTCGAGCTCTTTCCTGTGCTTTTAATCTCACTCTGTTTTTGAGAATATATTTCGTCTGTTCCCATAGTGAGTCCAGGAGAAACGAGTCACTACATCAATACTGATAGCTAGGGATGCACCGATCCAACTTTTTCAGTTCCGATACCGATGCCGATACTTGGGCTTTGGGTACCGGCCGATCCAGAGGACCGATCTGATACCACTTTTTAATTAATTAGTTGTAAATTTCTCTGTGAGGAGGAGACTGAGATACAGTTGTGTAATTTTGTGACCGTCCCTAATCCTGCAGCGCTAAAACCATCAGGAACACAGAGACTGTGAGTGAGAGCTGGCTAAGGAAATTCAAGTTGTTAAGGAAATTAAATAGCATAATCGTTTGATTCGCTTTTGGTGTTGCAGTGTGTTGTGTTGCTGGATCTGCTCATTCTCATATTAATATGACATGTTGAACAATAAAGCCAACCTTACCGCAGTAACACTTCCTATGCATAACCAATTGTGCATATGTGCATACACAAACATAGAAAAAAATACAATTTACAGATCGGCTCCATAGATCGCCCAATGCTACCGATACCCGGTCCAGCTATATGAGCCGTTATCGGACCGATATCCGATCTACGTATCTGATCGGTGCATCCCTACTGACAACATAAACAAATTCCAATCTTTTTACACCAATGTTACACAAATAAATTAATTTACATTGCTTCTACAAGGGAACATGCTGGTTTCAAGACTAAATAACACTTTTGCATGTCTGAAAAAGTTAAGAACGACTAACACTGTCTAACTTATCGGCTTCCACCAAAAAGTAAGAAGCTGCCGAAAGAGGGTAAAATGAGGAAGGCTTACTCCAAGAAGCACTGATAAGTAGCTCAGTAAAGGAGTCTGCCGTTTATATATTAGTCTAATTCTGTCCGGGAAAACGAGCTTGTCGCTTGAGGAGGTGTGTGGATGGCAAACAGGACAAGGCCTCAGGGTCCGGGTAGCAAAGCAGAACTTTGAATGAGGACAAGGATGTTAGATAGGTCAACAGAATCAGACTTTAAACTAAAGATGTAGAAAAGACAAGTGAAAGAGGAATAATGTCTGTCCCATGTATAAACAACGCATTAAAAGTGCAGACAAACTAAAATGAACAGGTTTGGGTGCGAACTGACAGAAGCAAGTCTTATCAACGGTCAATTTGAAACTGGACACTTCCTTTTCTTTTTGCAGTAATTTTAAAGGAAATGACTGACACCTGACTTTTTTTCCTTTACTGTAACTCTATTTTAGAGTTCCTAATTACAAACATCGTCTCTCTGGAGAAACTTGGACTTTAAGGGCCTTGACCCAAGGCCCAACAGTGGACTTTTCTCTCTCCCAGGATCCAAACCCCCAGTTTTATGGTACCCCGTATTGGTGACTCACTGACAAGACAAAGCACTTTTTCAGAGCTCAAGGTGCAAGCTGACATTTCGGCTGCAGTACAGACGAGATGAAATGAAATAAAAGAAATAGGAACCTGGTAGATATCTGACAGGCTGCTGCTCCCCGAGTCGCTGGCGATGCTGCATCCCGATTGGCTAGGCGGCACGTGCATCAACTGCTGATGCGGGTGGTCAGTCAGATGCATCTTGCTGAGGTCTCCAGGAAGCTGTTGGGACAAGACAGAAAAACAAGAGATTAACCTTCACAAACTACCACCACATTATTCCTTCCTTAAGTCATTTATCCATTCTGCTCTTATTTATTTGACACTTTTATCTGATTACGTTGTGTTAACGTAAGAGTACAGGGTTGAACAGAGATGTACAATAAGTCAGAAATCGGTTATAAAAAAGCTCCCGCTCTGAACACGTCCATATACCAATAGAAAAAGAGAGTTTTTATGCCTGACGAGTGGCCGTTAAGAGGCCGGGCTACTCCCCACGGGAGATCTGACAGTAAATCTGAGGAGCCTTGAGCCCTTTGTGCTTGATCTTTATTACCCTAAACGCTCTTCTGTCTGTCATATCTCAAGGAGCGCTGATGCACGGCCATGATACGGCCCCATCAAAACGACAGGCAGGAGACTTAGTGCGGCCAATTCTCAAAAAGCGCATAAACAATCTGAGCGAGACTCGGCCCGAGCATATATCTGTAGCAAAGATGGCAGACGTCAGACGCTGGGGAACGGGCACAGATTTAGGGCCCACATGATAGGGCAAGGGTAGAAGCAGAATTATTAACAGGCTATAGCTTTATGTTGTTGAAAGAAAGCTTAAAATATGTCACTTAACTTTCAACGTTTCAATGTGGAGTCTTGTAGGAAAGTGTTCGATAATATGGGATTTGTAGTTCTTACGCAGAACACATTTTATTCATTCAATTATTCATCGAGGAAACCCACGGGAACACAGGGAGAGCGTGCAAACTCCACACAGAAAGGCCGCACAGCCGACTCAGGGCTCGAACCCAGGACCTTCCCACTGTGAGGCGGCAGTGCTAACAACTGCGCCACTGTCCCACCCCTAGCACATTTAAGGGTTTTCTAAAACGATACCACAAGAAAAATGGCCACACTTAAGAAAATGGCCACTCTGAGACCAGTTTCCCCCTCTTTTGGCCTCCTACCCACACATAAATACTATTTTGACCTGGTACGTTAAATAAATGAGAATTTCCCTGCATTTAAGGCGTTTTAACTGGGCGTGTTCATTTTTTTACACTGTTAAATGAGAAATTTTGAACCCTGTGGCCGTTAATGACAATCACTGCAAGTGTTATGGGTGAAGCTTTAGATGCCTATTTAGAAGAAGGGTAAAAAAAAATCACCTCTGCAGCACATTTTAAGGTTTTCCACAACAATACCACACACGCTTTCGAAAATGTCCGCACTAATGCCTCTGTTTTGCACGCCGACGAGACTGAAATGACATTTTCGGACAGATATCACGGAAACAGCTCAAACTTCCCGGTCATGTAGCCCGTATGTGCCTAGTGTAAACAGTAGTGTAATATATTTTAAAATGTTGATGGATCAAGACCACAAAACTGAATATTCAAAGCTTTCCATAAAATCAAGGACTAATCATTTACGTCTCATGATGAATTTAGGAACGCTGAGAGCAACGAGAAGCTAGCAGAAGTGAAGCAAGGCAATTCCAAAACTAAAACTGGAAAGCCCAGCTCTAAAAATTAGATCCGTGCACCATCAAAACCACGGTAAAGATACCCACAGCAACACACATTACTGACCACAACCAAAACAAATGAGTACACTGTGCACAAACAGAACAAAGGACAAAAATGGTCTCAGTTTACAGCTACTCTAAAACCAACCTTACTACCCTTACTGAGCTCTAGTCCATAAAATCCCCCCAAAAACGTGGATGGAGTCCAAGCTCTTACCGGCCCACAGCGACCGAGAAAGCCTCTTCTCTGGCATGGCACCCTAAAGGAGACCTCCTCCATGGCCAACATCTGCCAAGCTGGCGCGGGAGCGGGACGCCGCCGCCGCCGCCGCCACCACTGGAGCCATGAGGTGCCCATGCAATATTAAACAAGTAGAGTCTACGGGCGTTACCAGCGAAGCCCCTTCCCCCAAGTCACCCTGCCACGAGACGGAGGGGTAGATTAATTCCCCCTTACTTCCACCTTCACCTCTTGTCCTTTGTCCACTTAAACCCATAAGAGCAAAATCACACTCCAACAAAGTACAGCAGGAGTAGAGGACAGCCAAACGAGTCTCGGCAGGGAAGTTTTGGCCGGAGATTTGCACACAGTATGTCGGGAGGGAAGGACCGCTCAGGTGCATAATGAGACAAATCCAGCCATTTCTGGTGACAAAAAAGCCCTTCCAACAAAAATCCCAAGCTTTTCTGTGTGTAATTATGAATGTTTCACACGATAACTCTGTGTCGCTTCCAGCGGCTGCATACGGGTGTGCACATAAATTACAGGCAGTAATTATAACAAAGCTTTGCTAGCGATCTCCTGAATATGCTTCAGTTTTCACACAGCTGTGTGTAACGAGGCCAGAACTGAACTTTTTGAAACTAGAAAGCTTAAACGGCTAAACGTACCCACGGTGTTTATCTAGAAACTTAAGCGTAAGCTCTCATTCTCAGTTAGTGGTGATGCTCGAGAATACCAACATCAGTTACCGTAACTAACATCTGGTTTGTAGCACATTGAGAACAGGGTTAAAAGTGCAGCCATTTGACGTCGCAAACAGCGGCGTTTGACCACACGTTACTGGAGCGTCGCAAACAGTGGCGTTTTCAACAGTCTAACGAGCGCTGGTATGTTAAAGTGCTGCAAAGAGTTTTTAATGAATAAAACGGCGTAAAAAGTGTTTTACAGTAAATTGTCTAACAATATAAGCAAATTGTGGCACCTTTGGCGTTCCATATGACCGCATGTGGAGAGTTCCGATTTGTGCACAGATACGAGATTTAGTTTGCAAAAGTTCCACTTAATTTACAGAAAGCGTACTATGACTCAACTCTGGGTCCACTACAGGCTCCTGGAGGTCAGGCTTGCTTTACATCCAGTCCCGAGCCCAAAAGGTGGACGTAATGGGCTAATCAGCCTTGTTAAACCGACCCTAATAAAGACCAGTGACACACAGTCACTGCGGATGTCGTTCTTTCATCCCACCCCAGGTTCAGGCCCGCTCTCGTGCACCCGTAACGAAGGCATTCAAGTGCACCCCGGCTAAAGGGAAGGCCCTGCTGCTAATTGCTGTGGTCTCGCTGCGACTAATTCGCCCTGTCGACTTAATTGCCCCCCTTCCCTCCACCTCCCTCCCCGCGGCTCTGGGGTTCTCCCCATCGCGGCATGAATTAATGATTACGGCGAACGATTAAATATGAATGCTCGCTCCCTTCTGCCATATGAATCCATCACATCAACGAGTCCCGTACGGAGCTGCAGCTCGGGTCCCAGCCTTGCGAAAATGGAGCCGGAGCCCACAAACAGCATTACAGGACCCATAAAGCTTAGCGAATACCTCGGCTGTTTTACTAGCGGTACTTTACACCAGACCGAGTGACTAACAGACCAGACAGGAAGATGCTATTTATAGCAAATGTAAGAACCTGGACAAATTGAAATTTGCAACTGAAACCAAGTTATTAGATGAGTCTCTTAATAATTCTGGAGGGTTAAAGGTAAAACGGTTAGAGGGTAAATGGTTCTTACAGGATATGGGTAAATGGTTTGGTCTCCAAAAAAGAGAAACTCAAAATTAGCAACTTCATAAGTTGTTATTCATATAGAAACAACAGGCAGCAAGTTCACAATTCTGATTGGTGCTTTTCACGGTAGACAGACCAGTGGTAATGTCCTGGAGGTCTCAAAAAATTCATCACAATTAATATCTCAGTGAAATTTTCTTCAGAATTTCACCGTTAAACGAGAAATTTGGCCCGACCGCTCAAATCTTATTTTTACGCCAAGGCAAGTACGAAGCACCGATTCACTGCATGGGTGGTAATGAAGCTCTATGCTGGATTTGCAGAGCCCAGAATAGAACGTTTCGATCAACAGCGCAGCAGGGAATCTGGAGAGTCTTCTTAATTATGAGGCGACTTTTACGCGACCTGAGCAAAAGGACAGAGCTGGAGGCAGAGACTAGCAAGATAAATTTTGTTTTTTAGTAGTAATACTGTCACTTTAAGAGAAAAAATGATCATATATAAGTTGAACCAATATAATAAACTTAAATATGTTGAACCTATTAATAAAATCTTTATTAAAAGGAAATAATAGGAACAAAAAATCCCTAAATAACTATAAATGTTATCATCAAAGTGCAAAGGCATTTTGTCAGCAGTAAACAGGAAGAAGAGAGTTGACTGAATTAGGATTTCTCATATGTACAACTTGTTTTCATTTATTTTTATAATATAATATAATATAATATAATATAATATAATATAATATAATATAATATAATATAATATAATATAATATATTATAAATATAATTTAATATAATGTTGTTTGATGTGTGAATCTGTGTTAATCTGTTTTTAGAGTTAAACATCTTAACATGTTATAACAATTTTTAAAAATCGGAATCGTACATAAAATATAATATAAGGCCAATATCACAAATAACAAAGAAGGTTTTCTGGCTGTTCTATATGTTTTACCAGTGGCTCTCAGAGAGCAGAGGTCCCCATGTGACCAGCCATCAGTTTGCATTATGCATGTGACCAGATGTTCCCACCTCAGGTCTAGACAAACAGTCGTCAAGTTCAGCCTTTCATTGTGGCCGGGGAAAGTCCAACGGTTTCCCGGTCTGTCAGCGCAACACGCATCCTGTTGACCAACAAAAGGCTCAGGCGGCCGGGAAAGAGATTCCGAAGGGCTTTTCATTAGCAGAAAGGAATGCTGTAAGCACAAAGTTTACGTGCAGGGATTTAGCTCGTAAATCACCAGTGCGTTTGGGGGAAAAAACCAGGGTATTGATATACAGCAGCTTAAGGCAATTAGGCTAACAGCAGCACAATCAGTGTAATACCTATTTGCCACCTCTTCCTTCAGCGATGCTGTCTGTATGTGGGGCGAAGAGGAAGGCTGCGAGATTAAATTGGGTGCTGCAGTAAAAGAAGTGAATTTCCTGGAGGGCTTTTATCATCTATCATACAGACACTCTGAGTCCATACAGTAGCCTCGGTGCCGCGAGGCTTACAGCCATTATAAGGGCACATAAGGGGGCAATTACAAAGGCATCACATAAAACGATATGGTTATTCGATTCAATTTTATTCTATCTGTATAGCGCAGACCTAGACATTCTGCGGACCAGTCCCGTAACGAGCGAGGCGATGGTGGTGCATAACGAGGGCGATGGTGGGGTTAAAAATGGCCCTCTTAAGGCACAAGGAAGAAGTCATGTGAGATACCAGGACTCAGATACGGAACTTGCTGTCTTGATAAGTCAAAGAGTGTTTTCACATATGTGACCCTCCATGGCAAAACCAGTCACTTCTCTCAAATTTTCAAAATTAAGTTATTATGTTATTATTTCATGAAAGGGCATAAATCAAGCTTCAAAACGATACCTATATCGAATGAATCGAACGACATATGACTGAGATATCAACATTCAAACGAGTCGGGTTTCTCCTGTCACGCCAAGTGAGAAACGGGGAAATCTGCCTTTGAAGTTGACCATCGACGTAGCACTGACAGACGTTTGGTGCGGTCGCGGCTACGTTTGTATTTACAGTAGCCTACGCTGCATTCACAGCCACACGGATAGCCTACCTGCGTTAGGTTAACTGAACTCGGGAGACGAAGATGGATTCCGGAGAAATATCTTCACGCTAGTCAACGAGTGGATTTACCGTACATATTGAAGTAGAGCGGTCAAAACAGAAACTTTTAACATTCTGCTGGAATTGAATTCCTCACCTCAAGAAAGTCACGTTTTTAGGATGGAAAGGGTAAGTTTTTAAGCGAAATTTATTCACAACAGTACAGTATAGACCTTCAAAACACTAAAAACAAAAAGTCCAAAATTTTACCCCACGCAACATAAACGCTCGTTTTTCTCGGAAATCTCTGTTGCGACAAGCGACTGGTTTTGCCGTGCAGAGTCACATATAGTGCTCTTTAAAGAAACTATAGTCATTCTTCTAGGAGTGACTCAAAAACAACAGAAAAGGGATGCGGTTCTTTCTGAGTTCACATTGTGAAATCATCTGAAAGGTGACTCCTTTTTCTGTTCACACTACTGTAAACTCTCAGATTTTCCTGCATTGGATTCTGGGTAGCTCATGTGTAATTTGATTAAATTAGCCGACAGACAGGTTTTTCTTTTCTTAAAATGTTTGAAAACAATGTCTTTTTTTTCAGCTATCGTACCATTCCTGTAATTCAGGCTGTTAAGTTTTGTACAGTTGATTTATCTGCTGTTGTGCTCAATAAAAACCTTTTTTAAAGATTCTTTATTGATATACTGTAATGTGTACAATGTAAACCAATGTACGCATTTTAACCTCTGGTATCAAAACATTAACAGTAAACATCAAGTAGACACACATGCATGAGAAGCAGAAGTCAGGCAGACGTACTGTATGTTAAGGGGGCTTACGTGGCCCAGATGGCCTCAGTTCAGTTTGTTTCAGAGGGGTCAGAGTTTGTGTTCATATAGAGGCAAAAAGTCAAAACACCCCAAGTGTGAAAACACCAAGAGTGGCAAAGTTAAAAATGACTTTTAGAGAAGTAGGATTAAACTTAGGTGTGTTAAGATGGTTTACATGCGGTTGGCACAGGAGGTCAACGCAAAACACTTCATGAAATTTGGTCAGCCTGCAGATGTCAACAACGCAAAATGCAGAAAATTCCACTTCTCGACAGGAAGTAGCAGTGGGGCAGGTCTGAGATCAGCCGCAGGACCAGCATGAGGCTGAGTAATTGTATTAATCTGACACACAGCAGCTGTAATGCGCTCTGCGGCGAGCACTGTGTTACTTCAGCTTCAAAATGGAAGCTTACTGAATTAGACAGTGAATTGGCAGGGGGGTGGGCCGAGGTTAAAACACACACACACACACACACACACACAGAGTTTATGTATTACTATCTTCGTGAGGTCTTTCCATAGACTCCCATAATGACTAAAGTACATAATTTTACACCTACACCTAATCCTAACCCTAACCTTAACCTCAGTAACCAAAAGCACATCTTTTACCTCTTTTAGTTTCTCAAATAAAACAAGCACATTTTCTATAAAGTCATTTTTCCTCATGGGGACCTCTCAAATGTCCTCACAAAACCCCAAAAAACTGATAAAAGTGATTTTAGGGGACAAAATGGACCTCACAATGCGATAAACACATGGACACACACACGCACACTTTCTTTATGAGGTACTTCCATTGACTCCCATAATGGACAGATGTAAATAATACTACAGCTAGGCCCTAAACTTAACCTCAGTAACCAGAGTCAAATCTTTTGCCTCTTTTAGGTTTGTTTCAAATGAAAGATGGAAATTTTCTATAGAAAACTTTTTTCTTTATGGGGACCAGTCATCGCATTCAAAAATGTCCCAACTAGAGCTGAAACGATTATTCGAATAACTCGAATAATTCGATTACAAAAAATGGTCGAGGCAACTTTTCTAGCATCGAAGCTTCATTTAAGTCATTTAAATCGCTACAGCATACGCCGCTTGTGTTTCACACAGACGCTTATTAATGACGCACAATATTTTCAGTGGTGCGATCAAGGCGAGAATAGATCCCTCTGTGTGTGAACGTATTTGTGAGATATTCCGTGCACAAAAACAGAAGAAAATGCATAAAAACGCATTAATGACATTTTTTGCGATGTAAACAATGCACGCGCCATTACTCGCTAAAACGCTCTGTTTCCGTCAAAACATCCCCTTTATTACAAACAACGCGTATTTTAGCTGATAAATAACCACATCAACCAGCGTTCCACTCACAATACAGACATTTATTAACACTTTCCCATCGATTTTTTTTTCATGCAGTTCTCTTCCCGAAAGGCCAAAGGCAACTTATTTTCATGGCCAAATTGGTTCAAAATGACCCTTGAACGTCATGTTTCTTCATTTTCAATAAATTTCAATTGAATACAACATAAAGTGTATATGACTAACTTCTACTCACAGTAGAATAAGCCTAATAACAAATGTATTGTCATTTTCATTTACATTTTTTTTATCCGGTTACTCGAGTAATCGATAAAATAATCAATAGATTACTCGATTACAAAAATCAGTCATTTGTTGCAGCCCTAGTCCCAACAAAGCCAAAAAAATCTTTACAGGTCTTTACAACCTGCTAAACTGATCTACACACACAGATTCATTTCCAGTTTCCACACTCCATTGACTAAATGGTACTAGGGATGTAGTCTTTACCAATCAACTTCCACAAGCAGCCCTGAGTCGGGCTTGAGTCAGACATAACCCATGCCCTCTCTTAACTCCCCCAACCCCCTCAGTCGTCGTCCTCTGGCACGAAACGTCACTCTGAAAATTAGCCCCGCTGCCCACGGCTTTGATCAATGAAAGCCGAGGTCCGTCCGTCGTAGTGTAATGGTATTAGAAGAGGAGGAGGAGGAGGAGGAGGAGGCGGCGGACGGGAGAAGCAGAGCTGAACTCATACTGAACCCAGAGGTCTCAGAGGACCTTGGTCTGGTGCGCTCACCTCTCCGACCGGCGTCCTTTCGTTTAAAAAAAAGAAAAAGCAAGAGAAAAAAAAAAGTCCCAACAAGCCAGTCTTCATTAAGCAGAGCAAGAACATGACTGCAGGAGATGCGGAGCTCCAACTATACGCCTGAGATGGATGAGCTGCAGGCAGCCAGCAATACAGAGATGTAATGAATTGAGTTTGGAATTAGAGGTGACAGGTGTGAAGTGAATGCAGCAGAGATAGAGAGATGGGGATAGAAAAGAGAGAGAAAGAGACACAGAGAGAAAGAGAGAGGAGGGCAGTGCCACCCATCTCGACAGGCAGTGTGCCAAAAGGGAGCCCCAAGCTAACCAGAAAAACCGCATGAAAACGTGCAGCGTTGACGCTAAACCCAACTGTCTGTGGCTTGGTGAAAATGTGTATTTCTTACTCTAGTTCTGACCCTAGTCAGTCTGTTTGGCAGCCCAAACATGTGAACCATTTAAGAGTCCTAACGTTCCAAAAAGAAACAATAAAACAAGTTTTACTCACAGGTTCCTTCTGATGCTAGCATGTGCTTCCAAGAAATGAACTACCACAAACAAAACACAAGACGTGTCATCTGGGCGTTTACGAGCGCTTCAAATAAATTCACTCTGTGCATTCCACAACCATGAGGTGTAAGGAAATGTGACACACAAGAAATGACGGGGTAAAACGTGGTACTCGATTGCACAAAAATAAAAGAGTCATGGTGGTGAGCAGAAGCGAGTTGCCAAATTCCAGTTTCCTCATTAAGAAGAAGGTCATTAAGTCACACGGCAGCACAGGGATCGGGTTCAATCCACCGACTTTCATGAGGAATGTGGATTTTTCTGCGATGTCTTGTGTGTCACCGAAGCTAGTCACAAGTATCAAAATATACGCTTTGCATTCTCAGGGCACAGAAAGCCAGACAGGGCCAGCTGTTACGGCAGGAAACAACGGGAGTCGGTTTTGAATATTCATGGGTCACTGTGAGGGTGACCTCCTGCTGGGAGGTTGTTTGGACGAAGTTCTGCATGCAACAAACGCAGGGTGGAGGAATTACTGCAGAAACACGTAACGGTCCAGTTGACGGAACACAGCAGCGGAACGTAATGGATCACTGCTTGGCCTGTGGAGGCTCAAGTGGAGAGAGAAGCTCAAGTAGGAGCTGGAGACTTCTGAGGCAATTTTTGAGATCAGTGACTGTTTTCAGATATTTTATTAGGTAGATGTGTTATCTATCTATTCCTTCATCTACGTCTTCGTCATTACTATCAACCCATGCAAACCCATATAATTTTATAATATCTTACGAGTGGCATTGGGCTGATCTATGAATCCGATCTGTAAATTGTAGGTTTTTCTATGTTTGCGTTTCCTTAATGACACCAGCTCTCGTTCACAATGCTGTGTTGTTGATTGTTTTAGCGCCGCAGGATTAAGGTCCATCACAATATTACAGAACTGTGTTTAAAGAAATGATTTTTAGATGTTATTTTATTTAAAAATCATTTAGTATATACATATGGGTGCATAATTGTTATATTGTTTTAGTTAGGAAAAAGTATTTAATTTTCTTAAGCGTACCGCAGTATCCTCAAGTATCGGCATCGGTATCGGAAATGAAAAAGTTGGATCGGTGCCTCCCTAATCATGATACAGTATAATATAATATAATGTAATTATATATCACCCGTCATAAAATTATGTCTGATTTATGTATGTATTTCATGTATTTCCCCCATTTTTCTTATTCGAGGCCCTCCCAAAAAAACAAGGTATAAACAGTGGACTTGGAGAACCGTTAAACCTCTAATGGACATGGCTACATTTTTAAAGACAGAAGCAGGAAGCATGCAGGCCTGTTTTCTCCTGCAATTTGGCTCAGGAAGCAGGGCCAGGGCTACACAGGGATGGCTACACATTTGGTCGTGCCGAGGCCGCCTTCTCGCCTCCCCAAGTCCGCACTCACAGGTGCTTCCTGCCCACTATTTCACGGGGATGCTTTTTGAACAGGGACGTCTACTCTGGGCTGGCCTTTGTGAGCTACACCCATTCCAATTAAAGTATCCCCAGTCTTTCCATAAAATAGCGGTACCACACTGGTGTTCGTTCGGCCTCTGAAAAGCAAACGAGCTAAACTGCCTAAATGCGGAAAACAGTCCTTGAGCAGTTTGGATTTACGGATGCTGCTGTTGATCCATAAGGGTCCTTCACTCCCAGCAAACGGGATAATCGATAACGGCGGGATAATGGAGATAGCTGCTTATATGTGAAGCAGGGTTGAAACATTAGCCCAATGGTCGAAGCAGATGCTAGTAATTAGATCGTGAATAATGGTTTTGGGGTGATATTGAAGAGGGGGAGGGGATGGCGTAACTGGATCGCTGGACACTGACTGTATAGTTTGTCACATGCAATTTACTCACAGCAGCTTATAATTAAAGGAATTTCATCATCTTCCAAAAATAGTGAACCAACACCAAGCCACTGCAAGAAAGCTATTGCATAGTGTGACTGCATTTAATAGAACTACTCCAAAGCAGTATAGCTAGTGTTTGGGTAACTACGTCCAGGCAACTGGTATCATAGCTACGGCTTCTTGCTTCCATCACTGCGCTGTGATGTGATGAGCTGGCACTGTGTGGGCATGGAAGCACAAATCACATGTCACTGCTACAAACTTAACACCAATCAAAAACACCCGCAAGTTGAAAATGCTAATATTTGAGAGCACATCATTTTCTACTCAAATTTCAAATTGCTGCCATTTTCATGAGCACTGCAATGTAAATGCAAAGAAAAATAACAGAATGCATTATTTAACGCAAGCTCTTAACATCTCAGTATTGGCCAAACAGTGGCTGAGAGCTTTTAGCCGCTTTGCCCCAGGAGGTTTTGGGTGTCATCTGGACAGGAAGCCGAGGCGATAAGGATCAATACGCTATGCATTAGGGCCGCCACGTATCCCCTCACCAACTGTAAAATTATGAATCTTCCCAAGCGAAAGCCAGGGTCTAATCAATGCGCCAGCAGGAGCCGCTTACCTTGAGCCGCTCGCTGCCTGGCCTGAGTGAGGGGAAATCTATGGGCTCGATTCTCTGAACTGGTATAACACAACAGTAACAAAGGTCAGAGGCTGGGTGGCAGCAGCCCAAGGGGAAGATTTAGCCGTGCGAAAGACAGAAAAAGTCCAAGCGGAGTTTTGTGGGGTCCCGCAAAACGGGAACGGAGTGGAGAGGTTGGGATTGATTTTGAAGAGATCTTTCAACCTTCAGGATCACAAGAGAAGTTCTGGTGCTGAATACAAGTCTGTGGTCTTCATTTAGTTATCGCTGTAAAACGTCTTGCAGCTATCACAGCAAAAAAAAGAGAAAAATATCTTAATGTAACACTGCAAAAAATCGTGACCATGTTAGAGACAAATTGTTTGAGCCAATCTACACTGAAAAGGCTAATCTACGTTGGATTTGTATAAATTGAGACATTTTTTTAAAAGGTTAAGGTGCACAGCTTGATCCTTTTTGCATTTTGACTACATTTTTAGGGCAATTTCAACATAAAAAAATTGCTCTACAAACTCGCTATACTGAAATAATTAACCCTGATTTGATACTTTGTTCGCATGCAGTTAGAGACGTTGGCAATCTTTGACTGTACGTTTAAGTGTCCTTGCATCATCATTTACGGGGCACGCATTGGGCTTTCCCAAGAGGGAAGTAATCATACTCTTTCCTTGAAACATTGTGTAAAAACGTATAAATGTGGGTAGGACAGACAGGACTGACTTAGCAGAAGTCCAACGATTTTCCTGAACTGTCGACAGTAAACAAGAATTAAAAAAAGATGCAAATTGCTTTCGGGGCACCATTAACCACGCTGCCAGGACTCTCGCTCCAAAGCCAAGTTCGAAACACCAGGAAATAAATGGTGATGTGAAAGCGCAGCAGCTCGTGCGACGCCAGGAAAGCGGCGCTGAAGACCCATTATTGGCTGCTGAATTATGGATGAAGGCGGTTCTCCAACTCTAACCTATCACAACGTGGCGTGCGAGCGAAAGTGCAGAACTCCTGACTAAACAAAACAAAGCCTGGATGGGCGTGTGCGGCGATCAAATTCGCGGTCATACATGTTGTTTTTATCAAGCAGGTTAGACACGAGAGGTACGGCCAGACATAAAAGAACTGAAATGAAAGTAGAAGTGTCACCCCAAAAGTTAAATAAGGTGAAGTCGATGCGTTACCGCAAAATTCAAAGACATGATGGCCTGTTTACAGTCTAATCATCTTTAGCTGAGTATAAGCTCCAGTTACTGGAGTATGAAGAGCAGATAATGAAGCCCCTGATGACTTAAAGCAGAAACAGATGTTTCTAGAGCAAACACCCAGACTTGTTTATTTAGCACTTTAGGGCAGACTGAACTGGAAACGATTTATCTTCGTGGCGGCAATCATTCAGGGCCAGTCCAGACAGCACAGGACGAGTAACGCCCACCACTTAGAGATATAAGAATAGAATATGACCATAATATAAACATCATCCAAAACCTGTAAGCAATGCAAGAACTTAGATGTTACAGCCGATGTCCAGATCTTCGGTCTTTTCACTAGTGATCAGAGAAACTGAGTTGAAAATAAGAAATGAAATGACATAAATATAAGCAAAGAAGGAGCCCATAAGGATTTGTGCATGTGATGTAGGACTTTCGTCATCTTTTAAAGTCTTGCAGGCTGTAAGGACCCCCGCAAAGTGAGGTTTAGTGTTTTCTCATTTACACTTTTGCACCAGCACAACACACACGATCATGTCAGTGTCACGTCAGCATTGAGACTCCAACTCCTTCGGCCACAAGCTGATGAAGAGTGACTGGTTACACATGACAACAGACGGGTTAAAGCCGGTATATCTTCACCTAACGAAGACAGGTTTCCTTCTTGACCTACATATAATAAAGTAGGAGCTGCTAATGAAGTGTCCGGCGAGGGTCATTTGAGACTGCAAGAGGCTCTATTGCAGCTCTACTCTTCAGCCGGTCACTGTCAAGCTTCAAATGAACAATAGGTTGAACTGACTCCAGATCTGCTGTAACGGCACGCGCGCAAGACCCGGCTGAGCGTCTGCAAATGCGTCTGCTGCAGTGTTAGAACTGCCCACTGAAACCAGAATTATTAATCATACTTCCCAAAAAAGATAACCATTAATATCTGGTGCAAATATGGAAATTTGCTGCAGAAAAAGCTTGAGCTTTGTGATGATTCGAGAAACGTATTTGACACTTAACATTATGGTATTTTTAATTAGTGCAAGAGTCTGCTGCAGAACAGTTTGCAGTGGCTGATGCATTTTCTGTGAAAATGGAGATTTTGAGTCAAGAATTTTGTGCAACCCAAACCAACGTGGTCTTCATCAAGCCAGCAATTAAATATCAAATCAGGTTTTCTAATCAGATCACGAGGATCAATTGCTCATTATAGAGTTACAGTTTAGTGAGAGATCCCGATTTTGCAGAAGTTGGATTTTGTAGCGTTTTAGAACCTCCGGGGAACAACAGATACCTCAGACTGTCTCAGCGTAACACATTCAGGAAAAGCACTGCATAGCGGTGCGGAGGAGAGTGACCGAGTCTTAAAGAAAGCACAAGTTCCCGTCTTAACAATAGCTGCAGCTCTGGCTGTAATGACGTGTCATGGGGAAGACCTCTACTTGTGAACTGTGAGAGAACTGGGAAAATCAAGATAAGCCAGCAACCGTGAAATTGTATAACTAGTGACTGCAAACTCTAAAATACAGAGTGTCCAGAAAATTACTGTTAAAATATGACCGCCATCTAATTTCACAATAGCCACAAAACTGACTGTATTAGCCAGAGAAAATGCTTTACATCAGCATGAGACTAGGTTTAATTTTTTTAAATTAAATCTGCTATATCAGTGTCCAAGTGCAAATGAAAAATGCACCCTTTATTATTTCACCAACAGACCAGTTATATACATGCACACATGGAAAAAAAAAGTTAAGCAATGAATATTTTCCTGATGGCAATAAACGAGCACAAACTCCACAGTAAAATAAAACTGTCCACGTAGTTTAAACAGCTGCATGGTTCACACCCAAGTGAAGCAGAGTGGACACACATATACACACACACACACATACGTGCATGCTGCTCCCCTCATCCTCGCTGGGCAGAGCCGGACACAGAAGCATTACGACATCACTTACTTTGGAGGACCACGGCTGCAAGCAGTTGGCATAGCAACGGACCAGGAAAGCCATTTCCCAAGCTGTGAGAAAAACTTTCTCCTTTTCGCCAGCCGCAGACAGAAAAAAAAAAAAGCACCAATCTCGCCTAGTTCCTCCTCATCCGAATCCACGGGGACCTCGTGCGAAAAAGCACCTGTCTTTTGCAGCGTTCGGTCTTTAAAGAGTCAGAGGAAAGCATGAAGAGAGTTTAGAAGATGTGCAGGGATTCACCCAAAAAACATTGTTGCAACTGTTTATTCGGTCAAGTCACGGACGAGTTGTGCAAGTCTCTAAGTCATCCGACATCCAATCAAATGCAACAGTCCCCTCGTTAGAAAACGAGACTCCAAACTCCGACAGCTGCAGGAAAAGTGGAGCGACGCCGGCGGCTTTCAAGTCCCCCGTCCTTTAGCGTCCCCACTTCCCGGGAACCGCGCAGCACCACGCTCCCTTGCTTCCCTCCGAAAAGCGCCAGACGTCTGCCTGCCGCCGCCGCTGCTGCTGCTGCTGCTGCTGCGCCCCGGCTTGGAGTGCGCATCCCTGGCTGCAGCCCCCCGGTAGCTCCCCTAGGAGAAGCTCCCATCGATTGGACGCTCCGCCGGCGAAGACGGAACATCTAATGGGGAGAGGGAGGTGGGGGGAGCTAGCCGAGATAGAATGACATCACCTGTGTAGGGAGCATGAGGGAGGGAGGGAGGGAGGGACGGAGGGAAGTAGGGAGGGAGGGAGCACCAGGGTGGGGAATGGTGGGGTGTGTGCAGGGGGTGGTGGACTGCATTAGAGATATTGGTCGTCTGCTTGCAAGCGGAGAACGAGAGAAAAAAAACGGAGTGGAGCATCTTTATCGATCGCAACATTATATAGCCCGATGTCGTCGGTAACCTTTCGCTCCCCCGAACAAAACAAATGCATAAATAACCCCGATTAAGCATGTACTGGTGGCAAAGCGAGGAGGGAGAGAGAAAGAGAGGGAAAAGAGGAGAGGTAAAAGCACACTAGGTTAATGTATTCCATTCCCACAAAGCCGAGCACGCGTCTGCCGTTCGCTCTTTTGTCGACTGTGACAAAGCCACGCGTCTGCGGGCGAGCCGGGGGAAAAAAAAAAAGAACCACAACCAGGGCGTATTTTCATCTGAGAATGGACACAAAAGCTTTGCATTAACCAGCAGCGAGCGGCACTTGCTGGCCCCGTTAACGGAGAGGACAGAATCCTCCTCCTCCTCCTCCTCCTCCTGAACCTGGCCGGTAACGTGGATCCCGTCCTGTTCCCAGGCTTGCTTGCTTGCTTGCCTTGCCTCTAATGCAAAAAAAGTATGACATCATCGCTTTCAGTACCGGCCAATGGCGTCCCAGCACATGGAGCTTTGCGAGGATTGTTGTGGAAGCTGAGAGTGCAGCGAAAGAGTGAGACAGAAAGAGAGAAAGAGAGAGAGGCCGCCCCCCCACTAGCTAGAGGATCCCCCATCCAAAAAAAAAAGGGGGTTGGTTTTCATTGGACGGATCAAGAGTCCAAGGGAAAGCCGCAGTCTCTTCGGTTTAAATGGAGCAAGGCAACGAGCTCTGATCTTTTATTTAAGGAGCAAGAGAGAGAAGCAGCCATGACGAACGACAAGAAAGAGGAGGAGGAGGAGGAGGAGGAGGAGGAAGCGGATTTTGGCAGTGAGGAATAAAAGCAGAACATGAACAAGTGTGACAGTCAAATATCAATACAAAGCGGTGATTAAATCCATTTCGAATTCAAGTCCATCTGTCATGTCTAAAGAATCAAGCTGTACAGCTTTGTGAAGTCCATAACACTGAATGCTGCGAAGTTGCCTCAGCTGGCCGAGGTGAACTCAGTACACAGTGCTTCGGTAACTGCACGGCACTCAGGATGCACAACAAAAGCAATGAGGGTAAACAGCCGACAGACAGGATGTGCTTCCTGTACATGTGCTGCACTTGAATGTGTGTTTGCGGGTTGGAGGGTGTCTTGAGCGTCTTGGTTTTGTATTGCGTACCACTCTTGGGACTCCAATGACAGCAACAGCTACGGCACGGCGATATGACCATAAATCAATATCACGATCACATTTACAGCATTTAGCGGACGCTCTAATCCAGAGCGACTTCCACTGTCCTCATTTCAGGAAAAGTCTCTGGGAGCAACTTGGGGTTAAGGGACCCAAAGATGGTAGCGCTGGAGTTAGGATTTGAACCCACAACCTCTTGGTCCAGAGGATTTTCAGTTGGTTATGTCCCATGGGACACCATTCAGACTAAGCAGTAGTCTGTGGCCTGGTGTGTGCCCGTGTGTGTGTGTACAGTACAAACCTGTGAACTATGAGGACACAAAATCTAAGTAAATCTTTTTTTTGATATCTGCATTAAATTCATTCATTCATAAAGATGCCCAAAACATCTTAAAAAAAAAAAAAATAAATAAATAAATAAATAAAATGAAATAATAAAAAAATGATTTCAGTAGTGAAACTGGATGGCATGGCAAGTCGCGAGCGCCCACACACAGCGTGTTTACGTCACAAAGAATGTCATTTATGCGCATTTACATTTACAGCATTTGGCAGACACTCTTATCCAGAGCAACTTACATTTCCTAATTTCAGGGACAGTCCCCCTCAGAGCAACTTAAGGTTAAGGGTCCTGTATGGAGAGAATTTAGTGTCAATATTATCGAATAAATTTCACACCATTCACAAATATATTTCTTGATTCAGCAACAAATGTAACACCATTCACAAATGCATTTCTCGACGCAAAAAAAATGTTACACGATGCACAAATGTCAGTGCAGTTACATTTATTCATAAACCAATAAACCTGCATTTACAAACCACCGTATGTATTTGTGAATTTGCGCATTGTAGAGGTCTCTTGGAGGGAATTGTACGTTTGGCCAGAGAATGTTCAGAATTGACTCAGTCAACATCACGCGAAAATTGAAGTTCAACACCACGCAAAAAATTTGTCAGTGTTGTCAACATTAAATCATACTCTCAAACTTCAGTTGATGTGATGTGACTTTGGAGACATATGATAGGCTACCTTTTGAAAAAACACAGTTTTGCATCGAGCGCTGTCAGAGAGGTCTCAAAAATCCACAAATACATACGGTGGTTTGTAAATGCAGGTTTATCGATTTGTGAATAAATGCACTGACATTTGTGCATCGTGTAACACAATTTACTTCAGTGTTTGTGCACGAAATAACATAATTCCTGCTGTTTTTCTTCTGAACCAAGTCGTTCACTTCGATTTCCAATTAATGTCTCTGAAATCGTGTGGATATTCACTTCTCTCTCTACATCCTTGCTTCCCTCCGCTTCGGTACAAAACGTGAATGCGCTGGGAAAGTTTTCTTAATGGGCGGGGGAGTGAGAGCAGAGAAATTTGAAAGTGACGTACATGTTGTCTGTTTAACATTAATGTGAGGATCTGTACTCGGTATTCACAATAGAGTTGTTTATTACATCGCACGTTGAACGAGCCCTGATACGTTGAGTATATTTGATTTATCGAGCACCTCTACCGTGGACCACCGGTTGAAAACCCCTGTACTAGACAACCCAATTAATGGAACGTTTTACCTCAGTTACAACTAGGGCTGGGTATCGTTGCTGATTTCCTGAATCGATTCGATTCCCATTCACAAGGTCATGATCCGATTCAATTCTCGATTCGATTCGATATCGATTTATTTAGGATTTCTTTGCGTCAATACTAGTTTTGCTTGGTTATAAAATAACTTGTTTTAAAACCGAAGTGTTGTCAAACATCGGCCTTTAGGCCAGACCGTGATGTGAGCGGAGCAGCTTCAGCCATGGCCGCAGGAAAGGATCGATCCGCAAATTTTTGAATCGACATCGTATTTTACAAATGAGAATCGATATCACTGAATCGATTTTTTGAACCCAGCCCTAGTTACAACAAACAATTATTTTTATTTTTACTTTTTGTGTCCTCATAGTTCACAGGTTTGTACTATAGCTATGTTCAACTATTAAATCAGGGATATTTCTTTCTAATGAAACTTTGTGTTTTTAAAATGTTAAAATCACACACAGATGTAGACGCTGAAGTGTGTAGTAGCAGGTTTTTAAGGTACCAGTGCACACTAAACACACACCAGTATTACCAGAATTTTCAAAATTCAACATTGTAGGCGAGACGATGTCCAGCCCTATTAACAACATCGCTGCGACAGGTTGTTTCGTTGCTTTCATGAACTGATCAACATAAAACAGGTAGCCCTTCCATTTTCCATTGCACATTCAGGTGCAGCTGTACCTTCCACCTTCCCACAATCCACTGTGCTTCATTTGGAGGTGAAACTGGGAGTCGGCCAATGGCCACGTTCCCCGCAAGCGCCGTGACGAGTGCCAAGATTCACAGCTCAAGTGCTGCCGCCGTTTAAGCACGGCCAATTAACCCAGGCGGCGAGACCGTGCCAGAGGAAGGAGGCAATGCAGCACCGATCCCCGAGCTGATTAATGGGACGGTGATGGTGACTAATGAAGGCACAATGGAGGAGGCTGTCAGAGCCCAGGGGAACAAAGAGGGATCATGGGAGGAGGTGGCAGGGGGAGAGATTGGGGGGTTTTCCCCAGGGCCCCATTGCCCCCCTCCACATGGAGGGAAGTGACAGCGAAGAGAGAGAGAGATGGGGAAGGGCATTCTTCCTCTACGGCCCGTTGGTCATGGGAAGAACAGCTCATGGTCCACAGGACACGAGCTGTTCTGCTCCCTCGTAATCAATCTCTAAATGCTAATTAAGAAGACAGAGGCGACAGTTCCCGCAGAAAAAGTCCAACTAAGCAAATTGGTCGATTTGTTAAATGCTTGACTGTTCCCTCTAGAGCGCTCTCCCGGGAGACGGAGGGAAGGTTCACCGCTTGAAATAAGCCTAGGGTTCTTGCCTCTTTCTGCTTCTAAAACCAACACTTCACAGCACGTGGCAGAAAGAAATATGAGAGTAACAAACGATGTTTACTAACGTGGCCCATTGTCCGTGCTGTCGCTTGCTAAAGGAGCCCCCAGAGGGTCTCGGCTCGCGGCAGGAGAAGGAAAGCGCCACGAACGCGCAGAAAAAGCGGTGAGGCCGAGCATTGTGTTGGAATTTTCGCTTTTTAACCCCGCAGACCCTTCTCCTCCTCTGCAGGAATTCCTGCCATTTTCCCTCTGCTCCACACACCCACTTCCTTTCGGCCGGTGGGGGCAAAAAGCCATGCTCTTGTTTTGCAGCCAGGGCAGACCCGGGGGAGGGACGATACCTGACCACCATCTGGCCAGTCGCTGCTCCTGCTTGGAGTAGCATGAAAAACAGACCGCTTTTGAGCGTGGCAGAGACCCATAAGCTCTAAGTGGGATGAAAATATGAGCTATCCCTTGAGGCAGGGAAGGGAGGGAAGGGAGGGAGCTGGGGGCAGAGAGGTTGTCATCTCAGCCACCATGATGTAATCCTCTAAAATTAGCCATCCAGAGGCAGCAGGAGACACAGCGCAGGGAGAAGGAGAACATCCGAGAGAAGTGTGGAGAACCACGTGGATCAGCTGCCGACTCCATAGCTTACGGTCGGATTTAACTTCCACATGTGTCCAGAAATCCTGTCACAGGCCTTGCTTTTTCAGCTGACATCCTGCAGAAACCACACCAACTCTTCCTATTATGGCTGGACAATATATCAAAGGTCTGGGCGATTTGACCTCAAGTCAACATCCCGATTAATTGAACATTTTGCCTAGATTACAATTCATGAACAACTGGAGAGGTTCACAGCGGTTTGTACTGTAAATATGCTCAAATATTAAAGCTGGGATATTTTTTCCTAATGAAAGAGTGTATATTTTAGGTGATAGCAAAATAATTTACACACAGATGCAGTGGCAGACTGGACAAGGCAGAGTCACGTGAAAGTGAGTGATTATTTGTCATTGTCAACGCAGCACAGAAAAGCACACAGTGCACTAAAATGAAATGTGACCTCTGCATTTGACCCATCAGTGAGGGAGCAGTGGGCAGCTGACATGGGCAGTGCACTGGGAGTACCTTGCTCATGAGGACCTCAGTGGTACCTTTACCAGTCCG
Source organism: Distichodus sexfasciatus (assembly GCA_032718565.1). Taxonomy (NCBI): domain Eukaryota; kingdom Metazoa; phylum Chordata; class Actinopteri; order Characiformes; family Distichodontidae; genus Distichodus; species Distichodus sexfasciatus. The sequence continues at coordinate 545,344 of JAVGVS010000026.1, read as the reverse complement.
AAATTCAAACCGGCGACCTGCCGATCACGGGGCAAATTCACTAACCGTTACACCACCAACTGGGGAAAGCAATAAAAAATATATTTTAAAAGTAATAAAATAATGCCGCCTTCCATTTGCCACTGGATCCGAGATTCAATTGACAAGATGACATCACAGCCGCTAAAATAACACTGTGAAAGCCGAGTCGGATGCTTCCATTTGCCACAGTAGAGTGTTAATTCAAACAAATTCAATTCGATGTTTTTTATATATCGCTCTTTGAGCGAGAAATGGACAACAGGCTTGAGATAAAAGGTCAACGCAAGGCTTATATTAACGCTAACACACGTACACGAAATTTTCCACCTGGAGTCGCTGATACTGTTCCCCTTTCTGTTTGGCTAACTAGGGTAGTCATCGACCAACCCATTTCTAGGACCCTATGATTTTCGCAATGCGGAAAACGCGGACGGAATCTCAGAATTCAACAAATGACATGGAAACTGTTGTAATCTGTCGTATAACTCGCTGATATCGGTGTGTGGGCAAAGCAAAGCAAAGCAATGGTTTCTAATCAATTTTGGCTGCTGCAGCCCCCTGTATGTGTTACCTGTTGAGGCGGGACTTAGCTTTCCACACACACAAACGCACAGACACAGAGGGTACAAAGTCAACGGTCAGCTATGGCGAAGAGGCTCGCGTAAAAAAATTACGGAATTCGAGTGTTAGTGCTAAGTTTAGAGCAGAACAATAACCAAATGATTTTTATGAATCAGGAGAACAACTCTTTTGTAAGTTTTGCCAGCACACGACAGACTGGACCCGCAAGAACACGTGACGACCACTTACGGTCAAAAACTCACATCAGAAACGTTTCGTTTTGCACGAAAAAATGAATGTTTTTTGTTGTTTACAGGTTAATGTTTTACCAAAGCAGAAAATGTTCTGCTGAACCCCAGCACTTTGTTGAAGTTGAATAACAGTCATTTAATGTGAGATTTTTTTCTATTGCATTGTTCTTTTTTCCATCCACTCCATAATTAGACACTTTTTAGGTGAATAAATATGATTATAACGTGAAACACGGAATTCGGAAGAATAAAACGGATTTCCTAGGGCCCTACATGTAGCATCGCCACTTGATAACACAACGCGGTATTTCACACATAACATGACTGTAGTAACAAGTCTATTGACTACAACACTGTATTATGGACACAGCTGACCAGGTAAGACACAAATAACACTAAAGTGCTAATAAAATTTTTTAAATCATAGCATTTTTTATAGTCTTGGCACTGAGCAGCCTCTTGGACACGAACTCGGGGTCCTCAGTGCTGCTCCGAGATATTTGGTCGGGTGTCCGAGAAACGGGGGCACACATATCGTCACTTCAGGCTTCAGCCCTCGTAAAACGACTCAGAAACTGAGCACCAACCGTGAACGGAACGCACTACAGTTTAAAAAATGAAATTACAAACATAGCCAAGATTACGCCAGTTAGAGATCTGAAGCATGGTTTTGATGAATTTGCAGTTCACTGCCCAGCATGACTAGATGATGATGTGAAGAATCTTTGCTCATGTTGCTTGTGGTTAAAAGCAATATGTGCTCGTGCAAGTCCTGTTTTAAATCCACACTTTTTTGATAATCTGTCAAACAAAAAATAAAAAAACCCACAAAATATAGCCTTGGTCAAATCATCCAGCACAGAATCTGCTGCACCTCACCTCATGAGGAACGTCCCATGTCCTCACTTAAAGGCATTACGTGGGGAAAGCAGGTTTATTAATAAGATCAGTGGTTTTTCCACTCAGTGAACTTGTTGAGAAACCTTTCTGAGAGCTGAAACCAACATCCTCCAGGACAATCTTGTACACTCTTCAGTCTCTACTAGGGCTGGGTATCGTTGCAGATTTCCTGAATCGATTCAATTCCGATTCACAAGGTCATGATCCGATTCAATTCTCAATTCGATTCGATTCGATATCGATTTATTTAGAGATTTCTTTGTGTCAATACTAGTTTTGCTTGGTTATAAAATAACTTGTTTTAAAACCGAAGTGTTGCCAAACATTGGCCTTTAGGCCAGACCGTGATTTGAGCGGAGCAGCTTCAGCCATGGCTCTATTTGGTTTGGGTTTCGCGGGTCTCACGTTTTTATAGCTCTCCTTGCACGGTCGCTAGAAGTAGTGCATAGCCGCAGGAAAAGATCGATCCGCAAATTTTTGAATCGATATCGTATTTTTCGAACGAGAATCGACATTGATCGCTGAATCGATTTTTTGAACCCAGCCCTAGTCTCTACAGAGCGGCCCTGTGACAAAACATCACAATAAAAAAGCAGAACTATTTCTCTGTATGAAATCAGGGGGATTTATGCTAATGTTTGTCAACGTTTATGAAAGTGAAATTCAAGTAGGAGAACTCTGAGGTCACTGTTGGAAATAACCTCGCAGGTCACGCCATGATATCATGGGGAAATAATGGCACGTATGAGTCAGAATGGCTGCATGAGGTTCTCTAAACGAGCGATGAGGTATACGTGATCATCATGATTAGATATCATAGCAGTCAGGATATACTTTACCGTGGAACAAGGCCTAACGTAATCAGATATTAACGATGATGAATTCAAGCTAAAAATGACGACGAGTCAATATGCAGATGCACCACTGTCTGACTTTCTCTTGTCACAGTTACCTGGCTGCTCAAACTGGATCGTCTTGCGTCGTTCTACGGGTTTCGGATGAATATTGCAGAACGCAAGAATCTCTAAAGATGTGCAGTCTTACTTCTCCATTTGCCCCTCACGTTTATAGATATCTAGCCGATCGTCAACACTCATCTAGCGGAGGAAATGTCTCACAGGGCCGGAAGCTTGACGAGCCAGACGTCTTGCAGACTGACAGGAAGCAGCAGAAACCATATTCCGGCATCGAACATCATCTGTCTCACGTTCACACAAGAAACAACCGTCTTCAGCAGACTCTTAAGCAAAATCATCCCGTTTCATCATCTAGGCCATCAAGCTGTTGCACACTGCGAGTGAGGTCAACGTGGTGGGAGGAAATGAATTGCAGCAAACGGCCGTGCATTCATTTTAGGAGAAGTATGGGGTATCATGCTAACGTTTGAGAATTTAATTCAACGTTAAAGGATCTGACTTAGGGCAGTGGAATTGTGTATATCTGCTGCTAAAAGCTAAAACCAGAAACTTGTTGACTCAGTCGCACACACAGGCTAGACAGCAAAAAACAGCTCAGATTCACTTGACTGAAAGGAGACACTACATAAAGCTGGAATCTTAAAAATCAAAACGATCCAAACATTACTTAATATCTACAGTATTCCAACTGATACAACAACGTCCTCCCAATGGCGTTTTAGTGGATTTGCACGTACATTTGCACCTTTATCGTAATATTATCGAATGAAATTTTGGATTTTCCTGTGAATCATTTCTAACATCACACCCTGCTTTTGGAAAACAATGATGCAGCTAGGGAAAGGACACCTTCAAATGCCATTAGTGCAGGTGGGCTCCAAGAAGTCCCACCAAGAAGGACTTCCCCAAATTCTTCACCTCGTCATCTGTAAAGCCCCTGCTGTAATGGCAGAGATCTATATGAACATCATCTACGTTAGCGTAGAGGCTGTGTATCTGAGGCTGCTGAGATTGACCAAGAGTTGGTATATAATGGATGTAACACACTTTAGTCGTGTGGAAAATGATTATTCAACAATGTACTAATTTACTATCTCGTACACCATTTCTGATCAGACTTTAGTTTAAACACCACAAATATAGTATGATTCAAATTCTTAAACAAACAGACAGCCAAAATTAAGATCAAAAACAGAAGTACCAACTAGAGATGGCACCGATCCGATACGTGGATCGAACATCGGTCCGATAACAACACAAACAGCTGGACCGGGTATCGGTGGCATCGGGTCGATCTATGGAGCCGATCTGTAAATGTGCGCACACTTAATTGGCTACGTACTGCGGTACAGATTATTGTTCCACGTTCACGCTAATTACTACATATATGACCCGATCTGCCGTAATGAGTCGGAAGTCGGCCTTCTATTTATTTAGATATGGGCCAATTATGTTGAAAAACATCATAAAAGTATCAATTTTTCTTATTTGGAGACCAGATTAATTTTGAAGACCTTTTCTTTCATATAAGACCAAAAAAGAAAAATCAATATTTTTGATGTTTATCAACATAATCGGCCCGTATCTAAATAAATAGAACACCGACTCATTACGGCAGATCGGGTCACATATTGATATGACAATGAGCAGAGCAAGCAACGCAACACACTACAGTACAACCCCAAAAGCAAATCACACGATTATACTGTTTAATTTCCTTAACACCACCAGCTCTCCATCGCAGTCTCTATGTCCCTGATGGTTTTAGTGCCGCAGGATTAGGGACCGTCACAAAATTACACAACTCAGAATACTTTCTGAGGTGTTACTTTAATAACAAATCATTTAACATATACATATGGGTGTGTAATTATTACATTGTTTTAGTTAAACAGTATAAACAGTTCTTAAGCATAGCAGGATAATCTCAGTCATGTATTCAGACATTTGTTAAAGCATTACTCTCTGCTTTCTGTTTTAAAAAAGCGTACAGAGACTGTATCGGATTTGTATCATATCGGCAGATGTCCAAATTTACAATATCGGTATTATAACGGACATACAAAAGTGGTATCGTGCCATGTCTCGCTACAAAATATCAGAATCTGCCAACTGCTTTTAACCTGACTGTGAGCACAGTCCTATAGAACAGAGAAGGTCAATAGTGGAGGCCGAGAACAGAAGCTGAAAAAGACGAAGCCGGTGAGTAAATGAATGATGTATTTACCTGCTCATCAGAAACACATTTGTCAGATTAGACTCCCAAGCTACTCAACAGCATGTCAGACTTTGCACCACTCATTTTAGACCAGGCACAAAACGTCTGGGGGTGGAGTGAGCCGACGGCACCACGTAACTGTGGGGTTCCTACGCTGAAGCGTGGCCAAAAGAGATTACGGAGAAAAGCTAACTGAAACACTCGAAATGGATGCTATCAGCGGGTGGGAAGTTTCCATGACAGAAAAAGGCAAAACGGCACAGCGCTGCTTCAGGAGACCACGTTATAATGAATGAAGAGGAAAAATACGAGGAGATTTATTCACTGTCAAGACGCGCTGGTATAAACTATACAACTACCTCAAACAAAACAGGAAACTTTCTCTGCAGCTGACAAGAGGCTTTTAGTTGCTCTAAATAAAAAAGTGACATAAAAAGTTTTGTCAGAGAGGAATACTGACCTGATTCAAAACAAGTTTTAGAGACAAGAGTCACGCTTGGGGCAGCTGTAGAGTAAAGCTTCTCGAGTACAAAGCAAGGTCAAACTACCTTAAACACTTTGTCTTTGACATGAAAGATTTTCACCGAAAATGTTTTGTACGAGAGGCACAATGACCTCCTTTAGGACCTGTTTTATTGTCATCCGTAGAATAAAAGTCCCAGATGTTCAACAAAAATGTTACACTTTTGCCTGACTTGACTAAACTCTTTGTGTTGCTCCTAAATTTGCATTGTGTTTTATACATTATGATTGTATATATATATGTTCTATGATAAAGTTATAGATGAAATGATGTTCTTCTTTCATGACTAGTTAGACTGGCATCTGTGTAGTAAAAGTCTGAGAGAAAGACATTTGATGTTATTAAGTATCTGACTTCTTTGTGCGGTATTATACCTCGTTTTGCGTGCTTTCGACATTCTATATGGACACATAATACTTTATATAGATGAAGCTATATTCCTCCTTATACCTCCTCTTTTAGTGACAAGACCTAAAACTGATGTTTAACGTTGTCCCATATCCGACCTCTCTGTGCGTGCATCTTGACGTACTGATGTACTGATTTATGAAAAGACTTGTTAACTGACCGTGAGCGAGCTCTCGGGGTCCTGGCCGTCTGTGATCAGCTCCCGTTCCCCTTGTGGGTTGACCCGGTGGTAGCGTCTTCGCGAGTGGCGCTGGGAGCCGTCCCTGTGCAGAGCCCCGTCCTCGGCGTCGCCGGCGTTCTCCACCTGTGAGGCGGCACCAGAGTCAGCCGGGGTCTCTGGCTCTTGGTTGTACATCCAATTTTTCCATAAGAGCGACAGCCTATGCAAGCGCAGCAGACTCATGCCGCCCTTTCGGAGCAACGACTGCTAACGGAACGCGCAAATTGCCCTAACGCTACGTTTTCCGAGGCCGGAGAAGTTGTCTGAGCTTCTGACAGAGACGTCAGGGTTTTTTTTTTTTCCCCTTTCCTTTTCGAGAGTCACGCTCGGGCTGCAGACCTCGCACTGCGGCCGCAGCTTCCTGCAGGAAGCCGTGAATACACAAATATCCTCTTAAAGCAGAGGCTAAGAAAAGAAAGATTTCTGGCCGTGTTTTAGAAGAACCATGTTGAGTTGTTTTATGGTTAGGAGGCTTAATGTTTACTTTGTATTACATAATGAGCACCTGACACAATACAAGATATCAAATATAAAAGATCATTTTTGTTAACGTTTATGTCGACTCTCCTACGAGACACCAAAAGCATCTGTGCAAAATGTAAAACAAATATTGGATTTACGTTATGGAGTGTGAGACTCCGGTCTCTGGTTGACCTCAGCATCATCCCTTATATAACAAACCTGATCCAACTCCTCAGATTATTAGCAAAAACAAAACTCAGCCGGACGGCCTGAAACAAACCGAAGAGAGACTAACCCTAACCCTAACCCTAACCCCAGAAAATGACACAGAGCAAAGAGTAAACATCACTTCCACTCGCACTGTAACACTTAGAAATCTCTACCAACTCAAACCAAATGTTTTCCATCAACTCTTCACAAATCACAGCTGAACTGTGAACAGAAAGAAAAACTCCACCACTACGGACTGTCTCGGTGTACGGGTCGGTGACACTACCACAAGCCCTCTGTGGACTGCCGGTAAGACATGGAATCTTAGTCAACACATCAACACATAACACACAAATACAATACTGTGCATTGGTTTTGAACCTCTCCTCATTTCTTCATATTTTGATGAATCATTTTTGACTTCTTTACAGTAACCTGTTTTCACAGTGCCAATTGAGATATTAGGGGTGTAAAAATACTTCAGCACAATGGTGAATGAGCCCATAGCATCGATGAAAATCGAAAAACACTGATCAGACGTCTTACATAATGTCACTTCATATTGGACAGGGGATCATTTTTCTATCAAAAGAGATTCATTTAGGCTTCACCAGTTGCTTTTCCTTATCGAGAGCAACAACTCAGCCTCAGCACGCGAGGATCAAAACAAAGGACACAATTTTCAGTGGTCTGTCAGTCTTTTTTGACTCTGCTTGGCAAGGCTTGAGTCCGGCTGCTGTGTGTTAACCAAAGTCATCCCCCTCCCCCCAAAGTTTGTCTTTTTATTTATTTATTTTCATTATTATTTACTGATTTTATTTTAAAACCCCTAAGCAGTGCAGTATCATGCAATATAATAATGTTTATATGATTACTACTACAATACTACCAGTTCTTCTCTCTGTGTATTCTGTGTTCTTGTTTTTATGTAAAAAGTTTAAAATAAAATATTTTTAAAAAAGAAAAAAAAAGAGATTCATTTAAATGTCTCAGAAATAAAACTGATATTTGATTTTATTTTGTGACATATGACATTACTTCACATCAATCTCTGGCTCCTGATTTGAATTGAATCATCGTAGCAGATAGGGTTCTTTAACGAGGTCGGTACTTTTTAAGGTACCGACCGAATTATGTCGGTACTACCGGGTATCGGTTCATGTCAAATCAAGCGGTGCCACGTTTCGGGACATTCACGCACTCATCAGCAGTGGGGCGCACAGGTTCCGCGGGACACACAGAACGGGGTGAGAGGTTTAAATTAATCAACAGTTAACCCAGTGTTTCAATGCAATTTACAGTTACAGCAGCAACAGAAATACATATTTACTGTAGTTACATTTCCATTTGCTATGTAAACTATAGTTTTAGTTTTGTTTACCATGACAACGGTTGCCAAGGGAAGAAAGCACATGCGTGCAGAAACTACACAGAAATCTGCAAACATGGTGACAAGGCGAAAACGTTCGACTGTGTGGAAACACCAAGTTAAATAAAAAATATAAAAAAGGGCAGATGAGCGTGCGGTGTTTGAATAATTGGAGCGCCACAGTTAAAGCAATTACAGCGCCTGCACCCACGATCACCCCTGCAGCCAGCATCCACATCGAGAACGTCGAATATACAGTACTGTGCAAAAGTTTTAGGCAGGTGTGAAAAAATTCTGTAAATAAAGAATGCTTTCAAAAATGGAAGTGTTAATCATTTATTTTCATCAATCAACAAAATGCAGTGAATGAACAAAAGAGAAATCTAAAACAAATCAATATTTAGTTTTTGAAGGAACTCGGCTGGTAGGTTGTTCCAAACATCTTGGAGGAATAACCACAGATCTATAATCCTATAATCCTACAAAATAATATAATGACTATAATCCTACAAAATCCCTGACTTTGTGTAAGTGTACCTATAAGAATTGATGCTGGTTTGAAGGCAAAAGGCAGTAACACCAAATATTGATTTGATTTTGTATTCTTTTGTTTGCTCACTTTGCATTTTGTAAATTGATAAAAATAAACAATATTATTTATATTTTTGAAAGCATTCTTTGTTTACAGCATTTTTTCACACCTGCCTAAAACTTTTGCACTGTACTGTACACCGTCAACTAGTTCCACTGCAGGTTCAGGTGATCTATCTGTTTTAGTTATTGTTCTGGGATATTTTTATTAAAACTGTAATAAATTTACACTGTAGTTGTAACGGTGGTAAAGTTTGGGGCTTATTTATTATTACTGTATTTTTATTGATACAAACCAGATATTACAGATTCAGAGCAAGGTATCACAATGAAGTACCGTTGAGCACTGATACCGAAAACCGGTACCAATATTGGTCGAGATGCAACCCTAGAAGCAGACTCTGTGACACTGGTGGACGTCAAATTGTTCTCCATTAAATCAATATAATATAATGTGGTGTTTTACACCCTTAAGAGTTATAGTTATAGATGATGTTTCACAGAGATTTACAGTTACACATAGATCATGAGAAACTGACTTAATAAAGTGCAACTTTCCTGGCCTACTTCACTGAAGTTACTCTTCCACCCCGGTTCTGTACTGAACACAGGTCATGGTCCCGAGTGAAAGAAAACTATAACCCACAATGCAGTGTGTTGGCGGAGAGACAGGAGGACGGCAGAAGAGGTGATGAAGGCCCTAAGACCGAGGGGCAGAAAGTAAAGGAAGCAGCCCCTATTTGAGGGCCTGTCATGTCAGAGTGATTCGGCCATCCGTCAGGGCGGCACGGCGGATGAGGGTCAGGGAGGGGACGGGAGAGAGATGACAGGAGCGACTCCCTCCTCGCTCCACTATCCATCAACCAAGCAAACGGCAAAAAGAAGAGGTGGAACATGTTCAAAACACACTATTGAAACGAAAACCACTGGAAACACGAAATAAATCATGACAACTGAAACTCTCCCTAAAGTAACCAACAGCAATATTTAAGCAAACAAAAGTACGCCTGTGTATTTGCGGAGAAACTACAGACAGAAAATCATGACACTTCTGAAACCAAAATGATCTCAGAAGTTTTCTCTCAACTGTTTACGCGCGAGACGGTTACCAGGTAACTACAGGCGGCGCGAGGTCGTTGCAAGGCAGCAGATTTGGAGATTCGCCTCTGCTCATTTCCTGTGGAGGACGGCTTGTATAACAGAGTGCAGCAGATGTTATTGGTGGCCACTTATTTTTTTTTAGGTCCGAAGCAGCAGGTGCACACTGGTCTCCTGTCTGGGTGGTCTTGGTGGAGGGAGCGTGTCCTGTAATGTGCCATTAAAAACAGAGACAGCACAGAAGCCGTGTACGTCTAGGTGGTCGTTCTTTACAGCAAGCAGCACCGGCTTTCACTGTACATGTGGTTTGTCCACTGCACTCAGTTCTGACCATTAAACATGTTCATTTATCAACAATCAGTGTGACATTTACGGTCACATGTATGGCATTTAGCGGTTATCCAGCGCAACTTCAACTTCCTGATTTCAGGGACAGTCTCCCTGGAGCAACTTGGGGTTAAGGGTCTCGCTCAAGGACCCAATGATGTTAGTGCTGGCAGGATTCAAACCCATGACCTCTTGGTCTAGAGGAGAGTGTCCTAACCACTAGACCACCACCCACCACCACCCATATGATGCATGAAAGAGTTCAAAAAGGTTTTAGATATCAGAAGAAATTTTCGGATAAAAATGTTGGATTTGGACAATTTTCCCATGAGATCCACACGGTAGCTATCAATTATATGATCTTTTTTAACAAGTCTGGACTGGTGGAGAGTCTAAATCCTGACTCCAAGACTGCATCTATGTTTAGCTGAAATCTAGCCTGAAAATCAGGATGAGAAATCCAGACGATCATCGACAAGCTTGCGTAACGTCATCTTCCTGCCGCACCGCGGGTCTCGGGCCTTCCTGGGAACCTAATCACCGAGCTTATCAAAGCAAACTATTTTCCACCAGAGAGGACTGTCGTCAGACGGCCGGTCCTCTCCTGTCCAAATCTAATCTGCTGTCTCTGTCTGCACTGCGATGTTATCTCTAATCACTTGTTTAGTCAAGCTCTTCTTCACTGTCACTTTTAAGGTCCCTTGTTGCGACAGTCATTCTTGGCTGGTTTCGGGTTTCAGGCTGTGCTGCTCAAAACCTCAAAAACTGGCCGGACGGACTGTAACAAGCTCTATCTTTACGATCGCAGGTGTTTATCTCAGGAATGCCAGCCCATAGCTCAGAGATATAATTGTAGTCGTGTTGCTTTCTCAATTGCTACTCACCACAATCATTTCTGATGGTTCCAAAGTGATGCATTCAGAGCCTCTTCTGCCGCCAAACTGCTTGCCAAAGCTGTTGGGAGTAAAGGAAAGAGTAAAGGAACAGTCAGTGAGGAATGCCTTATTTTTATCACATTGCCCCAGGCATCACCTGCAGGGAAACTTGTCTATATGTAGTAGGGAATGCTGATGGAATCATGCATGTTGACACCAGTACATGCATTCCTGCAAAACAGCCTGATAAACTACCAAGTCACCGCTCTGAAGCAGAATTTTAACTAAAAATCCTATCGCACATGGCTAAGGGAATGTAGGGCCCTATGACTTCCGTGATGTGGAAACCGCGAACGGAATCTCGGAATTCAACAAATAAAATGGAATCTGTTGTAAAACGCGGAATCTCGTATAATTCGCTGATATCGGTGTGTGGGCAAAGCAAAGCAAAGCAATGGTTTCTAATCAATTTTGGCCGCTGCAGCCCCCTGTACGTGTTACCTGTTGAGGCAGGACTCAGCTTTCCACACACACAAACGCACAGACACAGAGGAGAAAACGTCAACGGTCAGCTATGCCGAAGAGGCTTGCTGAAACACCGAAGTCCTCAAAAAAATTACGGAATTCGAGGGTTAGTGCTAAGTTTAGAGCAGAACAATAACCAAATGATTTTTATGAATCAGGAGAATGACTCTTTTGTAAGTTTTGCCAGCACACGATAGACTGGACCCGCAAGAACATGTGACGACCACTTACTGTCAAAAAGTCACATCGTTTCGTTTTGCACCAAAAAAATGAATGTTTTTTGTTGATTACAGGTTAATGTTTTACCAAAGCAGAAAATGTTCTGCTGAACCCCAGCACTTTGTTGAAGTTGAATAACAGTCATTTAATGTGAGATTTTTTCCTATTGCATTGTTCTTTTTTCCATCCACTTCATAATTAGACACTTTTTAGGTGAATAAATATGATTATAACGTAAAACACGGAATTCGGAAGAATAAAAATGGAGAAAACTGGAATTCAGGAAAAAATAAAAACGGAATTTAGAAAAAAACAAAACGGATTTCATAAAGCCCTAGGAATGCGGTAACTGGTAACTTGGCATTGTTCCTAATCAAAATACATTTAGCTCATTTTGGCTGTTAGTCACATCAGTATTTTTGGGGAGAGATCATTCTTTTCTAGGTTAAGTGTTTTTCAGGAATTTTATCTGAGCTAAGCGGTGTTTTAATGCAGTGTTCATGAGGATCACCTGCTGATCATACCTAGATCATTCACTACGTCTTCAAGGATTCAATCTGTTCATCATATTCAGTTTGGTCTGATTTCAATCTCCGCATTACTTTTATAAATTCGGTTTGCACTGTGAGTAGTGGCGGGAAAAGGCATAACTTCTGCACCACCGCAACAAACGGTCAAGAGCTCTTTCAACAAAATCTGATTCGAGAGATTCTGGATGGTTAATCCGACCGATTCACAGACGGATCTACTGCAAGAGAGAACACATATAGACCCTCCCGTACTGTACAAAGACTGCAATTCGGAATCCAGAGAGCTGGCAAAACAAAGTTGGCCTTTTCGTAACCGGGTCAAAACGTCGCGATGTTAATTGTATTGGTACGAAAATCCAAGGGTTTTTCTTCCTGCCGGGAGGATAATGGCACGCGCGCCTTCGACTCGTGCCCTCGAGAGGACCCGATGCCGGCGTGCTCGGAATGCCAGAGGAAGAGTTTTTTAATGACTACACAGAGAATTGCTTCGTGCTCTGGGGCCGGCCGAGCGAATTATCATACGGGCGAATATCAATTTCCTCTTCAGAAATCTGCATGCGGGACCCTATTCGTCCTGTTGGCGGATTGTTTTCACGGAAGGTTGTCTCAAGTGCAGACGGAGCTATCAGCCGAGCATAGAAGCACTGCCAAACATTTTCTGCATTCTGCCAAAGGAGCTAATGCACTTCTCGCCTCACCTGTGTCCGTTCAGTCAATGGCTTTTGTGTAAGTTTATATCTGGAATTATCCACAGGTGGTGTGACAGAGGTAGTGTAATGATTATGGAGCTTCTCATGTGATCAAATCCCAGACTGGTAAAGGGATGAGCAAGGTACCGTTGAGTTTTTGTATTTGTCACGCACATAGAAAGCTTACAACAAACTAAGTCTAAACAATAAAAATATGTTTACTAAAATAATGGCGGGCTTACACTGTGCGATTTTTGGCCCATTTTGAGGTGATTTTTCACTTGTGCGACTGTTTTGGGGATCGGCCCGAGTTTCGGCTTAATCGGGTGTCGTGCATCGTGTAGTATACATGGGGTAACGAGAAGCGATTAACACCTCACGACCAGCTCCCCATCAGCAATCGTATGGTCGTAAGAAAATCAAACCCGTTCACGCCGTGTCGTGTAGAGACGTACAGTGTGAGCAGTCAGGTCGCATCAGAGCATCGGGCCGTATAGTGTGAGAACATGAATCGTGAGCTGCGAACTTTTAACCCCTGCGATGCACTCGTACAGTTTAAGCAGGAGCGACTGAAAAAAAAAAACGCACAGTGCATTCCCAGCTTAAGACATTTATACTATAAACAGTGTCCATTAAGGGTGGGTCGATTATCGGGGGCAAAAATTAGGCATTTTGCTGATTATTGCTTTAATCTTAATGTTTAATTTTCACCATCACCGATATTAATTAATTACAAGGTGCACTACTCTTGCTCCACTGCCGTCTCTTCTCTCTGTGCCATTTGCTCTCAACTCGCTGCTTCATTTAATGTCCCGCCCATTACAGTCTCTGATTTTCTATACGTCACATTTGTGACCCTCCACGGCAAAACCAGTCGCCTGTCGCAACAGAGGTTTCCGAGAAAAACGAGCGTTTAAGTTGCGTGGGGTAAAATGTTGGATTTTTTGTTTTTAGTGTTTTGAAACAGTGGAAGGTCTATACTGTACTGTTGTGAATAAATTTGGCTGAAAAACTTACCCTTTCCATCCTAAAAACGTGACTTTCTTGAGGTGAGGAATTCAATTCCAGCAGAATGTTAAAAGTTTCTGTTTTGACCGCTCTACTTCAATATTTACGGTAAATCCACTCGTTGACTAGCGTGAAGATATTTCTCCGGAATCCATCTTCGTCTCCCGGGTTCAGTTAACCTAACGCAGGTAGGCTATCCGTGTGGCTGTGAATGCAGCGTAGGCTACCGTAAATGCAAACGTAGCGGCGACCGCACCAAGCGTCTGTTCGCTTTCACTTACGTGACAGGAGAAACCCGACTTCCTGAATGCTGATATCTCAGTCATATGTCGCCTGATTCATCGAGCAGTTAGCATGGTGCTCCTTCACGAAACTGTCACCGCAATTCAGTACCTTCAGCGAAGGCCGTATCGGTTTGCCGGAGGTCAGTAGTTTAGTAAGTCAGTAAAACAACCGGGAAGCTCAAAGCAACCAGAAAAGAGAAAGAAGAGAGAGAAGTTCAAAGCTGGAGCTTCAGCAGATAAAAGGTGAACCCATCCTGGATTCCCAGTATCTAAAATTCAGTGATAGAACAAAATAGCTCAATCAATAAAATAAAGTCTGAACCTATCTGAAAAAATAGTCGTAAGCACAAAACGTTTGAATCCGATATCTGAACCCACCAAAAATCAAAGAACTCCGTAAATAAGAGAAGTCAATGAATTTTGCCTTTCATTTAATGAGAATGTTCATCCTAGCAAAAGTAAATCAGAGCAGTTGATGGATAAAAGAGACGTTGCCAGTGATTTTTATCGCCAGTAAATAACCGTTATCCAGTAGTGGAAAAGAGTAATAGATCACCACCACATCCCCAATACAACCTGAAATGTTAGTTCAGTGTTAGCAAAAAGGAAGGATGGTTTCAATCCAGCGTTTAATTCCGAGTTGAGCAGACAGCATCAAGTCTGCAAGCCAGCCAGCAGTTTGAAGGTCAAATCTCCGGCTGCCGGGACGCGTCCAAGTGGAAGCCTCTTGGCTGACCGGCTTCCTCTCATGGCTAGATTAGGAGCTGGCATGTGTGTGGAGAGGACTGTGATCTTGCGTTACACCGACAAAGTGACGCTTTTTCTTCTATAAAGGGATAAGGCTGAATGACAAAACAAAGGGGTTTTTTTGTAGCACACGGGGGGTCAAGAGGAATTGCGGCCAAAGTGGCTCATCTACAGGCTTTATCGAGGTGATGGACTACTTGCACTTCCCTATTCTCAGTACACTTTAAAGCAGTGCTGAACGGAGTTTGCCAAACCTAAACAAATATCCTGTGATCTAAGTATAGTCAGTATTATCAATTCATGATTATTTGAACTTTTTTATCTTGATTATTATTAATGAATGATTATTTTGGTGAGTTTTGGGCATGTTTTGTTGTCTCACATATTTTGTTTAAACCAAAGATGAATAACAACAGAGCGTCGGGTGGCAGACTGTACGGGGCGGAGTCATGACACAACACACACAGTAGTGTTTTTGAGGGAAAGTACATGGACAACCACTGGGGAAAGTATCAACAGATTATTACGAGAATTCTGAAAACTTCCTCTATCAAAACAAATCTGAACTAAATAAAGCCAGAAAAGCCAGAAAGCTGACTAGGCAGCAGCAGCAGCAGCAGCAGAAGAAGTGAAAGTGTCAAGACCAAGTTTTCATACACAAGACAATACACTTGGACTTGACCTAGTTAAGCGAGCTTAATCCACAGACTCATGGTAACACAGACACTGCTGACACTGGGAGTCGCGAAAACCACAAACCACAAGCGGCGCGTTATCACATGACAGCTCACAGCATGCTGGTGACAAACCGACCGGCAGCTGCGAGGCCGTGACAGACACGGAGTGCGCTAGTTGAACGGTGGACAAACGTATCGCAAGGAATGCCACCGACATAACATGTGCGAGATGCCTGGCGCACGCCTCTTTTTCACAAACAAACGTGTAAGCGTGAGTCGTACAGATTCGACGCAGCCTGAAATACCTCAAAGCACAAGTCACACTTATCCAGCAAGGCGGTGGAGTTTTGTGGTCAGCCGTTCACATAATAAGAAGACTACAAAAACCTACACAAGATACAAGTTAAGAACTATGAGAACGAGAAGTTCAAGACGAGGACCATCACAACTCTTAACACGGAAAGGAAGATGCAGTTTTGGCAGGCAAAACACAGCACAGTAAACGTAAACAGCACACGAGGGAACATTTTACTCACTCTTTAGCTAACGGTTGACTTTTGGCAACAGGTGTCGTGTAAGAAGGAAAGTGAGTGAAGAGCAATCAAAAGTTCTTAAACGGTAATCCGTCCGCAGACGCATGAGTGCTTTCATCTCAGTTCAGAAGCATTCCAAACAGTTTTTTCAATAATAAACTAGAATTGGGAGCTGTAGAAACCTTCTTGCCTTCACACGACACGACTCGGCCCGTACTAGAAATTCCAAGAGTGAGAGAGAGAGAGGGTAAAAGGAGGAGGAGGAGGCGGAGGAGGAGGAAAGTCTTTGCAGCTTCAAAAAACAATTCACAACTTCCAGTTCCAAAGGCCTTGGCTTGGCACTACTGAAGTAAAAAGAGACTTGAAACTTCAGAGTCAAACGAACAGGGCCCTGAAAAAAGGAACTGTGCCCGTTGCCTGAATTTCCCGGATTTCTGAGTCACAGTCTCTATGGTAGACTGTAGTCCGCAGTTTGGAGGGAAAGCGACATTCTCCTGCCTATGAGCCCAGTTTAAACACATATAAATGAAGTCTGAGCCTGACTGTATAAATGTCAGACTGAATTAAACAATCCCTCCACACACACACAAACAGCAAACACACACACACTAACTGGCTCATTCTCCATATCTCTTAGGGAGGGGCTCCTTCTACTTTTTCTTTCCTGTAATGACAAGATGTAAACAAAACTAGTATCCAACCAGTCCAGCACTCAGGTATGCAAAATTAAAATCCATATCTTATTTTGTTAAGAAGCATATATACAGCAGTTATATTTTTCTAGTATGCTTCCAAAAATAGCCCAAAACCCACAAAAAGCACAAACCTGCACACCCACTGACTGATATGTATATATATATATATATATATATATATATATATACATATACACAATAACAATAATACTATTATAATATCATACACACACACACACATATATATATATAGTTACTCATATATTTATATAGTTACTCATAATATTTTTTTCACACCTAAGCTGTGTTTTGTTTATTACTCAGATCTACAATTTTCCCCAAAATGCCCATGTATTTAACATGTGCTTCACACACAGCCTACACTTCTCTTTTGTTTACGAGGCGTTACTATGGCAAGGTAACACATTCCCTTTAGCTACTATCATCTCATTTGGGTTAAAGCTTTTTCGTTTCGCAGATCTACAATCTGTCTCCTAGAAATCGCAACTAGAGATGGCACCGATACGATACATGGATGGGATATCGGTCCGATTACCACTCAAACAGCTGCATTGGTATCGGTGGCACTGGGATGATCTATGGAGCCGATCTGTAAATACACGCGAGCACGCTCAATTGGTTCTGCGTGGGAAGTGTTGCCGAGGTAAAGCTGGTTTATTGCTCGACATCCGTGCTAATTCCTACATACTGATATGACAATGAGCAGAACAAGCAACGCAACACATTACAACCCTAAAAGCAAACCACACCATTATAGTGTTAAATTTCCTTAACAACACCAGCTCTCATTCTCTCATTCACAATCTCTGTTCCTGACGGTGTTAGCGCCAGACAATTAGGGACCGTCACTAAATTACAGAACTGTGTTTAAACGTTTTAATAATAAATAATTTAGCATGTACCTATGGATGTGTAATTATTACATTTTTTCAGTTAGTATTTAAGTCAAGTATTTCCTTAAACATAACAGAATAATCTCAGTCATGTATTCAGATGTTTTAAAGCATTATTTTCTGTTTAAAAAAGACTCAGAGGCTGTACTGGTTTTGTATTGTATCTGCAGATATCCAAATTTACAATATCTGTACCGTATGGGACATTAAAATGTGGTATCGTGCCATGTTTAATTGCAACTTGTCAAAACTGTCATGTGATCCTTTAAGAATGGTACATTTGTTCCCCACAACGTGGGAAAAAACCCTGCACACTTCGACTGCTATCTTTAAGTAATGCTGTTTCCACATCTAAACTGTATTTTCAGCCAAACAGAATGTTTCCTTGTGCAGATCTTAAAATATTCAATAAAGCATGTCGAAACCCTCATGTTATCCCATTAGCATGGTACATGTGGTCCTCACAAAGCACCGAATATAAACACACTTGCACACACACACAGCCCTGCAGCAAAACTTTCCCAACAGCCCCCTCCCGTCACTGCTGCAGCTCTCAATCGGGGACACACACACCAGCAGAGGTTTGCCGCTTCGGGCTCTGGTTCCTGCCCAATTTCTCTTTTTTTGCCTTGGCTCACCCCAGCGTGAAACATTCACAGAAGTAGAACGGAGCCCCATATTTGCCCTGCAGGCCACTGCTGCAATATTCCGCTCGTTTTTAATTGCGGGAAAGTTACACTACAACCCCGACAAGCTCATGTTTCGTAGATATCTTTCGTCTTGTAGGAGGATTAAGTTACAATTTGAGACAGCGTCTCACAGCACCAGTTAAAGATTACACTCTTTCAAGTTCACATTAGAGGCCTTCTTCGAGTGGGAACGCGCCGATAATTAGAGAGATTCCTTTAAGTGAGTCAGAGTTGGGCTAAGATCAGAACCACGCTCCGAAGTCCGAGACTCTCCTCCACACATCTGCAGTCAATAAACAGCGTCTTGCCGCCCGTGTTATGAGGCGTCACGTGACACAGACGGAATCTATCTGCTCTCAGACAGAACTAGATTTTTTTTCCACATATCGTATCCCAGCGTCCCATTCTACAAACCAAGCGTGAGTGGTAATCACTCGGCAGTGTGCCGGCCCAAATCCAAGCACGATTCCGGCCTTCTTTTATCCCACTAACTCTTTACCGGTGAAAGAGGATTTTTTTAATCGCTACTTACCAACATCGCGCCAAGTACATGTGCTCCTTCACGAAGACGGATCCGGACAGCAGCACGTACCAGCACGTAGAGATGTTGTCAGGACTGTAAGAGAGAAGAAATCGAGGATTGAGACTCTTAATAAGACGACTAAGATAGTCACTAGCCACCATTTGATAAAACAGATACATGTGATATGAAAACAACACAATATCTTGAAGTTAAAAATTTGTAGATTATTATTACAAACTACAACTTTCATCTCAATTATAAACTGTATTTCACACTTAAGAGATGTTTTGTATTTGCAATGATAAATGTTTTAAATATAGGGCTGGGTGATATGGCCTAAAAATAATATTGCAATATTTTTAAGCTATATCGCGATACGTGATATATACCTCGATATATCCTCTCTTTCTGGGAGAGAACTACATTTCCCACAATCTCCTGGCATGACTCGGAGCCACTTCACAATAATGCAAGAGACATTAACACTGAAAATATCGAGATTTGTCTGATTTGACTGAACTGGAGCGTTTTTCGTGAGCAATGGAGTTCTACATGAGAGTCGTGAGCGCCCACACACAGCGTGTTTACATCGAAGCGAAGAATGTCATTTATGCGCATTTACTTCTGGTTTCGTGCACGAAATAACAGAACCAATGCTGTTTTTCTTCAGAAGCATGTTGTCCGCTTCCATCTCTAATAATTCCATCTAAGTCTCTGAAGTCATGCGGATATTCACTTCTCTCTCGGCATGCTCGCTTCCCTCCACTTTCGCTACAAAACGCGCACGTTTTCGCGCTAGGAGAGTTTTCTGGAACGGGCAGGCAGGGAGTGAGCTGTCTGCTTTGAGAACACAGAGAAGCCAAACTTAAAGGTGAAGTACGTGCTGTCTAACATTAACGTGAGGGTCCATACTCGATGTTCACCATATTTACTACATCAAGTATATTTGATATATCGCCCACCCATATTTAAATATGAAAAATATATTAATCTTTGTAATCCCATCCAGAGTTGAGCTTTGATTTAGATACTTTCCATTCCAATCTCACCATCAGGCACATGTACTCAAGTTTCAAAGCAAGTCACAAAGACAACAACACTAACCGTAGGGCTCAAATATCACGCACAAAGATGTTGTGTACTATGGTGAGGTATTGTTTGTTTCAAATCCTATTTTTCCCAGATCTAGAAATCCCCCGACAACATGCCATAAATGTCATGTATTCCAATGAAAATGGCACATTTGTTTTCCCCAAAAAGTGAAAAAAAACCCACTCATATGTGACCCTCCACGGTCGCAACGGAGGTTTCCGATAAAAACGAGCGTTTGTGTTGCGTGGGGTAAAATGTTGGATTTTTAGTTTTTAGTGTTTTGAAACAGTGGAAGGTCTATACTGTACTGTTGTGAATAAATTTGGCTGAAAAACTTACCCTTTCCATCCTAAAAACGTGACTTTCTTGAGGTAAGGAATTCAATTCCAGCAGAATGTTAAAAGTTTCTGTTTTGTGAATGTGAATGCAGCGTAGGCTACCGTAAATGCAAACGTAGCCGCGACCGCACCAAGCGTCTGTGAGTGCTACGGCGATTTCTGCTAAGACTTGCCGTCACTTGCCGTGACAGGAGAAACCAGACTCCTTTGAATGTCTCAGTCATATGTCGTCCGATTCATTCGATATAGGTATCGTTTTGAAGCTTGATTTATGCCCTTTCATAACATGAAACACAATAATTCAATTTTGAAAATTTGCGACAAGCGACTGGTTTTGCCGTGGAGGGTCACATTTTTACTCCTATATTTATGGAACTGTATTGAGGCTTTTCCACACCTAAGCTCTATGAAGTCCAACCGGTGTGGCTAATGCATGATTATGTGGTTCACTGTATAAACATTGACTGGCATAAATAAGAGACATCTTTCACTTAAAAAAAAAACACAGACAAAAACATGGCAGTTGGTGGCGTAACGGTAGGGTGTTCACGCCGTGATCAGAAGGTCGCAGGTTCGAATCCAGGGTCAGTAAAGTTACCACTGAGGTACTCATGAGCAAGGTACCATCCCCAAGCACTGCTCCCCGGGCGCTTGTTAGCTGCCCACTGCTCTTTCACGCGTGGGTTAAATGCAGAGGTCACATTTCATTGTGCTGTGTTCACAATGACAAATACTCACTCAGTTTCACATTTTCGTCCAACCTGCACTTGAGAAAAAAAGTATATTTTTGCCATTTTGTACATGCACTTACACAAAGAGAGCTCCACTTCCTAACCAAAACATAGAGACTCAGAAGCTCAACGATGACAGTGCAGGAGCCTCCAGTAATATCTAATAGATAATCCAAGAGTGTGTAAAGGAAAGTGGTAAAGGAAAAACACAAACTCCTAAGTCAAAGCGGTCACCAGCTGGTCAGCTAGCCTAGGGGTTTTCAACTGGTTCTGTCTGAGGGACCACCATACAAACTAAGCAATAGTCGGTGTTCCCGAGTGTGTGAGTGGGAGTATTCTTTTAATATATACTGTATATTTTAGATGTTTACATTAATCCATTAATTCAGAAGATGCCAAAACATCTGGAAATGTTTTGCAAAACAGATAAAATGAAATGATTTTTAAAAAGTGATTTCAGTAATGAAACTGGATTGCATGTCACGGACCACCTGCAATGCCGCCCCCGAAAAGCCCTGAGCTAGTCTGTTCTCTATGCTTAAAAAGATTACAATTTAAAGACTAGAGATGCATTTCTGCAAGAAAATGCCAATGTGATTTCTCAAGTTTTGTAGCTGTGAAATGCAAACTGGCTGAATAGAAATGATTAACTTGCACTGAAGTGAATGGGGAAAGAACGAGGGATGATTAAGGCAAGAAAAAGACGAGAGTGGGTCCAAACAGATTCAGATGCGTGTTCAGTGAGGCGGCATAAGAACTGTGTTGGCTGTAGCATGGAAACAGTGCGAGTTCGAGTCTTAAATCCCATGTATGGTTAATGGGAGAAAATGAATGGGCTCCTAGGGGAAAAATAAACGACAGAAAAAAGTTGCGATTACGGGTCATGAGGGTTACAGAGGCTCACAGGCCCTCGAGTCATGTCGAATTTAGTGGCTTTGTGAAGAACAGCGGCCGCACAGTAAATCGTCGAAATTTGAGCCCCATGTTAGTCTATGGGGAAAAAACTGATTTAAAAAATGGACAGAACTTGCAAACAAGTGCGAGTACCAAAAACATCAAGACGAGCATCCCACACCGCAATAGGCCACGTGTTTTAGACTTGGAACAAAGTTTCTAACGCAAAAACGGAGGAGTAGCAGTCAGAAAAAGTGAGTGGAATAAAAATCGGATAACAATATGTGATTGCTGACCGCAGTCGCACAATAACAAGAATAAACAGCCTTCTTTTCCTGCCGTACACTGTAAACAGAGAACCCGGTTTGTTGTGAATGAGAGCAACCCTTTATCACATGCTTTTCTCAACGAACTCTGTCTAAAAGCTCGGGCCGTAATTAGAAAATGGTGCAGAGCAAGCCAAGAGCAAGTCATAAAACAACCAGTAACGAGGAGGGCACCTTTCGCTTTGACTAAATGTATTACTGAGTTTATGGGGGCCCGAGGTGAGCAGAATTAACTACGGAGCTGTTTTCATGAGGAATCCCGATCGTTTACGCCTGTTTTTCTAAATGCTTCTGATCCCTATGGAGCACTGAAGGCCTAACAGTCTAATCGAGCCTGGCATGGTGCAGGCTACGAGGTTATAACAGGATGGATTTCATCAAATTTCTCCGGCAATTTCAGTCGGAGCAGAGCAATAAAACAACAATGTGGCACTTTGTTATTAATCTTTGTGAATAATGAACAGAGTGCAGCCAGCCCTCGAAGGTTTATTAATCTCCCGCTCCGTTTAGAAACCTCATACATTATAGCACATTACTATTCTCTGACGCGAATCAATTTATTTTTCTGCATGCACAATTCATCTTCGGCCAACAGTGATGAAGTTTGTTATGACAATCGAAATAATGGAGGTCGCTGTGCTTCGCTAAGCGCTTTGCCGCCAGGTTTGCAGGAGGGAAAGCGGTGCAAAGAGACGCTTCCTGGCGTACTTACTAGAACAGGACGTGGTTAGCTTCGTAGCGCTCGTACCTGGCCGTGGTGCACATCGACCTGAAAGCACATTAAAAAGCCATTTTTTAACCAGGGAAAAAGTGTGACGGGGGAAGGTGGCATCCTGTCTGGGTCACATAGGGGTTTTTGTCTAGCGTATACAGAAGCAGCAGCGAGCAACCTGACTGAGGCCTGAAGGCTGGTGCTCCATCTGGTGTTCAGAAATGGGCCGAATGTTCAGGAGAAATATTCTACTTTAAAATGGATAAAAAACGTAGCTGAGGAGGAGTGAAAGTGGATGAGGCAAGTAGAATTGGCTTTGCATCTCAAATGATTAATGTGAAATGAAAGTGAATGGAAGCCAATGGTGCAGAAAGAAAAACAATCTGTTTACATGTTTGTGCACCACAGGACAGACTGGAGCTCAAACTGGGGCTCAAAAGATACTAAAGTTTTTACTTTTTGGCACAAAGCAAGTTGAATTTTCTAAAAAAGTTATCATTTCAGACATATGATGTTTTCCCCAAAGCTCATAGCACATATACAACAAAAAAAATCACTATTTCTCATCTAGATGAATTGTACGAAGCTCCATTTTTATGGCACATTTAGATAAGGAAGAGTGTCCCACCTGAGTTGATGCTCCCTGAGATGAGACAGCACATCCATGTGGTAGAGGTGACAATAAATAGTATTCAGGTCCTAGGCAGAGTAGGAAAAAACATGAGCATCACTTGCTAGGCCGATGCGGCATGAGGTCACCTACCTGTGAAGGGCTTTAAAGCAAAGCAAAGCTAACACGTAGACGTGGATTAAAGGATTATTGGGAAATGTGTGTATTAATGGGATTATACTCCGAGCCAAAAACACAATGCAGGGATTGGACTCAGTCATGTTTGCTGTATAATGGGGAGAGATTATTGGTGTTGGATAACTATGTAAAAAAAGGATTTATTATTTTGAACTAAAAGACGGTAAAGGCTTGTGTGTATCTCTACACACATTATGTAGATTTTTGTTATGTATGGATTTAAAAATCCGGTAATGATAGTTCCAGAGCGATATAAAGATAAGATATATAGTATCTGGATATGTGGTATCATTACTGGATTATCAGATCCTCAGGTAAAGTTTTCATAAATGTCAAAAATTCAAATACAGTACTGTGCAAAAGTTTTAGGCAGGAGTGAAAAAATGCTGTAAACAAAGAATGCTTTCAAAAATGGAAGTGTTAATCATTTATTTTCATCAATCAACAAAATGCAGTGAATGAACAAAAGAGAAATCTAAATCAAATCAATATTTGGTGTGACCACCCTTTGCCTTCAAAACAGCATCAATTCTTCTAGGTACACTTGCACACAGTTTTTGAAGGAACTCAGCTGGTAGGTTGTTCCAAACATCTTGGAGAACTAACCACAGATCTATAATCCTATAATCCTACAAAATAATATAATGACTATAATCCTACAAAATCCCTAACTTTGTGCAAGTGTACCTATAAGAATTGATGCTGGTTTTAAGGCAAAAGGTAGTAACACCAAATATTGATTTGATTTAGATTTTTCTTTTGTTCACTCACTTTGCATTTTGTAAATTGATAAAAATAAATTTATATTTCTGACAGCATTCTTTGTTTACAGCATTTTATCACAGCTGCCTAAAACCTTTGCACAGTACTGTATATAAAAACACAATGGGTCTATGTTGCACTCTCATGGACACATTATGCAATGACCACACAATGACCAACCCTGTTCTTCATTTCCTGTATTGCTCTTAGTATTAATTAAATCAGCTAATCACATAATCAGTGTATCACGATGCAGATATGGACGATTCTCCATCGATGCAGTGGCAGACCATAGCCGATTATATCATAATGACATTGCTTGGTCATCTGCTAAGGCATAAAAATTCTAGTTAAAAAGAACATCCCGGTAACTACTGCTGCCTGATCTGTGATCCATACCCAACCTGCCTCAAATGTAAAGTAATATAGAAAATTTGACAGGATGCATAGAAATACATTGAGATATCGCATTGAATCAAATCGTACACATGATAATCGTAACTGGATCGAATCGTGAGACCAGTGGAGGTTCGCACCTCTACTATTGTGATCGTCATTCATCAGCAAACCAATGTATGGGTCAGTCGTTAATATGGCTTTCCTATGAAGCAACGTAACAATGCAACTTTCCCTTAATTAGCATAAGCGCAAAATTTCTTTAAAAACAATCTTGCAATTGTTAAAGAGCAACCTATTTAAAAGGATCACATCTTGCAGCTGTGTGCAATAATAGTTATATTGCACTGCATTACAATAACTTCTCATTTCCATAATTCCCTTTATGCAAAACAAAACAAAAAATCATAATGTGTTTGCATTCACTGAACTGCTAGAACATCAAATTAAGTTTGTGTTTAAACCTCCCTGCCATAACTCTTAAAACAGCCTTCACCGGTGTAACAAAGATGCTCGTGTTACACCGTACACACTGAACACCTCTAATGGAGCTGACATCCTAAAACCCGCTTTAAAATAGCAACCGTTGAGGCCAGCTGTTCAAACACGAAGTGCCGGTGGTCAGTAGAATGCAGGAGGGAAAAAATACATAGCAGCATATGGCAGGGAAGCACACAAGGCCTATTGAGCCTACAGGCAAGCAGCATTAACAGGTGGACAGCATGTCTGACTTCCTCTAGGCATTAGCAGGGTCACTACCCCACAACACACACACACACACACACCCACCCACCCACACAGTTACACACACAGCAGTCACATAGGGCTGGAATGCTGAAGAGGGTGAGAAAGTATTGCATGAGCGGACGGTGCTGAGCTGGACAGGAGAAGCGTTAAGCCCTGAGCTCACGAAGAGGAAACACCAAGCAAAACTTCGACGGAGAGATAAGGAGGCTGAAGAGAAGAACTTCCTTTGGGTTAAAATCAGGCAGTTTGGAGATATGACGCTAATTTAAGGGTTTGGAAAGCTGACCTCGACTGTGAGAGTAGCTAATCTTAAAAATATGGGATTTAAAAGCAACAAGGCGCCTGTGATCCTTTACTGCTCTTTCTTCTTGAAGCTATTTGGAGCGAGTTTGTGGAAGGAGCTGCGGTGCCCTACTTTTTCTTTGTCTGAAAGAAACTGTTAGAAGTTTTTTCTCCAAAACAGTCATATTGCGGCACTGCAGGGTGACAGGAGCCGATGGACCCCTCCCCAGTTTCTGTCGATAGTGGGGGGAGGCACATGGCGTTTTCTCCCCGGGGCCCTCGCTGATGGGGTTATTGGGTCGCCAGAGTGTCCTCTTTTTGTGACAGCTCCCCTGCCCCAAAATCCACCTTCATTTCCTCATATCGACATCTCTCAACGGGGCGCCCAGATAAAAAAATGGGGACTTATAATTAGAATTTAAGTGATTTTTCCTACTGTTCTAAGAAAGCAATGTAAAGAGAAACAACTACAAACTCAGTTACGATGTTTATACATTATAGACTAGGGTGTGCAACAACTAATCAATATAATTGATCAAAATCATTTCATTCATTCATTCACTATCCAAACCGCTCAATCCCAACTCTGGGGGAACCGGAGCCTATCCCGGGAACCTACGGGCGCACAGCGGGGGACACTCACACAATCACACTTTCACTCACATCTTACAGGCCAATTTAGAGTCGCCAATTATCCTACAGTGCATGCTTTTGGGACTGTGGGAGGAAACCAGAGCACCCGGAGTAAACCAACATGAACACAGGGAGAGAACGCAAACTCCACACAGAAAGGCCCTACGGCTACACCTTCTCACTGTGAGGCGGCAGTGCTAACCACTGCGCCACTGTCCCGCACTCGATCGAAATCGATTTTTAAAATAGTTAGCAACTAATTTACTAATCGATTAATTGTTTACTCATCATTATGTTGCCTACATCGCCACGCACACAATGTTACAGGGATCACCAAGTTAATGTGATGAGCGACAAAGCAATCTCGCTAGTTTTCAAGAAAAGTCTTTTTCCCATAACGATGACTTATAAGCTTAGAGGTTAAAGTTCAAAAAAATATAGTGAAACATACATTGCTTATGTCCTATCGAGTAGTTTTTGGGGCAGCTGGACAGTCGCCCTGTGATTGGAGGGTTGCCAGTTCAAATCACCTACTGATAAAGGTACCACTGAGGTACTCATGAGCAAGGTACCATCCTCAAGCAGTGCTCCCCGGCGCTGCCCATGTTAGCTGCTCCTTCATGGATGAGTCAAATGCAGAGGTCACATTTCGTAGTGGTGCACTGAGTCATGACAAATAATCACTCACTTTCACATTAATGTCAGGTGATGGTATCACCTACTAAAATGCTGTCCTCTTTAAGATTCTCAAACTTAAATGAATAGACTAACTTAAATGTTCAACACTGCGAAGGCTCCTTAGCGTTCAGTGTCAAATAGGGAAACACCACTAGATGGAGCTCTAAGTGAATGATTTCACACACCCCTTGTGGTCTTTAAAAGCTATTACTGCACAATACATTAAACCTAAGGCCAATTAAATCAACTGGAAATCACCTAAGTTTCTCATTTAAATGCCTGCTAGTTTAAATCAATCTTTTTAATGATAATTGCATTAATTTCTCAAAAACATATTAAAGAATGAACAACTCTGATCAATAAGTGTGAGTGATTACTTTTGTCGTTGTGAACACAGCACACCACACAGTGCACCACAACAAAATGTGAACTCTGCATTTAACCCATCCGTGAAGGAGGAGTGGGCAGCTAACAAGCATTTGGGAGTAGCGCTTGCTCATGAGTACCACAGTGGTAAATTTACCGGCCCTGGATTCAAACCTGCGACCTTCTGATCACGGTGCGAACACCCTAACGTTATGCCACCAACTGCCCCTTTATAGCTATATTTTATTACATCCCTGCTATACATCTACATAGGACCGGCACCAAGTGTTCCACCTACTTGTGTATCCCCAGTGACTGGGTTTCTGCTGGGTTTATTAAATAAACTAACCTTCTAATTTGTGAATACGTACTGGTAATCCCAACTAGAGAGAGCTACAACTATTCCAAAATACGCATTGCCGCCTCGTGGTCTCCTAAAGCTATTATTTCAGGAAACATTAAAGCTAAGACCCACTGAATGATCATAAATTAGTGCTCTAATTAAAATATATAATTGCATGTGTCCTGCCTTTGAAACTATTTGAGACATTATATGATCTACAGACCTGTGGCTTGACGAGACGAATCATTTACGAATGTCTAGGACAGATCTACATGACTTGTTCCTATATGCTGTATGACTGTGCATTAATGTTTTAATCATATCTTTAACCAGCACACAGAAGCCCTTTTGCACCAAAAAAAACCCCCTCCATGTTTTGTGCAAATGCTTCAGTCCTCTGTTTCATTTGTCATGCTTGTGCAAAACAAAATCTCCATAAAGCCAAGACCGTCCATAATAGACCTTCCCAAGACAAAGTCAGAAATGATTATAAAATCAATATTCATTGACTCTTTCGCTGGCGTGTGATGTTGCGTTTATGGTTTTTTTGCATAAACTGTAGGTCCAGTACTGCCACCTTCTGGCACAGTTAAAAGTCAAAACTCGGATGCAGAAATGAAACGGGTCTTTGGATCCCTTCTACTGCGGACCGGCCTCTTTTCTCAAAGTACAAAGTTCTGGATTGACTTTTTTTTTTTTTTTTTAACAGAGTGGACATTGTCCAAGCTGCAACAAAACAGCTATTCATATCTTCCAACTGCTAAACAAACGGCATCAGCAGACTAAAAATGTCAGCAAAATTCTTCAGAGAAACCTTGTGTAAGACTTTACACAGTATTCATATACTCAAATAACAGGTATTATACATGCTTTTGAAGTTTGGGTAAATCCAGAACGGGTTTTAAGAAAATATTCTAGGTGTGAAGTGAGCAGAAATGTCACAATCCTTCTTGCATCAGTCAAAATGACAATCAGCAG
The DNA here is from genome assembly GCA_032718565.1 of Distichodus sexfasciatus. NCBI lineage: Eukaryota > Metazoa > Chordata > Actinopteri > Characiformes > Distichodontidae > Distichodus > Distichodus sexfasciatus. Next base: position 516,274 of record JAVGVS010000026.1, on the reverse strand, counting down.
AGCATCCACATGCAAATATCATCTTACAAAGTCCAAAGTGAAAGTGAAAAACTTCCATTTGGTCTTTAGTTTGTCTACTCGTCTGTCTAGGACACCCTGGGGAAAGTGAATAAAGCAATAAGAAAAGACTAAGTACTGTGCAGGTTAATATTCCCCAGTGTCTACTTTACTTTTTGTTCAATTCTTTCCTTTTAGAACAATATTTGGGAGTGGTGTCGTCGCCTGTCTCCAGCGTCACACTCACGAGCCTCACTCTTTGAAGCACTTTTTCTCTCTCTCTCCTCCAGTTTAGGCAAGCCATTAGATTTTCTTCACAGAGTCGATCCAGGAATAACAACAAAGACATCTTGTACAAAGCGTGAAATCTTTTGCAGGAAAGCGGCGAGGGTATAAAAGGGCCGGGACGGCGCGCCATGGAAAATCAGGGCCGTACCACACAAGCTGCCAGGACAAATACACTCAAGGAAAATAAGAGTCCCACCATTACCATGGCAATGAAGGAAAATGTTACTCAATCTTAGCTCACTTGCTGCTCCTGGATACTTTATTACAACTTCAATTGCATGTCAAATGAATAAGGGAAGATTTGGACAGGATATGAACAATAATATTTAGAGAAACCTTTTAAGCTCAGGCAGTACAACTGCGTATGATGTAATAATATGCAATAATAACAATTACTAACGTCAAGAATGAGCAATAAGGGACAACTTCATGCACATTATGCTTGAGGGACATCTGTAAATCTCAATTGCTGTTATAATTTTCTCTATATATATGTTATATTTTCACCTTTATTCATCTTGTGCTTAATCCTTACAGCTGTAGTGCTGTAGCTAATATTTAAACTACTGTATTTTTACATTTTATATCTATTGTACAGAGCTGGTGCAATGTTTTCTGCACATTGTACAAGTCATATAAGTACAATTTCAGTGCACTTTGTACACTGCACTCTGTACTTCACAAGCTTTGAATCTTGTAACAAATATTTCAAATGAAGGCTGATTTGGAACAAACTAGAACACGTCTGACTAAAGATTTAGGCAATTTGCCTATTCTAGAAAACACTACACACTCCATGACCTTTACAAGCCAAAAGATTTGTCTTAACAGTATAAATATAAAACAGCAGTAAGTAATCTAAGTAATAAAGTAGATCTTAGATTCAGCTTTAAAAGCACAATAACTTTTAACACCTTGTTCACACTAAAAAAGTGACGTCACACAACTTTTTAAAACTGACTGCTCTGTTCACAGGAACATGCAAACCGCATGTCTACATGACTTTACTTGTCCCACTGCGCCCAAGGGCTGACACAGCACATCTATGGGACACTTCAATACAATTTCAGTACAAAACAATCTGTGATTGTGTAATATTCAAATATATTCAAAACTGCTGAGAGGGCCAAGCATTCACCTGTCAGGGCGTGGACAAATGGCAAAATGAGAACAATTTCATTCAGTGATCGAGTTTTACAATGATTAGTTCCGTCCTTATATATGCTTTAAATGTGCTGATAAGAATTATTACAACAGTCTCTTTAGTGACCTGCAGTGGCACACCAGAGAAAAGAAAAAAGTGTAAGAATGTCACACGCTGAATTCTATTCATTTTAGGGGTACTTGAACATTCATCAGACTACACAAAGTGAAAAGGTACAGCCTTGTGACTTCAATGACCCTAGTTACAGAAGCCTCACCACAGAAGACGTTCATATTACTGGGGAAAGGCAGCTGGTCTGGATAACAATATCTGATGTCTTACTAAGACGAATCCGATCTACTTGCCATTGTTGTCTAATCTTAAGGTTATAGTAATAAAACAATAAAACATCACTGATCTAAGAGAGCGGGTGTTGACGGCCAAGAGGTTGTAGGTTTGAATTAGACCTCTGGCGTTACCGACACTGGGTCCCCGAGCAAGACCCTTAACCCTAAGTTCACTCTGGATAAGATCGTCTGCTAAATGCTGTAAATGTAAATGTAAATGTAAAAAAGAATATGAGCCACAGTTGGTCTAAATCAATAAGAGGAACCAAACTTGTATTACCAAACTGGGCAGACGGGACATTATAAAGTTAAAAATAAGTAGGTTCTTTTCTTCTCATAAGTCAGAAGAAAAATGATCAAAAGAGCTCCACACAGTCAATTTGAAGCAAGATCATAACTATTAACTCTGCATAAATATGATTTTAAAATTCTGAATTTCTACTCTTATCAATATTTTGAAAATTGGCCAAAACCCTAAAACGTATTATAAATTCACCACACATCTGGATACTGCACCGAAGTAAGTAGGAAATATTTGGCTTTATTGGCTCCCTACTCCCTGTGTAGTGCATTACATACAACCCCGAACAACTGCTTCCTAGTTGGCGCACAGCGCACTACTTAGAAGACAGAGAGCCGTTTAGACCGCGCCCGAGCTCTACTTCGGCAACTTCAGCTAATTTATTTTGACAAGCAGCTAGCTAATTTACTTGCGTTAGGTAGAAATGTTTGGTCCGAGTGCAAAATCAGACAAATATAACTCTTTACATATATATTGTGGCCACAAGTATGTTTTTTAAAGTAAATAACATTATAATAAAGTAAGTTATGTGGTAACTAGCCGTTTTCCACATCCTACATAATACTTGCCTCTGCTGTGCGCCGTGACGGAGGCTTTTTCAGAGCTCGCTTGAGGGGAAAATCCATTGAGAAGTTGACGTCTAGTGCTCGAAATGTTTTCTTAAAGAGAAAAGGGAAAAGAAAACACACAGAAAGCCAGATGCTAGCTGGGAGAAAACTCCCGACGCCGCTCCAAACTCGCCGCCGGTCGCATTGGAAACTTGATTTTTTGCGTCGCTAATTCTGCTAAACTGCGTATTAAGCAGTCAAAAGAAAGTGTCCTTATGAGCAGATAGTTGAACAAAAAGGTAACATGTCGAGAGGAGGTCCACAAGTCCTGTCAGGCACAAGTGAAAGCGGTTCTTTGAGAGGAAAGTTCTCCATCTTAATCCGAGTTAGAACTGGACAAATCAGAGCTGAGACGTTCTGCGTCTGACTGGAGCCTAAATGCAGCTGTGTTAGCACGGCGGCTAACGCTAGCAGCCCGCCCGCCTTAACTGCGGGTTGAGCCTCATTTCTCTCCAGTCTAACAAATGAATTAATCATTTAACTCAACAATACAAATAATTACCTCAATACGTTTGCACGTAAAGTTAGCAAATGGAGTTTACACATTGAATAACGTGTTATTATTATAATTTTTTAAAATATACAATGGAAGAAAAAAAAGAAAAATCTAAAAAACTGGATCAAAGCCCACGAATTTGGAGTAAAATTGTGAAGATGTGAAAAATAGTGTTGAAATATATAATAGTAAAATTAATATTGATAACCAGGAGGACTAGCCAAGTTCAGGAAAGTGTTTTGTGGAAGAATCAAGAGAGATATTTGATCTAGTGATTTTAAAGACTTTTTACCTCGGGCGTTGTGGAAAGTGTACGGACAAAGAGCATCACCTCCTGGTTTGGGAACAGCTGTGTTCAGGACATTAAAGGTCTACAGAGTGATGCTGCACCCAACCAGCTCTACAGTCTCTGCAGGAGATTTACACCAGGGAATGCAGGGCCAGAGCAAATAAGGCCATTAGAGACTCATCTCACCACAGCAACTGTTTGTTCCACCTGCTAAACTCAGGACAATGCTTCAGGAGTATTATGGGCAAAACAGAGAGACTCAGGAGGAGCTCCTATCCTCAGGCCATAAGACTTCTCCATAAGAACATGCTGCCACCACTTTTCAACTTTCTTAACACTGAAAAACACTTTCTAAAAGACTGAAAAGCCAACTCTGTCTGTCTACTAAAATCTGTTTTAGAACAGTACAACTGAACTCTGTGCTTTATATGTGTGTGTGTGTGTGTGTGTGTGTGTGTGTGTGTGTGTGTATATATATATATATATATATATATATATATATATATATATATATATATATATATATATATATATATATATATTCCTACATACATTAATTTCTTCCTAAACATCACATTTTTATTTTAAATTGCAAAGTCTCAGGTGTGAACCAGGGTTTCATTTCACAGCACATTATACTTGTTTAACTATATATGTGGCAAATAAACTATTTTAATCCTGAATATTTGGGCATAGTAAAGCCAGCTGGTCTCATAACAACTAACTTTGCTTTGTTTTATGGAAAATTGCTCATTCTGACACTACACTGGACTTTTGGATTATTATATTTCATTGGACATATTTTGATGGACACAATACAGTCCATCCTTTCAAACTTTTGGTCCCAATTATCCACAATATTAGCTAAAAAAAAGTGAGGAAGACCTTAAAAATCAAACATTTTCGCTTTTCAAGTTTGATGAAAATCTTACCCTTCATTTTTTGTAAAAATATTTGCTCTGACACCCCTCCATTTTTGGGAGCCAATGGTGGGGAGGAAAAATCATAATACATCCTATATAAATGTATAACAATGACATTTATTGCACAATATTCCCATAAAATTGGGAAAAAATAAAAGGAGAGGAAAAGTCACAATGATAAAGATATGTACAAATACACAGCATAAAACTAAGCCATATATACAATTTACATGACCCAACACATGCGTCACTAAATAATTTAAACATAATCATTTGTATAAAGTAAATTCGATATAAATACATACATGAGAAGACAATGCATAATGAGTTTTCTACCAGAAAAAAGAAACAAGTTGCATGTTTTTCCTGCAGAAGCCTAGCATCTCATTCACTATTTTAACCAGCAAAATAAACTCTGCAAAAGCCTCTGTTCTTTGTCATGCCACATGTCCATTAAGACTCCAATGCATGGCATTATCCCACCCCAGCCCCATCCAAAAACGACCAAGATTTATTCAATAAGGAGTACAAAATAGCCTTTTTAGTCATCACCTTTATAAAAAAAAAAATCAACTCCTTGTGCATTATTGTCACAACTGAAAGTGTGAATGTGTATTTTCCATTTCATATTTTCATCAGTAAACACAGTTTGGTGGCCACAAAGCTATAGAAATTTCATTGTATGAAGCTTCTGCATTTCAGGTACAGATTTAAACATTAATGGTGATCCTGTTTGGTTTTTGAAAGCACAGCATTTTGTCTTGATAATGATTCATAACAGCCCACTTTGAATTAGACCGTGTCTGTTAGAAAAAAAGTATTTGGTTCAGGTAGTGCTGTGCTAAAGGGGTGATGGTGATGATTGTGGAACACAGAAACTGCCTTCTGTGAAGTATTTATGAATGCAGTATCATGTAAACAAGACGTGTTACTGAAACAATGATTGGCTTGAATATTTGATATGGGGTGTTGAAAACGGAGAAAAATGTATCTGATCTGTAATATCTGGAATTCCCCAAAAACTCTGTAGGCTTCACACACAGTGCACTGAAGCAAATGTGGGAATGTGCACCTTACTGTTCATTGTGAAAGCACCTTTTCTTCTTTGGGTTCCTTATAATTTTGTGGTGACGGGGCTAAAACAAAAATAATGACGTGTATAAAAAACACAGCCATAAAGTCTGCTGTCTTAAAAACATTAAAAAAACATATAGTCTGAGATTTCCCAGGTTTAACGGGAGTTCATGGGCGATCCACTGCCACATTTCATTTTTCTGAACCGACAGGGTCGAGGCTCTCTCTCTCTCTCTCTCTCACAGCCTCCCACATTCCACCTCTGTTTCCTTAGGTGCCCGCTGTATGAAACCTCAAGGTCTCGGCAGCTTCATGGAGCTCCAGTCATGGGATTTTACTCTCCTGAGCTGCAGTCCCTGCTGCTCGGAAGTGGAGAAGTCCGTTTCGCTCCTGCCGTGGTCTAGAGTAGTATCTGAGCCACGTAAGGCGAGTGTGTACTGGCGACGGCGGCCAACAGGGGCAGGTCACTAGACTCAATCCTGAAGACGTAGAGGACAAAATAGTGTGTGAGTGGGAAAACAAGAACCACAATTAACAACTTTCAAAAAGTCTTAAATGGCTTTAATATGTTAATCGTCAGGTAGCTGCCTTTTTAGTAGGGACCACAAAATATATCAAACAGATTCAAGTTAAGCACCATTTAATGTGATCTGGAATCAGTCTTTTTGTAGATCACAAGGTGCCAGTAAAAAGTCGATAGGTATAAAATCTATAGTTATTGCTCCATCTAGCGGTGCTTCCATATATGACACTCAATACAGTGTGTTACATTATAATGAATTAATAATCATTTAGAATTTTTCTGATTATAAATATATGAAGAAGGCCTTCCAAAGCAATCTTATATTTACAGAAGTCCAGTTAATTACTGCTTGGTAGCAACCGGCATAACATTTTCTATTTATCACACACTCACTGGATACAAGTATTCTTTAAATTCCTGCTTTTTGCAAAGATTGTGGTCTTATGTGCTACCTAATTTTAGTGTTATCTAGCTGGCCATCTACATAGCTGCTCCAATTCATTTCACAGGTAAGGTACAAATGTAGATCAAAACGACTGAGCTAGTTACTTCTCTTTCACCTTTTAGATGCTACATGAGCACCAAAACAAAACCCTTACCCCAGAACCATGCCCAGCTCTTTGACGTGCACCCTGGTCTGTCCCTTCAAGTACTCAGCAAGCATTTTACTCTTGAAGTAGAGCTCCTGTAGCCGGTCCTCCAGGTGCATTATGCACTGCAAGTAGAAGTGAGAGAGCAAGATTATGGTTATTTACAGGCTGTGTATCCATCATACGCTAGTGAAGTTATGTCTAGATATCATTCAGAAAGTTTGTCCCCTGCAATCGTGATATCACACTGAAGCAAAAAGCAAGGGAAAGGGTGATTGAAAAAAGCATTTTCACATTACTGGAGACGTGTACTGACTAAATTAGTCATTTGTCATGCTAAATATGCCTTAAATGGATAACTTCATGAAACAGAATGTTAACTAAGATAGTTCTGTTTACGATTTATCATAAAACCACAATATTTAAACGTGTCAGTTGTATATAATGAAATTTAAAATTACTTTCATTTGTTTTAAACATGCTACATCTGTCCGTAAACTATTACCCTCGTCAGCATTTTAGTGGTGTTTCCTATTAATAAAAAAGGTAATTTGTACATCAGAGATGTCTCAAGTGTTAAGAAAACCTGCATGCAGGTGAAAACGTGGCTCATTATGTTTGAGGCCAAAATACCCGGCCTTTTGTTACACGAACTCTAGGATCTCCAATCAGTTTGGGCTCAAGCCAAGTGCATAAGGATAGCTCAAAGAAGGAAAAAACAATATGCACTCACAAAGTTAGGGGAGAGGTTGAGGCGGTACAGCTGGTAGGTGGACTGCAACAGGTTGGACACCAGATTGGACACCAGTACCTCTTTACCCAGCTTGTTTTCAGTGGCTCGCCTCTGGCTGCTGGCCACCTGCACAGTCCACCTGTCTGTGTCTGCAATAATGCAGACGGCCTCGGCAATGGGCTCGTCCAGCACAGGATGCTGGGAGGGAAGAGAAGGTGAACGGAACGGATCATTCATTTACCAAGATACAAAAAGATTCAAGATAAAACAACAGATTAAGTTAAGAAACCTTACAACCTTACATTACATATATATAACAATATATATGCACAGGACACTACATATCTGTCATATTATAACTCTACCTCTTGCACATTCAGTGTAAATGTCAATTTCAACCTGTTACGAATACTGCATCCTGACTTGACAAAATTTTTACCTCTATTTCTATTTCTAGCTTCTAATTATATTTAAAACTCCCTGTCTAGTTTAAAATGTATATTGCATATTGTCTAGTTTAAAATGTTTATTGTTTAATGCATATTTTAGTATTTTTGCATATTATAGTATTTTTACTGGAAATAACCTGGAGCCACGTCGTCTCGTCTCTCTATGTATCTGTACAGTATATAGCAGAGATGACAAAGTTGACTTTGACTTGATAGCGCACTACAACAAAATGTGATCTCTGCATTTAACCCATCCTCAAAGGAGCAGTAGACAGTTGACAGGGGCAGCACCAGGGACCAGTGTTTGGTGATGGTATCTTGCTGACGAGTACTACAGTGGTACCTTCATCAGTCTGAGATTCAAACCAGCGACTTTCCGATCACGGGGAGGACACCCTAAACGTTATGCTACCAACTGCCCCAAGTCTTAAATGGCAGGTTGCTGACAGACAGAAAAAGTTCAAATGAATGTGTTGTGAACTTTCCCTTCCCGTGACCAAACTGCCATTTGGTCATTTTTAATCAACTCCCCCACAACTTCACAGTCATTTGACTTTAAAGTCTGATATTCATATTTACCTGGACCGCATGGGCCAAATCCGACGCAAGGCTCTGCCTCAGCTTGTCATCATTGGGTACTCCATGTAAAACAAAGTCGGGGACGTACGTGGGACAGTATCCCCCAAAAAGCGACCTCCCAAAATTGGCGATGCTGGGTTTGGAGTAGTTTTCCACCAGCTTCGCTCTGAAGAAAGAAATTCCCACAATCATAACAAGGTCAAAGTGCAGTGTACTCTTAAACATGTCTAGGTCCACATTAATAAACAGCATAATTAATCCTTATCTGTTGCTGGAATGGAACAGGCAGTAAAATATCCATTACTGACGACTTTGTTTTGACTGTGCGATATGACCATTTATATATAAGTCTATCAGGTCATATTGCACTCTATAGTTTATTTTATGGTGTAGCAAAGTCCACTGCAATATTTTCCTCATATTTTGGATAAAGGGTTGACCGTTTATAGGCCGGCTTCGTGTTTGTGAAATTCAAAATTTCACCTTTTTTTTTTTGCATATCGGTTCCTAATATTGGATATCCGTCCCATTAACTAGCAATAATTGGTATTGATATTGCCCCTGACAAAACCAATAACGGTCGCCCTCTATTTTGGATGACAGTTTGCAATCTGATAGCTATCCCCACAGTGACATCTACTGGCCACTTTGGCTACTGCAACATCTTGATAATGCTGTTACGTGGAACAACATTTGGTTTGGAAAAGGAGAGGAAAAAACAACAAAATCACGTGACGGAGTGCTTTTCATTCCTAAAAATGTACCAAAAGCATCATTATATATAAAGTATTAATTCACAAAGAATACAGAAAATGTTCTACATCATGCTATTGGGAGGGGAGATTTTAGCCGTATCTCACAGCTCTATTCTGTGTTGATCATTCAGCATATCTTTGTTATAATCAAAATAAGTTACACACATTATAACCACAGAACACCACAGGCAAGTGAACAGGCATTACATAGCTGTATACCACATCGAACAAGTAGTTTTAGAATTGTATGGATGTGAATGTGTTACTGGACATTTATTATGTAGCCCAACTGTTCCCCATCTCAGTCTAGAGCTAGTAGGAAGCAGAATTACAGAGCATAGTCTCGTTAGACGAACACAAATCCATAAAATAAAATTATTCTGGGTTGGCTAAAATGACCATTTAAAACGGTCCCCAAATGTTTTATAAAGTCAAAAAAATGAAAGAACATTTCTATAATAAAAACAAACAACAAAAAGGTCAAAGAATTGCACATTTTTAAGCATGGCAGTGCTTGCTGTCATCCTTTTTCACATGATTCATAGTCACACGACCATCACTGGATTTCTGCATCCAGGTGACATCATTGTTGAAAAATGCTACACCATAAAAAACACAGAGTAAACAGGATACAACCCCCAAATGACTCTCTCAGCCATCAGTGCTTAGAAGTAAATAAATAAACTGTTTTCTGAAAATGTAATAGGGCAGAGTTGGGAAATATGATCTGACATCAACATCACTTATAACTGAACATTATACCTCAATAACCCCCTCAATATTTTAAACCCCCCCCATAGTTCACTGACAAGATTTGAACTGTAAATATGCTATTAAAGCTGGCAGATTCTTCACTAATATAAAAGTGAATGTCTTGTGATTTTATAATAACTGAAGGACACACATTCATATGCACTCACAGATGGGACGGGACGGGTCACACGACAACATACAAGCTAGTATGTTGGACAAATGAACACACAATGGGAAAAGGATCAACAGAATTTCAAAAATAAATTGAAAGATTTTGGGAACAATGATGTCGATTATAGGTTCTGAATGTTGGTTGCGTTTAAGTTTCAATTAGTTGTTCTGCCACATAATGGGAATATTCCTGAGTATTCAGTTTAATGATTTGATTCTACAAGATATACACTGCACAGATTGTCTCCACTCACCCAGGAAAGGGCACCTCCAACTCGTCCTGCCAGTCGACCGGCTCTTCGCCAAAGAACTGGCTGTCTTGCTCCGGCCTGGGCAGCTCCTGGCCCGCGTCTTCGCTTTCACTGTCCCCCAGAGCGCTGTCCGAACTCTCATTGCGGGGAATTTCCCAGTCATTGAGAGGAGACACCTTTCTTTGGTCCCCCACCTCGCCTTGGGACGGTACGCTAAGCACGATCCCGACAGCATTGTCCCGCTCAGCGGAACAGCTCTCACAGTGCTCGCCCTCCCTCTGTCGCCGCTCCCCTTCCCTCTGCTCGCAGGCCTGCTCATCCGAGTCCCTGCAAGAACTTTTTGAGAGCTCATTTGAGGTGGCGGGCGTGCCGGCGATATCGTCAATAGTCCTGGTCTCTACGGGATTGTCGTCGCTGAAGTACTCGTCGAACAGGTCCATGCACTCCTCCTGCGGCGCCGGGCTGAAGCGAGGGATTTTGCTAGCGACTCGAGTCAACAGTTTGGCCTCTTTGCCGGCGTTGGTCTTGGTTTGGTCCGCTGGAAGCAGTTTAGGCGGCTGTTGTTGCTGTTGCAGCAGTCTGTGCTTCTTGATCTCATCCTCCACCTTCCTCCGCCGGCTTTCCGTGTCCGACTCGGGGGACATGGAGTCTCCGATGAGAAAGGTGACTTTGGCGCCATGCTCCTCTCCCTCTCCGTCCAGTAAGAAGCTCTTGTCGGGTGGCTTCTTCACCAACGGGATCCCAGACGAGCGTGAAACCTTGATGGAAAAGCCATCGTTTTCTGCATCGAGGTCGAGCGTCTCTGGTGTCTGCTTATCCAGAAGTGGGCCACCCTCCCTGGAGGAAGTGGAGCCCACCTTCACCATCGTCTCCAAACGCGCCTCAGTCCGGGGGCTTCCCGCTTCTCGACGGGGGGCGCTGTTGGCGGCGCCGTCGCCGGCATCATCTGTCTTGATCACTGGGACAACCAGTTGCGGCCGCTGCTCTGGAAGGGGCTCCTCGGGGACGCCGAGGCCCGCCTCCGTGTCGGTGTAGGTGCTACTCTGCAGGCTGTTGGTGTCGGAGGGGTAACCGTCCTCCGCTTCAGCCCCCTGGGAGAGGTAGTCGTGGTTGGGTTTATGCACAGTCACCAGCACGTAGTCGGACTCCTCCACCTCTCCGCGTCGCAGCGACGTAGTGATGAGCGAGCCGGGCATGACGATGGCCTCGTCCTCGGCGCTCTCCAGCAGGTGCGTCTCCAGCAGCTCTGAGCAGCGAATGAAGTAGGTGAGGATGTAGAGGAGACGCTGCACCAGCTCCTGCCGCCGGCCCACCACTACCGTGCGAGCGAGACGCACCGGAGAGCCGATCGCGCCGTACAGGTCACCTGGGGTTGGCAGGACACGAGACAATGAAATGCGGAACGTTTACCACCATCAAATGAAATTGAGAGATTACTACACAATGAATATTATAGAAACATTTATATTACAGTATTATGTGTTCAAACTTATTTTAAAATGTGTTCTTATATCAATAATTCATAAATATGCAAAATAAGGAAACCCACACTGAGGTCATTCATTTTAACTCAGCTTTCTTCCAGTCAATTTATAAATCTTCTTTTTGGTGTAATTTCCTCCGATCCGCCACTAGATGGCGAGAAACATCGCCCACATCTCCTGCACTTACCGAGCTGAGCCCACAGCGGGTTGTACGGATGCGTCTTGGCCAGCATGTCCACGCTCTGGGAGGAATGTTTCTCCAGGAAGATCTTGATGGGCGGCTGGCCGTTGGGCATGACGGTGGGCACCCAGGCCAGGTGGTTAGTGAGGACGGCCGTTAGGAGAGCCGGGAGGAACCTGCAAAAATGGGAAATTAGGCAACGTGAGACGGCTTCTGTCATAAATCATTTAGAACGCGAGCAAATCTGCACGCCATAATCAGTGTTAATCTACTTTAAATACACCTATGAGGGACAAATTCAATCTCATATGAACGTTACAATTAATTAAACATCAATCCACGTCCAAAAGCCGTCTCAGCCACTCAACTGGTTCTTGGAGGCCTGCTCCATCAGGAAGGCAAGCTCTCGCATGAACTGGCCACACAGCTGGTTCTTCTCAGGGGTACCGGACATCATGTTGAGCCACACAGGCTCGGCCACTCGCGGCATGGTGTACAGGTTGCAGATGGTCGTCCTGCGTGTGCACACATACAGAGAAACAGAAGAGTCTTTGTGAGCAGCCTGAACAAAGAGCAGCACAGTTTGGCAGGGCTGCCCCCGGCCGGGGAAGACCTGCGGGGCATACATTCAACGTCTGGAAATTCTGTGTAGCCCGGGCAGCTGGCCAGAGGTTACAGAGAAATCTAGACGGAGGGGGTGTGGAATTGGGCAAGAAGACCACACTCTCAGGACGGAAAGAGGAATAAAGACGATTTTCATGGGCTGTTTACTAAAAAGCATGACTTTAGTGTGGGAGTGGGAGTGGATTCTCAGTCTTATTGAAAAAGATAAAAACTGCTGCCATAAGAAATGAAAAAGTAGAGTTTATAGTGATTAACTGCAGATACACAATATATTATTTCTATCTGGACGAGTCTCATTTGGAACTGTGGTGCACAAAATTACCAAGAAGCATTGAACTCATGAGCAAGATACCGTCCCCAAGCACTGCCCCCTGGGCGCTGCCCACTGCTCCTTCACATATGGGTCAAACGCAGAGCTCACATTTCGTCGTGGTGCACTGTGTGCTGTGCTGTGCTCACAATGACAAATAATCACTCACTTATATACATGTTTTGAATTTGAGGCGGAGAAATGTTGCACTTTCTCAGCACCTCTAAAAGCAGCAACCTACTTAGCTTCCCAGGCTGGTTAACAGGGAAAGTAACTGCATGGATTAATGTCATTATATCTTTACAGGGTCCCATAACAGCCTCATAACTGAATATTTCAGTATTCAAAAAAGTAAGGATTAAATTAACTAAATTATTTAAATTCCTAAAGAAAATCTAAAAGAGTTCTCAATTTTGAGAAATTTAGCTCGTCACACCCTCAGCTCCGTGTGCCCTGCAACAGCACCAGCGGCGAACGCGAAGCCCTTGCATGTTTGCTAAGCCTGACAGAGGTGAGAGGTTAAAAATATTTGTTTGTCCATTCCTCCCGATAGCCTCCTGCATATTATTTACTATTCTGGTCCAGGCTGACAGTGTCTGAGGGAGATTGGGTTGCTGCGGCCGCGCGCTCCGGTGGCCGTGGCTGCAGGCCAACAGGCATATGACTGCGGATTTGAGAGGGCAGCCACGAGATCCCCCCCAGAGCAGGGGTCCATCAGCTAGCTGTAGGACTCTTCCCCCCGGCCCAACCCCTACTGCGCTAATGCCCCAAAATCCCAACGTCCACCAGGCAGAGCATCTCATCTTTCCACAGGTTTAGCCATTTTGGGCACTTGGTCATTTTCCAGCCATTGAAATCCTTATTACGTTAGGGCTTTTTCTTAAGGTGTAAAATTAACAGAAGCAACAATGACAAACTGAAAAATGTCACTTTGGAATTTCATTCATCAAACTTCCTTAATCAGGGCTGGTTAAGTTGACACCGAGGTACTCATGAGCGAGGTACCGTCCCCAAGCACTGCTCCCCGGCGCCTGTTAGCTGCCCACTTCTCCTTCATGGACTGGTCAAAAGCAGAGGTCACATTTGGCTGTGGAGCACTGTGTGCTGTGCTGTCTTCACCATGACAAATAACCACTCACTTTTACTAACATAAATGAAGCTAGTTTCAGAACCGTTCTCGATACTCAGCTCAAAATGCAATTCCCATTCTCCCACTTCCTGAGTTTGGCAGTTTCTGTGTAGCCCTGTGCTTTCAGGATTCCTTTGGCATGAAACACTAATCTGTGAGTTTAACATCTTGATGTCAGGTTTAGTCCAACAGCAAAGCTTGCGGATAAATGATCTCTCACCCCCTCCCCGTTTCTGCCCACCTCCTTTTGCCACCTTGTACAAAGCCAGGCCAGGTCCTGCAGCTATGCTGCCTGAAGTAGTTCAAAGGTCAGAGGCTCGGCGTACGTGACGGAGAAGCCCAACACAGCATTTTAACAGGCATGAGGGCCGATCACGGGACGACTGGGTGTTTCGATTTTGCACCTTTATCGTCGGCGGGTAAAAGATTAAAAGCGCTCTTATCTGTACACTTGTGCTTCACGGAAACTGTAAACGTGTCTGGAGGCATGCGGGCGTGCAATAATGCTGAGTGTCAACGAGAATGATATGAATCATGATATGAATTTCACTTGCATTCACTTTTTAAGAGAAATAGGAAATCATGAAGTAATTTTAAAAAGGATTTATCTTGAGGTTTTAATACTGCACTTTGCACTATTGTTAGCCGGGACGGTTACTGTGATCAAAATGCCCCGATTAGATCAACAAGTGGCTCCACAGAATTGATTCTATTCCTGAATTGGCTTTGGCATGTCACTCTGGCACAGAGGGACCTCTGATCGCTGTCCAACTCCTATCACATGAGCGGATTTAGCGTTCATTAAAGCTCAATGAGGGCTAGAGAGCAACAGCACTGTAGAGAGAGGGAGGGAGGCCCATCAACAAAAACAGCTTGCGACCAGCACCGGTCAACATATCAATCAAGCCTGAAATTCATGCCGACAATCACACACACACACAGCAGGGTGCATGTCCTATTTAACTAATCTGGGAGCCATAAACTCACCTGAATTCATTGAGACCGTCCACAATACGGCTGTGGGCCAGCACTCTCTGGCTGACATCAGCTGACCGTCGGCTCATCTTCATTGCCTTAGTGGGGGAGGAAAAACAGAAATAACCAGTGAGTATGTGTGTCTGACAAAAAGATGTGTGCCACAGACACTTAATTTAGTACCACTTCTAATGCGGTAAAAAGATGAATAGAATGATGCATCTGACGATTAGTTGGAACGCGATGAATTTAAAATTATTATAAACCATTTACATTAAACTTCAGACCGAGGCATGAAACGTGGCATCAGCAGCAAATTTCTTCACTTCATTACAATTCGTTTGTTGCACACTTTGCCCGTTAGTTGCACATCAAACCAAGAATATTGTTTTTTTCTTTGTTTAGGGGAGTGGTTGCTGAATTTTTTCTGCAGGGCCCAACTTTTGCAAATAAGAATATTGTCAAGCCCCCGTGCCTTTTCTCCTCACCCTTTGTCTTATTTGTGCTACCCCCTGTCTGGTTTCTAGTGATCTTTCAGGCGAGCATGAGCCACTCTGTCTATATCCCAAAACCAGGAGGATGCAGTAAAGAGGGGGCTTTTTCCTCCGTTAAGAGTAAACACGTCAATTCTAACAAAAACAAACATCTGCAGTGTTTCCCCTAGGGTTATAGCTTTGGGGGCAGCGGGCCGAGGGTGAAGGGTTAGGGTTAGACAAATACCAACACTTAAAAGAATCACGGTGTTATTTTTATGACAATTGTCCACAAAGTGTGCCGCTTTAGTCACTGCAGCGTATCTTTCTGGGCTTCTGGAAGAACATTTCCAGAGTCTCTTGATATGGGAAGCAGAGGACAATTGTAAAAGCGCACCTACGTCGAGACAGAAATGTCTTGCCGTCGTGTAAATAAGATAAATAACATAAGGCTAATATTTATTGTTTAATAAAAGTATAGACCTGTTCTAAAGGAAAGGTAACCTGAAATGACTTCTGCTGTGATCTGGAGCTATATAGAATAAGTAATTAATTTGACCTTCAAGCGGGGGATGCCGTTGGGGAGGGTGGGGCGGTGGCATTCCCCCAATATAATGGTTGGGGAAAATACTGATCTGCTCTGGAGGCACCGGTGGAAGTCTGGGCTAAACTTGGTCATAGGATTAACTTGCTTTTAAAAATTCCAGATTGATCGCCAGCGTTAATGTGTAAACTTTCCTATTGACACTGACTCAAAAATATACCCTGACAATGACAAAAAACTTGACCAGTTCCCTGAAAGATAAAAGCTCTGCTGCTTGCTGTTGTGAGACTCAGTACATATCACATGTTTCATTTGCTTTGCCCAGCACTACAGCTGTCTGCCTTTATAAGGAGTCAAAAAAAGCTACATTAACATGCATTAAGACTATCACGAGGCTGTAACACAGTTATTACTAAACTAGAACTTTACTGTGGACGTCAAAATTGGCTCAGTACAGTACTAAGCCAGACTAAACGTCAGGGCTTAATGTCTCACCTGTTCAATGGCACTTTTGAGTTTGTTCATGTGGCTCTCGAAGAGGGGAAAGTGAGAGAAGAAGAAGTCTTGGAACTTGCTGTTCTCCTCTTCATTGGAGGACAGGAGAAAGATGACGCCGATGGCTATCTTCTTCTTCCTGGCCACGCCCAGGTTGGGCCCGCCGTTCTCATCGGACATATTAAAACTCTCCTCCACTGACCTGTAACACACACAGGCATGGGATCAAGGCCATCGTCCTCTAGTCAAAGGTTTTTATGATTTAGGCCAAGCGCTCAGTTCAGACATCACGCTCTGAACGAGTTTATGGCTCTTCCAGATGCTCCATGAAATGGAGAGAGTCTCAAAGGGGATTCCTTGTGGTCAGAGCGCTTGCCTCTTTAAAATTGCTTGTGCTCACTTTACGTCTCCTAAATTTGTTCTAAAGAGATTTTTCCGTCTTATTACCGTCTTATTTCCGTCTCATGACGGCTAATTGGAGGGAACCGACAACGTGCGAAACGTTCGCAGTTGGAACATTAGCGCCTGGCTTCCTGCCAACAAAACAGAAACGACTTCCTGTTTGGTTCCCTTTGTGAGTCATGAACACAACGAGAAAGAACACTGCCTGACAGAACGTGGGCAAGGGCGTGTGGTTGCAGTGAGCGCACCAGCGGGGGAAGACGCCGTTCTCCAAGCTGGTGGTCTGGCTGCGAAGCCAGCGGCGTTGGTAACTGCTGGCACAGCTGCTGGTGAGCGAGGAGCCCGGAGAGGGGAACGGTGTGATCAGCAGGCTGCTCAGAGAGGCTGCGGAGGAGGAAAAGAGAGAGGGAGAAAAGGGGAGAGAGAGGGGAGGAGTGAGTCAGCGAGTTCACTCATTGAGAACAACGGAAACTCTCATAGCACACGTCCGCCCTGCATGAGCTCAGCTCCCCGCAGAATGGCTGACAGCACACCTCAGACATCCGAGACTCGTTTAAACACACACACACACACACAGACACACTCTTCACAGACTTTTAAGGTCAGGCCGTCTCTAACAGCACCCACAAAACGAGGGAAAACCAGGCTTCCGAGTTGGCGGCCGTCAAATTTGAAATTCTGTCGATCTCTAAATAATATTACAGCAAATGTCACAAATCCTTGTATTAGAGGTGAAATCCTATTGCTATTTTTAAATTTACTATTACTACACTAGCCGGCTAAAAAGTCGTAAAAATGTAGTGCTTCTGCTCAAGTCAACAGTGGATTATGTGAGTATTTTCCCACAGTGCAGTCCATCTAATAATAGACAGGACCTAGCTGAAGCCTGTTAACACTGTCATAAGGCAGCGTTTCCCAATCCTGGTCCTGCGCCCCACCACTCTCACTCTTGCATTTTCGGTATTTCCTGCACTGTCGCACGTTGCTAATTAGCTAATCAGTAGCATCAGCTGTGCTGTGGGTCGGGAAAGTCGAATCCGCGCAGAGCGGTGGGGCGCAAGGACCGGGATTGGGAAACGCTGTCATAAGGGATGTTTACTTTTTTTCCATGATATTATTACTATTATTATTCCATTCACTTCCATCTTCACTATTTGACTGAGCCAGGGAGTGCGGGAGAGGGGTTCTGATCGGGATTAGGCCCGGGGGGGTAGGGGGTCGTTGCTGGAACTCTCTATCCCAGTGAAACTGGAGTGGAAGGATGGGGGGAGTGGAGCAGAGGCAGGACTGAATTAGTCTCCTCATTTACTAGTACCAGCAGCCTGTTTGAGGAACTGCTAAATATATTTCTAACGGTCGGCATGTGATGCTGCATAGCATTCCACAGAAAGTGAAATTCCTGCCGTGCCGTCCGTGCCAGGGCTGGCCGTGTGTGGCGCTCGTCTCAGGGTTGTTGGGTTTTTTGTGTGAGACGAGAACACAAGAGTGTCTGGTTGTGCATGTAACCACATGTGACGTCCTCTTATGTGCTGTGCTTGCATCTCTTATGCAGCATCCAAACTCTGTAGCTCTGACGCATTTAAATCTTGTTTTATTTAATTGTTAACTGGCAATCTGTTAACAGTGCTATATATTTACTTCTCTCTCTCTATCTATACATAATGAGAGGTATATACAGTATATGTGACCCTCCACGGCAAAACCAGTCACTTGGCGCAGTGGAGGTTTCCGATAAAAACGAGCGTTTATGTTGCGTGGGGTAAAATTTTGGATTTTTTGTTTTTAGTGTTTTGAAACAGTGGAAGGTCTATACTGTACTGTTGTGAATAAATTTGGCTGAAAAACTTACCCTTTCCATCCTAAAAACGTGACTTTCTTGAGGTGAGGAATTCAATTCCAGCAGAATGTTAAAAGTTTCTGTTTTGACCGCTCTACTTCAATATTTACGGTAAATCCACTCGTTGACTAGCGTAAAGATATTTCTCCAGAATCCATCTTCGTCTCCCGAGTTCAGTTAACCTAACGCAGGTAGACTATCCGCGTGGCTGTGAATGCAGCGTAGGCTACCGTACATACAAACGTAGCCGCGACCGCACCAAGCGTCTGTGAGTGCTACGGCGATAGTCAACTTCAAAGGCAGATTTCCGACTCCTTTGAATGTTGATATCTCAGTCATATGTTGCCCGATTCATTCGATACAGGTATCCTTTTGAAGCTTGATTTATGCCCTTTCATGGAAACATAATAACTCAATTGAAAGTTTGAGAGAAGCGACTGGTTTTGCTGTGCAGAGTCACATATTTATAGTAAGGGTCGACCTATTATCGTGGGCCGATATTAGCCATTTTGCAGATTTAATCACCGATATTAGATAATTACTGTACAAGGTGTGCTACTGTGGCTACACTGCTGTCTCTTCTCTCGCTGCTTCATTTAATGTTCCGCCCACATCAGTCTCTGATTGTCTGATACGTCACATGAGTAGTAGACAATCAACACTGAAGCCTTGTTGTCACTCACGCCACGCTCAAACACAAACACGAGCGCACCGTGACGCTCCGAGAAGGAGAAGAGGAGCGAGTTTAATCTGAGCTTGGTGTTTGTAAAATTCTAAATGCCAGAGATTTTGGTTTTTTTCATATGTCAGTTCCAAATATCAGTTATGAGCCCCGTTAACCAGCAATAATCGGTATCGATATTGTCCCTGAAAAACCTCTAATATATTTACACTTCTGTTTAATCTGTCGAACTTGACCAAATACACAAGACACTGAAGACACACAGACAGACCTGATCGGGCGATGCCGCTGTCCCTCTCGTCATACGGGCCCCGGCCGGGCATGTCCATGGGGTTGCTGTGGCCTGTAAAGGAGAGGGAGAGGAGAAGACGGGTTTGAGGAAACGTCCGAGTGACTTGGGAGCGCCGTCAGAAGCCACCACCTCTGTGTATAACCAGCAGAACCCCCTTCATGGATACAGCGCACTGCAGTTGCCATACACCACAACACTACACTACGCAGTGATGCGCCTCTAATGCATGTGTGTGTGTGTGTGTGTGTGGTCTGTAAAGTGCAAAAAAGGGAAAGAAACTTTTTGGCTTAGTAAGATAAAGGTGTGTTGTGTGAAGTTAGATACTGTGGGGTTTAATCTGAGATTCTGACACTTGTGAAACAGTGTGTGTTACCGCTCAGTGCGAGTGTGTATCCATGCTGGCTGGTGGAAACTTAAGGAGACTTCTGTTGCTCCATTGCATAACCGATGGGCAAGAAGACGTCCATCAGCCAAGAATCAAGGAGGTCACAGCAAGCAGAGCTATTAATACACCTACAGCCCTGGCACCAGCCACCTACTGCATGGGAATGTGTGTGTGTGTGTGTGTGTGAGAGAGAGAGAGAGAGAGAGAGAGAGAGAGAGAGCCTGAAGGGGTTGAAGGTGTAAGACGAGGAAGAGAGAGAGTGAGTGGCTGAAAGAACGACAGAGCAAGTAAAGGAGAGAGTGTGTGAGAGAGAGAAAGAGAGAGAGAGAGAGAGAGTGCAGGTGATGGAGAGAGAACAAGTGGAGGAGAGAGTGAGAGCGAGTGGAGGAGAGAGCAAGTGGAGGAGTGGAGGAGAGACAGAGCGAGTGAAAGAGAGAGAGAGAGAGAGCGCAAGTGCGAGTAAAACAGAGAGAGAGTGAGTGATGGAGAGAGCAAGAGCGAGTGATGGAGAGACCGAGAGAGAGAGAGAGAGAGAGAGAGAGAGAGAGAGAGAGAGCGTAACTGCGAGAGAGAAGAGGAGAGAGAGCAAGAGCGCGTGAAAGAGAGACAGAGAGAATGGAAAAAGAATGAGTAAATGAGGATGCGAGAGAAAACAGAAATGAGTGAGTTAATGAGGGAGTGAGTGGAGGTGTGTGTGTGTGTGTGTGTGTGTGTGTGAGACCAGGTGAGTGAGCACGAGTGTAACAGAGCACTACAACCTATGAGTGAGCACGTGAGTGAACGAGCACTAGGAGCTCGAGCAAGAGGGAGGAAGAGTAACAGAAACGAATAAAAAAAAAAAAAGCTAAAAGTACCATGCTGAAAGTAGCTAAATAAAATCAACCAGCAATACATCATATGAATAAAAAAACGACAAGCTGAAAAGTCACAAGCAGCAGTCGCATGCTCACTAGCGCAGCACATCATGCCCCACACCCACCACACACAGCGCCAACCTGAAAAGAAAGAGGCACTCTTGATGAGCCGGAGCGGGCCCTGCTCGGAGAAGGCCCGGCGAGGGCTGCAGAGCTGCGAGAAACCTGCGCAGCACAACAACATCCACACGTAACGGGAAGGGAGAGAGAGAAGGAGAGGGAGGGAGAGAGAGAGACACAGAACCAGGTTAGTCAAGCAAAAACGGAGAGGACATGAGAACAACATCTGAAGCAGTCAGAACAACGTCAACGGTACATTAGTTTCCATTGAAAGATTACCGCAATCCCACACAGAACTTACAGACAGAGACTTTGTGATGTTGAGTTATTTAACAGTGATATAACTACTGTGCAAGTTCTGTGGGCATGGCACACGTAAAAAGGTCAAAATCCACGGACAACCAAAAATCGGCCCTCCGTAAGTCTTGAACTGCGTTGTGTTAAAACAATAGAGTTATGGTTCTGAATGTTATTGGAGGAATCAGAAAATAACAAGACGAACAAAGACTGACATTAA
This sequence comes from Distichodus sexfasciatus, assembly GCA_032718565.1. Lineage (NCBI taxonomy): Eukaryota > Metazoa > Chordata > Actinopteri > Characiformes > Distichodontidae > Distichodus > Distichodus sexfasciatus. Next base: position 494,699 of record JAVGVS010000026.1, on the reverse strand, counting down.
ATATGAAGGAAACACATTAAAAACCTGCGTCTGCCATAAAACCAAGACACTCAAACACTTTGGCCTGGTGGAAAGCGAATCGTCTGAACAGCGGAAAAGTGTGATTTTGCATGTGATTTCGCCTTTCCTCACATCGCGCTCAGAAGACGGGAAGAAGATGAAGCACGATCTCATCAAGTCTGGGAAGCGGTCAGATTTCTCAGAGTAGGAGAGAGAGTGAGAGCGCGCGAGCTGGAAGGAAGGAAGCCTCGTCCTTGCCTCACGTCTGTTGTGAAAACGCTCACGAGACGAGCGCTGTGCTAACAACAGTGTGGTTAAGTTTACCTATGTTGACCAGGAAGCCGTTGACCACAGTGCTCTGATCTGGCTTCAGCGTGTTGGAGTCTTGACTGATGAACTCCAAACTGTCCTGCAGCCTGCAGGAGAGGCATGGCCTAGTCAGAACATGTTGGTGAAGAGTGTGTTTTTGTGTGTGTGTGTGAGAGACTCTGGCGTACGTGTTGAGGCTGCCGTAGACGCTGCTGCCTGTCCGTGCAGTGAAAACTTTGCTGAGCATTAGCTGCGGGGGGGATCTGGGGAGAGACAGTGGGAAAGCAAAAGTTAGAGAGAGACAAAGTTCATCACTCACTGTTTATGACTCACTGGTACTGTAATTACATGGGACTCAAATAACCAGAGGTCACTAGGGGTTGTCGAGGGCGACACGTGCAGCAAATGTTTCACAATACAATGTCCTTTCCTCTTTTAGGAAACATTTATTTTATTCAGGGCTGTGTGGTATGACCAAAATCTCATATCCCAATAACGATTTATATATCCCAATATAATATATTTTCTGTAAAATTAGCTTTAAAAAAACCCTCTAATATACTGGCGCTTTAACGCACTTCTGAGATCCCAGGCGCACCTGAGCGTCCACAGTCACAAGATTTTGCTTGTGAAAGTTCCACTGCACGCTCAGTATTAAGGCACAAATATAAGGCCGCAGTATTCTGTGCCTACATCCACGTGGCACCAAGGCGACTACCGCAAACCCTCATCCAAACCATGGAAAACGATTTCGTGTATTTTGTAGGGTGCATGTAAACTATGAAAATGTAAACTAGTTCCATTACACTAATTGAATTTTTTTTTTGGAATGCATTAATCGGTTTTCAATCGACAGAGAAAGAATCGCAATTTGATCCGATCAGATTTTTTTGTACACGCCTAGTATTTTGTAACATTTCTGTAAGTGTATTTTGCGACACCACGAAATAAACGATAGAGTACAATATGAACCGATATACGTTTGAATTTCGTACAGCCCCATGTTTATGTTGCTTTTGTTTTGCATTGAAGTGTCATTTCTACTGTGGGAAGTGATTAAAGAAATATCATATCAATCACAGCAAATAGCAGCAAGCATCTGCTGTCCAGGCTGGATACTTTTTAAAGCCAAAAAAAAAGATAGATGTACGTGTGGAAGTTTGGGCCAAACGTGGTCATATAATTAATGGTAAAAAATTAATTTCAAGGTTTCCTGATTATTCATGTACATTAACATGTTATTATTTCAAATTAATGACAAAAAGTACAAAGAGTAGAAAGAGCGAGGATGGAGATCAGATTGCCACACTTCTATGAGACACAACACTCATTTTCTCCTTTCTCACCGGATCTGGTGGATCTTCAGCGTGGAGCCTTTGTAGCTCATGGCCACCGAGCCGAACATCATCTCCCCCAACATGTTAGCGTCCGACGAGCAGCGTGATGTGCCCTGAGAAAGAGAGAAAAAAAAGAGGGGATTAAACATCAATAATTTGCCAAGTGCCAAAGTGTAAACGCATGAATATGAATAAAGTCCACTCCTTGAAGTGATTCAATCTTATTTCATCTCCATTGTAGTTAGATTTCTGCTTAACAGGGATGATGACCTCTATGACTTCCCGTCTGGGTCTGCTGACCTGGAAGCGGTTGTGTTCCCTGGGCTCTGAGGTACAGGAAGAGCTGCTGTCCAGAGAGCTGGAACTCCCACTGGTGGGCCGCAGCTGGCAGCACTTCCCCAACATTTTAGCCTGTGACTCGCCGCATGTCTTCTGTAAACATCACACACACATACACGTGAGCACAACTCCTAACAACACACACCAAGACTTAAAGGAGCAGCCAGTGATTTTTCCCTGCTCTGTCTAAGCCTCTTCCCAACATTCAAGTGATCCCATTTCAGCCAGCTGTGGAATACTGTATAAACATCTGCTACAGTGTGTAGCTGGACGTCTTTAAGGAATGACCTGGAAGCATCGAACCACATTTCCATAATGCTGGGGATTTTCTAGCCACATGAGACATGAGTAATGATCAACTCAGAAGTTTGTGGTGTTGTTGAAGAATGCAGGTAATGACACAAACAGTCAATGGAAACAGTCAGATGTAACGCACTTTGATTTAGAGAAAAGTGATACATAGATAATAGTAAAAATACTACTACTACTACTACTACTACTACTACTACAAATAATAATAAAGCATCATGTCTTTTAAACAGATTGCTTCGTTAGACCGAATCTTTACAATAAAGTTCTTTTAACCAAGACACAACATTTTAATACAACTACGAAGGTCTCAATTCACAACAAATACAAGCACAAACTAGAGTACTGTGGACAAGTCTTGAACTACCACTGAAGCCTTCATATTTTGCTAAGAAACTAATACAACCAACACAGTGATTTATTGCAACACGTGCAAAAATGCAATAGTAAAAACTATTCAAGACCACCTTAAAAATATAAGAAGGACTGGTTCCTTGGAAGCAAAATATTAAGAAACGAGGGGTGGCTCAAAATATTCACATAGTACTCAATAACGTATGCCCAAATTAATTTAATTTAATTAATTAAATATTTACAATTCCTCCCTGAGACCTAATTTACTAATTAATAGAAATAGTATGAGGCACATAATGAAGAATTTTTTCATATTAACCAAAACGCTACATGCATGGTCACATGTTTCTATTGACTGTTGGTTTTATTACCATTTTCAAAGCACTGCATTTAGGAACAAAACAGAATGTACAGAATCGCCTATAATTCATGCATGATGACTAATGAGACAAAAGACAATATCTTAGATTAGGTGCAACCTCAAAACCAGCTCCATCTACCTTTAAAAACAAAAGTAAGATTGGACACCGTTAAGCAAATTTGCCAGCCCTCTTTCAGCTTTGTACACACAACAGAATTAACTAAAGACAGCTATTGGGCCGCCCTAACTCTCGCCAAACCCTTTAGACAGCGTTATGTAAAGGGCCTAAAATAAAGTGATCGATAGAGCAGGAGAAGTGGGGAGTAAATAAAGCCAGGGTGGGTGCGGGCTTGTTTTTGCTGCGACAAGGCCGAAGCCTGGGTCGAGGCCGAGTTCGTGTGGAATGCGTGCGGCGCTCGGCTTGGCTAATGGCTCACATCAAACAAGCGTCTCCTCCAGCCCCGAGCGAGCAGCACAAAAGCGGCCGAGCATGTGAGCCCAGGTCATATGACTTCCTCAACAACTCGTGAGCTGGAGCGGTTTGCTTACTCGCCCCGTTCTCTATCTCTCCCTCCCTCCCTCCCGAAACGAGATCCTCTGCCAAAGAGCATCATGTGACTGCAGCCGCAGCGAGGCTCCAAGTTACAGCCTCACCCAAACACACACACACACACACACACACAAAGCAGCCAGGCAGGCAGAGCGTAATGGAGTATGCTCCACTACATTTCTCCACCTTCCCCTCCAACTCACAAACTAAAGTGTGCTCGCTCAGTTTGCATACTGTTTTTAAAATTGCGGTACGTTTTGGCGAGTGGAAATGTGATTTGCATGTGCAAGGGTTAGCCTGAACAGGCTCGAGCTTGAACATAAACAGAATGCTGCAACCCACAAAACCCTTACATTAAAAACATAAGAAATAAGCAGGACAGAACTCGATGTGTATTTGTCCTTGAGGTTTCAAGCATGCACGTGGCATGAACAACATGTTTTCATCAGATTCTTCCTCAGCATTCTCTAAAAGAAAAAAAAAAGGCATTTTCTTCATCCAATTAAAAAAAAAAAAAACAAGTAGAAACTTTTATATAAATATTTTAATTCAAATATCCCAGTTATACAAAATTCTTGGTCGAAGATTTAATTATACAAGTACAACATCTAGCGAAAAGTTGGTCGGTTAAATTAACACACTTCTTTTCACTGTCTTTTCCATTTCTTCCTTTTAACAACTTGTCCAACTGTTACAGTGAACCCATACCTTTAAAAACAGCAGTGTGCAATTGCGTTGAGCATTAAACTTGCATATTTAACACGGTGTCTTATTGTGCGTGTTTTGCAGCAGTAGCATTTTTAACTTAGCACACGGGCAGGGCAATTTGCTTGGCTCCACACACCAGCTACCAGAGACCTCCGGGTTCTTTTTTCTTTTTCTTTTTTTTGCACTACGTGTATGCGTGTTTGCACGCAGGTAGCCGGCGTTCCCGCAACGGCCTCAGTGACAGCTCATGACAAACGAGCCGGAGACGTGAGAGAGTGAGGGAGGGAAGGGAGGGAGGGAGCGGCCAGAGTCATGTGAACGGCAAAAGAATGCTTACACACTCAGCGTCAGCTGACGCTATTATTATTGGAGATAAGTCGTCTGGTTCAAACCGGTCGGGACCTTTGGCTGACGCGGCCGGGCCGAGGCACAAACGGAGAAGGGGTGGGGTGGTGATGTGAGATGAAGGGGTGAAAAAGAAAGAACTTACCGTAATTGAGGCCTCCTCAGCAGTCCTCTTCTTGGCGCTGGAGTCGAACAGCACATTTCGGCCGCGCCGCTCACAGTCCTGGTAGACGATGAGGCGGATTTGGCTGTGTTCCAGCTCGGGGGAGGGCCAGCTGCCAGGCAAACAACAAGCGTTAGGGTGGACGGGGCATAACTTTGTCGTTTAAGTGCCCCTCATCTACCCCCACCCACCCTGACAGATAGACGGACATACTGACAGCTGAGTAACAACCGTCCCTAAGCTGTCAGCTGGCATCGTTAAAGGCCGCTCGTGCCAGCGGCGTTGGCATCGCCGCCATTCCAGTCAGCAACCGTTCGGGGAAGCGCAACTGTGGGATTTGGGCTGGCGGGTGGCAGCAATGGGTACCGTTGGGAGAGCGCCCACGTTGTGCCCATGATTATGGTGCGTGTTTCCAGAAGGGGGAGGTAGGAGGCAAAAGGTGAGGCCCGGAACAGTTAAGTCACAGGCTGGCGATATTTCGGGGCCCTGCGTCAGTTGGCGTCACGGCGGACATGGCTATTTAGCACATTTCACACCTCTCCACCTCAGTGCCCTTTCTTTCTCCGGAGTCAGCTCGCTCGCCCTCGATTGGGACATCTGCACAATCCGATTCACGATACAATATTGTATCGATTCAACAGAAACGATACAATGTCTGCCAATATCACAAAGTCTCCCACGATACAATTTCCATTCAATTAAGTTGTATTCAGGATCGAGCTTTTACTTTTGAAACAGTTTGAGAAAAGTCCAAACAGCCACATTTACAATTCGGCCCTGCAACAGTCTTTGGGGAGATTCAGAATTCTTTAGCCGAGCCAAGAATAACCTTCACTATCAGACCGCAAGCAGTTGTGCAAACACAGACTACACACTTAGTAATGGTGCTCAGAAAAAAAAAAAATAGTCAAAAGAGTCAACAGCAACACTGCAATGTAGCATCAGAACATAAAGAGAAAGCAAAGAAACAGAAACATCCAAATCGAGCATCACAAGACTGCAGGAGAACAGACTGAGCTTCTGAAATGTCACAGCTGTGGTGTCCCGACCTGAACTCGTTCCGATTTCTATGCCAGGCCAGGCTACAGCACTAGTTCTAAAGAGAATCAACAGCTGAACTGAGAGATACAGGGAATACAATGCAGAGCTAGGAAACAATCTTTTTGTTTTAACTAACAAAGCAAGAAACTGTTTAAGCAAACACAAAACAACACACCAGACCACCTCCATCACCAGATCACTAGGTCATAAAACTTAAAACCACTTCTGGTTCAGAGCAAGTCCACCATGTTCTTTTTAACTGACTCATCCCTCCACCTGGCATGAAAAAGCTTATTAGCTTACAGTATTCCTCCTCCTCCTCCTCCTCCTCCTTCAGCTCCGCATTACATAAGAAAGCCAGGATTAAAGCTGACAGGCAAAAGAAACGATGCTCTCTTGGTTCCGCCGTCCTGCCGATACCACTGGCGAGAAAGCACCTCTCCCGTCCCATCTTAGCAGGTCTTTCCGTTGGGCTTGGACCACAACACGTACCGGCGAGCGAGGTGACGGAGTTTTAAAGTGTGGCTGGGTACCTGGGCATCGTCGCGGATCTGCCAGCTTCTCTCCCCGCTCTACCCCCCAGCCCTGCGCTCGCCCTCTCTCGCTGTGTCTCTCCCTCCCACCCTCTCCGTCCGTTCGTTCGTCTCTCCCTCTCTCAGCGGGCAGAGTGGCACTAATAATAGCGCTGAACTAAATTCACCAAACAACATGAGACTGTCAGGTGACCTCCAGGCCGGGCTGGACGGGGCGCTGTTGGACAAAAGACATCTTGGCGACGGCCGTGGCACTGACGCAAAGCTGCCGGCCTAGGAGGGGACACTGAGAGAAGGAGAGCAAGGGCAATATGATCTGACATCAATATCACAACTAATTGAACATTTTACATCAGTTATGATTCAACAAAGATATGTTTTTTTCCCTAATAATTCTCTGAAAGGATTTGTACTGTAAAATTAACACTTTTTTCAGTATTAAGTAAGTGGGCAAGATCATGTCAGTTAGAGGTTTTGAAAGTCTGTTTCGATTAACTGCCCAGTCCTAGATCAGACCGTCTATTTCAGACAAAGACCCTCCCCCTCAAAGCCCATAGTTTGGGGTTTAGGAAGGGGTCCACCGTATGGGTCAGGAAGGACTCGTGTGACGGTTACGTGACGATCCAAATTGCGACTCCCTGCTAAAGTGGGGGCCAATTCTGAGTGGGTATTTTTCCAGTCCTACGACCCTGTGCTGGGAAATACTTCTGGACAAAAATAAAAAGCCCTGTCAGTTCAGTAGGAGGGGTCAGTACCTTCATGATTTTGTAGGTGCCAAAAGAAGTCCCTGTGTGGTTCCCCCTTTACCTACAGACCCAAAAAATGATCAAACCTCAGCAAATGTGGAACTTGAAATCATACTGACTGGATGAAAGTAGTGCTCATATACAGACATGGTTGGAACCAGGTAAAGAATTAACCAGAAAAACAGATTTCTATGACTATGTTTTGTTTGCTAGGCGCTAAGAACCATTTTTAGTACGACTTTTTAAAATTACGTCTCGCAAAAGACAAAAGCGAACAACAATGCCTTGTTCAAATCACCAGCATCACTCTATAAATAATCCAACCTCCTGACTTCACCCTTAGATAAGATGTTCAGGTGTACGGTACATTTAAGAAATTCAGGTTGGTTCAGATTTAAAATAAGAATGACATGCTATTCTAATTGTACGCTGCCCGTTTCCTGATTTGACTTTCCATTGAAACAGTTTCTTTTTCTGCTCACCATGAGATTTTACATTTGTTCTTGTGAGGAAGCGGGTCAGGCATCTCATGTGACAATCCTGCTTTAACCTCTGATTTACGCAAGGTTATGCAACATTCATTCCGGAAAAGATCATTTTCTTTCCTGCACCAAAAAACTCCCAGTCACCTGTGATGAAGAATTCAGGTGATGACTGATCGTTCACATGATGCAGCCACAGTCAGACTCATCACACTCAGGCATTTAGGTCAAGCTTAAAAAAAAAAAACACTCTCAAACTGACCTGACCTGATACGCATCTCACGCATCCTTGACAACTCCCTGCATTTCGACTATCTGCTTTTGTGAATCAATGATGACTTTTCACTGAAAAATGAGGCTTAACTGTGAAACTTTGTTACTCAGAATGAAATAACACAGTCACAATTAGGGACTCACGGTTCAACGCACAGCACAGTCAACACATTCATTTAGACCTTCTTAGGCATTAACATGTACAAAATAGTTGTCAAACCATTTCTTTTTCGTCTTATTTTGAGGTCTCTTGTGCAAATTGCAAATCCATGAACCAGCCAAAATGGATCTTTCAATGTGATGAGTGTTGTTTTTGTAAAAGTATTAGTTGACAATAAAATAAGCTTATATTTTTCTCAGATGTTGCTTTGGTGAGGCCTCTTAAATAACTTCAAAAATAACGTTAGGTACAATCTGTTTTACGCTTGTGCAAAAAATGAAACTTAAACTACTACTTTTTTCTACTCTCTTGAACCCCTTGGTGAAGACTCTTTAAAAACTACTACTGTAGGGTTGCAGTGATCCTTACGTGGATCGGATATCAGTCCCAACGCTGGATTAAGTATCGGTGGCATTGGGCCGATCTATGGAGCCGATCTGTTCAACTAAATTGTAGGTTTCTCTTTGCACAAGTCATTACACATCAAAAGTGGCACTGCGGTAAAGCTGGTTTACTGTCACCTGCGGTAAATCATTAATAATTTAGCATATACTGTACATATGGGTGTGTAATTATTACATTGTTTTAGTTAGGAAAACTGTATTTAAGTCATGTATTTACATAAGCATAATAATCTCAGCCTCTTCCTCACAGAGAAATGCACAACTTATTCATTAAAAACTGGTATTGGATCGGTACGTACCCAAAGCCCAAGCATCAGCATCGGAACTGAAAAAGTTGGATCGGTTGGAACTACCCAAAAAATTTAGGTGAAATATTATGTATTGTGTTTCTGATAAAAACATATCAACGGCTATATCTTGCTTTACTTTAAATGAGGCTCTAATTCCTACTGTAGACATCGTCACATTTTTGTATATTGCATTGTGAATAAACTCTTAAGTGACAAACAATGGGCCTCTGCACCTTTGTCCATAACTCTAGTAAATGTTGACCAATTTTCAAAGTTCTTTTAATGTTGCACTGAGTATTAATTTTGTAACAAGTTAATTATATTGCCTCTGCTAGAGGGAGGCATTCTCTGTAACTTCTTAGTTCAAAAACTGATAACTGTTGGTAAATTTTGTCATGAATTGAAATTTTATCCATCACTTTTAAAGTTGTAATGTATTGTTAATTTGAAAACATCACTGTTTCAATTTTATTTCTGTATTGAATAGGGCTGGGTTCAAAAAAAATTCACCGATCAATATCGATTCTCGTTTGAAAAATACGATATCGATTCAAAAATTCGCAGATTGATCTTTTCCTGCGGCTATGCACTACTTCTCGCGACCGCGCGAGGAGAGCTATAAAAACGCGAGACCGGCGAAACCAAAAATAGAGCCATGGCTGAAGCTGCTCCGTTCAAATCACCGTCTAGCCTAAAGGCCGATGTTTGGCAACACTTTGGTTTTAAAACAAGTTATTTTATAACCAAGCAAAACTAGTGTTGACGCAAAGAAATCTCTAAATAAATCGATATCGAATCGAATCGAGAATTGAATTGGATCATGACCTTGTGAATCGGAATCGAATCGATTCAGGAAATCAGCAACGATACCCAGCCCTAGTATTGAACGATGAAAGAATTTTGAGAACGGACAAAAACTGCAAACTGACAAACATTTATGAGCAAAGGTACAGAGGTGGCTTTCTTTTGACTGATAGTGTACACGCAAAAGACCTGCACTCACTTACAACACGCTGACTTACAGTTAAGAATGCAGATAAGAAATTAGAACAACTGCCTCAAGACTAAGACTCGAGGAAGTCAGAACGTAAATCAAGGCCGTGAGAACAAGAGCAAAACGGCTTAATCTAAACGACTGTTACTGTAAACAGGAGATAGGACTAATTCACACGTGAGCTCAATATTATGACTGCGGCGCAGCCTGACAAAACACCCACTGTAACACTGTCTTTGGCTTTTTCGATCTTGCCTCTTAAAAACACACTACCATATGTGTTGTCAGGTGATTCCTCCTCATCCAGTCTGCCACTACACAAAGATATGCACTCTTTCATTAGAAGAAACATCAAAGCTTTACTAGTTGAACACATTTGCAGTACAATGTCTGTCAATTATGAGCGGAAAAGGAATCAATCATAATTAAGACAAAATCTTCAATCAATTATGATACTGATTTGAGGTTTTTGCCCAGCTCTAGGTCACAGTTAGGGCTGTGCCATATGACCAAAATCTCATATCTCGATAATGATAGATATCAAAATATAGAACATTTTCGGTAAATTCACAAGCAAAACGGAACGTCAAACATTTTTACGCAACTGACAGCAAACCGCTTGAATTTTACAACGTTTTATTCGTTACAAATGCTGTTGTTGTGGTGCTCTGATTTACCAGCACTTTTTACTCCGTTGAAAACACCACTTTCTTCGATGTTCCAGCGACTTGTGGTCAAACGCTGCTGGCTGCGACGTAAAATAGCTGTAAACGGCAGCACTTTTACAGCACTCTAGTAAGGTACCTTTGAGGCGAATTGTAGCACGTTTGGCGTTCCATACTGTAGATCTGAGCATGAGGGCAGGCAGACCTGAGCGTGTGGAGAGTTTCGAGATACAAGATTGTACTTGCAAAAGTTCCACTGCGCACTCAGAATTAAGGCACAAACATAACGCCATAGGATTCTCTGTGTCTACATCCATGTGGCGGCGCGGTGACTAATGTAAGCCATCACACAAGCGGCGAAATAACCACAAAATAAACGAATATGAAAAGACGGACGTTCTAATTTCGTTGTTTGATATATTTCATCATATAGCACAGCCCTAGTTACAGTCTATTCATTTACTACAACTAAAAAAAAAAAAACACAAGAAAAAAACCAACAGTGAAGCAACATCATATCCTCCAGAAGGGAAGTAGGAGGAAATGGCTTTAAGTTGAGCCTTTAGCATGAGCGTACGGTTCTAAGAAGCGGCAGGACACCTTTAAATAGCGCCGAGGGTGAGCATGACAGGGTGAAGTATTAGCAGACCGCTGAGCTAGTCGTGGCCTGGGAGACTCCCTCACCTTGAGTGGAGGCAGTTCTCAAGACCAGAGCACAGCTAGTTGGCCCACTTGGTTTTCCAGGCGGCTGTCAAAATGCGCTACGGAACACGGACGGATGATAGGCCGCACGCTATAGGGCGCGGTGTTGTGGACTTTTGCGGCACTGCGCCAAGTGGCATCTAAAATGACTGGCCTAAACGGGAGAGTTCTGTGGATGCTGTACATTTGTACTCTTACATAAGCATGTTGCAAAAGACTGTTGTAAGCATGACAAGCTGTTACGAACGACGTACGGGTGGGGAAGTTGTTAAACAAAAAGTCTTTGGCACATTAGAGAAAAGGCTTTGTCTCTAAATGGATCATTCCCAAACTGATGGCATACTCATTATCGGGCCAATACTGGGATCTGATGTCAGTGGGGGAAGTAAGAAACTGACCAGATTTTCTTAGTTTCCTCAGTAAATTAAATGTAATTTAAAGTAAATGTATAGACAAAAACGTAATGCTTAGAAGATGATGAGAACAAAACAGAGGTATGAATACATACTAGAGCTAAAATATTTACCAATAGCGTATGAAAAACAATGTGTAAACAAGCAAATCTAGAATGTTAGTCGCTCAATAGCTTCCAAGCTAACTACCATCCTAGGAGCACTGGCTAACCCTCTGAGCAATGCTGTCCAACTGGCTAGAACGCAGGTTAGCTCAGCAGCCAACAAATGTCCAACATTCTAGGTTTGAAATTGCATTGTCTCAGTAAAAGTATAACTAGCAAGTGGTCAAACCAGCATGTAATGTTGACTAACCTGATAGCATGTCAGCTTGGCAGCTAACAAAGGTCTAACATTCTAGGTTTGCATTTGGATGCAGACTGTTAAGAAATTGTGGCTATAACTTGCATTTGAGCTGCATGCTAACATTAGTGCTACTGGCTAGCATGGTAGTTGGCTTGGCAGCTAACAAGGCATCCTATGTTGGAATTCACTTTCATTTTCAATTTGTGTTTTTAAAAAGTGACAGCAATTGCAATAAGACACTCACAATTTATTTTATGACAGAAAAAATGGCACTGTAGCATCTCTTGTCTAAACTCCATGTGTGTAGTAACTCTGCCCTAAAACCAGACAAAACATGTTTTCATTATTTAACAGCCGCAGACCGGCACGGGGGTTAGCGCTGCCGCCTCACAGCAAGAAGGTCCTGGGTTCAGTCCCTGTGTTCGATCCCTGTGTTCACGTGAGTTTTCTGCTGGTGTTCCGATTTCCTCCCACACTCCAAAAGCATGCCGTTTCGGTTGACTGGTGGCTCTAAATTGGCTCCCTGTGGGTGTGAATGACAGTGTGTTGGCGCAGGATTGGTCCCCATCTCGTGCCTGTAGCACTGGGGCAGTCTTTGGTCCCCGTGCCCCGATTTGGAATTAAAGAGTTCAGATATTGAATGCTTGCAGACTGCAACAGCAAGCACCAAGAAAGGCACTGGGTCCGAGGAAGAGCGCCAGAGCAGCCGGGCACGCTAAAGCCCTTTGGCTTGACACAAGAGCGCGCAGCATGTATGTGTGTACATATGCCAATAGGGAGCCAAGGAAATGTGAGCAGCGCTCCGAGTTTTGCTTGCGGCAGGTTCTCATTTCAGATGCCAGCTCTCCACCAGCACAGAGCACCTCGCCTTCACGGATAAAGAGACGGCGTTACTTCACATTCCCTTAAACTAGCAGAAGCTCTAATGAAGCTGCTTTGGTCCATAAAGAAACCTTTAAAATCAACATGGCTATGACAGGTACGACACTTAAGCATTTAGCAGACGCTCTCATTTAGCAGAACAACATACTTCAGAACAGTCCACATCTGTTCTTCAAACCCATTAGGCCAGACCTAAATCCACAGCAGCTGTTCAACTAAGTTATACACCTCAACAAACCCTGTCAAAGAAAAATCAAGTTACTGCACAGAAAACACGAATACCTGCATGAGAGCTAGTGGGTAAGCGCTCCATTTATAACAAAGTAAACAGTAAGTGTGAGGAGTAGTTAGTTAGTAGTTTCTTTACATCATAATTCACTGAACAAGCTTTGTACTGTAAATATGCTCAACTATTAAAGCCGGACATTTTTTTCCCAATGAAAGAGTGCACGTCTTTGCGATTTCAAAATAAAAGTAACTTGAAAATATTGGAAGTTGAGACATGCTTAAAATTGGGCTTTGGAAATACCAAGAACACAGAAAGAAATACACACTCTAACACTAGAGACAGCTGAACTCTGTAGATTGCTGGCGAGAGTGAGGCATATCAATCTCAGTGGGAGATGCGTACATCGCGACAGCATCCCAACATATTAGACCAAATACACTGCTATGGTGCAAAACGCAAAATATATCGTATAGTCATCGCATAAATAAATAGCATAAACCATTGGCAACTCGGGGATCATCTGCACAAAAGATGTGAAGGTGCATGGGTTGAGGAGTCATGTGATAACTATGATGAGTATGTTTTTAAAGAGCGGCAAATGAACACACACACTAAGGGGTAGAAAAACAGGTTTAAAAAACAGTTATCAGGAGTTAGAATAATCAAAATAACCTGCATGAAAGATTATGTCCATTAGAGGTTCTGATTGGCGGTTTTGCGATTCAGTACCCAGCCTAGTTAGTTCCGCACCATTTTATTGCAGCAATCCTACTTTAATTACAAATTTGTGATTGTGCAAACCACTGACTGAATGAATGGTGTCCTCAATGCCACTGACACGAAGCGAATGCCACCGTGAAGCAGCCTTGCTTCTGTAATATATATATCTCTGATGCCGGACACGTTAATAGTATTGTAGTTTTTCCTGGCACACACACTGCACTTCCTTTTGACTTTATATCCCCGTTACGATAATAATAATATAATTATTATTATTATTACTACTATACTGCTGAGGGTAGGAGGCTTCGTTTATATGTTGAGATGAAAAATGTTGATGGATTGTGGATGACAAGAATGAGGTCCAAGGGCAACTTACACCGCCATAACAAGGAGAGCAAGATCACAGATTCATTTGATGAACAGATAAATTTTATCTACAGAGGCAATGACCAAACATATGAGCGTGGGAAGCAAATAGCGCGCATGTCTTACGGCGATGCAGGAAAAAAGAAGGATTGGGCCATGAGAATACAAGTTTAAATTTTAATACATTTGAATTTTAACACATTCAGAACCTTTAATCAATGTAATCTTGCTCATGTTGGTTAATCCAGTTTTAATTCTCTTCAGTCAATACATTATCCAGTGTGTTATTATGTACCTTAAAAGCATCCTACTGAGCATTCTCATGTGATTCCAGTTTGTTACATCTGTGTATTTCCTTCAGTAATTTTAAAAACAAAGTTAATGCTCTTGAATTAGAAAAAAATATTTATGGTTTCCAGGCCCTTGAAAATTCATAAACAGCTCTAGTCAACAAAAAGTCTGCTCAACTTTTAACTGTGTTTCCTAGTGTAAGCCAAAGAGTCATTGTTTAAGTAAAGGAATATTTGAGAAATGGAGCCAGGTCTAGGCAAACTCTTAAAAATCTTTCCTCAAAATTCTGAAGGTTCCTTTTTTTCTTTTATTAGCCTTCTCCAAATTTTTGCTGCATGACAGGTTTTTAAATGAATGAGCAGTCTGAATAAGAAATCCTAACAACACTCCAAATTTCAATTCGTCACATTTATTTATCATTTTTCCCCCTTAATTCCTCGCCACCAGACAAAAGTGCTCATTGAGACACAGGCCATTATCGTCATAACTAGCCAGTCAAAACTTCCACTTGTTCATGCTTAGCCTCATTGTATCTCTCTCTTCCCTGCTTGGCACTACAGACCACAAGCGAAAAGACAAGCACATGTCTTGGAATCCGAGTTTAAGCAAAACCAAAAAGATCTCATGTAGGGGTTCATTCCACCAACAGAGTCCTGGCCAGCAAGATCTCTCTTCTCTGAGATATTTTTTTCTACTTGTTTTTCTGAGGCTAAGTCCTGCTCTAGATGGCAAGTCTTCATTTCTCAACCACAAATCCAGAAGCTCATATATTTAGAATATGTGCAATTAAAGGCAATAATAATAATAATAATAATAATAATAATAATAATAATAATAATAATAATAATAATAATAATAATGTTTCAGCACATAGAGTTCGAAGTCTGTGTTTATTTAATAGGCAAACAAAATATTCCCTGCTTCCACAAGCAGAACACAGAAAGCAACAGACGAGTAAGAACATGCTACAGCCACAAAATGAAACCAGGAACCCACTGCCAATCCCCTTTGCAAATCCTCTCAAAAGGAAAGAACACAAAGAAGATTTTAGGACAAATAGTGTACAAGATTGTGCTTGGGCCACAAGTGCAAAACTTTTTTTTTGCTTAAGAACACACTGCTTTAAGACAAAACTGTAGAGTAGAAACATTGTAAAGAACTTCAAAAAATATATATGAATTTAATTTAAAACTTCAGCAGACATCAGGCTGGAAACGCCCAGACATTACAGCAGGAAGTGCATGAGGCAGCTGATGAGTGGATCACAAGGTTTAATATCTATGTCAGCTCCCTTCACTACGTGGAACTGCCAGCTCACAGCAGCATGATCAGAAGAAGCATAGCTTGCAGAAATAATAAAAAAAAAAACTCCACCCAAGCAGTGCTCGGGAAAAGTGAATTAGGAGCCTCTGTGCGTTTGATGAACGCAGCATCCTTTGAAGAGGGACCAGAGCAGTCAGAAGAACTCACTGGTGCACGAGCATCATCACGTGCCAGGTTCAAACACAGCAATAACTTCCACACGAACCACACACACATCCTGTATTTCCACACTGACTCTCCACGTTTCTTCTCTCACTAAAAATCAGACCCGGGTGGACAGTCAACTTGGGTTCAATTTTCTGAACTTTTCTCTTTTTTTTTAAGCAGTATATCCGTCCTTACTACAAATCTGCATCCACTCCATCTCACACATACGTTAGTCTATAACTCACGCACATACACACTTGCGAGCATGCACACACTTACATTAGTCTACACACCTCTTCAGTGGTCTGTTTACTCTCATACATTAATCTATTCCCCCACACATTAGTCTATTTCTTCTCCATACACACAATTTAGTCTAATTCCCAAACGCCCAAGGGTGTCTGGCCATCTCAGACACATCAGCCTCATGCTGATGAAAACACACAAACATGCTCATACCAGTGTTAGTTTGATTCCCAAACACACACGCACGTCATGCTGTCTTTGAGACAGTCGGTCCTCACATGGCCACGAAAAACCTGACCAGGCTTTGCAAAGATAAACGGGCTCTCACGGACGGCGAAACACACTGCTTCCTTCTCGCACACGTGTCAGTTAACCCAAGATACAAAACGTGCTAATTCCCCAAAGACAAGCTAGCTTCCTCGTCTCAACGGTTCTCACACACCAAGTGTTAGTGTCATCCTGCACACACTCACACTAGCTAGTCAACCCGATACCAAGTCCGTTAGCGTTCGAACGCTCGCCATTATATACACACACACACGCGCGCGCGCGCGCGCGCTCACGTGACAAAAACGTTATCTGAATTTTAAAACGTCCGTACTAGCATGGAATAGGGGGGGGACTGTGTGCCTGATGAGGCACCATCATCCTCTCCCTCACTTTAACTTCTATATTACCCCAACCATCCATTTCTCTACTCCTCATTATTAGTTCGGCGATTCGACGGTGCTCGAGAGCAGAAGCTGAAGCGGCTCGCGCGCTCACCTGAAGGCGGGATCGTCCTTGTTGCATTTGGGCGGCGGTGAAAAGGCGCTCCTCTTGTTGAACAGCTTGTGGAAGAGTGTGGGAGGCATGTCGAACCGCCGCAATATGGCTTTAAAAGATCCAGTTCAGCTCAAAGCCCGAGTCCCTCTCTTCTCGGCGGAACCTGACTCCATTTGTGGCCCAGTCATATGACAGGCATTAGTCACAGGAGCTGCTTAGAAACGCCACCGTTCACTGCCGAGCGCTCCCATTGGCTGGTTATTTTCGTCGGGGTACCACGTGGTCATCAGCCCGAAAGCCCGTGTTGATGTTTTGGGGTTGAACCACAGACGCTGCACACAAGCGAGATTCTCCACTCGGTTTCATCTTGCAAGTACAACTGAGATCCGCTAGAGGTCAAGTGCGACCACGTCTAAAACAAACGGCGCTGAAAGACTAGTCAGATTCAACCGTGACATGGATCTTTTTCTTATCTGTAACGTAATTATTTCTGGCTGGAAAACGTAAGAATTTCAATTACATTTGTTTTCCTAACGCGGCTTAACTAAGGATGGCAGCATTGCACCTTTACCCATTGACATTAACATTTACGGATAAATGGCGTAAATATAAACGAAACTTCATATTGTATTGATATATTAGCTCGGATGCGCTGGTTTAAAGAACAGTGAAAATTGTTCTGTTGTTTAAATTCAGGACCGCAAGTTCCAGCGTAGTTTGGACTGCTAAAGAGCATCTTATGGGTAAGGTCCAACCCGGAAACTCGGAAAGTGGGCGCTCTCCGTCTAGATCTACTCGTGTTAAACTTCACGTCATCGAATTACGGCTGCAGGGAAACGTAGATCGTCTAAACTCGAATGCTATAATGCAAAGAAATCACAGACAGTATATACGAGTTAACCCTTTACGTGTATTAATTTACTCGTTTGAAGAAGTTAGTTATGGTATTCTCTTAGTTTTTACCTTAACTGAAGAGGAAGTATCTTTTTCCCGAATGCAGAGACCAGTCACATGCATTAAGGAAGGTGCATAAATTCACATTTTTATTTTAGAAGAGAAATAAATAACATGACACAAAGTACATGTGTCATAAATACTTGTGTGCAATATTAAGTCATTAATTAAACGACTGATTAATTTATTTATCAAATATGTGGGCCCCCACATATTAATAATTTATTTCGGTATCTGAATACAATCTATTCCAACACTTCAAGGGTCGTCTGTCTTTTCTGGAGGAATGATAAACTGTGGAACAAAAGTGAAAGTCTTCTAAATAAAGGTCAACAAGTAAAGACAGAAATTGTAGTCATTTTTCTATGAGTAGTATCTGCTGATATTTTTAAAATTACTACGTAAACAGTGAACAATTAATCTTTAGTCTGCCTCATTGTGGAAGCTCATTTTGTACTGTTGCTACTAAGTCTGCACATATACTTGATATATACATTTGCATACTCACATCCTTAACTCACAGTGATGTTTGCATCCCAACGCCAACTTATCAAACATTTAAAAATATGGCTAAACAAAGCCTATTCACCTCTTCCAGCAAAAAGAAATTTGTTTTGGCCAAAATAATACGTAACCATAATAACATTAATGCTTTGTGTATTAAATTATATGCAAGACCTTTCAAAATCATAATCTCTACTAATATGATCAGGATGTGGCTCAGGATCATTCTCTCAAAATGTGCCTCCCGAATATCAACACTGGTCTTGATATTTAGTGATATTTCAAATTGGACTTCACGTCACCTGAAGTTTGAGGTCGAGGTTTGATACTAAAGGCCTCATTATGTGTGAAGTGTTACATTTGAGTCTCAAAGTGGCTTATCTCCAAAGGACTTGGCCACCATCTACTGGCACCTTATCTCCAAATACCACCTTTAATGCACTGAATGAAGACGACTCAAATCAGAAACAGAAAGAAAACTGGAACTGACCCTTCTTCTGCTTCAATATCTGGGTGAGATATCCTCATCTGATGACAGGTCTGGGGGGGAGATCTTGAGAAACCGTAAAATAAGAAACATAAAAAAACAAGATAAAGATACAACTTAGGCAAGCAAAAAAAGACAATACATTGGGTTTACAGTGGGTACTCTGTTCTCAAATTAAGGTAGCACTGAGCTGAGCTGACCAATACACTCATTTCGGACATACCGAGTCAGATCAGACCACCTTAAATCACATTTACAAATGCAGCTCCATTTGTTCCAGATGACAGACCCAGTTCCCTAATTCTACATTTGGCTTTTTTCACCACACTCCATGTCATAGCATGAACATTAAGGTTATTTTTAGAAGACCAAATAATGTACTGTTGTTGGAGACTCACAGGAGAAAAAGCTCAGAAAATCAGGTCTCATTTACCAATTTGGCCGGAAACTGAAAGTTGAAGGCCCGTCTTTGTTGTAGCATTTGGAAAAAAGCCTCCTTTTGGCTCTCATCAACGTCAAAAAACTTTGCATGTTCTGAGGAAGGCTCTTGGGGGTCTGAAAGCTCCTGGTTCGTCCCTGTCAAAACATCTGCTCTGGGCTCAGATGAGACACTTTTATGGACATCAGCCTGGGCCTGAGATGGGCTCAGTGTGGTTATGTCCCGCATGCTAACAACATCGCTGAACGTCACCTTTCTGCGCTTGACTGATTTAGGCCGTTCCGTATGAAGCTGAGAGGAAGTATGTAAGTTAATTTAATTTAAAAAGCACATTTTTGTAACACTTCATGTTTAAAAATGTGTTGTAACCAACAAGGTAAAATAAAGGAAATAAGAAAAAATTTATGAAATAAAATTAAATGAACTAAAGTAGAACAAAAAATGGCACCTTAAAAAACACTTGCAATCACTGTTTCAGAAATCAGGTTGTTCAGTCTTGATGACTTGTAAAATAAGTTTTTACTCTTTACACTTGTAATAACGTAAATATGGAAATAAACTCACAAATGCCAACAGTACTTTGTCAAATGGGAATACAAATGAACAATAAGTTATTACCCGCTTTTTAACAACAGGGGGAAGTGTCACAACTCTTGTCATTACTGGAGTCCTCTCTGATGATTCCAGCTTAGATCCTGCACAGAAGCAGAGCCTTAGAGTGCAATGTCAACCACATGTATGTACTGAAATAGGTCAAGTAAAGATAAAAGTTGAGCTGTAAACCTGACAGGTTCATTGACGATGTCAATACTCTGGAGAGGCTAATCAAAGAGGACGAGCTACAAATAGAGAATGAAAGATCAGAGAAAGTTTATCAAAGAACCAACCCTTAGCTATGTTCAAGTACACTGTCCCAGATCAGATACCAACTGTTCTGAGCGTCAGGACAGGACCTGGTGTTCCAGACGTTTCTTGCATTTTTAGAGACCAACGAAAATCAGCCATATTCAGGGTTATATAATAGGTTCATATGCATCAGTGTTTTCAACCAAACAGGGCTGAGACTAATTAAACAAGTGCACAAATAATAGCTTTACCTCACAGGAGATATGGGCTGAGGGGGCGACAGAACAAATGACTCTTGTGCAGATCGGCCATGAATATCAGGTGAGAATTCTGAACAGCATTCAACAAAATGAAAAATTAATGAATTCATCATTATGCAATAATTTTTCTTGCATTGTCCAACTGAGCATTTAACAGTTCATAGGTTATTACTGAGCGACTCGTTTTCAATGAAAGATCCTTTTGTACCAAGGATGGGAGAGAGGTTTGGGGGCTGCTGCATGGCTATATCCCTAGCATGACTGAGATCCAGCAAAGTTGAGTTCTTTACATATTGCTGCGGCGTTTCATCTTCACTGGCCCAACGTGTCCCCTTGTCTCAGGAGGGAAAAAATGGGCAGATGTTCAAGAACCTCATAAACTTTGAATCCATCTTGCTTTGATAATAAAATAATACTGAAATTAAACAATTATTGAAGTACAGTCAACGCATACCATAAGTGTCAGCTCTGCGGAATGTCTCTATGTCTGGCAGCGAGTCCTCTCCCTCAGATTCAGAATCCAAACAGTCCAACAAGAAGGTGGAGACTCCTGACGGCATAGTCATGCCTGAATTTTAACCAGAAAGATTCATATTTACATCTGCTTATTGTACTGGGATATTGTAATACTTTAAACCCGAAAAGAGCTTTAAACCCGACTTGTGCTGTCCTGGCTGGAGTCTTTAGTGCTGGGGGTCAAAGTGGCCTACAGAAAACAGGCATGTCTTCATTTGTTAGGACTACTTGTTTAAGTAAAGACAACATCCAGCAAAATTAGATTATAGTTACCTTACTGAGAAACCTGAGGGATGCTGATTGGCCCTCCAAGACACTTTTTGGTGGTGGCATGACGCTGTAAGTAAATGAAAAGTCTGAAAATTTATTTAAAATGACATAAATGTTTATTTACAAAACATAAGTGTATGTTCTGCAAAGCACAAATTTATTTGAAACCAATGAGGTTGTTGAAAACAATGGGAACTTGACTAATGGTTCTGACAATGGGTTATATTTTCCCTAAAATGTGATGGTTCCTAATGAACCAAAAAAAAAACATTTTATCCATCTGGTTTTCTGAAATTCACCATCAGTATGAATGATGTCCATTAGGATAAAACGGTGTAGAAATGTGATTGAATGCCGTCTATTAAAATCTAACTGTTTGGGGATTTGATCCTTAAACAAGGATAGAATTCTAGATGGTTCCATTAAAAATCATGGTTTCTTTGATTCTTTTCATTTAGCTGGACAGGAACAGATGTAGATCTGATTAAAAGTTCTCACCTCTCTGCACTGTGATCTGCTTCAGTTACAGGAGACAATGCGCGGTTAACCTTCTGACGTGTGTTAGGAAAACAGGACTTAAACTCTAATATTGTAAAAAAGAAAGAAAGTGAGCATGAATATATAATCAGACACATTAACACACAACACTGAGGTTAACTAATGGTGTGTGTGTGTGTGTGTGTGTGTGTGTGTGTGTGTGTGTGTGTGTGTGTGTGTGTGTGTGTGTGTGTGTGTGTGTGTGTGTGTGTGATAAACCAGTGAGACTGAAACAATTCCACACCGCTCTTTAAATTACGCACTCGAGCTTCTCACTGGCGTCACGTTGCGGCCGCGCCTCGAAATGCCTTTCCCCTTCAAATCGGAAGCTCTGCTGTTACACGGCCGCGCATAACGTTTCAGGCGACCCATTTTGACTAAAATAAATCCAGCTAAATGAGTAAATTACACACAAGTTCCCTCACGACAACAGGGGCGACATCGCGCCGTCACAACACGTCCCGGAAAATCGACACACGCGCCGGACCTTTATTGCCTCTGGGAATTGTAGTCTTTCTGCAGTAGAAAACCGCATTTATGATGTTAAAATACGTGGGAAATTACAATTTATTGTAGAAATGCTGGGACTTTATAGCTATAAAAACGAAAATACATTTATAAAAGATAGTGCTCGACCAATTTATGGTAAAATTTGTTTGGGGTTTATCGCAATGTAGGGTAGATTTAAATTTAAGGTAGATTTTCTCAGGTTTTATCGCCACACGTTAGAAGATAAAAAGTAAAATTACATTTAAAAGTAAAATTACATATAAGAAATAAAAACAAAATGAAATCGGTATAGATTATATTATGGACTACAGAGACTGGTTCAAATTGTGCCTTAGACATCAGATTTCAGATATATTTCGAGATATTACAGGACACACACAGTGACATATTGAACTCTTGGAATATATTACACCTGTCATATAAATGATATTTTATCGCATGTATAAAGCAATTACACGATGCTACTCAATCCAATTAAAGTTCAAGTGTAACTCAAATTACAGGATATGGCAGAAGCTACAGCCCCAGCTTCATTAAACTTTGCCGAAGCTCCTTGAATACATATCAAATGTATGAAAAATAAGCCATAAGCAATTTGTACACTTAAACATTACATTTTCTTAATCCGTTTAAATTTACAAAACAAGCAACGCATTTTTTTATTCTTTTCCTGCAGATCGGCCATGAATATCAGATGAGAATTCTGTGAAGATACTAGCAAACACAAATTTGAGAGACCACAGGAGATTTTATTTTTGAAATGTATGTCCTAAAAAGAGCTCTGATTCGCCTGTCTAACTGTTTTAGAATATTTCTAAATAGTGTGTATGAAATAAGATAAAAGTGTCAGAGTCACCCATTTCTGAGTAAGTTTAGCTTTTACATTGGCAGCATTTAGCAGACACTCTTGGCAGGAAACTTGAGGTTAAGGGTCTTGCTCAGGGACCCAGCGGTGGTGGGGTTGAAGTTACCACAACTTCTCGGCCCAGATGTGAGTATACTAACCTCTAGATCACCACCACTGATATAAAAGGTTTAGGTTAGGTTAGCCCCAGCTTCATTAAACGTTGCTGAAGCTCCTTGAATACATATCAAATGTATGAAAAATAAGCCATGAGCAATTTGTACATGTAAACATTACATTTTATTAATCCGTTTAAATTTACAAAACAAGCCACGCATTTTTTACTCTTTTCCACAGTTATTCCATTCCATTCATATCCTAATGAGGTGTTACTGAAAGACTATTGTAATTTAGAGGGGAAGATCACTCCGGTTCACTCTGGCAAGTTATTCCCCATCGTGTCATTTGCAACCTCAATCTCATTGGACTGCCTCCTTGTCTTTGGCCTCTCCATTTGAGGTTCAATGGGATAAACATAAGATGCATCTGAAAGTATTATGACAGAAGAAAGTTTCAAAAAGCATTGAGGATCAAAAATCAATGCACTGTTTTTATATCTTGCTAAGTTCAGTACACATGCTACAAATCAGCTATGAACTCAAATTTGAAGTCCAGTTCTAATATATTTTATGAACCTATTTGATTCATTGCATGATATTAATATAAGTTTTAACAGACACTGCAGGGTAAAGAAGCAACAGCCAAAGCAATATGACACAGATGTGTGATACAAACAGGTATGTAAGAGCATAGGGTTGCTCAGGTATGAATAAAAAAATTCTACATACCAGTTCCACAACTGCTTGTCAATTGCCAGTCTCCAGCATTGCTCAAATTCTCTGTCCACATCCACTACAAGGAATTAGAATAAGATAGACGGTAAAAAGAGACATGACATGTCACAGGAGCTTTTGATAACGTAGCTGGAGTATAATGTTGTACCAGTCAAATCATCAGTCCCAAAACAGTCTTAAATGTGACTGAAATCAGGAGTAATGAGGTGCTAATAAAGAATCCTTGAGCATTTGTCTTGCAGCTGTCAATCTCATTGTAACTTCACAGGACAGAGGTTTTATACCTGCTCCTGGAGCTCCTTCCGTTTTTCCACCTTCATGAGTTTGGTGGCGTAATCCTGCACCTCTTGTAAGCCCATGTCTGTGCACAGCCTCACGAGGAACCGAAGGCCTAAGCACCATTGACAACAACTCACATAAAACAAAGCCATTCAACAAACATTTGTAAAAATAGTAAATAGGGAACATTTGCATAAAAATCATATTCCATACATTCTTCATTTTCAGGGAATTTCTGATGTATGGCCATGTACGTTTGCAGTGACACCTGGTAGTTTCCTGGGTGAGATGAATGGTTTTTTTTAAATGACAGTAGTGGAAAATATAATGAAACACTCATTGAAAAGGAAATCCTTGCTTACCACTTCGCCTGTAACAGCTTGCCACCATCAGCTTCCATAAAACCTGAGTCGGTCTGGAGTTTACATTGTCATTAGAGTAAACACAACCAGATGTATAAATATTACACAATATTACACATATTGAAAAATACAATACAATACAACATAAACTGATGAGCCGAAACTTTATGACCAAATATGAGTAAGTGTGCGACTACGCAGCCCCATACACATCAAACTGCGATGCACTGTGTGTTCTTACACCGTTCTATTGGAAAAAGCATTAACATTTCCAGCAATTTGAGCTAAGCCACCTCTTCTTTTGGATATCATCGTCCAGCCTTCTCTCCCACATGCATCAGTGAATCTTGGATGCACACAACACTGTTTCAAAGTTCACCAGTTTTCCTTCTTTGGATCACTTTTGGTAGGTTAAGACCACTGAAGGTCGGGAACATCCCCCAAAGACCACTGGTTGGTAGCATAACAGTTAGGGAGTTCACCCCATGATCATAAGGTTGAGCAGGGTACGTCCCGAAGAAATGCTCCCCGGGCGTTGTCCATGTTAGCTGCCCACTGCTCCCTCACGGATGGGTCAAATGCAGAGGTCACATTTTGTTGTGGTGCACTGTGTGCTGTGCTGTGGTGTGTTCACAACGACAAACACTCACTCACTTTCACAGGTGCTGCTGCAGTTTTGGAGACGTCTAAATTGCTCAAACCCTTACACATGGCCATTTTGAATGCTTCCAATACATCAGCTTTAAAACCAAAATGTTCACTTGCTGCCTAATATTTCCCCCTTACTTCCAAATAACCAGGTAATTCAGGTAAACCAGCTGATCACCTCACCTGGCAGTGGTCATAACGTTATGACTCAACAGTGTATATTAAATATTACATAAAAACTTACTCTATGTGTGCCGCCCTCTCAAAGAGTTGAATTGCTACGTCATAGCATCCTGCATCAACATTGTAGGAGCCAAGCCACCGAATAACCTCAGTGTTGGAAGGGAAGCATCTGAAAGACTGGACAAAGCAAACAGATAATATACAGTAAGTCACCACTATTAATTGTCTCTATCAATAACAACTGTCATAGATTCTATTCTTGCATAGTAAGGCCATATACAGCAAATAGCAGTTCGGAATATGTGGTATTATAAAAATACTGCACTAAAAATTAACGTAACGAATGCAGTTCAGTGATTATTACAAGTGACAGGAAAAGAGTCTTGCCTCGCTGTAGTACTGAAAGGCTTGTTTCTTATTGCCCAGGTTGTCATACAACTCTCCCAGTTTGGCTAGCACTTGATAATTAGTGGGAGTGGCACAGTTCAGCTTCTCGAGCCAGTCAATGGCCTGATAAGGGTCATCCATCATCTCGTACCTGAAATCTGATTAAGGAACTGGAGAAGTTCAATGTTGTTCAATATTCTAGACAAATTTTGGCTTAAACTTCAGTCATTTTAAATCTCGATGCAGTTCAAAGTATTAAAACTACACGAGCATAATAGGGATCGACTGATTATCAGCCTGGTTGATTGTCAGTGCTGATATTTAGCATTTTTATGGTAATGAGAATTGATCGTTTTTTAAACCAACAGCGGTTAAAAGAAATGATTTTAAAAATTAACTACTTTGGCTCTGAGGCAGGCACTGCTCTCGGCCTGAAGTCACCACCTTGTGGTCTAGAAAAATGTCCCTCCCACCAGCCTGCATCTGATTTGTTAGATTTGTTCAAAATATCAGTTATCTGTCTCCTTGATAAATAATCATCGGTTTCAGTCCTAAAAACCAGTCGACCCCTAGTCCATAACAGTAACATTAATATCTGTGCATTAATGTTAAAATTCATATTAACCAGATTCCATAGCAGTGCATCACTACTTGCTTAACAAAAACTGAGCAATATTTGAGTTATATTTTGGGGGGTAAATGAGGAAAAAAGGATACAAGCTATACAGCTGGTACATGACTTGCCAGTTGTTCTTGAGTATAGTATGAAGCTTAAGGAACCACTTCAGGGCCTCATTCAGCTGCCCCACTCGTTTAAAGGTCAGTCCTGCAGGAACACAGAAGGGCAAAGATCAATGTAAAGGGCTTGGCCTTAGATCCGGGGCAAGAGTTTTCGTACTAGTTTGAGGTCAGGTCTTAAAATGAGATGGAGTCAGGCACACTTGGAGCAACGCTATTTTAAGGCAGAGCAAAATGGCTGCGCTCCTGAACAATCCAGTCAAAAAATTAGGTGCAGTATTTATCTTACTTCAAAGGAGCAGTTTATGAAATATAGGGTGCAAAATAGAAATATGCAGCGACATATATGGCTGCAGTTGTGTCACAGAGTTGTGAACCTTCGCTGGTCTCGTGATACGATTCAATTATGATTATCATGTCAACAATTCATTTTGATGCAATACCTAGACGCATCACAATGCATCCCATCAATTCTTCTACATTACCTCACATTGCACACAGATTGTGCATGGATTGCAGATCAGGCAGCCATAGTAACTACCGGGATGTTCTTTTTAGCTAGTCAGAAAATCACCAAGCAGTGTTATTATGATATATAATCGATTATGGTCTGCCATTGCATTGATGCCACATCTGCCACTGATGCCACTGATTGTCCACATCTGCATTGCGATGAAGTGATTATGCAATACATTTCAACACCCCTAATGTGTAGCCTGAAAATGACTTTTTTTGAAAAGGTAAAAATGAAAAATGATACTTGTGCACAGCAAGATATTTAAAATCTGTTACACTGATTAGGAAACTTTGGTGGAATCTGTAATATATACAATAGATCTGTTCTCTACTGAAAAAAGCGTAGCAATTTTAGAAAATGCTTCATCATAATAGCAATCTGCCAATGAGCATTTAAGGGAAGGGAAGATGAAGACCAAAAAGGAGATTTATGGATGCGGTGAAAGAGGACATGAAGTTAGTTGGTGTGAAGGTAGAGGATGCAGAAGATAGGACTAAATGGAGACCGATGATTCGCTGTGTCGACCCCTGAAGGGAAAAGCCGAAAGAGAAAGAAGAAGATGCTCCTCTTATTGCACATTATCCTTAATACACTCCCTTGTTTTCAGTAAAATAATATGTACAAACTTTTAAACCATGTACTTAGTGCAACATTCAGTCTATGCTCCGAATATTCCTCAAAACCATGTTTCCCTGCAACACTGTAGCATTTGAAATAAAAGAGTAATTACCCTGCGAGCTGACCTAAGTTATAGAGAGCCTCAGTGCAGGACGAGTCGTTCTGCATAGCTTCGCCGTAGCACTCGGCTGCTTTCTCATACTCCTCGTTCACAAACAACACGTTGCCTTTGTTGACAAGGGCGCCAGAGCTGTGACGGTTGATTCTGATAGCCAGGTCGGAGTGGTGTTCGGCCTGGTCATAGTCCTTTTCCTGAAGTGACAAAAGTGAGAGAAAGTTTTAAGTTCAAAGCATTATTCTCAAATACTCTATTCTTTCAGTATTGGAAATATGGTTTAATGCAGTTTCAAAAGCAGGCATTCATGTAAAATCAGAGATTCCTCTTGCGTGCGCACAAGGTTTTTTTTTGTCTTATTGGTTTTTGCACTAGACTTACTACCATGCCTGGCAGATCCTTTAGGGCTCCTATTGTTGAAATTACTCTTCCCCAATCTCTCTGTGATTGCTTTTGCCTCTGTGACGTTAAACTGAACAACTGAATTCTTCTATTAATTTCATTGTTCTCATATCTCCTAGTTTAGCTGGGTTTAGTTCCGGTATCCTGGAGGATTTCAAATCATGTCCTGGTGAGTCAATTCTGGCAAGCTTCTACCTGAGACAAGGTGTCAGTATTCTGAACTCAAGTATGATGAAAACCTGTAGGATACCGGGACTAGAATTGGAAACCCCTGTCCAAGCTATTTTGTGATTGTGTTTTTTGTGTGTGTGATTTACTGTGATCTCTTGAGAAGCTACCTTGGGTTTGTGAAAAGCGCTAGATAATAATAATAATAATAATTAATAATAATAATAATAATAATATGTGTATATGTAATAATAATAATAATAATAATGTTATTATCATTATTATACCCACCAAGAAATAGAGGAAGGAAAGGTTGGTAGCAGTGGCGCCCTTTACCCGACTGTCTTTCTTCTCCAGGGTTGTCAGCATGTCCTTTGCCTTTAGGACAGGACCAGTTTGTCAAATATTTGGTGCAAGGAGCAATATAACTAACAGTGAGTAAACAACACAAAGTATAAATGGTAACAGGTGGCCTGGATCACAAATTAAAAGACCTGCTTCACCTGTTTGTAATCTCCCTGTCTCAGGTAAGTCAAGGCTTTCTGGAGTTCTAGTTCATTTGCCAACTCCACATACTGTGAATTTTTAACCATATCCACACACCTAAACAATGGGCCAGTATGCAGAAATCAGCAACATTCTCATTCTTGCTGGATAAGTCCTTTGATATTGATACATTAATGCATTTATTGATTTGTGTTTGAGGAGCTCACCAGTCAAATCCTGCTGCGAAGGTGGACTCTATCACTGGAGCAATAAGATTGGCTGAGGTCATGATGTAATTCTCAGCCTGAGATTTCCTACAATGCAAAATGTCATCTCGTCACTCTCACATGCACATAATACTTTAGAGAAAGTATTTGCAGATAAAATTCCAGACAAATTTAGGGACATTAAAGGACCTTTCTTGATAAATCTGGTGAAGCTCATCATTTCTGATGGCTTCCAGAAGTAAATCTTCCTGAGGGTCATCCTAGGAGAACATTCAACCAGGCTATTAATCATCGTCGAGTTGTGATTTTCTGAAATATCTCAGTCTTTAAAATCTTCAACATAGCTAGATATAACACCAATGACATTTTTAGAAACTTGACTCGTAGTTGAGAATAACCAGTACTGCGCAAAAGTTTTGAGACACCACTCATTTTTCCCACTTTGCTTTCCAAGAGAGAGAATTTCTTGTGTATTTTCATGTAGTCCTCATAATAGTGTCTATACAGTATGTGCATTTACCCCTAAACCAGTGTAATGTAATGAATGTGTGTACCTTTCGTTTCATTTTCCTACCAAAATAAATTGAAATTAGGGGTGGCTCCAGACTTCTGCCCAGTACGGCATATTTCATTGCTATTTTACTGACTAAACCACAAATGATATTACAGCAGTGATAACAGCTACACGTTTACATTGAGCTCACATTGACTGAATTATACTTGTCCTCCTCTTCAGTGCCCAGGGGCACGGCAAGAAGTTTCTGGAAACACGTTTTCATCTCCTCGCGGTCCCCGATGGCGTGATAGCAGAGGACAAGGTTAAAGCCCGTGTATATGTTGGGCAGTTTTTCCATAATGTACTGTAAGGACTTTATTGCTTCTGAGTACTGACCCATGTGTATGAAAATGGCACTGATGTCCTGACTGATCCTCATCCTAACACATTGAGAGGGAGTTATCGTCGGAAAAACAATATGTTGCAAATCTGAGACTTGAGGAATGAAATAGAGGAGAAACAGAAGCCTACCTCAACTCTTTGTAGGGTTTTGGGATCTTGTCCAAAGCCATGCGGTAATATTTCAGTGACTTGTTGTAGTTTTGTTGTTTAAAGTAAATGTTTGCTATGTTTACTGTCAAATGTCCTACAAGATAATAAGAAAAGACAAGCATTACATATTAATATTATAACATTAAGGAATTTTCGCAAAAATGTCCTGGGTAAGACTGGGCAATATGAATGACTCAAACAAATGTCAAGATAATTTCACTGTCGCCTTGGTTATGAG
This sequence comes from Distichodus sexfasciatus, assembly GCA_032718565.1. Lineage (NCBI taxonomy): Eukaryota > Metazoa > Chordata > Actinopteri > Characiformes > Distichodontidae > Distichodus > Distichodus sexfasciatus. The sequence goes on along the minus strand of JAVGVS010000026.1, from coordinate 464,467 downwards.
CAATATGAAATAATTAATTTTATATGCTTTTTTAAGTGACTGAACACACTGCTTTCTTTTAAATAGGTCAGCTCATGAATACAAGCGTTTGAAAAACTATTAATCAAATTAACAGACATAAGCAAGATTAAGTAAGAATATAAATGCTGCTTTCAAAGTATTTGGCCGTTTGAGCAGCTGTTTCTAACAAACAAATTAAGTGATCAATGAAATCAGCCACAGATAAATAAAAACGGCTTCCAAGTCTTGACACAGTCGGACACTGTGACAGCAATCTTGAGTTCAGACATGGAACAAAAAAGTGCACACCAAGTGCGGTATTCTAAAAATAACTAAAAGAGTCTCCAAAACAAAATAACCTGTATTTTTGAACATCTTGTTCTTCACAATGGCCTTGTAAGTGTTCAGGGCTTCATCGTCCATGTCGTTGTTGGCATACTGGTTTGCCAAATTGAACAGAACCTGGATGCCATAAAAGAATAAGGAAAAGAAGCATCTTGAAGGTCTGCACATTTTGACCAAACTGTATTAGCAGTAAAAACAGACTTACCAAAAAGGTCAGATCCAACATGACCTGGTTTTCATTGACCATCTGGTCTTTTAGCCTCACTAATACTCTGTTCTTTTTCAATGCATCTTTGGCTTTCTCCAGAGCCTGAATGATTAAGGGCATGAGAACAGTGTGATCACATGTGGGAGAGTAAATTTTAGTGAACAGCTTTAACAAATTTGTAGCCTAAACCATGTATTTTATTACCATTATGAAATTTTTGAGTGAATTTGACTCACCTGCTGCTCATCTCTATTTGCATGTGCAGTACAGCTCTCCATTATCAAGTCATTCACCTTCTTTTCTGTGCGCTTAATCTTCTCTTCTGGCCTGGAATGTCAAGACGGGGCTTTGTGGTTAAAAGTTATGTTGATAAATTAATGACTGACTCAGCCCTCCAGGGTATTAAATGCCACATTTCAGAGACTTTTACCCTCCCATACTTGTTCAGACCTAGACATAATTTTCTTGACTTCCTATAATTCCTTATCCTTATATAAAATGTAATATAGTCAGACTGTGTAATACTCTGACCAGGGGTGGACTGGCAATCTGTGTGCTCTAGAATAGTCCAGAACGGCCATCCGGTCCACAACCGTCAACCTGCCCTGTTCAATAACCAAGATATAGCAAGTCTAACAGTTGGTAGGCCTATTTGGGAGAAAGTCCAGGTCCGATTTTCAGTCACAGTCCGTCCCTGATTCCTACTCTAATGTAATAATCTAAAGGAATAATCACACTCTAAAGTACTGTACAATTTTTTAAAAAGCATGTGTCGGGCAGTTCTTACGTGTCTTCATTTTTTTCCTCTAATGGTGATGCTCCATTTAACAGTCCACGTCGGGTCATAGTTGAACCTACAGAAAAGAATTGCTACTGGAACATTCGGGACATATATGTTTTGTATGACAAATATTCACAATTAATGCATTAAATACATAATGCATTATGTATTAGTGTTAATACTTAATTTAATAGTTTCATATACAAGAGGGCATCTCACTTGCACTCTTACCCCGGGAGGAGTATCCTGCTGAACGCACCGCTGTTATGGGACGAGATGGTCCACCCTGTAGGGAGAATACATGGACATTGTGTCATGAAATAATGGATTATTTAATTTATTTATTATTTTATGACAATAATTTAAAAACTGTTTCCCAAATAAATAGTAGCCTAGATGTAAGTGGGTGTGTTCAAATTCTTGACAGGTATAAAAAATACACCATGTGCCCTGACCTGTACCACTCCGGTGGCAGGACTTTTCGTTGAAGAATCTGTCAGCAGACATGACTAAACGAACGTGAAAGAAATAAGGGAGTCAAGAGGGTCACACACTGGAATAAAATGACTTGTGAGGCCATCACAGACCTTGGCTTTATTTGACTTAGCAAATCTGGACAATGACAGTAAACAAGCTAAGATATTTTCTGTTATTTTAGTACATTCTGTAAGTTTATTTTTTCCTCTTACCCCAAAAGTGCTTTTGGGTCGACCTCCAAAAGCACTACCAGGAAATTTGGAAGTCATCTAGGAAAGACACTCGAATGTGTATAACTGTTACTGTTAAAACAGTGGCATGCATAAAGCACTTTTGCAAAAAAAACAAAAACATTTTTGGGATAAATAGTATAAGATTATAGGCAATCAAGTAATAAAATAAGTACCCACAAGTTTTTTTTTAAATACACATTTAACATCATTAAAGCAGTTTAATACAAGTTAGGATAGAACGTATGTGATTATGTGTATGTATACTGTACACACCTATTCTTTTTTGTGTATAAACGTTTATATTTTCTTGGCGGTACGTTTATAATCAAGCAGAATTAAGGTTTTTTTCTGAAATTTCACATAATGCTTAAATACTTCTCCCAACCATGTAAATCAAGATCAACTCTCAAAACCTTCTATAATCCATTAGGACTAAAACTGAATGTCCACACTGATGTTCACCAAATGTTATATGGACTGTCAAACCTCAGTTACGAACTATCAATGTCGAAAAAGAAAGACTTCGTACTACCTTACTGACGACGTCACATTTAATCAGGCAACCTGCGACGCTCCCACGCCTGCTCCAAACTGACCGTATTGACCTGACGTCACTCAAAACATAACAAGTGTGTTTGATTAAATGACGTCAAAAGCACCATCTCGCCTTCAGCTCGTGTGCATAATATTCATACTCATATGTGGCTCAATAAAGGCAGAAATTAATAAGGTCGTGTCAAAAAACAAATGTCGACCAATTTCGCCGGCGCCATCTTGAATGACGTTCTGTCCTCTCAAACTCGAGTTGTGATTTTGTTGCCACATTTTAGTACTTATATATATATATATAAGAAGGATATGTTGTCTAATCGCACCGCAGTTTTTATGGATGAAAAAGAACGAAAATGGTGCGATGTCCATTGTTATAAGGTCCATTACAAGATATGGTAAAAATTTCCTCAGAAAATCTCACTTTGACATTTGTGCATGCGGTTATTCATTCATTCATTCATTCATTTTCCGAACCGCTGGGGTCGCGGGGGCACCGGAACCTATCCCGGGACGGGCGCAAGGCGAGGACCAACCCAGGGCAGACGCCAACACACCGCAGGGCACACACACACCCACACATTACAGGGCCAATTTAGAGTCACCAATTAACCTTTGGACTGTGGGAGGAACCCGGAGAAAACCCACGCGAACACGGGGAGAGCATGCCAACCCCACACAGAAAGACCCTACGGCCCTCCCCGGGGTTGGAACCCAGGACCTTCTCGCCCTGCCGCCCTGCATGCAGGTACTTCTAATAAATTCGATAACTTCCCATGTCTTCCGTCAAAAAGCCAATGGAAAATATTAATACTATTTCCAAAGAAATGCAACCACACTGACTTGGGGTGCAATGACTTTTGAAGACTACATTTTAATTTACATGCAGAACATAGTGACAGAGATGAAGTTATCAGTCATGTTTATTAAGAAACAATAATTTCTCGGCAATCTTAGTATTTAGAATACCTCTATTTTGGAATCCCGATCTACCATTCGAATTACTGATAACACAAATTGATACTAATTACTGATAGCACAAATCACTTCACGCGAATCATTTGCGTCGCACATCTACGACCATCATAGACATACACACGCACTGTCAAATTTCACATACACAAGTGTAAATTTGCCAAAACGTCCGCAGATTTCCAGGCTTTTTGTGTGAATTTGAATAGTATTTTCAGACTCTGGCATTTGTCTAAATATATATATATAATATTTGAGCCTTTCTTATTTTGTATTGGAACGTATTTCAAGGCGTTGAATCTGTTTAACCAGGAGCGACATCTGGTGGATTTCAAAAAGAGCTATTGCACTGTTTAAACAACTTAAGCATGATTTATGAACATTCTTATTAAGTGGATGGTATTGCTGGTGCGTCGGACAGATTTGAAAATAAAGAAGCCAAGAGTTTACTCGCTTAAGGCCTCGTCCACATGGACTTTCGAAATGAACGCCCTCTGAACGCCATACGCGTTTGTGCTGCGTTCGACTGGCGTTTCACTGGCGTTCGCAACAGCGTCGTTTTCCTCGCATTCGTCGGGATTTTCATGCCAAGAAACCGTTGCATGCAGCGTTTATTTGACGCCGACCGAACGCCGGTGCTCACCTAGCGCCACGACCGCCAGAAAAACGCCTGGTTCAGACGTCCGTGTGAACGAGGCCTTACATGGTCAGTTTGTAATGAAATGTGATTTCCCATGGGATGTAACTATTTAATCCAAACTGTATTTTATGTACCTCTACACGCTTTTATGGCCTTAAGTTGCATGGTATTGAAACAATGTCATAAGTGAATTCTGACTCCAAAAACTTTCTGACATCTATTTCATGAGTATATCCATATTAACAAATGTCAGTATATATTTTTCACCATTTTTCCATTCTTAACTTTTTGCTTTTTCTGAAGAACCAAAACAAGCCGATTAAAATCTTAATAGATTCTTTTATTTTGTCCCCATCCATACCCCTTATTAAATACAAAGATATGATACTGATTCATTCAACAGCAGTTTATAGTTACAGCAATGTTGTTGTTTTTTCACTACACGCAAAAATTCATTCAAACCGTTACTTAAATATGCTTACATCTAAGTTTTCATCAGTATTTACACTATTCTTCTTAACCTTTGGAATGGAAAAGAAACCAAATACATTTCCAATACATTTGCAAAGTCCAAAAACATACAAGTCCATGGCATGCCCACTTGTGTTAAGCGAGCAAATGTAAAACTACCTAGCATTCTAGCATTCTACAGTCTGACCAATGTGTACACTATGTCTGCGAATGTGTATACCTGTACGTGTGTGTGTCTTTTGACGGCCTGTAAAAACCTGGAAATCTCAAGCAAAAATCATCCCAACCAACGTTGGATACTTAGCATGCATTGCCCTTAGATTGGAATGTGCCGTTTCTGTTTTTTATCCTCCTAAAAAATTACAAGTGGTCACAGGAACAAAAACTGATGGTGGATGGACCGAAGAGAACTGCCTCAGATGGAGAATCCGTAATGAAAGAAAAGAAGGGCTCATGCACGCTAGTCGGGGCCTCTACCACTCTTTGGTAGGGACAAAATTTGGTTGTAGCTATGCCACTTATTTTTTCTCCCAAAGGCACACATACTGTTGACAACCACAGCCAAAGGAAGGGCGCTCTTTTACCCAGAGCAGCCCAGGTCGTGCTCCGGCTTGTCGTGCATGGCTCATTCTGCTTTATTAAATTTATACCCAGCTAGGGGTTTAGATGTGGGAAATTTAAGGACAAATGGTCAAACGAACGACAGTGCCGTCAAAATGAAGAGAAAAAAGACAGTCCTCGGCTTTAGCCCGGCGATGGGGAGCTTTTACATGGAGATGTTATTGTACAACTGCTCGATTTGCAGCTTGAAGTATTCCTTCAGCTCAGGCCTCTTGGCTTTTAACGTGGGCGTCAACAATCCATTTGTTATGGAGAACATCTCATTATGGATGTAAATGTCCTTCACCTGCGGATTTTCAAATGAATTAGGTCAGTAGGTAATCATCATTTTGTGGTCCGTGATGGTTATTAATAAATCGGTAATTATTCATCTAGACCCTCACTTGTTCAAATGAGTGGAGCCCACTGGCTTTTCCCAACCGTACCATGTCCTCCAAGATAACTTTCTTTAGTTCCTACAAAAAAAGGTTTATGACATTGAATTGAAAACAATATACATCATTTACTATCTACAAATGAATAATTTTACATTAAAACTTACCCCGTTTCTACACAAATCTTCATAACATCCTTCCAAACCCTTTTTGCGTGCCCATGTGGGCATCACTTCTGGATCTGGAACGACGATCCCAACCAAACAAGACTGCAAAGCACCAAAAGAGACATGTCAAAATATACACAGGAAGTGAAGATGCATGAATTTCAGACATAAAGCATTTCTGCTGGTTTATGGTTGACCCACCTGCAGACTATCGCCATGAACGTAGAGCTGACACACAGGCTCACTACGGATGTAGATGTTCTCAATCTTCTCAGGAGAAATGTACTCGCCCTGGGCCAGTTTGAAGATGTGCTTCTTTCTGTCAATGATCTTTAATGTGCCGTTCTGACACAGAATAAGACAAATGTAGTGAATGTACAGAGTTCAGAATGCAGTGGTGTACAGACACTTAAGTACTGATAAAATTTAAATGAAAATAACATCAGTTATCATCCCTGTGTTTTGCTAAAGCTAAGAAATGACAAGAAATTCTTGATTCATACTAGATTTCAATTTGTAATATTTGTGGAGGCAAAAGTGCAGTCTTTTATGCAAAATATCCATATCATGGCGATGTAAAGATGTAAAGAATTCAACTTGTGAATTTTCAAAAATCTCTTTAATTAAGTCACAAGTCATTATTTTATTTGTCATTAAGCAAACATACCGGCAGCCATTTTCCAATGTCCCCTGTGTGAAGCCACCCATCATAGTCCAGAGTCTCTGCTGTCTTTTCTGGGTCTTTTAAATAACCTTTAAAAACATTTGGGCCTTTAACACACACCTGCAAACAAACAAAGAAACCACATATGGCAAAGAATGAGTTATCACAGTGATCACTGTGCAGCTTGTTAGAATACTGGCAATTTGATCGCGATGTCTGTTTACCTCGCCCTCTCCTTTTGAGGCAAAGTAGTTCTTCTCCGGCACATCCACAAGTTTGATGAGGTTGCAGGGCAGAGGTGCTCCCACATGACCTATGAACATCATTATCATCATCATCATCATCACAAAAAGCCTACCATAACTACAGGATGCTACCTGGGCATTAAAGCAAAAATGTATGTGTCATCCCCTTTTTATTGACTTTAAACTTTATATAAAGCAGAGCTGTGTTGAGTTGTTATAAAGCAGAAGCATGTAGTGAAAATGCATTTAAAGGAATATCTTCAAAGTACATTCATTTACTTCTTAATTATCTGAACCGCCTAATCCCTATCGGGGGCACGGGGAGTGGAGACTATGGGGGCACCAACACACCACAGGGCACACACGCTCACACAAACATATTCACACCTTATGGGGCCAATTTAGATTAACCAATCAACCTATAACACATAGTTTTGGACTGTAGAAGGAAACCAGAGCACATAGACAAAAACCACCAAACCCGGGGAGAGCACACAAACTCGAACCCAGGGCCTTCTTGCTTTGAGGTGACAGCACTAACCATTTAAAGTACAGTAAAATAAAAAATAAAAAATATATCACATTTATACAATTTGAATGTTTAATACAATGCTGCCCACAAGGGGGAGTAGTTGATTAATTTTTCCATTTTCGCAAAAAGGAAGTTGAAGATTCTTGTAAAACAAAACTATGTTTATGGATGTTCTTGTGTTTAGGGCACACAGTATTTTATGAAGAAAAATACTGTGCAGGTACGAAGCTGAAAATCAAGCTCAGAAAGTCTATTTTATTACAGAAATCTAAAGATCAGTGAGACATTTGCAAAACAGCAAAATCATCACTAAATGGTGGGCAAGAGTGACTCATTTTAGATTACTAAATGAGTACAAATGCTCAAACTCATTTATTCACCCTAGATAAGTCATCGAAAAGATATTTGAATGTGGGAAAGATCCACTAAGCCCTACTGGAAGTCTTTGTAGGTGATGTTAAACAACTGCAAATATACAAAACTCTTCTAATTATTGAACAAACGAATACAGTGGCATTTGTGACCCAGCTTTTTGGCCTCATTTCATGTCTGTTAATGATTCGAGATGCTCCCTGCCCCACTTGGCATACTCATCTGCCATTTTTCCTGCCCTGGATAGGAAATCACAACATAGTCCTTATTTGGACATCTGCTGCTATTTCTGACAAACAAACTAACTCAAGCCTACCCCAGACAGTCAAAGCACTACTGAAAGTATGAGTCTGACACTATTTTACACAAATGTTCTTGGTGAAGCACCACAGTGGCTAATTTCAATCTACGTGTTATGCAAAAGATATCACAGATTATCAGTAGCACTTCTGTATCGGGGGAAAAAAATTCTCACAGTCGAAATGGGGAACTGCGTATATGCCAGTGTGGTTGTGTGTGTGTGTTGGCCACATGACGGGCACACAGAGCTAAATGTCAAGCGAAGAGAAGTTCACATGCACGGAGGATGGTGACGGGCTATTTGTACAGTGTGAGAAGGAAGGTTGTATTGTAATGAAGCTAGCCAGTTTTACCTGAAGTCCAGTCTCCAGGAGTGGTGTAGGTGCAGCCAGCTGTGCACTCTGTCTGCCCATAGGCTTCATACACCTGCGTGTATCCACACACACACACACACACACACACACACACATATGTACTGTCTGTGTGGACAACTACAACTCATGTGAGTGTGTATGTGCAGTATGTATGTGTGTGTGTGTGTGTGTAATCATGGGTGTGTGGGCAGATTATTATGTGCTTCTGACAACATGACTCCTAAATAATAATAAGATCTGAGATTTTTCAGACTTTGTGAGGACATTTCTGCATGTGAAAATTGTGTGGAAGTTCCTTTTTTTGCCAAACTAAAAACATGAAGAGAGTGTGTTCTCACCTGACACCCCAGAGCTGCTCTCAGGAAGCCCAGTACTGTAGGGGATGTTGGGGCGGCGCCTGTGATCACCATTCTTAGTTTCCCTCCTACGCTGGCCTGTGAAGCACAACACATGAAAACCAGGAGAGATTTACATTCACAGCATACAGCAGAAGCTCTTATCAGCCCAGCCACACACACAATGCAGGTGTTTTACTTTATGGTGCTCCCAAGTTCACCCCTCCTGTTATAGATCATACATTAACCATGGTCATATACAGTATATATAGGGTATGTGTGTGTCTGTGTGTGTGAGAGTGTGTGTGTGTGTGTGTGCGCGCGTACGTATAGTGGGCGGCACGGTGGCGCAGTGGGTAGCGCTGCCGCCTCACAGCGAGAAAGTCCTGGGTGCGAACTCTGGGGACAGCCGTAGGGCCTTTCTGTGTGGAGTTTGCATGCTCTCCCTGTGTATGCGTGGGTTTCCAGGCATGCCCTATAGGATAATTGGCGACACTAAATTGGCCCCGTAAGGTGTGAATGTGAGTGTGATTGTATGAGTGTGTGTGCCCTGTGGTGTGTTGCCGCCTGCCCCCGCCTTGCGCCTGTAAGTTCCCGGGATAGGCTCTGGTCCCCCCACAACCCCAGTTGGGATTCAGCGGTTCAGATAATGAAGGAATACAGTATATATAAAATCATTATTCATCAACACTAAAACACTGCTTTATTGTCTCATTTTTTAGGCCAACCATGTTGTAATGCAGACCATGTTGTAATGTATATAGACAAACAAACACACACACACACACACCTGAATCCTGTTGAAGAAGATCTTGTCCCACACGCTGTCACTGCGGATGATGCCACTGCTCACCTCAGCACCTTTTCTCTTTGCGGCAAAGTTGAGAAGCCAGCGTTTGAGCGGAGTGTTGGCCTGGCTGAAGATCTGAAACACAAGATTACAGATGTGTGTGTGTGTGTTGCGGTTTGTGTGTGGTGTGAGAAAAAGAGTTTTTATATATACACACACACACACACACACACGCGCACACACATACACGCACACAGTGCATGACACAAAGCATGACACATGCTATATAGTATAACACGTGCAGGTCATACAGATGTGTTTTGTGTTTGTGTGGTATGACCGGGTCATAAAGAACACATCTACTTAACGCCCACTCGTTTATTTTACATGTCTGTGAATCACATCCTTTCTGCATGAGCCAAGCCACAATTTCAGAAAAAAACAGACACACACATACACATGACAGAGTGCTGCGCTGCACAAGTGCTAGTGCAAGCTGGCGTCTCTCACCTTATCGTACATGCGGTTGAGTAAGCGAGGCACCACGGGGAAGATGGTGGGCCTGAGGGCCTGCATGTCATCCGACAGGAGACGGATGTCACCCTGAAAGAAGCCAACTCTGCCACCATGGCAGTACACAACCATCTACAGACATACACACACACAAAGAGGGTTTTACCGATTGTGACATTGCAACACCGAGTTAAACAAAGTGATTTTTATTTTTAAAAAGTCTACATTAGACATAGAACTTTCTGCTATAGACCTGGTCCATAGATTTGGTGCAGCTGCACTCTGACTATAGTCCTTTCTTTTTAGCATTTAAATTTGTCAAGCAACTGAAGCAAATAATGATGTATTGGAATATGGTTAAAAGTCTATGCAAATATGTTTGGATATCAGAAACGAGTAGCAAATATATGATTCATCCCTGTGTATACATGCTCATGCTAACTGGCAAAAGCTTTAAATTGCAAGTAAGTTGAGCAAAATATAGATTTTTACTTCGTTGACACGATATTTTGATACTCAACTTGTCATTTCATTATTAGAGGATAAATCTTATTTAGTTAACTTCACAAAGTCGCTTGGTGATTCTAAATCTGACATCAATCTACTTGATTGATCAATCTAGCTCTATATCAGTATTTTGTCAGCATTGTTGTCTAACTAACTTCAGTTTAGTTGTATACTATAGTTACTAACTGAAGCTGATTTAGACTTCAATCAAATTCCATGTGTTTGCCTAAAATATTGTTAAAACATTCCGAAATGGCAAAAAATGTCTGCAGAAAATGAGTTGTGTATTTGTGTGCTCAAAGTTGGGCCACTGCTCATTTTTTGTCCTCTACCACTAGGCCATCAACAACAGCACCAGTTAAACTATCAATGCCCAGTAAAGACACTAAAAATCCTATGAAAAGTACTTCCCCAGCTGACATATCATTCATTCATCTAAGGACAGCAACCATCCAAAATTAGGATGAGGAGGATTTTTTCGGCAGGGGTGAGCTCATCAGATGGTGGGCGACAACAATAGCAGCGAAAAAAAGGAAATATTTCTTGATGTGTCTCACACAATCTGTTGTGAGTTTAAGACAGTGGAAATTTCTCAGAATAAATGGAGTTTCTGCGATGTGAAAAACAGCAGTGCAGCTGAGGACAAGAGCCATTTGGAGCATGCAGGAAGTAAAGAGGCAGTCTGTTTCCTTGTGCCTTCAGTATGTGTGTGTGTGTGTGTGTGTGTGTGTGTGTCCATGTGTTTATCGCATTGTGGGGACCTTTTTGTCCCCTAAAATCACTTTTATCTGTTTTTTTTTGGGTTTTGTGGGGACATTTGAGAGGTCCCCATGAGGAAAAATGACTTTATAGAAAATGTGCTTGTTTTATTTGAGAAACTAAAAGAGGTAAAAGATTTGGTTACTGAGGTTAAGGTTAGGGTTAGGATTAGGTGTAGGTGTAAAATTATATACATCTAGTTATTATGGGAGCCTATGGAAAGATGGTGTGTGTGTGTGTAAGTGCGCTTGTGTGTATGTTTTGTGGCTATATAGCTTTATGGTTTTGTACATTTGAGAAATGCTTCATGTTTGTAATTAAACATGTTAATTTATGGATGTCAAAAAAGAAAAAAATATTTTTTGGGGGGGGGGTTCTTAAGTTTGATTTTTTTATTCCATCTGTTGTTTTGCAAATCTGTGTGATCTGTGTGACCCTCAAAAGAACCCGAAACGATCACACCATTTACCTCAATAAGCCTCTCGAACATGTGGGCGAGGGGCAGGAAGGAAATGAGAACGTCGTCTTGATTGGGCGAGATGACTTTCTGCAACAGGGCACGACACACAGACAGTCAAAATTTCAGCTACTGTGGTTAAACTGGGTCAGCAGAAAAACACAAACAAAGCAGACCTTTGCTCTTTTGTGGTCCGGCCCTACAAGGCAATCACACGTTTGTTTCGCCCCTATCAACTAGCAAAAATAAAGCCTCGATTGTCACCCTCACCTGCTTTAGACACAAATTATCAGGCTCCATCTTAACACGCAACTTACATCAGTCACTTTGAGAAAGCCAGCAAAGTCAGCGACAACATTCCCGTGTGTGAGCATCACGCCTTTTGGATTTCCTGCAGGCATCAAGCACACACACACACAAACACACACACACACACAAGCACACTGTGTCAAAAGTAACAAGAGTCAAATTAATTTTCTCAACTGCTGGCTAGATAAAACATGAAGTTTACGTAACTATGGCCACACATTGTGCCAGGAATCTTCCCCCAACCTTCTTCTTTCTGCCTGACCTTCGCCTCTCAGTCTCAAGAGAAGAGTAATTTAGTGTATATTGCAGAGGAATGCAGAACAAAGCACCTCCCATCCTAGTTGAACGCTCCATAAAGATGGGCAGGAGATAAAATGTTAAGAGTCCCGCCAGAGTTCATGCAAAGGCCTCAGCTAAGTGCCGACTTCTTGCAGCAGGAGGCAGTGTTAGGTTTAGACTTCTGTCACTGATGGAAGCCACGTGCTGGGCAATTCCTGCTTGGAAAGGCCAGAAGTGTGTGTTTTTTTGGAGGGTGGTGAATGGATAGAGGATTATTTAAGCGGGTGTTAAGTTCTACTTGCTGATGTCATGAAATAACCGTTTGTAAAAAGGCAAAAGTAGAGCATACTGTATTATCTCAGCAGTGCTACATATTAGAATGGGCAAAACTGGAAATGGTTCAGATTTAATAAGGTGAATCACAAATGAACTACATTCTTAACAATTTTTAGAACAACATTTGTAGCCAGAACCGGCCTGGCGCCTGAACCTAAATCATGCCCACAGAAGGAAAACAGCAAACTCCACCTCGCCGTCCCAATATTTTTGGAAGACAGCATGCATGTCTGAATATTGGCCTACCTGTAGTTCCACTGGTAAAGCAGACGATGGAAAGGTCGTCCGGTCGTGGCGGCTGTGTAAAAATAAGAAAACAAACTGATCAGAGGTCAGATGGCCTTCACTGCATGTCCTATAATGTCTTCTATGGTGCAAGTGATTGAGTGAGGAGTTTGGGCTTATACTAAACGTACTGTAAATACACTGCATTTGTAATTTGGGCAAGTGTGCGATTTATTGAGCTAAGACCAGGCTGAAAGTCTTTTCTCTGTTTATCAAAACAGGTACATTTGACATAGATCATAATGATGGCAAATATGCTCAGGATCTCATGCCAAGGTAAATATTTACACTTCATTCTGTGTGTAACGTCAATTATAGTTACTCCTAAAAAGTGGGATTGCACAATATATTGTTTTGGCATATGCAGTAGCCACATGGCAGGGTGTGCAATGTCATGTTAGGGCAAATTCAATAAAACACGTCATGCTACAACTTTTTTGCTGCTTGGTCCAAAAGGAGAACACCTCCGCCTCTCATTTTCTGTGACTAATGTACAAGCCTGATACATAATGTGGATGAAACTGCATTTTTAAAACGCCCTAACAAGGTTTTCCTGTTCAGATTTTCACACCCGATGTTGGCATTGCCGGGGGGATGTGGACTCATGCTTTGCTGTTTGATCATTTATGAGCAGCACAGTCACTGATCTTAGAACTTCTCAAACCTCTCTCTCTCCTCTATCTTCTAAAAGAGACTTGGCTATTGCATTTTACTCCTAAGACAAAAAATAGATGTCCTGTCCTCAAACATGGCTTTTTTGATAGACGTCGACAAATGTCAGTCTTCTCAAGGAAGTCTTGACTATTAAAAGGGGGTTTGGGATTGTCCATACTGCTAGAAAATGAGATATATAGCATATATGTGCATCAGAGTCTGGTCAGGTCAAGTGAGTGATTATTTTACACTTACCACTGGTTTTGTGTAATGCTCTCGCCCAAGAGCCTGGAGGTAACGCAAGCGTGTAAACAAATGTGACATCCCATGTTAACGTCTCAGCAACACCAAGTTAGCAATGCAAACTAAAAGCCTTGATCAACTATTTTTTAACTGTAGCAAGAGAAATGTTAAAACAGCAGAATTAGAAGGGGAGTGAAGTGAAACTTAACAGTATGTTTTTGTCAAAAGTAATAGTATGGCACGCTCAGTTTCTTTATAATGAGTATGATATTGATCGATTATACCAATTGACTACAGTTTAATCCCAATTAATTATAGCATTTGGAATAAGTAAAAAATATATAGAACATATAGTTTGTTCCAATGGATCATAATTTAATTCCACTTGTAGCATCTTTCAATTAAGTATAGTTTAACTCCAATTCAGTACAGCATTTGAAGTAATCTATAAAATTTACAGGCATATATATATATATATTATTTCTGTACATTCTACTTCACTGGTCTATTGTTTATTCCAGTAGAGTATAGATGATTTTGTTCACAATGAAATGAGTGAGTGGATCTTTGGGGGGACTTGCATGTGCATGGGGCATGTTTTAACATGCATTGTTTTATTTATATGGTTAGTCTCAGTGCAAGCCTCAGACCTCTGGCATGCATAAGTTTGATATCTATCTATGGAATTCAAAGATACACATAGATTAGATTCCATGTAAAACCACAGTGCTTAATTCAGCCGTTGATTCTCTTTGTGTACCTCCACATCTTTCAGCGCCTGAATGTGGACTCCACACTTCCGTCCCTGTTCCATCAGTTCCGAGTCGAAGGGTTCCATGAGGATGATGCGCTTCAGGCCCGGAGTGTCCTGCCTCTCCACATTACCCAGAAGCACCTTTGCCTTTTCAGCCTTATCGCAGATCACCATAGAGATGTCGGCTAAAGAGAGACATGCGAACTATTCAGACAATGGCAATGACAATTCAAATGACAAGACATTGGTGTTAGCAACATTAACTCATTGACTTCAGCCTCAATTCGGGTAATGTTTGTTACTCAAGTTTTTGCCATCAAAACAGCTTAGTTATACAAAGTTAGCAGTCTCCTTTAACATACAGGTTAACTAACTCACAAATACTGGCCTTCATATAGCAACTGATCATTACCGTAATGTTCTCTTCTATGTTAGTGTCACAGCCACCGTTAGCTAATTCAACTTAATGGTATTATATGTTGGGAATTAAGTTTGGACTGAATAATAAGGACTGTGGACTGTGTTTTGTATAGAATGTTTAAAAATTAATTCCACTAGAGCTTTCTCTCCAGTAGCTTGTTTCTTATTATTTCTTGCTATTTCTCCAGTTGATTTAGCACAAGGACAGGAATTAGTCCACCATTATATAAAAATAAATTAAATGGTTTCAGAATTGATTATACTTGAGGCTCAAAGACTTCAAACTGTAGTTGGACTCAAACTGTTCTACTTTTATTTTTAGACATTCCTATCTCACTAAATAAAATATTTTCTTTATGCCTTATCATATAGCATTATGCTTACTTCATAAGTGTTGAAGCAGATACAAGTGTTCCTGTGTGTTTATTTAGGACATTATAAATGCACACTTATTGCTAGTGACTGCAAAATATTTGAAATGGCCAAAGCCATTTATCCAACCATATAAGATATAGCTATCAGATGTGCTTACTGTCCTCAAGTTAATGAAAAGCTAACAGATGGCAAACTCACCAACATTGATAATGAATCGAATAGCGTCAGGGCCCAATGTGTCGTAAAGTGGCACTACCACCATGGAGTATGTGTAACAAGCTAATTCTGTGATGATCCACTAGCAATACAGAAAGAGAAATAGCAAAAGCAATTAATTTTGAAAACTCAGAATTCATTAAGTCTGCATCTTTACCTTTTTGACACCATAACCGCTTACCTCTGGCCTGTTCTGGGCAAACACTCCAATGAACTGGTCTGGATTCGGCTGGCAGCCCAGACACAGTAAACCTGACCCGAGGTGCTCTGCCCTGGTCGTGACCTGTGGAAATAGCAGAGGAATATAGCATAAAAATGAGCAGAGAAACAGAGGATAATAAAGTCACTAAAAATGTAACAATATCCTTACTCACCTCCTTATAAGACAACCACTTGTAAGGTTGATTGGGGAGACGGGATCCTAAACATGGCCCATCACCTGATGAGTCAAAGGGATGAATCAGAGTCATTCTTCAAAAAAGGAAACTCGGTTCTCTGGTTTCACATTAAGTCGGTACAGATGGGAATCCCGGTTTCCTATGGGCTTGTTCTGACACGTTTTCATGGTATTTCAATGCTTAAAATCTCTGGGACAAAAAATTGTGTGAACATTCATACGTTTTTTGTGACTTGACTGTTGATTTTATTGCTTTAAACAAAAGTAATAGGTAGAGTTACAAGAGCTACATGTTTAAAAGAATATAATTATATTATTTTGTATTTCTATATAACAAGTATGATACTTGCTGCCTACAAATTTTGTTCCTCCACTAAATGCTCCTATATGTTTTTCATAGTTTAATATATATTCCTTTGGAGTATAGTATAGTTCCAATTGAGAATAGTTTATTCCAATGGAGTGTAGTCTTTGAAATAACTAGAAAACATATAGTGAATTTTTTTTTAGATTGTATAGTCTATTTCATTGAAGTATATTTTTTATTCAAATTGATGCTAAATATTTTACACTTAAATTGAGTATAATATTTGTAATAAACTATAACATATATACACCATACAGTTCTATTGGACTATAGTTTATTCTGATGGAATAGAAATGAATTATTTTATAAATTATTTTATGAATTATATAAAAAATGTAAATATATGTTCACTATACTAGGTTAATGCTGCTAATTTACCCAAACTTTGCCCATGGTGCAGACAGCAAAGTGTGTTGCAGCAGATTTCAGATATGCAGATATGGTGAGACGTTCACACGTGGTTTTCAGTTGCAGATCCCGAGAGAGTGCAAAAGAAAGTAAACGACAAGAGGAGTGTATTTGTGCTCAGCACTCACCGGATATGTGCAAACCTCGTTGAAACACTTCATACAGGGTCCTGGCATCTTCGTAGTAGTGTGTGAGCAGTTTTGGACTGGTGTCCAGCATTGATCTTCGACCACCACCCTAAATTTTGAAAAACAGAGACAGAGGAGAAAAAAGACACGCAAGATTGAGAAATACATTTCTGTTTGTATATCCCAAATTACGTATTAGTCTCATTTGTATAAACTGATGATTGGGCCGGAGTATCTTTGTATTAGCTTAGCTTAGCATAATGAATAAAGTTCTTTGGGAACAGCTAGCACACTGGCAGGCACTGTAGTGTGCTGTCCGACTGTATTATTAGAAGAAAGCTTGGGAGGTTGTGCTTTACTGTTATCTTGTACGAATCTCTTTTAGTTTGCATTAATGTTATGTACATTAAGACATGGCTTATGTTATGCAAATTCTCACTGGTAAACAGGGTGTGGTTTTCTGAATTTTCCACTCTTGAGTTCTATGCAAATATGACAAACCTCTTCTGGGTCAGCTAAGGACGTGCCAACCGGTCTGCGGTAGGCGGAGACACCAGAGGGCACCAGATAAGAAAAAACAAACTGTTTAAAACTTCATTATCCTTTCACATGTAAAGCCTCTGTATTTTACATTTGGTTTGCTTAAACATTAGCATCTTTGCTATTTGAAGCACCAACAGGCAGAGGATGGAAGGTTTGGTTTGGTCATGTCATAACATCAGAAACACTATCTAGGCTTGTAAAGCAGAAGATTGGGGTTTTATGTACAGTGAGTGCAGTGTGTAATCATTAACTGTCCGTGTCACTTGATTGGAAGCCGAACAAACCTTGGTGCACACTGTATTACTGCCATAGTTATTATGGTTACGCAGGAGGAGTCTAACAGTCTTAAGTAAAGGCAACAGCGAATATCTGAAATGAACTGTAAACAACTAGGGTTTACGGTCAGACAGGTGCAGACCTGCTTGCTCTGCATAATGCTAAGTGTATTACACAGGCTTTGGAAAAAAGTTAGGAAATTAGGCTCATTACATCTCCACTTTCATACACTTACGTTCAGGTGCCGGAGTGGGGACAGTCAGCAGTTTAAACATGTTTCAAGACAGTTCCACACTGCACCTTCTAGGCCATTATTGTGTCATGCTACTAGTGATTTGAGGAGGCTTAAAAACATCCACAATTTAGCCTAAGCCTAAACTTCAATCAACATTATAAATATTTTTGGGAGCTAGAGCAGGTTCCAGTGGAGAAGTCCTGGATTAAAATGAGGCTTACGTAACAACAATAACCCTTTCATTAAGGCCTGGCTGTGTTCATAACAAAGTAGTGAACTTGTACTCTGTATGTTTTAACAGACAATAGATATAGCAAGCATTTGCACTCTTAGGACTGTACCGGTTTTAAATTTCACTTGATGTTAGATTTCATATGTGTCAAATAAAACAGAATATATATTAATAGAATATGTATAACCCCCCCATCGCTAGCTTCCCGTTTATAACTGCAGCACCACAGCAGCCTACCTCGACCTCTTCTGACTGGTGTCGGAGGTCACATGGAGGAGTGATGGCTCGCGGTCGAACTGCCAGCCAGTAGGCCAGCACGGCAGCCAGCGCACCCAGACCCACCAGCGTGGAGGTGGGGAGCGAGCGGAAAAACTGCCCCAACTCATCCAGTTCAGGCAGTCGGAGGCTCAGAAGCAGCTCCTGCGCCTGCATTCTCTCCATTAGTGTAGAACTCAGCTCTGAAAAAGAGAAGGATGGAGAGACAGAAAGAGCATTAATGGTCTAGACTTTGAAACACATTGTTATTAAGTAGGAAGTATTAATTTAGACACATACTAAAGGACCACGCTTCATGTGGAACTGAGAACTGTGAACATGGGCGTGTTGGGTGTGAAATGCTTAGTTTCAACAATGAACGTTTTAACATTTCATGTGGTTAGTAGCTTTTTCGCCAGTTTGAAGACAGGAATGTTCCTCCCTCAGTTTTTCATTGCAGTCAAGTGGTGTTCTCTTACTATTTCTTTTATATTTCTTACAAGAGGTAAATCCACAAAATAACCATTAACAAGAAATGGATAAAGCAGAAGAGACTTGTGTGACTTCCGTTGCGAAAGAAGTAATAAAAGCAATGTGAACACACTGCAGGAAAGAATTTTTTTATTTATGGGGACAACTCAGGGCGAAGGAGGAAGATGGCTGCCTCAAAATATCTCAAAAATGGGTCAATGATCTCACACTCTCAGTGCCTGAGTGAACTTCCCCAGTAGAATGACACACTCGTTTACACATACACACACCTATACACACATGGACAGTAATAACAGGCACAAGCTGCAAGTATTTGTGGCCTAGGTGTAAACCTAATGCTACATTCTATACTAGTAGCACCAAAAAGCTGTTTTTTATTTTTGTTTTTCCTCAAGTAAAGTAAAAAACTACACATTGAGGCAAATTATTTGTTGCTTTGATCCAAAGTCCCACTGTTTCAATGCAGCTGGCAGACAAAGCCAAGTTCTAAACTAAAACTGGATTTACATTAGAGGAAGTCCCTCAAGAACGGAATATTCTAGGCCTAAATATAGGCCTAAACCTTTTTTTTTTTTAAATGGCTCTGAGTTTCTTGCTATAAAAAGACAGGAAGCCGTTAAATGAGCACAAAATCACAAAATGATTAAACAGTTATATATTATAATGTGTGAGAGTTTCAATACTGATATAAGATATTCAATACTGAGAGCTAGTTTGGATATAATAATTTGGTGTATCTTGCATCATCTCTATTCAGAAATTTGTCATGGCCTGACTGAACATAACAAGATATTTGTCGCAACAGGACAGACCACGGAAGTGGTTCTAAAGCTTTACACCCCCACACAAACGCATTCTCATACAAACAGCAGGGGACTGTGAGAACAGTCAAGAGAGGACAGCTTAATAGCAGCACAATAACTTTTCTGACTCATCAGGTCAGGCTTATAAAACACCTGACTCACATTTGATTTGATTTGCAGAGCGTGCATAGAACAGACAAAATCCTAATTTAAATGCAGTAAATCTTATTTGTGAAAAATGCACAAAGTGCACGGTGTCAGACTAGACAGAAACAGACATTTTCCACAGTGTGCATACAGCAATATGCAAACATATTCATTCTGCTTTCTCTCTCTCTCCCTCTCTATCTCTCTCTCTATCTCTGCTTCTAAAAATAGCCTGTCTCTCAGCATTACCCAGTGACACAGCGCTTCATACCCTGACTGAGGCAGTGGCCCGGCAGAATCAGTCCTTTTGCATGACCTGATCCAGTTTCCTGGTAGCAAATGAAATACGTCCGCTGTGTTACCAAAACCCAGTCAGACAAGTGAAATGGAGTATTTGTGCATGGGCTTTAAAAATGAATAGCAAGTGTTTCACCCAAACACTTGCTATTCATTTCTGAAGCCCATGCACAAATGTAAATGAAATTATTTTGAGGTTGACCCTAAACAAACCAATATTTTCAGGAACTGCTACAGCAACCCAAAATATCCGATATTAATAAACAGGAACATATTTAGTAGGCCAAAGGAGAGCCCATGTCAGACTCAAGTTCTGAAGTTCCACAGCTGGGAAGAGTTGGATTCCTGCCTAATTTAACACACACAGTGCAAAAGCATGCACTATAGGTTAATTGGTGACTCTAAATTGGCCCTGTAAGGTGTGATTGTGTG
This sequence comes from Distichodus sexfasciatus, assembly GCA_032718565.1. NCBI lineage: Eukaryota > Metazoa > Chordata > Actinopteri > Characiformes > Distichodontidae > Distichodus > Distichodus sexfasciatus. The sequence goes on along the minus strand of JAVGVS010000026.1, from coordinate 443,898 downwards.
AGTGTGTGCGCCCTGCGGTGTGTTGGCGTCTGCCCTGGGTTGTTCTCCAGGATAGGCTCCGGTCCCCCCGCAACCCCAGTTGGAGATTTTCAGGATACAAAACTCAAAACTGTAGCAACTACATATTCTCAAGTCTTTTTTTTTAACTGGATATTGTGGTGAAAAAATGAACACATGGCTGCACAACAAATAAATGCCCCCAAAATGAGCAAGCATCGTGATCACTGCATTGCCTTAATGCATTCTAAAGACCACAGAACAGCTGACAGTGCACAAGAATATTGACTCTCTGGAGAAAGTCTACTCATGATCACAGTAGACAAAGAACTTTGCTTAAAAGGTTTCTCACTGGTCATCTAAACTGCTTGTTTAGGAGTTTTGATAATGGTAATTGATTTTTGTTTTTATGCCTTAACCTTCATGCACACACATTTTTGAGCGTTTCAAAATGGTTGAAAATGTCTTTCAGTGATATACTGTATTTAATATACTGTTATTTTTGTTAAAATCACTGAGTGATTCAATGAATATGGTAGCTCTTTGAAAAGTTTGATAATTTGGTCATTTTAAAATGTGGTAATTTGGTACAAACATTCAACTTATTTTCCAACTATGCATGCAGATGCCGTGGATTTTTTTTTTAATTTAGAAAATGTAACTGGTAATGCAGCTTGGGAACCACAAGAGAGTCACCCAAACTGCTTCATCACCTGCACTATGGCAGTTCCCTAATCTGACTAATAGCGAGCATGTAATTCAGAGTCTCAGCTTTCAGCTGGAAACTGAAATTGACTTCTGCCAGATTCAGGAAGCTTCCCCTAAATCAGTTAAATGTTAGAGATCTACACACATGCTGGTAAACTGTGACATCTGTTGTGGTGTCACTGCTTGGAATTCAAGCCCACCAGTGGAAATGACTGAAACCATGCGCATAGCCCTTGTATTATCCAACATGAAATATAAAATTGTGTACTTCTTGGAGATTTTAGATTCTCCTGTAAACCTAAATCCCCTGTTTGTTTCATAACCAGAAAAGACTGACTATTGACATTTTCTTGGCCAAGTGTCAATAACACTCTTGGTTAGAAACTAAAGATTTTCGGATGAAGTTCGAGAAAGAAGGGTTCACACTCAATAAAATGTTTCCAGGATGAAATGTTTTTTTAAGCTTTTTATATCCTTCATTATAATTTTTATTTTCTATGTAGGTTCACTTCCCTAAAAAATTATACCAAACATAGAATGATTCATTCTTCCCACACAGAAGGCCTTCGCCCCCCAAAAAAAGCACCCAGAGTACGGGTCTTTAAACAGGGACGGGTCAGGCCTGCGAACCTCCAGCCGCGGTCCCTCCACACATTTTTCTCTAATCTCTCTAGAGAGACAGATGGACGGAAAGGTCCGATAGATTGGAAAAAGTGACCCTCAGACAGGCGTTTCCATTCAAGTCATTTTGTCATAGTAAATATCAAAAAAAAAAATTAAAAATCAATTTTCCAATCATTTTCAACTGTAATTTTTCTTGCATGATATTACATTTAGTTTCAGTGCCAACTGAGGATTAACCTCAGGATCTTCTTTCCCCTGACTGAACTTCCACAAGGGTACATATTATACTGTATATGTTTTCATGTCATCAATGATCATCTAGTCAAGGTAAAGCCCATAACACCATCACACTGTAGTTCATGTATTCATCTGAACTAAATATCAGAATATAAACAATCAGTTAGAACATTATGAATCAGTGAAAAACACTGATTACCTAGTTACCATGGCACCTGGCAGTGAACATTTTGTCCTTGAAGTTTTTGTGCTGGAAGCATAAGAAATGGGCAAGCGTAAGGATGTAAGAGACTTTGACAAAAGCACGATTGGAAAAGTGAGCCAAGGAAGGTAAACTGGGGAATCGGCAACATGGCCATTGCTCATAGTCTTGGGGGACAAAGGCTCGTTGATGCGTGTGGGGAGTGAGGGCTGGGCTGTGTTGTCTGATCCAAGAGAAGGGCTGGTATAGATCAAACTCCTTAAACATTATGATGCTGCTTTCTGTAGTAAGGGTTTAGAACAGACTGTTTGTTGTGTATTTGCCTGCAGAGCCACAGATACTCAATAATGTTATATCTGATCAGTGTATTTCCTCAACTGTCGCTCTCAAATTTGTGGATGGTGGATGAATGGCTGTATTTGTTTCTTCTGAAAGTGAATTGACAGACTACAAAGATCAGTGCATTCGGGAGGCTAGGACATATGTTTACGTTATACGTTTTATAGTATCATTGTGTAGTTTGTCTCAGACATACTATACATTGATGGTGATTCTCTCCATAACACACAGATTGCTGGTAATTCACCATATAAGGCCTGGTTAACATTTGGCCCAGGTTTATTTTTAAGTGACTTACTTTAAATAGACTTGCTTAATTAAACTGAACTGAATTAATATGTAAAATGTAATACCTTGCTATTTTTGAGACAGTATGACTTGGCTTTTTTAACAGTAAACCATTATTTTTCTCAAGCATCATTATTTCAAACTTTACTCTTCCGAAACCCAACTAGACATTTCACACGTTCAGTGGTTTGGTTAAAAGATCTTTAGAATGGTCTCTGGACATGAAACTCCTGCATTGGCAAGCATCCATTCCTAACATTTCAACAACATGTAAAATAGGATGTGGTGTTTTTGCAAACACAAGAAGATCTTGGTGCTGACATTGATACTTGTGGTCAACTTGCATATCAACAAAGGAATACATAAGGGAAGTAAGGGTTTCAAAAACACATGTCTAGGATATTCTGGGAAATTGTTTTACACTTACAAGAAACATTAGATTTCCATTCTTGTCTGCCTTATAAAGCTGTGCCAACTAGACATACTTGTGGACAACAAAAAATTCAGAAAACTTGTGCAAGGTTTCTGACAGTATGTGCATAAATGAGTCACAAGAACTATAGCTATGTAGAGTAATCTATATGAATTATAGCTCATTCATAGGAGTATCACAATTCTATCACATAAGAGATTGCCCAGAAAAGAATGAAAATATGATAAAGTGTCTCTGGGACGTGGCATTCGACGTGAGGCCAATTTGTGGCTTCTGAGAGCTCTTCTTGTAGGCTAATTAATAACCCAGCAATATATTGACAGACGGAATAAATATGTCACATGCTTCAAGTTCTAATGATCCCACAGTTAATTTAGATTCAAACGACAAACCTGTAAATGATTTTTAATCTACATGTCAGCTAACTGATCTATTTGTCTGGTTTCTGTTCATTAGAATGCACATTTGTAGGTGTTTGTACACAATAAAATAAATGTGTATCAAAAGAAAATTATCATAGGTTCCCTGAATTTTATTTAAGATATGTAAAATGAGAATACTTTCTGGAATAAAAAAAAATGTCTGCCCTTTTGAAGTTTTAAAACTTTCAAGCAAATTAAAGCCATGCCATTTAAGCCAAACCAATTTTCCTAACTAATTCTAGGTTTTGGTGAGGCTCAATATTTTTAATGATATATAAAAATAAAAATATATAATATGACAGTTTTGAGATATCATGATTCATTTCCACTTGAAAGTGGGCAGACAAAATGAAAACAAACCTAATGAAGATACAATTAATTTAAAACACATTCACAGGGAGAGAAAAAGATAATGAATTTGTCTTGTCCGCTTCCTGTCTTACAATTGCTTCAGCAGCAGCCAGAGCCACTCAAAAGCTGACCAATCAGGATTCAGCCTCTGCAGTGCTGATGCAACTGTCTGTTGGCTGAGGTTACTAGAGGGCAATGGCACTGGCGAGGTTTCCCCGATGCCTCCCACAACTGGGCTCACTTCCAGGCGGGTGGGTTGTTCACATTTCTCACACTGCAGCAGTTTTCTGCTTCACTAGAGGCACTAATACATCACTTCCAGTCCCTAAGATTCTTCTCAAACTGTGTTAAATTCTCCTAATCCTCTCAACAGTTTACTGACCTTCTTATTCATGCTACTGCGTAGTGGTGACGGTCGAACGAGTACGCAATTGGCTGCCGGCTCCTGTAGAGGCGGTGCCTCATGGCCTAAAAGGGAAAATGTCCGGCACCGAGCCGCCTCCCTTGTCCCACCCCCTCTCCCCATCTGCAACGCGTCAATGGCAATTAGATTCCAGCGCCATCGGGATTACAGCCTATTAGCCCAGAAGGCGCTTGCGCACCGGAGTAACCTTCCGCTCTGCCGCGGCTATTTAAAGCACCTCCACACCATCCTTCCACTGGGCCCAGTGACACCTCTTCATGCAGTTTTTCTTGTTTTGCATCACTTGCTAACCCTACGATCAGAACGGCCCCTATAAATAGCAAACTGCCAGGTCAAAATAACCTAGCACAAATGGCCATGGCCTTAGACTCTCTACTGGCACATCAGAATTAGAAACACAAGGAACCAAAAGTTACTGATTCAACAGAATTAAATATGGTGCAATGGTGCCTGCAAAGATGCAGGAAAGGAGTAAAAAGAGTCTGAAGCAAGAGCCACTTACAGAATTGAAGTCAGGCAGAGTAGGAGCATTGGGTGTCTGGCTGTGTGTCTGTCGAGCCTGCGGGCAAATCACAAATTGCCCTTTGCAAACCTGCACCTGCCTCCCACCTCTGGGAGATTATGGCACACGAGGAGCACCGAGCAGCGGATGGAGAGAAAGAGGGAGGGAGGGAGGGAGAGAGAGAGAGAGGTTGAACAAAAAGCAAAACGCGCTTGGACCGCTGTGAGCCTGCCAGGCCACCGTATCACACCACCCTCAGCAGACGCTGTTCTCCCCTAACCCTCCCCCACTTCATAATCCACGCTGCTCTCTCTCTCCTTGACTACATGATATGCCGGTCTTGGCTTACACATCACGTCGGTGATACACCTCCATGCAGTTACTTAGATATCAGATGCTCACACCTTTTGTGCTTCTGCTTTAGACATACAGTCAGCTAATGCAACATCACACACCGATTACAACACCATCATGAATGGAAACCTCTCCATTTATGACTCAGAAAAAAGGATGTGTCACAGGGCAAAGTGACCCAGCATATAATTCAAACACAAACCAGTTTCACACAGATCAAACTGTCTTGACCAAACAAGATGGCAACTGATGCATAACAAATCCACTTTAATCAGCAGGTTTCATTTGCAAATTTGCAAATTAAGAATTTAGGTTTCCTAAAAATGCCCACAAATCCACCCACATCTCATGGCAAACTTCCTGTTTAATCAATGCTAGAAAAAAAAAAACCATGTTCACATGCATCAACAGACATGACTTAGAATGTAGACATAAGAGCACATGATGATGAATGAGAGGGCTGTTGGTCACATTGTTGGGTGGCCTGTGATGATGAAATAGTCTGACTGAGCTGAAATAGTCAACATTTTGAAAATGGTGAGATCCATATTACTACTTAGTAATCTTTCTATTTTTGTACAATCAGACTCTATGAAGCTTGCAGTTAGGTTATATGCAGAATATATATATGTGTGTGTGTGTGTGTGTGTGTTTTGTGTGTACCATATGTCTTCAGCTGTTAATTATTGAGGAGGGAAAAAAACTGAATAGCCCTACCTGTCTCTGGTTCTACTTGGCTTATTACATAATTGATGAAGCACGGCACCACATGGCAAGTCAGGAGCTCAGGCTAACCATGTTATGTCTTTAGAGGGACTTTTTGGTGTTTTCCAGAACAAGGGTCGCCAAATGAAAAATCTGCATTTCCCTGTCACAATGAATTGCCAACATATTCTAACTTAAATTATTTTACATTTTAATTCAACTGGGATGCTGCTGCTGCAGTGGACTGTGTTGGTTACCACAGAATTGGGTGTTTGAATTCCAGAAGAGTTCAAAAACACAGTTGGCTCTCTGAGCAAACCCTAACCCCAAGGGAGACTGTTACTTTAATTAGGGAATGTAAGTTTGTTGTATCTAATGTTTTTCTGGGTATAACATGATACAAAAAGGGATCTTTAATCTTAAAAATTCTTATCTAGTTAGACAAAGATGGAAATGTGACAGGTATTTTTTTATCTGTAGGCAGAGCGTTCTTATGCCAAACATTTTCTTCATTTCTTGATGTGATTTCCTCTTATCCAGAGCATCTGATAAATCACATACATTTACATGCAGCGTTATGAATTTTCACTTGTACGTTGAAATATATATTGCTTTTTATATTACAAAAGGAATGATCCTTGTGTTTGCATGGCAACGGGGCGTTGGTAAGGCTGCATTCATGCACGAATCGCTCGTGCCATTTCAGAACCTCCATCTATGGACAGCTCCCTCCAATCAGACGGCCGCGTGGTGAACTACGCAATGAGGCTGTGACGCGCACGAGCGGCTCCCCGCCGCCCCCATACCGGCACGCGGCTCCACTCCAATTCTACCCCCAAAATCCGGTATTAAATCTAACACCCATCTAACCCATAACTTCACGTAACCAATAATCTCAAAATATTCCCCATTTCATAAACCCATTCCGCCTTTCTGTACAGACGCACCGTATTATCCACTGATTACGCCATTATTTCCAATAACTGTGCGCTTGCGTATAATAAGGAGAAAACCGGGTCCGGTTGGCACGTGCAATACCACGATCATAAAAAGATGCTTTTTATAACACAACCCCATTTACAAGGCCCAATTTATTAAGCAGCTTATATCTCAACTTACCAGTTTATATCTCAACCTTATAATCTAGGATGTCTGACCTCGTCCTTGAACGGCATTACATACGCTAGCATCACATTTCTAACACGATATTACTAAATTGCACGTACTGTGAATAGATATGACAATAAACCTATATAATATATAAAAGACACTTATTTTACTCTTAAATAAGGTTGTAGATGCATACGGTTAGAAAGAAGAACATCTCTGTTATTGGTTAACCTTATATATTTCATAACCTCAGAATTACAATTTATGGCAATTATTAGACGCTCTGGATAAGCCTGGATAACATAAACTGATGGATAACATAAACTGATGTAGCCCTAATGTTCACGACAGCTTTATTTTGGGGATACCCACTGTAGCTTATTCTAAGCTTGCAAAAAATCTAAAATGGACGCTCTGTAAAAAAAGCAGGTTAGATTGGTTATGCAGTACCTGATGCCAAAATGGGAAATGTGAGGTGCTGGACTCACCTAGTACGATCCAAAGAGATCCGGCAACTAGAGCAAAGGCGAGCATGTCTTTCTCATGGAGAACGCTGTCGCAGCGCACAAGCTTAACCCGAATTGGAGAAACTGCAGCAGCGACTGCAGCAACGATCTGGGAGATTACTGAGCTAAAATCGGCGTCGTGTGCTTTCGCACCGGTGTCATACCACCTCTCCCCACTCTTAGGGTCACTGTCGGGACCAAAAAGATGAGGCTTATGTCGTGAAATTGCTGAAAAATTCCCCAGTCTTTAGCGGGTGAGCAGCCTCGACGATGGTAAGCAAGGTTAAAATGGAGATCCGATTGACCAACGTGGACTTCGACCTTTGCACGAGAAATAGGGGATATTTGAGATCAGGTTAATATAAAAATGATCAGTGCTTAGTCCTACCAATGAAAAAAATACATAAAATGGCTTACAAAGCATTATTGAAGGTGATGGTGTTAAAATGATCTTCTGCTTTAATTGCAAGATGACGCTTTGAGGGTTTTTGGCTGTCTTTGTAATTACATTTAAAAAGATCAGGTATTTTTAGGAGAAAAAAAAACAGATGAAATGCCAATGTAAAATCCTACTCTTATGACCAGCCTTATGCATTCCTTACCTTACATTTACATTAATCCGCATCTGATACTATTTATCAGATGCTCTGTCTTTTGGGCAGAAAATAGGTTGTAGTTTGTTTTAGTATTCAAACAAAATGGTTCTCTAATGAAAGGTTCATAAAAGCAAAATGGTGGTTATACGTAACAATCTTTAAATTGTGTGAAATTCAGGTGAATTCTTTCCTCAAAGAAAGTTCAAGGAAGAAAAATATGATTTGGCATAATTCAATTGTTTAAGAGGTGAAGTAGAGGTTATCCTGGCTTTAGCACCACAAAACAATAGCTATTTAATCTTGTGAAAGGTTCATATATGCATAAATTGTTCTTTTATGACATCACTTCTGAAGTCCCCTTTATTTTTTTAATTATTGTTAGATGAGGAAGGATGGGGACATTTTTCATTCTGTTATTCTTATAGTAACATCTTTAAATTCACATTTTAATGATGGTTTTATCTTTTGTACTATGCTTGTGTTATTAAGTCAAAAGCAATTAAAAACACTTCATTTTCCATCACACTCTAAAGGAATATGGGTTTTATCACACCCAGTCCCGTGGTGGAGGTCTGACCTTTCTCTGGCATCTAACCTTGACATTTCATCTGGTTTAAAATCTTTAAATCCATGTAGGTTTTGAGACAGACAATAGCAAACATAACCACTTTTTCAATGTTAAGGTAAGTGTGACTCAGTTTGATTTTCATCAATAGAAAAAATTATCTTCAGTCAGTATTTCCATTCAGTCATTAGAATGTATTTGACTATTTCATAAAATTAATTGACAACTGAAATCTGTAATTTATACAAATGTAACTGCATAAAATTTGCTGTGTGTTTTAAGATATATTATTAAAATTGAACCTTCATCCAACATCAGTTAAATTGCACAGCAATATTATGTTTTGTCTGCACAATGCTCTCTTTGGCTTAACTGGCCTCATTTATTTTCTCCAACAGTGTTGCATTCTTTAGATGTGCCTTTTGTAGAGTTCCTTTAATTGTCTTTTTGTTTATGCAGCCATGTGACTGACCTCACCAAGCAGGTTATAGTGGAGGCCCTCCATCTGTTGCCTAAATGATGATTTACTAACAGGTTTCTCCCTGTAATTCCTCAATATAAAGTGGTTTGTTGAAGTGTACAAGTCTCAAAGGCAGCAATGTATTATATCTGTTAAGAAATTAAATTCCTTAACACTTATGATAAAATTCTTTCACAAATGTAGAAATAGACTGCAGATCCTTCCTTCAAATCTTCAATTGTCTCATCTTCTTTTATTCAAGACAATGTTATTAATCTCTTCAACGCTTTTTGTGTTATTGTATTCTTGAAAATGGATCAGAAATTGATTTTTTTCCCACAGCTGTCTGTGGTTATTGCTCCTATTGATTTTTTCTGACCTCACAGTCACATGGTGATCTGATTTACTGCCACTTTTGAAGTCCACAAGTTGAGTTTACAACAGTAATTTTAAATAAAACTTCCAAATTTACAATCAATAATAGCCCTTTATGTAAGCACTTGATTTTTTGATGTTTATGATAAGATTAATGATAATGGTTAAGGTCCACAAGTCAACAGTTCAGAACAGACATTTTTATTCAACTGCTAAATCTAAATACAAATTGCACCTTTCATTCTCATTCATTTTCAAAAGTATATAGTGCTGCTTAAAAGTTTGTGAACCCCTTAGACCTTTCTATGTTTCTGCATAAATATGACCTTAAACATCATCAGATTTTTACAGAAGTCTTTATAGTAGATAAAGAGAATTAAACAAATGAGACAAATATACTTGATTATTTTTTACTGAGGAAAATGATGCAATATTACATATCTGTGTGTTGCAAAAGTATGTGAACCTTTGCTTTCAGTATTTAAGAAAATAAAAGTGAGTGATTGTGAACACACCACAGCACAACACACAGTGCACCACAATGAAATGTGACCACTGCATTTAACCCATTCATGAAGGAGCAGTGCGCAGCTAACAAGTGCCCAGGGATCTCATGAGTACCCCAGTGGTAACTTTACCGGCCCTGGATTCAAACCTGCGACCTTCTAATCATGGTGCGAACACCCTACCGTTACGCCACCAACTGCCCCAGAGTATCTGGTGTGACCCCCTTGTGCAACAATAACTGCACCTAAACATTTCTGGTAACTGTTCACCAGTCATGCATGTTGGCTTTGAGGATTTTTAGTCCATTCCTGTGCAGAGAGCAGCTTCACCTCTGGGATGCTGGTGGGTTTCCCCAAACGAACTGCTCACTTCAGGTCCTTCCACAACATTTCGATTGGATTTAGGTCAGGACTTTGACTAGGCCATTCCAAAACATTAACTTTATTTTATTTTAACCATTCCTTGGTAGAACAATGTGTATGCTTAGGTTTATTGACTTGCTGCATGACTGCATGCTGAAGTTTTTCCTTTCTCCAAACATAACGCTTCTAATTTAAACCAAAAAGTTCTATTTTGGTTTCATCTGTCCACAAAACATTGTTCCATTGCCCCTCTGGTTTGTCCATGTGTTTAGCAAACTGCAGATGGTCAGCAATGTTCTTTTTGGAGAGCAGTGGCTTTCTCCCTGCAACCCTGCCATGCACACCACTGTTGTTCCATCTTCTTCTGATGGTGGACTCATGAACATTAACATTGGCCAATGTGAGAGAGGCCTTTAGTTGCGTAGAAGTTACCCGGCATCCTTTGTGACATTTCTGACTATTACACGCATTGCTATTGGAGTGATCTTTGTTGGTTGACAACTCCTGGGGAGGGTGACGGTGGTTATGAATTTCTTCCATTTGTACCCAATCTGTCTGACTGTGGATTGGTGGAGTCCAAACTCTTTAGAGATGGATTTGTAACCTTTTCCAGCCTGATGAGCCGTAATAACTCTTTTTCTGAGGTCCTCAAAAATCTCCTTTTATCATGCTATGATACTCCCCCAAGCACATGTGTTGTGAAGATCAGACTTTGTTAGATCCCTGTTCTTTAAATAAAACAGGGCACCCACTCACACCTGATTGTCAACCAGTTGGGAAACACCTGACTCTATTTTGCAGTAAATAAATAAACAAGTGTAATATCTTTGTCTCATTTGTTTAATTGGGTCCTCTTTATCTACTTTTAGGACATTTGTGAAGATCAGATGATGTTCTAGGTCCTATTTATGCTGAAATATCGAAGGTTCTAAGCGGTTGACAAACTTTCAAACACCATTGTATACCCCCTAATATTTTTTTAATCTTTGCAGATTTTATCAAGCTCTTGGCAAAAAGCCTTTTAGCACTTCAGCCTTATCCCTTTTGCTTTAATTAAGATTCATTGTGAATAATTCAGACTCAATGTAATATTATTATATACAGTAGGTGCCATATTTTTCAAGATGAAATGTATGACATCCTGCACTTATTAACATATCAATACAATGTTGTTATGTAATTTAAAAAAATTGTACCCATAGTAGGGGTGTTGAAATTAATTGTATAATCAATGTATCACAGAATCGATGCAATGGCAGACCATAATTGGTTTTCAGACTGCTTAGAATAAGTGGTGGTCTCTGGGAGCGAAGCAGTTAACAACCCATGAATTATATCATAATGACATTGCTTGGTGATTTTCTGGCTAGGGCATAAAAAATCTTGTTAAAAAGATTGTGGTAGCAACTATGGCTGCACGATCTGCGATCCATGCCCAATCTGTTTGCAATGTAAAGTAATGTACAAAAATCGATGGGCTGCGTGATCGTGTTGCATCAAGATACCGTATGGAATCATTGACCTAATAATCATAATCGAATCGTGAGACCAGTGAAGATTCACACCTCTAACCCAGAGCTAGCTTTGAATTGCAGCAGCTCGTTCATAGATACACATATAAATATTCATGAGTTACATATTCTCTTATACATAAATGTATAGCATAAACCTGAAAGAATATAAATATTAATAATCAAACTTAGTAAGAGACGTATGAGCTTCTTTAGTTCACACAAGTGTCATGATGAACCATGGCTGAGGTTAGTGTTGCGTTCTTTCCAGCAACTGGTAGGTGAAGAGTGTGTTTACTGTGTATGCACACTGCTAATGTCCTGGAGCAGGAGGCAGGAGTGTGAGAGTGGATGGGAAGGAGGGATTTGCCCTAGGCCAGCTGTGTAGAGAGTGGAGACTGTCCAGTGACGCAGCTGCAGAAGCTTTGCTGTTCAATCCAGTGCAACTGGGCTGTCAAGGCAGATGGCTGGCATCAGATTAACACACACACACGCACACACACACACAACGCCGCCTCAGTCGAAGCCTCCCCTCCCTGTCTTGGTGGAGTGAGGTAAGGGTTGTTTGGCAAGAGGGAATTTTGTGTGCATGGTGCCCATGTGTCTGGGAGACAGTCTCTAGAGTGAAGTGACTCGTTTGTCAGAAGTGTTTTGCCAGTCTTAGAATTCTGATATTTTAATGATAAAAAATGAATTGGCTCATAGGAGTATTCTTTTGCGTTTCTTCAACAAAAGGAATCCATTCTGGGTTCATTATGTAAGGTATGCAATTAAGGTAAACGTCCACCTTGAGGATAGTGATGGTTGTCATTATGAGCTAAATGTCCTGTGGATTGTTTAAAATTGTCTGACAAGTGTCTGAATCCAAGGGGAATATCGCTGGAGACACTCTGGGAAAGCCCAGTGCTTTACAGGGCAGAAATTCCGCAGGAAAACACCTCCTAACCCGCCTGTCCTACAGCACGCCTTCAGTTCCGCCCCCTAAAACCTCGCCCCTCCTACTTCATGCCATGGGAATGACTATGTCAGCGCCGTGCGTCACACAAGTTTCACAAAATGTAATCAGCACCAACTAATTAGTCTAAAAGAAAAATGAGTGCACACATGCATGTGCAACAATGTTAGTACGGTCTGTGCCTTATGAAATTTGTGTTGATAGGTATTTATATTCTGAATAGAGAAAGATGCAGCTATATGCGTTATAATCGATTAAAATATTAAAGAAATGAATATAATAAACCACACGCACTTATTCCCGCAGTTTCCTTGTAAAGTTTTTCTTGTAAACGCTATTATGGGGCAGCTCTCTCTAAGTTAACCCTGAAATGTTTTGCTATGTCTGCTATTGCCTATGTGCATTTCAGGCATAGCAGAGTCGAAACATCCCTTTCTAATAAATAAGCCGGTTTACAGTAAAGGCCCTAAAGCGACTCAGCTCCCCCTGTCGTTTTGTGAAAAAAATGCACTGGCCGTTTCCCGGAAATCGAGAGTTTCTTATTTTGACCTGGTTCTACCCTTCCTCACTATATTTATAGTCTGTGTGCAATCAGACCTGCTGAAATACACGTCTGCATTTAACGAACATAATAATCTGATATTCAAAAGTAAATATCTGATCATCTGGATTTGCATGTATTGCAACTGGACATTATATTTCACATCATTTGAATTAGACCTCGTTAAAGTAGACTTCGTTTAAATACTTTTTGTAAAATAATATATTCACTCATTTAATTATTTTGTATGTCTTAAAGATATTGCCCAGGTTTACGTTTTGCGACACAGAATGTGGACTGTTAGCGTATCTGAGAAAGCACGTGAACATTTTGCTGTACGCGCGCGCGCGCGCGCGCGCGTGTGTGTGTGTGTGTGTGTGTGTGTGTGTGTGTGTGTGTGTGTGTGTGTGTGTGTGAAATATCTATTAGTCCAAACTGGAGTCACCACAAGTCCGACTCTTGCGTAGCGTACATAGCTCATAACGGTGTGATTTCTCGGAAATCAGCCTCTTAAAGTATAAGCATGGCTGCTCGGATGGGCACTGCGCATGTGCGGGCCCTCGCCAACAAGTTGCGTTTGGAAAGCCCCGCTCCGCCCCTCTCCTTTCCTCTATATAAACTCGGGACGCATATAGTGCACACAACATATTGCTGAAGACAAAGTTAGCCTATACTCCAGAGCCTAGTGGAATATCTCTCTCTTTTTTCAATCTTATTCAGTCTCATTGGATATTACCTACGACACTGAGTAAGTATTTCTGCTTCAGTTTAAAGTGCGCCTTATTCTGCAGCTGGAATTATGGATCAGTTTTGTCTTGTTTACCCGTGATGACGTTAATAAAATGTTGTTTCTCTATGCGAATTGCATGCTTGTTATTGTGTTTTGAATAAGTGAAATCAGGCTGCATTATAAAATGATCAGAAAGGAATAATGCATACAACGCAGCAATATGCCAATTATAACGTTCGTATGTAAGTGCACTTGTGGACGTTTGTGCATGTTGGAAATTGAGCGCATCGCATTTGCTCATAATAAGTTTCTCTGTTCGTTTCTTTAAGAACTAAGGAACCATGCCTGTGTCAAGAATGCGCATGCGACCCTGGCTGGAGGATAAAATTGAGTCTAACTCAATTGCAGGACTTGTTTGGGTGGATAAGGTGAGAAATGTTAACTTTTATATCATTATTTAATTCTTTGATGTTTTGCAAAGATTTTGACATGGATTAGCAAGTAACAGTTCTGTGAACGGTTACTACCTGGACGGTTGTAAAAGTAACATATATCAATGTTTTAATCTTCAGGAAAAGAAAATGTTCTCCATTCCATGGAAACATGCCGCCCGCCATGGCTGGGAGATGGACAAGGATGCCTGTCTTTTTAAGCAGTGGGCAATCCACACAGGTGAGAAGCCTCTCCAAAAGCAAATCGATACTCTGATTCACACTAGAAAATTGGCAGCAGTTTGACCATATGCAATATACTCATGAGATTAACCTCTTTTGCAGGAAAGTTCAAACCCGGAATTACTGATCCAGACCCCAAAACGTGGAAGGCCAACTTCCGTTGCGCCATGAATTCGCTGCCAGACATTGAGGAAGTCAAGGACAAGAGCATCAACAAAGGCTGTGAGGCAGTGCGTGTCTACCGCATGCTGCAGGTGGTGAAGAACAAAGGCAAAAGGTCATCAAAGGACTGCAGGAGGAGGAAGAAGGTGAGATCCGTAATGTTTTGCCACATTAAACTACTCATCAAAGAATGGATAACAATGAGAAGCTATAAATGAGACTCTTTTAGGCAGCGAGGCCTGAACTTGCATGTTTTCTTCTATTTCAGCAGCCATTAAAGGTGAAGCCAGAGAAGATGGACGATATCGAGATGGGAGAGCACATGTTCACACACAGTCCAGAAGACACAATGACCCAAGAGAATACCATTGACAGCACTCAAAACATAAGTAAGTTCAGCAAGCAAAGAAATTCCCATTTTTATTTTCCCTATGCAGTATGATTTCATGAGTTTTTATCTCTTCTCTCATGTGGAATCAGATTTCAATGAGGTGTTTTATTTTTCTCTCTAGACACTGCCAGCCCTACTTCTGATGTGCCTGAATGCTCTGGTTATGAAGTGGAAATTGGTCCTGACAGCACCAATGACATGTACTGTCGCAGATTCCAGGTTTCGCCAGTGCACTCCACAGGTAATAGCAAATAATAACAATTACAATATATAGGAATATTAATATTAATTAAGATTTGTATATTGCAAAACTACACAAGGTATTTATTGCATGTCCCTCTCTCCTCCCTTTTTAAAACTTCCAGACTACTTTGAAGAAACTGCCGCCATTGTTGAGGTGAGTCTGGCTTTGGCTCTTTATTACTATATAAAGCGACTCTGTTTGCTGTGCTTTTTCATTGTCAGGAAAACCCTGTTTTTTGTATGTTGCGATGAAGCAAAGTGCGGGCAAAACTCAGCGGTTTACACATTCTGTGTTTTGCTTCTGCAGATCACACGGCAATTGGAACTTGATAGCACACAGTGGCTCCAAAGCAATAGCAACGGAAAGGGCTTCCTGTGCAATGAAGTAGGCACGGCACAATCTTACCACAGTCCAGAGAGCCAGTGGAGTGATAACTCGGGTAAATAAAAGTTGCATTATTATTTAGTTTAGTTGCATGATCGCATCTGAGCAAATGCTTTCTGCATCTAGTTACACTGATTGATATACATTGATTTCACTCATTGATCTCAAATATTAGGCATTCATTGAGTAACACTTTGGGCATTTTAGATGTAAGTTTATCTAACTATAAAACATACAAGCACCTTGTGAAATGCTGGTAGTTACATTGTATTGGCAGCACAGACAGATTTGCCTGTGAGATTTGCATGAAATGCCAGGATTGATGTTGAACATCTTTGTTTGCTTCCCTTCAGGAGAGGAGCTTGAGCTGCGACTTTACACAGAACTGATTCCAGGCTACAGCGAAACCACTGAAGACTTCATAAGCTACACAGACATGTGGAACAGCAATCAGCACATCAACCCTCTTCCACAGACCGGGTGCCTCCTTTGAGGAGACATTGTCTACTTGTGCATTCTTCACATTACCTCACATCCCTGCTCAGAAAGACTTTGTTCTCCCTTTGACCTTGAACTTTATGACTTTAAACTCCCCAAGACCTGTGTCAAGAAACCTTGTTCCACATATCACAGGATGGAAACCAGAAGATAGGACATGACATTTTTAAATGGACATTTTTTCCTTGTTATAGTTAGGCAAAGATTTCTTTGTATGGCTGTCGCACATTTTAGACCGCAATCTGTTATCCGGATGTGCAACCATTTACCCTGGTAATATTTGAAGCTTGGAGGACTGCATGGTGTCTGGACATTTTGGACACTGAACATTGTAATAACACACAGTTGTTTCCGTACCTTGAAATGCAATTCCAATATGGCCTCAGCAGGCTTTTTCAGAATTTAAGAGTGACATGTATAAATGTGACCATGTAATCTCCGTTATTTGTTTCATGGTTTAAAGAATTTACTTTTACCAAACAATGATAGAGATGTTATCCATTTTTAAGATAAGCTCTTGGGAAAGAGGTTTTTGGGTCATTTTTGTATATATTGTATAGATTTTTTGTGATAAAAAATTTAATGAAAAGAGAACTTTCCTTGTCATTTCTACCACAATGAATGAAAGTGATTATTATGACAAGGCATTGAATGCCAAGATTAATATTATTGATACTGCAGAAGAAGGATTAATGTGCTCTTAATGTGCTCTAAGTCTTCTGAGATTATCCTGTTCATCACAAAGAAACTCCACTCCCAAGGATATTCGCTTATTGTTTAAGTTTTCATAAAAGTAGAATCCAGTTAGCTTCAAAATGAAATATATTTCCACAATTCTCAAATAGAGCAAAGTATTTACAAACCTAGCAGTCATTTTAGTTATTTTAACAAAAACGCTTTATTAAATTTTTACAATTAAAGAAATGTAATACATGTACAATAGGGCAACTTTATAATGGATCAAATATTACTATCTAAATATATCTATGCAATAAATACAGATTTTCAAATACACAGCAGATACTACAGGTAAAGTACATTAATTTATTCCTTAATTCATTATCAAAACCGCTGAATTGAGGAGGGATATGTATGACATTGCTTCAAATCTTGACTTCAAAAATATACATCGGACACTACAGTTATAATACTGAGAAATAATGAGTATGACATTGCATTTGATGGATGTTAAAATTAGCATAAATAGAACAAACACACATCTTTATACATGTAAACACAACATGACACTGCATTTGATAGATATCAGCTTTATTTTAGATTATCTGAACTGGGACATGACAGCGTCTTGACGTCTGGACATGACGACTGACTTCTCCAGATATTTCTGTGCTGTTAGAGTCTACTGTGCTTTTTCTGAAAATAAATGAAAAAAAATTGTCATTAACAAATTACCAGGTTATGGAATGCTATATTCAGGTTAGGCCACATAAAACTGATTATCACTATACATAATGGTCTGTAAATAACAATACAGCATGCATGTGTCCAGGAAAACAGACCCATGCTATTCACTTTACATTGTTGTGGGATGAGGACTTGTTGGTGCTTTTGTTTATCTTCTTCTGCTTTGTTTTGATTACGAACATTTTTAGCTTTGCCCTCTGCTGTGTACACCAATCACATCCAAATTTTCCAGCTAGAATTTACTTTAAATTCCTAGAAATGTATTGCAAAGGTTTTTAGCAAAACTTGTAGCTCCAGGTCTGCCATTTCTGTCAACTTAAATTGGTTTCCTGTTTTCTGAGAATAAATATGAGAAAGGTGAGCATAGGTGCAGGTCATGAACTTGAGTTTAGAAATGCAATAAATTTGAGTATGCAGCCGAATATTTCATAATAGTCCTCAAGGAAGACCTGACAAGTTTTTCCAAAGCAGGTCTTTCCAGATCAGTCATCTTAGAGACGAGTGAGAGCTTCGAGCAACAAATTCATCAGTGATTCTGACGAAAGTGACTCAAGGCATTTGGGGAATGTTGTCAGAATGTTGGAAAAAAGCCAGTCAAAATACAAACAAAAAACTAAAAAAACATACATTTCTTTTAAAGCAAAGTAACCACCAAACCACTGCTGCTTCCGTATATTAGAAGAATGTTTTACGTAGTTTTAAGGTGTATGGTCCACCTGCCAAATAGAATGCTGCAGTCACACCCTTCAAATGACTTTCAACACTTTAATCTACTAACCACAAACTGATTACATGAATGTCTTGTTCGGTCTGCTCTTCAACGACATGCCACTTAGCAGTCTTGTTTGCTTGTTTGAAGGTCCTCAATTTTTCATTGCTCATCAAACCACACAATGTAAAATAGAATGTATACAAATTATTAATAAGGTATCAGCAAGTAAATGTGCTCTTAATGTCTTCAAATGTGCCTAAATGTAAGAAATCTGTGTTGTTAATGCTCCTGTTTTTAACTATGAAAATCTGTCATTTGAATGCTAATCAAACAGCTGTGTCTTTATTCAAAATTGTTTAGAAATTTGTCCAATCAAATGCATCTATCACTGCCTTTGTGTTTAAATGTGAAATTATAGCCAAGAGTCTGTGGCAAGAGTCTGTGAACTTAGTTAAATCTCTTACAGCTGATGGAAGTGATGCATATCTCCGACATTTAATTGACAACAAATACTTTAGTAA
Organism: Distichodus sexfasciatus; assembly: GCA_032718565.1. NCBI lineage: Eukaryota > Metazoa > Chordata > Actinopteri > Characiformes > Distichodontidae > Distichodus > Distichodus sexfasciatus. The sequence goes on along the minus strand of JAVGVS010000026.1, from coordinate 425,083 downwards.
ATTCCCGATAGAGTCACAGTGGAATTACACACCTTCAGTTACTAGTTTGTTAGATAATGGGGTTTAACTTAAGAATGACACATTTGTTACTTTTTGAGGAAGAGCTTCAACAAATGTCTTGTTGTAAAAGGTTTTCAAACTGGGAAATAAGAGTCTAGCTTGTGTGTAACCTCAAAACAAAACCCCTGACTAAGCAGCAGGACTTATGTTTCCTCCATTTACTTCCACATGTTTCCATTGTAATCAATAACGCGTTTTGCTCAGATGCCATGCTTGCTAACAGGTGAGGCCACGAAGGCCGACAAACTTTACACTGCAACAGTAGCAATGTGCAGTTTGACAAGTCTGACAGAAGAAGGGACTTGACCACCCTAATGGGGCTCCACCTGACTCCACTCGCTCCTGTTGCAGGTGGTGTGCATGATTCTGTGTAAAAAGGTCTAATGAAAATGACAGCAATAAAAGCCATTCAAAGAAAATGAAGAGGTGTTTAAATAAGAGAAAAATGGAAAAACTCCCAATTTTGTGCCATATTATTTATGACTCACTTTTTATTTTTGCCAAGGGCCCCAACACAACTTAGAATTCCCACTGGTTTTGCTTTTGATCCAGTCAGTACAATTTCAAACTGGACATATAATTTCTTCAGGGTGATACATCCTATTACATTTTTATAATCAGGCCATTACAGACGACCAAAAGAGGACAACACAATCAGTAGGGTTGACAAAGTATACATGGCAAAAGTCCCAGCCTTCCCCCTCATGTGTCAGCCACAATGCCCCACAGCCAGTAGATAGAACAAGAAAATGCTAGGTGGTTTCCAACCCCAAGAAATTTATTTATGGTTTTATGCAATTTTTGATTCAAAAATAGATTCTGCCAGATCACTAATATCAAAGCAAACCTACCCAATGAGTGTTTGAAATACTTTTTGTAGTCTTTCAACAACTTGGGAAAATTAATTAATTCATTCATTTATTATCTGAACCGCTTAATCCCAACTGGGGTCGCGGGGGGATCGGAGGCTATCCCGGGAACTTACAGGTGCAAGGCGGGGACCAACCCTGGGCAGACGCCAACACACCGCAGGAAAACTTGGGGAAATATGATACTGAACTTATTGTCTGTCTGTCTGCAGAGTTATTTAGTTAAAAAAATATATGACAAATTTCATCAACATTTTTTCCATGACTGAGATTAGACATTGACAGGCTAAAATTATTATTTGATAATAAAGCTGGGAAGAAATGTCCATTTGTTGTCATTAAAAAGATGTGAATTTAATGGCTTGAATAAAAGGCAACTGAAATCAAATTTCCACTTTTGTGATTTAATACTGTATTCTAATTGTTTCTTTCTATTTCTATTTCTTTAAAGTTTATATTTAATACTCCACTTCTAGTTAAAAATTTATATTTTGTATTCTATTTATATATTGTGTGTTCTATATGCTCTATTTGTTCTTTGTTCCCTGTTCCTTGTTGCACTGTGAAAACTGGAGCCACGTCGTCTCGTCTCTCTGTATATCTGTACAGTATATAGCAGAGATAACAATAAAGTTTACTTTGACTTTGACTATTTTGACTTTGACTTTGACTGAACTTCTTTTCTCACCTCTTATCTAAAAGGCTGACACACCTTGGCATCCTGTATCTGTACCTGTAATTGATTATTTGTCATTGCGAACACACCACAGCACAGCACACAGTGCATCAGAACAAAGTGTGACCTCTGGATTTGACTCATCCGTGAAGGAGCAGTGGGCAGCTAACATTGGCAGCACCCGGGGAGCAGTGCTTGGGACAGTATCTTGCTCATGAGTACCTCAGAGGTAACTTTACCGGTCTGGGATTTGAACTGGTGAGCTTCTGATCACAGGGAGAACACCTTAACCATTAGACCACCAACTGCCCCAAACAGGTTGTTAGGGTCACACGGAGAACACCTTGATTCTGACCTTTCTCTATGTGTCCCTAACGAACTGTTGGACAGCAGGATGGGTCAAAGAACACTTTCAAGGTGACAACCCCAATGATGGGACTAATTGAGAGAATCCAGGCCATACAGCTGCTGATGCTCTGAACTATAGAGTCCAAAGGAACGGGGCCAGTGAGGCGAAAACATAAGTGTAACTTGCAAATGGGATCATTTTAACAAGAGATGGTAAAGCCGAGTGGTAAAATGTAATTAGTGGATGCCAGCATTGCAAATAGGGTTGTGTTCAGCAAGATGGGTAGATTTATGGGCACATTATATTTATAATAATCAGCTAACTGTAAATAAAAATCATAAGTTCTGATAGAAAGTATATAAAGTTTGCTTGTCAATATAGTGGGGCAACTTCAAGAGAGGGAACAGCTGAAAATAATGACAAAAATCAAATAAAATAGTCTATCTGTCTGTCTGTCTATCTGTCTTTCTTTCCATCCATCCAACCATCCTTCCAGCCTTCCATCCATCCATCTAATCACTTGGCATTAATTGGCATTTACTGGCTTACCCACACTCAAGCAACAATTTTTTTTTTTACCAATCTTTCTAACCGTTGTACAAACTCAAATAGATGACAAAACCACAGTGGTAACTCCCTGAAACTTGTCATGTGAAAAATGAGGTCTGCTGCTGGGTCTGCACAGGGTTTTCCCCTTCTCCTGTTTGCTTTTTAAGGACACGCCAATGTGATCAACATTATCATTACTGATGGAGTGGGATGTCTTTTAGTTTTACCCGCCACCTGTGAACTGCCCTTCTTTCATCAGCTTTAGTTTCATAAAGCCAACTGTCTGTTGCTGTGCCTGGGGTCATGGCAGCAGTTCCAGCCAATGCTACTCTTGAGCATGTCAGATCTGTGTTTACATACTCGCTGTATTGCGGGGGCGAAGCCGGAAAGAGTAGGGCCACAACGACCAAAAGGTGTAGCCCTACATGTGACTCAAAAGAGGCAACATGTAATCCAGCCAAAGTGGCTTTCGTCTTTAACAACTCCCTTGCTCAGCAATAACTGTAGCTTAACAAAGTGACGCGCAATGACTCCTGATTTGACTACATAACAGATTAACAACGCTCAAAATAATTAGCAGGCTTCATTTCAATGTTTTCTCATTCATTTTGGAGACTTCGTTGATATTTGATATTACTTCCCTGTTTACTGTTTTCCTCAGTTTCTATGCACATTTCCCGAAATGGACTACGATTACTCAAAACAGAGCAGGCCTTCCTCAGAATAACTGTATACACTCACAATACTTTGGTTTGCCTACAATGTGTTTTATCCAAAACTTTTAATGTGGTCAACCAAAGAAAAATTTTGCTCCAAAATGAAAGATCACTGGATCATGTGTACAGCTCAGCCAAGCTAAGAGCTAGAATAACAGAATAATTACAGTACTGTGCAAAAGTTTTAGGCAGGAGTGAAAAAATGCTGTAAACAAAGGATACTTTCAAAAATGGAAGTGTTAATCATTTATTTTCATCAATCAACAAAATGCAATGAATGAACAGAAGAGAAATCTAAATCAAATCAATATTTGGTGTGACCACCCTTTGCCTTCAAAACAGCATCAGTTCTTCTAGGTACACTTGCACACAGTTTTTGAAGGAACTCGGCTGGTAGGTTGTTCCAAACATCTTGGAGAACTAACCACAGCTCTATAATCCTATAATCCTACAAAATAATATAATGGCTACAAAATAATATGTGACCCGATCTGCCGTAATGAGTCGGAAGTCAGTGTTCTATTTATTTAGATACGGGCGGATTATGTTGAAAAACATCAAAAATATCGATTCAAGTTTCATCATGGAAATAATTGTGAAAATGTACTTAAATGGCTATTTAAGTTGAGTTGCAGCTCTCAAATCTCACAAAAGAATGTCCAAAACAAATGCTGTTTTCGCTTTATTTGATAAGAATTGATGCTGGTTTGAAGGCAAAAGGTAGTAACACCAAATATTGATTTGATTTAGATTTTTCTTTTATTTGCTCACTTTACATTTTGTAAATTGATAAAAACAATCATTATTTATATTTCTGAAAGCATTCTTTGTTTACAGCATTTTTTCACACCTGCCTAAAACTTTTGCACAGTACTGTATATTTACAGTTTATTGCAATACTGTCCAGTGATCTTAATTCAAAGATGTTTCTTAGTGTTTTTACAATGATTCATTTGTACGCTAGTTGTATGTATCTACGTGTGACAGGCCCAATACGTTTAAACTGTTCATTTGATAGTATGTGCCATTATTTACTCAAAGACAGCTGATAATTTATTCATTTTAACCACTCCATACCAACACATGTTATATAATATGTGCTGATACCTAACTGTATTTAAAAGGAGGACTCATTTTGACTAATATATATAATGTATTATATAAATATATAATTTCCAATGTAGCAAAGTAAAATACTTGGGTCAAAATGTACTTCAGTAAAAGTAAAATTACTTATTTCAAAAACTGCTTAAAAAATTACAAATTACTCACAAAAACTACTCAATTACAGTAACGGGAGTAAATGTAATTCTTTACTTTCCATCTCCACACCCCCTGCAGTTTGCTGCTGAAGGACATCTGCCTGAAATGTCTTGTGCCTCAGAAACTTTGGCACCTTAATTACAATCATCTATCTACCTATTTGCATGCATCTTTTAGTTAGAAAGTAAAATGAAAAAATGTCATAAAATATTATAAATGTTATAAATGAAATAATTACATAAATTTAATTAAGACTAAATAAGTGTTAATGAGTAATAACGACAATGAGTCAGTGTTCTTTGTGTTGTACATGCAATTATGCTTTATTACTGACTAAGTCAATAAATGCTCTTACTTTGTTATATAATTTATCCTTGGCTTTGAAGTTTGACGGCCTTGACACTGACATTTCCAACTGTCACGAATACTGCATATTTGACACTAGACATTATATCAGTGTTCACTGCCACCAGTACAGTCCTTTGCCTAGTGTCTGCCCTGTAGGTGAGAAGATAATAGCCTTTTGATTAACATTTATGTCTAGTAGAATTGCTATAGCCAAGAGTTTTCAGTTTTGAACGTTTTGTTTTATAATCTCAAACAAATCCTGATTAAAGTGTCAAGATAAAGTTGTGGCGATAAAGATAAGAAGCATTTCTGTGCTTATGTGCTTAGAAGAATTAAACACAGACTTAAGCGAAGCGTACACTGTAACGTTTTGGCACGAAAGTTTTTCTAGGGCCTATCACTAGGACACATCTTAATACATGAGACCTAGTTTTAATGCAAAAACTTTCAAGACTAATTTGCATACACAAATATGGTTTGATAGGATTGTACAGAAGATATATGGGTCAAGAATTCACTAACAGACATTTTTTAAAAACAAAACCTGTGCTAAAATATTAGCTTGAGTGATGCGTAATGTATAATATTAAGGCCAGCTTAGAGTGTTGTGGCACTGCAGTTAGAACACTGCATAATTACAAGAGTGTTGAACTGCTCATTAATTATGATGCCCTATGTAAAATGGCTTACACTTATTGGTTTAGCATTCTTCTGAAAAACAAAACAAAATGTCCTGTAAAAATGAAGAAAAATGACCTACATTGAAAGACTTTATCTCTTACAGTAAATGCAGGTGAAGTTGACTTTCTGGTTTGACCATAATCATAGACGGATACTTCTTTTTTCCCTTTAGCTTGGCAAACTGGATCTTAGCTACCCAACAAACATACCAACTGATGATTATTGCATTGTGCTGGTGAATTAATTCTTTTGGTCAGGAATGTTTGTTTTGTTGATGACAATACAAGACGCTTTATTTGTGGCTTTCTGACCCACTTATTGCAGCACAGGCCTTTTTTTGAGAGAAGAGGTTGAGGAGGAGGATGATGATGATGATCATGATGAGCATCATCATCATCGTGATTCACTAGTATTTGTATAGCACAAAAAAACGATATAACTCAAACACAACAGACGCTGTGTGGCATGCAACGCAACTGGAGACAAAATTTCACAAGCGTACATCTTCTTGTTCTTATACTTTTTTTACTAAATGTATCACCCTACAATTGTATTATCCAATAAATTCTAGTAGTTATACAAAGCCTGTTAAAGGGGAAGTGTGTAGCCTAATTTCTTAGCCTGCACATAAAAGCACTTTGATACACAGTGAGTAAGGACATTAGCTATTAGGCGACTTAAGTTTCCTTTCTGCCTAATTTACAGGAAATGCTCGGTACATTTTTCCTTCAACAAATTCTTACACCACACTCCCACCTCCACCCACGGGCTACATGTCTAGTTGTAACTTGGAATGCCTGCTGTTTTTAAACACAAAAGCATGTGGGTGTTTTTGATAAACAGAAATAGTTGCCCAAGTGACAGAATTTCTTGTTTGAAGAGCAGTATATCAATGTTTGTCCTATAATATAAAAGTGGACCCATAAAAATTCAGCTTTTCACAGCAGGAAACTCTTTGAGCTGGTTGAAGCTTCAAACCTGGTGATTTATAATGTCTTCGCCAGGAAGTTGGTCTTTTTCAGACAGCAGCGGAAACCTTATTAACTTGATCTGACAGCATGGGAAGTCAGACATAACAGAATGCATTCACTCGGGCATAACGTGGAAATGCATTACACATAGAGAACACTTAAATAGTTTATTCTTTAAAAAATACTTGTAAAAAGGGAGGACAAAAATAGTTTTAGTATGCATCTGATAAATTTGGCATTTTCTGGCATGGATCTTTCGACCAACATTTATCTAAAGGTCACACATTGCCCACCCTTTTTGGTGATGCCAAAGAAGTTGTGAAAACTCTGGTCTAGCAACTGAAAATTCACAGAGAAATGCACACTTATGGCAGAGTGAGACAAGAAATAACAGAATCGTGATCACTCCATGCATTTTAGCAACTTTGCCTAGGTATGGAGGACTAGTAGCAGATTTCAAAATTGACCTCACCTCACCTACAGTCCTTGAGTGCCCCTGAGTATGTACTAAATCCAATCTTAACCTAAAGTTGAGACGTTCCCTGCAAATTAGAAAATTCCAGTTAACAGTGTCATCTATTATATATAATGAACTTTAAAGGAATGACCCACTATTACTCATTAATAACTCTGTAATAGCTAACTAAGTAATAGTGTATTAAACAGTGCACATCATGTTTTTAAAGTTTTCGTATTCAGATGTGGCTGGTTATGAGTAAATATATTTGCAGTTGCAATTATGCAGTGGAAAGCTTGTATGATGAACAAAGAAAAGAAGCTGTTTTCCTTCTCGTGCTACAGACTCAAACACAATGTAAACTTTATTATCGTTTCAGCTACGCATTTTTACAGTAAGACAACACAACGTGGCTCCGGTTTTAACTACACTGTAATCAACAGCTGTGAATCCACCTAATGCCAACCTTATGCCAGTGTGGAACAGGGGAATCCTGATGTTTTCTCTGCTTCAAAGGTTATTATGTGTTCAATCGAATTATATACGGGCCATAAAGAGCATTGTTATTATTCCAGTGTAAACCTTAAAAGCTATACGTTTGAAAGTAAAAGTGCTTGTGTTTTGTAATAACACTCTGGTTAAGCTCTGAATCACTATATATCATGCTCAATGTCATAAAAATAGACTAAAAGGTACAGACAGCTAAATGCAGCAGAAATAATATCAAATGTAAACTGCATTCTAAAGTGCATTCCAAAAAAAGTTGAAATAGTCCTTTTTCTTTATTTTCTTCATAATTCTTTCAAAATGACAAACATTTGCACCTACAATTCTACTGCTGTGTAACAACTGTTGCAAAAATTATTAATAATTTATCAATATGTATATATTCAATTGCCAATCATTGGTTTCATGGGATGTTTTGTATTTGTTGAAGAGCCACATACCCTTTTTCTTCAGGATATCCCATCCTGTTCTCACATCAGCAAAGACACATGGCCTGAGCTACTCATATCTGTACCACAATTATAGTTTTATATTAAGCCTTCCAAAGCATTAGTCACACACTTAGGAACTCGTGTCTCAGTGCCTCGGGTCAGACAGGTTTCACTCATGAAAACCGCCAAATATAGGTGTTTATTAAATCACTGTCAGACCATTTTCTATAGTAAACCAGTTAGAGTGTTATGTTTAATGAGAGTTTAAACAGAGCATTCTGCCTAACCATGCAAATAAATTCATTTGTGTACATATTTTATACATATCTACACATATGTGTACACATACTTCACTGATGTTCATAATCTTTTTATCATTTTATTTTTTTTATCTTAAATTGTTTATTATGTGGTCTTTGTTTACCTAGTTTCTCCCATATTAAATTCAGATGCATGTCTTTGCATGTCCAAATTGTTAAATAACTAAGTGATGCTTACGACAAGCTTTACTGTCTGTACTAAAAGCATCACCACATCTATGCATGTACATTAAACATTTCCTCATACTCTTTTGCCATTACAGGACAAGCACAGACAAGGACAGTTCCCGGATTCTTTACTAACAGAGCATGTCCCTGGAAATGTCCCCGTATGTATTTTTGTGGGCTCGGGCTATTTAAGGTTAATGCACGAAGTAAAATGGAGACATTACTAACAAAATAACTGCTGCATTTTGCATCTCCTTCACTGTCTTTTTCTGTTACTTTTTAAAGACTTAAGGTTTGCTTGTTAAGTTTTCACCAAAAAGATTTAAACCTTCAAATTGAGTCCCATCTCCATTTTACATCAGAATGAACTAACGTGAGTTGAACTGAATCCACATGAACCGAAGTGGGTTGTCATTAGCGTTATCTTGCATCTCCTCCATTAAGTTCATGTAACAATTGGTTGCGGGATTGTACACAGGCCTCCATTAACAAAAATAACAAAATTAACTCCATCAGGGTTGCCTGTTAACATGAGGACAGTGATGTTTATTGTTTACAGTCAAAGCAGGATATGTCCAAAAACATATCTTGTGTCCTCGGTCATTTAAACGGTACCTGCAATTGAATGTGATTTGAAGGATCAAGTATGTTATCGCTGATGTCTGCCTACAATAATAGCTGCAGACCCACACTAGGACGAAATCTTGCAACACGATAGGGGCAACTTTTCTTTTGAAAACAATGTGCAGTGGGTGTTGATTGCACTGTGTGGCTCGGCTTCTGGTTTGTAAGTTCCATACCATCAGCAGTGTCTCACAGTGGCTGTGACCTCTTAATTCTGCAAAGGATTTATAATAAGATCAGCGGTTGTGCGCTGCTGCTCTGTGCCAAACATTACAGAACAGTTCCCACGTCTTTTACGGCAGAAGAGAGAGCATGTGTTACAACTCTATCACTGTATTATATAGCAATAATGTGCACCAACTGGTTAGTATTTTTGCTAATATATAACATTCTAGACTGTGAAGTAGTCCTAGGAGGATACTTGTTTACAGATCAAGAAAGCATGGTATCTGCTACTTGTTCTGAGTACTAGCAGCTTTGAGCCTCTAAACAAGACCCATAACTCCACATTTCTCCAGATAATAAGGAATGAAAGTGTCTGCTAAATGCTTTAAATGTAAATGTAAGGTTATTAATGCAGGGAATAAAACAACCTTTCTTATAGTCAAACATTATGCATTCATAACATTACATTATTATCCAGGTGCTCTGGATAAGTATCTATGAGAAAATATGGGTTTATTCAACACTTCAGCCCCGAACTAGAAATTGCCCTTTAACTCTTTCATTCACACAAGTGTACAAACAACCTTAGGTTTTATTTTTGTGGCTCAAAATTTGTGCATTAAATGTTATGAATGCATATGGTTGGACATTTAAATTTTTTTTAAACTCTTTCTTTAAGTGTAAAACCATAGGCTTTTACATAGTTGCTTAAAATTTGTGCATGAAACAGTTAACTTCATGAAAAAGTTAGGAGCAAAAATGAAGGGGCATTTCCATAAGTGTAAAAGTAAGGTTATGAATGCAGGTTGCGAATAAGGTTGGACATAAAAAATAGCATTCTTTGGATCAGATTTATGTATTCAAAACATTACATTATTCACAACTTTGTCAGATGCTCTGAATAAGATTCGCTGAGGTGTTTACTGTACAAAAAGAAAAATATGAATTATTCTTTAATACTTTTATTCAGACTTGAGGTTACAACCAAACATAAATTTCTACTTAGTGGCGCAAAATTTGTCCATGAAAGGGTTAATCCCATAATAGGGTTCACTGAAGCAAAAATGGTCAAGGGCATCTGCTAAGTCGCATTAAACTGTACAATGCAGGCATGAATTCAAGTTTCTCTGGGGAAGATTGGTGGCTAAATCAGTAGCAAGCAAATTTCACAAGCATGAATATGGTCATGTGATTTTTTCAAGCACTCTGATCTGATGTTTGTGAATGACAGTTCTGCAGAATGACAATGTCTGTAGTTATCGAGGCAGAACATGCTCAGGAGGTTGACTTGCTCCCAGACAGTTGCTGCTCTAAACAGCTCTAGGATTTCTTGTAAATCACGTGACTTTTCTGCACTCCGTAGTACTGCCATATGACCAGGCGGAGCCGCCACTGAGGAGAAACACAGGCATTTACAAGAAACTCCCCTAGCCTGCTTTTGGAAAGCACCCAGCTTCCCTGGATGTTTTTGGCGGTGACTGCGCATACATCACAGTGTTTGCTGGTGAGGTCTTGGCCTTCAACTACCGTGCTATAAAAATTACAATACAGCCATAAACCTCCTCTATGGCACGTAGACATCATGCACCTATGTGGTCTCATAAACTGAATAAATCTAACATGTATTACATGATAAGGTTATGTTACAGGATTATTACCTGAATCTATTTGATTCTATTTTCATTGTGTTGTTTTAATAAAGAGGAAATTCCAAACGTTTGGTGAAGTGCCCAGACCGTGGTCGAAACTACATTTAGTGCTGGGTTTCAAATGCGGTGTCAATTTTGCTAGCTTTGACTTTTTCAAGTCATGTGCGTTCCCACTGCTACAAGTAAGGGCATCGCCCTGCTCCCTCAGAACGAAACTGAGTTACAGAGGCCCTTCCTGTTCACTTCAAAACACACAGCAGTATACAGAACACATAAATATTCGTTTGTTTCTTTACTTTTTTTTTGTTCATGTTGATATAATATGGTGACTCACAATACTACTATTATTCTATAAGACTCTTATAAGGACACAGCAGGACATTAGTGCTACTGTAGGTCTTGGGCTATAAAATGGGCACGAGTTTGGTTTAGAGAGCTTTCACAGGCTGAGCTGCGATGTGTAATCTGAGAGGACAGAAAAAAAATATGAGGGTGTCTGGGTGCAGTGAAGAGCCATGTTTGTTCAATCAACACACAAGTGTAAAGTAGGTTAAGTGCTTCAGCTCTTGCATAAAATGCTTTCCAGTACTGTATCTTCTCAAGCAATGGCAAACTTGATGCAGTGTTAACCGGTCGCTATTCTTTTCATCTTTGGCATACGCTTCGAAGAGGTCTAACTTGGCGCCACTGTCTCAGATATCTCCTTCCTCCTCTGTGGTAGGAAACGCCCTCCCAAGTAAGACAACAAAACACTCTGCTCTCAAAGGTCACATTCAAGTGCTTACTTGCTAACCATTATCCAACCAACAGCGTCGTGTAAGGGCAGTTAAATTATTAAAATACATTTTGACAAGGGGCAATTTATAAGACTTGCAGTATCGTGCACCTGCAGGGGTTATATGAAAATATTTGCCTGGTGCCTTCACAGAAACTACAAAACCTCCAAGAGAGCTGTAAAATAAAGCTTTGTGCTATCATTTTACAATTTAATTTCATATTTGCTTGTTATGTAGAAATGGAAACATTCAGTAAATTGCTTTTCATTTCCAAGGAAGTCTCATTACCTCATTCCCACACACTGGTTGTGATTCACATTCTTGTGGAAAGGTGCTCTGTTCAGACACATATATGCACGTTTGCAATTCACAAAACTGCAGGACCTCCTTTTCAGTTAACATAAATCATGTTGATCACTGACACACTGACATCAGTGATGCCAAACTTCTTGTTGTCCAAACTCAATGACATGTCAAGTTACAATTTAAGGGTAACTTAATTAAGGGGCAGGTTGTTATTTTATCTCAAGAAAACAAAAAGGCAGACACACAAAAGCCATCTGACAGGATTAACTAGTGTGCTACGTATAGCAGATGCTCGTTCGTAGGAAGGCAATGAAGTTATTCGTCACCACAACAAAGGCTATCTCCTGCACTTGATGGACAAGTCCCACAGTCATTTAAGCATCATCACTGTGAAGACTGATAAGTCTGCAGAATAAGTGCCGCAGGCAAACATGTACGTATTACCAAGATACCTACTCAACACACAAAACTGGAGGCATTCCTTTGATCACAGACATTTACATAAGCCAAAATCATGTCATTGTCATGACAAGTGGCTAATGTACATAATCTCTTAATTAAAAATGCTTCATCATGCATATTTTTAATAATGTGTAAAAATGATTTTAGGGTACTACCTAAAAGCAAAATGGAACGAGAAGGGGAGAGAGAGAGAGAGAGAGAGAGAGAGACTGGATGACTTGTAGATAACCTCTGCAGGCAGGGCCTCCAGCGCAGAGAACTGGCGTCCTCTAGTGGTAAAACTTAGTAATTCAACAACAAATCCGTCAAAAGGTCAAATGTCATTTTCCTCACAAAATACCGATTAAGGCGGCGCTAATCAGCTATTTTATAATAGTTGAAGGTTGTTATATTCAATTTGGTAATACAAGAATATGAACATACACTATTATAGTATAGAAGCATTTCCTACGGATAAAATAGAGATTCTTTGTATGGTGCGGTTCATTTCTATTCGCTGTCCTGAGGCAATATGCAAATTAGATGTGTTTTCATTGGCTCCAGTTGTTTTTTAAAAAACCTGTGGCAGTTTAAATATCCAACAACCAAATTCTACTCACGGTTTATGTCAAATCCGTGGCTACCATTGTGCAAACGATGATATTATTATTATTATTATTATTTTTATATTGTCGTATTATTGTATCCCATTGTTGAGTTCTAAATTTCCAAACTCAAACAGCATTTGACTTAATTGCTTCGGATATTTCAGGCATCATTTTTAAAGCGTTGCACATTTTGTTCTATCAATATATTTAAGAAACAGTAATTAGCAAATCAGCAAGAACAATAGCAGTAGCCGTTAAAAAACACGTCTGAAGAAAGAGTAGGTATGAATGTAAAAGCAGAATCTATTGCCCACCGACAACGATTTATGCCACTTGATTTATTTTATATTAATTATTTTACATTATAATTAAAATCTTTACAAATTACACAAATGCACAGCTAAAATTCTGTAATTAATGATGAATTATCCCAAACGATAACAACAGCTTAAGTCTATTTTTGGCTTCGTGTTTGCGCACTTTCTCTTTCACATTCTAAGACGTACACGTCGAATGTGAATGAAATAGCATTTTTCTTTACAAAGTTGAATCTGTGGTGGTTAGTTTACGTCTTATTTGTGTCATTTCATTCTGTAAACTAGTTTAAAATGCAAGTTGTGAATTTTTTTTGTTCACGATTTTTTTATAATCTTCATCATCTCTCATGGCCTTTTAAACAGTGACCTTTTATACACAGGTATTTAAGTTTTTGCTTACCCACAAATGTCAGAAGTAATGATCCAGAGTTGCAGAGCTCGATAAAAGTAGTTTAATCCATTTTTGCGTATTTGGGAGCGTAAAGTACATGGTCTTCTTGCTATAACAGTACTTCTTCCTAAAATAGTTTTACTTTCGTTTGCAGAAGTGCTTCAGAGGTAAAGAGGGGAGGGGTCAAAACTGACGATGTAAAACTCGGAGGTTTTTCTTTATACAAAAAAATGGTAAATTAATAAAACAAAGTTTATGTGCTTGAAAACCGATGCCAAAAAATATGCAAAGAATGAATATGCGACTTGCGAAAATACGTCTTTGTTACAGGGTGGAAAATGTACGAACTAAATGAGCGTGAATTAAGAAGGATAAAGAAGTCACGTCCATTTTCTTCAGCTTCTCCAACATATTAGAAAATATTACAAAACGTTTCTTAAGATATTTCTGAAAACAATGCTGAAGTGTTTCCCCATTTATTTTGCACATATCTCCTCTCAATCTGGTGCCATAAAATCGCGTTGGATTTACTAAAAATTTACATCATCCATCAAATACATTTCAATCTGTTGAGTAATAACCGTATAATCTGTGTAACCAGTAGTTATTCAGTAACTATTTCACATGTTATAATTAAGCATGTATTAGCAGAAATTGCGTAAGAGTAAAAGGTATTAGCAAGCTGTTAATAAGCTGTAAATCCCCAACCTGCTGCATTAGCTAGCATTTGACTGCACTGTTTTAACAGTTCCCTTGACAATTAAGGGTCAGTTAAGTGCTAAAGGTCAGTTACCATCCTCCTTAACACTGTACATGTGTGGAAGTAGACATTTCTATCATTTTAGCAAATGGTAAATAATGCTCAGGTCTTAAATGGGTGTGTTAAAACACATTAATGGGGGAGTTGTGTGACCATGTTTCTTGTGTTAATTTTAACACATTCACTGTGTCAACACTTTTGACAGTATGGATGCAGACATGTATTTACTCAGATGGCTGCTTTTTATATATTGTATTCATCAGCTATTATTTAATTATACAAATTGAGCTTGTTCCCCAAATAAAAGTAACAAAAATATAATTCGCAATTGTGTTTGGTCTCCTTCCTAAACCCTGCTGTTTTGTTGATTTATTACACCTTTATGTCGTTTCTGTGGCACATCTGCATTTGGTTGTTAGTGCCTATTGTTACTCGTGTGCATGCAGCCTCGTGTGACTCTGTGCTGTTGTTTAGTCTTGCACAAGCGTTTTTTATTAGTAACCGTTTTCCCTGACATGATTAATAGCAAACTCTCATTTGCTATTCTATTGCTAGTTTAGGATTAATTTTGATTGTGAAGTTCTAAACATATAAATATTCACTCAAATATCTCTTCCTAAGCAAGAATCGACACTGAATCTAGTAAAAACATTTATCAAACAAAATACAGCTTATTGCAATACTCCTATTTTCCAGTTTCTTAAGGTGGATATATTCCCAGGGGGCATTCCTTCTTTTACTGTTCACCAAGACTGAATAATAAGTATGTGCAGTTTCAAAGTTCTAAGAAATATTCCTAGTTTTATACACCCAAGCAAAATAATCTTGTGGAGACAATGCCAATATAAAAGTTAGTCCTACATTTTATAAATGTATAGCCATTTTCAGCTTTCTTTCTCGATGTCTTTAGATTTTGACTTCCTTTAGTACCTCCGGTTTCTTGCCATCCTCTATCGTAGGAACACAGTCCCTGTGACAGCTGTGGCAAAACAGCAGGGAGGAATGAATGTTATTTATTTTGCAAAGCATCTAAAATCATTAATATTAATGTATTCTTTGAAAGTCATACCCTTTGCAATTCTGCATCTCTTCCAAGGTCTCAGGCAACACTTTACCGAAAGTCTCAGGGAGAAACAAGTTTGCTAAGGAGGAACCAATGGTGAGGCTTCCCAGGAGAATGTATGGGAGATACTTATTAAAGGTGCCTGCATTAAAAAAGACAAAAAAATGTTACAAAATGGTCACACAATTTGAGATTAATTCATTGTGATATATTATTACAATATATTATAGATTTTATATTGTAATTTATTAATTTGGCATTCCAAGCTAACCTTTTAATGCACATTAAGGACCATATGCATAGATTAAAGCAGAAAAATAAACTCAGTGTACCTAAAAAGATGACATAAGGTGCGGTGATGCTTCCAATCCGAGCAGCAGAGGAACACATTCCAATTCCCACGTTCCTGAGAACTGTGGGGTAGATTTCTGCCGTATACATATACACCACAGTAAAGGACATAGTGAAGCCAAATTTTCCAGCCATCTCTAATGCCAGTGCCAAAGTATGAAGACCTGTAAAAAGATTAAATGTTAATGCATATACTATTACACTATTTTTTATTCTAGACAAAACCTTTAAAGCAAAATACAAATACTTTAGTTCCTATTACTACCTCTGATGATGTTTTAATATTTGTGCTGTTTTAAGTAGATGTATTTATTGAGTGTCATTTTAGAAATAGACAAATTGCCACATCCATTCACAGAGGTTTTACAGAAAATGTCAAGATTTACAATTATAGTATTGTTTAAGTGATTTTCAGATTTAGTTATTAAGATGGCAATGTCACGTCCACTAATTTAATATGTGCATGTGACATCTTGAAGTCAATTAAATTTCAATCACCAAAACACGGTCACATGTTTCTGTGAATGACAACACTTCCTTAGATTGTGAATTTTAAAATTGCTATATAGAAGCATTCTTACGTTCAGGAATCAGCTGGATCGAGAGAAGGAATCCTCCACCTATGCTTAGGAATGCTGAGAGGAGCTGTCTCCTCTGACAGTTCTTCAGAAGCAAAGTGGCCACAATGTATGCCGGTACCTCAGTGACAGCTGACAAAAAGCAGTTCAGGAATGGATTGCCAATGAGATTTGATGTGTTCAGTGACAATCCAAAATATCCAATATTGATGGCCATCCTATAAAAACAAAAACATCGAGGAAGTTAGCAAATAAAACAGTAAATGCTAGCAAATTCACGTCCAATATGGATCAGAGATATACTTACCATAAAAGTAAACACATGAAGGTAGTGCAGCGTATGTTGCTTGTCCTGATTACATCAACCATACTGTACTTTTTCATATGGGATGGTGCCACTTTGATCTGTAGAAAATACTAGCATGTTAAATATTTTGAGTTTTACCATTTTGCAGTAGTTTTTGCTCCAAAGGGTTATATACAGATGCAAAGTTAGCTGTTTGAACAATTAAGGTGTCAAACCTCAGGCTCCTTAAAGATAACCTCGGGAACTGTGACTTTGTTTTTCTTAGCAGCATCTTTTACTATGGCCTCAGCTTCTTCTAGTCTTCCCTGGGAGATCAGCCATCGAGGAGACTCTGGAATGAACCTACAGAAAGCAAAAGGTTTACTGTACTATTCTGGTTGCAAAACAGTTTCTGTTACGAATAGGCTTAGTGCTGCAACAATCTCAATGCACACAATACTGTAAGACTGGTCAGACTATTAAAATTGGAAAGTAAATGTCATATCTAAAGACAAAATAATATCTTGCGATGATGTTTAAGACAAGGTGGTGAAACTTACCACCATAATGGGATGTATACCAGTGTAAGCCCAGCTAGAACTCTGAGGAGAATTCTCCAGTCTCTAATCGCAAAGGCAATCCATGGAAGCACCATGTACCCAATACAGTAATGAAGGAAAGCACCCAAGGTGGTGAAAAGAACTCGCAAAGACTTGCTCAGCACCTCAGTTCCTGTGAACATCAGGGTGTAGATATGCACATGTTGTTGACAGGCAGAGTAATAAAATAACTTGATCTGATAAAATGAGTTATAATTAAGCTTACCGAGCACAAATGCTGTGATGTAGAGGGACACTTGGAAAGCTCCCACAAAAAAATACAGTATACAGAACACCAGCCATGACTGAGAAAAGGACTGTGCAAAGATGACAATAGACTCCGCAGCCAGGCAGGTGAAAAGAACCTTCTTTCTCCCAAACCTTGCAAAGAATAAAGTTTTAATGACAGGACAAAACCTTGACTCATGCATAAGTATGTATGTAGTGGTACTTCTGTACTTTAAAGCACTTGCAGGGCTGTTGAGCATAATCCAGTGTACAGGGATTAGAGATTACTAGAAATATTTACTGTGTATGGCATTTGGCCGGCATTGCTTACTTTTCAAAACATGGGCTAAGAACCTATGGTTACGGGTATGTCGGTTCAAATGGGCCCTAAGACAGCCTAGTGTATATGGCCCCTTTTAAAGGAAGTTTAATTATTAATTATTAAGGTCAACAGCACATAGTGCACCAAATTGTGCATTTGAACCATCCGTGAAGGAGCAGTGGGCAGCTGAGGGGCAACTCCCAGAAAGCATTATTAGGGGACTAGGGGACTATTTGTCCTTGCTCACAAGTTCCTTACTGGCCTGGGACTTGAAACGGCAACCCTCCGATCATGAGGCCAACTCGCTAACCTTTATGCTGCCACTACTACTCTACAAGATTTCCCTGATGAAGAAAACCTAAAGGTTGCTTCAGGAAGAGTGCTCTTTAGTTCTGCAGTACTTCTTGTTTTACAGCAGAGGGGGACATTTGAATATCAGTGACTCATTGTCCATGTACATTAGCATCAAATACATTGTGTACTTTCTGTGCATACTAATAACTAATGTTCAACTAAATCATATGTGCATTTCCTCAGTCAATAGGTCAGTAGTCTGCAAACGATTGAGTACCTGTCGGAGAGCTGGCCCGACAATAGGGATCCAAACAAATAGCCCATGTATAAAGTTGACGAAGCAAAAGGAACTCTCCACTCTCTTTCACATACCAAGTCCCACTACAGACAAAAGATTATTAGAAACGATCAATTTTGTATAAAACATTTACAACCAAAAATTAACAGTAATACATTTCATGCATCTTCTAGTGAGGTGCTAGGTCATTCAGTGTAAGATGAGAAGTAGACTAGCTCTGATAAAGTGATGTAATAAACAGAATAAGTCTGTTTTCTGTTCCTTATGAACAAGGTTAAATTAGTTCCTTAAAGCATAAGAGAATGTACTTAAACTACTTACCTCAGAGACAATGGTAGAGAGGTACATTTCCTTACTATAATTCCATCCCTCCACACACTGCTCCTTTGCAATATCTGTCAGGTTTACATCACTGGAGTTGTACCCTTTGGTGGCAAAAAGTCTAATTGTGTCCAAGTGGTATCTCCTGCACTTGCTCTGTTCTGACTTTCCATTCACTTTCTCCATGGGAATGCTGGCCTTGATCCATTCTGAACTCAAATTGCCATCCAGCACTTGACAGTGGTGCGAAGGGGAGGCTGCAGCAAATACAATATAGAAGCTGTGGAAGCCCGTTGATATGTATATGGCATTCAGAAGCAGAAAGATGAAGATGAAGAAAGGGCCCTTTTGTCCCAAGAAGGCTGTGTCCTCTTCATAGTCTCCCATAGTAAAGATGACTTTAAGCCGACTGATGAGACAGGACGAAGACTCAGACCTCCTATGAGGAACCACACAACCCAGTGGGATTCAAAGGCTCCACTCTTTGGTTTGTAGCTCTTGAGGTTTGCTCCGACCTTCTCAGCCGATGGATCAGAGAGCTGTGAGGCCCTCTGCTAATGTTGCTTCAGTCTTGTTTAACTTATTGAGGAGGCCCTTTCCGCAGGGACAACAGACTCACCCACGTATTCTGAACACCAAGAGGGATGAAAACAGACAATAATAAGGGTCTCTGATGCATTGTTCACATATTAGAAGCCCACACTTGCAGACTTTTCTGTGTCTGACCAACCTTTCAACAAGTTTATGAAAATCTGTAACCTCTCAGGGCAGCATTCTTTCCAATACAAAGCTCCAGAGAATTACACGTGCTTGCAATGTGAATGGCTTTAATGGCATTAGACTCCACAGCACGCACCCAATGGCAGGGGAGCTTACCAGGGCGCAAGGGAGCAGAGATTAGCCAAAGTTTGCTCAAGCAGTTAACTGTTTTTCCCCTTTAATGGGTATTTTTTAATTCTTACAATTTTCCACGCTTAAGTGATTTAATTGAACAAAAAATATAGTTTGGTAGAAGTTATACATATATATATATCCCAAACAACATTTTTTCAGACCATAAAATAAATTAAGGAAACTTACTTCTCTTTTTGCACTGCTGTAGAAAATGAAAAGGGTCTTCTTCTTCTCTGTCAGAGATTGTCTGAATGGTTTACCTAGCAGAACCTTTATATCAACAGTTCTTTATTAATCACATTAATTGCTGACAAGATTTTCTCTTTAAAAGTTACGTCTCAAGACCTCACACCTCTTGGTGAAATTTATTTGAAAAACAGATGAGATTACACAAGACATTCAACGAGCTATGTTTCAATAACAAAGCTGTTAATCAACTGGATCATGGAATATGCCTCTGCAAAACATTTACATTTAAATGTATCTTTTTATAATACTCATTTTATTTATAAATAGAGAAAAGAAATCATCTTGATTGCTTTGCACATTATTCTAGCCCTTATGTTAAGCCCTTCAAAATTAATGATTGTATTGGTGTTTTTCTTTTAAAAATTGGAAGAATTTCATTTCCTTCATACATTTCATTAAACATTGTAGTGCAAAATTTTGAATTTTCTTATAGTGATATGTAAAAAAAAAATTAGCCAGTAAGAGATGCTGTTTCAGAGATGGTGGCTTTAATATTCATAAACAATAATGTTTATGACCAATAAAGATTAAACCAAGTGGGGTGAAAACTAAACTATTGATTGGATAGACATGAATTTTACTGTATGTGAAATAAGTATGTTATTACATTTCAATATATAAATTAAATATTCAACAGCTACACACGAAAACAAAACAATAATCGTTTATTCTTTTTATTTTGTAGAAAACAAGCCATGCACACATTATTAGAAAACAAAAATATACACCAATACTTAAGATATTTGTCGAAGTGGCTGCAGTGCTTAACATTTTAGTAGCAAATTTTAGACAAATATTTGTGCAATACAAACGTTATTTAAGTTTGGACACTGACAATATTAAAGTGTGCGAATTGGTACGTCCCAGGTTAATGTTGCACCCCTACGTTTTAAAGAAGTGAGGTAAGTGATGGTGTGGACCGGTTTCCCGCCCCTCCTCCTGATACCACATCACTCGGTGTGACACTGCGCATATCCGCTGCGCTTTAAAGCCGGGTTGTAAACCCTTGTGTTCAGCTCCGCCCCTTATCGCCTCTTTTTGTACCTGTAACAAAGGCTCGGTGCAAAAAAACCTTAGAGTTGCAATGCCGGTGTTGGACCAGTGGAGCACATTTGGAGTCAAATTATGCAGATAAAGCATTTTTATTAAAAAAAAAAAGATATTTATATATCCATGTACCCGGATGAAACACATATTAGTACGTTCTCATCCGATAAGAAATTCACCAGCCCATTATAAATTTCCCGGTGGCTTGCGATGCACGTTTTAGATTATGACCGTCACACAGCGTTTCTGGGGGACTGGGGAAGCTTCCAAAAGAGCGTGTTCTTTCTGCTGTGTTCCAGCGTTATCCCGAACGGCTTCACGGGTCTGTCGATCGTGTTCCTGGGCGCCACGCCGCCGCACCGCTGCCGCGTCCCCGCCGCGCTCAACATCACCGCCGAATGGAGGAACGCGTCTCTGCCCTTGGAAACGGACGACGGGGCGACGCGCTTCAGCCGCTGTTCCCGGTACCGAATAGACACGATCCAGCGCTACTCGGACCTCGGCCTGGTGCCTTGGTTGGACGTCAACGTTTCTGCCATAGAGCAGGAAAGCTGTCGGGACGGGTGGGATTATGACCGGGACACGTACGAGTCGACCATCGTCACAGAGGTACGTTTGGGATGCTGAGCGTTTCGGAGTTTCTTAATTAGCGTTGCTTTAATTGATGTTGCATCTTGTTTCCGTGACGTTGTCTCAAATTACTCCACCCCTTCTGCCTTGTACTAAACTTTTTTCTTCAGTTTTGAAAGTGATGATTGTTTATGCTTAAATCAGTTGCACACAACTTTATTTATTTTGACTATAATTTTTAATGCATGATTGTTGATTAAGAGCATTTGTGGTTCTGTTAGCTGAGTGCATGAACGACTGCAATGGGCAGGTCAGAATTCCTTAGGTTTCTTCTGATCACAAGTAGCTATCAGCAGATTGCATAAACAATATGCAGTTTATGCAGATTGGGTCTGTTTCTTATTATCATCTCACACGTTTTTAAAAATCATTTAAATAAAATGCATTTTTGTTCTGCAGTGGGATCTGGTTTGTGCCGATGAATGGAAAAACCCCTTAACCTCCTCAGTCTTCTTTTGTGGTGTTCTTCTTGGATCATTTGTTTCTGGACAGCTCTCTGACAGGTGATATCATACAGGTGGTATGTATTTGACTGACGTAGACAGTCATATTTACAAGCACTGAAGAGTCCTAAGTCCAGTCCATATCTAATCAGTAGGGTTCAAAGTTTCCGATCGCAAATTTTAAAGTAACCATCAATTATTGTCAGATTTCTTGATGAATAATAGATAGAACAAAACAGATCAACTCAAATTTTAACCACATGGTTTTAACATTAATTATTTAGTGATTAAGAAGGTCATGGAGTGAACTGCATCAATGCAAACAAACACATGTTAATATGTTCCAACATTCAGAAATGTGTGACTAGTGTAGCCACCAACTCAATGTATTGAGTAACTGCCACATAAGCATTATATTTAATATTATTTAATATTGTTTTATTTTAAAATTAGTTATAAAAATCTAACATCAGTGCCAGCATTCACTTTTAGGAGCAGCTTCTCACTAGTTCACACATTTTACATTTATCCAGACCTTTCAGACCTAATCCTCTCAAGTAACTGTGTAATAGGGATGGGTTAGTTATTGATGATTACTGAGGCATTCACAGTTGAAAGATGAAAGTATTGTATTGAGTATCATAAGCAGTTTAAATGGAAATAGATTTTTATGCAGTAGATTATAACACGAAGAGTCATTAATAAAAAAGTATTAATTATAAAGTTGTCTAATTTAAAGAATCGGCACATAAATGTTTTTTGTTTCCCAAATTGATGATTAATTAATTTTGTATGTTGATGAGTAGTTGCTTAATACCTTTAAGGTCTTGTAGAAATGATTAATTTAACAGGTAAAAATCTAATCTTTTGGGTGCTAATTACAAAAGATAATTTCTTGACTACTTCTTGGCTACTTAATGCCAACAGCCTTCGTTGAAGGCTGTTTTATACTCTGTCTTTAAAGGAGGTCAAAGGGAAAGACTGACTTGACTGACTGTCCTGCACTGATTTAGGTTAATAGCAGCTCTTCAGCTTAGGACATTTTGTACAATGTAAATGAGTAATTTTGGTCAATCTGTAACCATGTTACATTCCATTAGTACCCCAAAGTACTTGATTTTGTTGCTTTGTATCATGGTAATTGTAAAGTCAATTCCCTTGAATTCTAGTCTGCCTCCATTGAATCAGGCAATGTTGTTCATGTTCATGCTGTCCAGCAACAGTTTCTAGCAAGGATGAAACATCTATTCCTCAAAAAAATCCAAATTTTGAACAGTGGTCTATGCACATTGCCAAAGGCCCGACCTAGGGGTTTGTATATACTTCCAGTTCCACCTTTCTTTACCCTGGCTATTAACTAATGAACTCAGTAAATACAGTAAATGTTTGAACATAATTGTCAACATCTCATTTAAGTTGTATTAAATTATATTGTAATATTGTTATATATGATTTCATCAGCCGTCACTTGATCTCTGCTGACCTTGAGAAATGTATCAACAGAACTGATCAATATGATTATTTAAAGTCAAAGTCAAAGTAGACTTTATTGTCATCTCAACGTGACTCCAGTTTTTGCAGTGCAATAGGAAATAAAGAACAAATAAGGCACACAGAATAAACAATATATAAATAGAATACAAAATATACATTTTAAACTAGGAATGGATTATTAAATATAACTTTAAACTAGAGCTAGGAGAAGTTTGAGGAGGAGAGACAGTTTGGATGCAGTATTACCTACAAAAGTGGAAGTTGACTTTTACTCTGGATGTGTATTAGGTTAGAAACAGTTTCAATATGAAAGAGTCCTGTATCCAGTCTTTTAATAAAACAGTATTCTTAAAAAGTATGACTAACATTTAAGTTTTGCAGATATTTTAACAGTAGTGGAGAACCAGGGTCTGTGCAATATTTTTCAATAATTTGTGTAGAAACAGTTAGAAAGTGACCAGTGATATATACATTCAGTGTTCAATGGTTGTGCAAATAAGTAGCGGCAGTGCAAAATTGTTATAGCAGTGTTGTAGTAACAGTCATTTGAGGAGGAATTACATCTTTCCTGAGACATTTTCAGTGCAACATGAGCGAGATAGTCCGTATAGCAGTATGTGCATCACAGCGACGGTGATGTGTAAAGTGCAACAGAGTCAGTTAGTTCACAGTCTGGGTGTGTGTGTGGGGGAAGTGTGAGGGCAGGAAGTGTGTTTAAGAGTCTGATGGCTTGTGGGAAAAAGCTATCACGCATCCTGGTGGATCGAGTCCCAATGCTGCAATAGCATCTGCCGGATGGGAGGAGTGTAAAGAGTCCATGTGAAGGATGTGAGGGGTCGAGCACAATGCAGGAGGCCCTCCTGATGCAGCGTCTGTAAAAGATGTCCTGCAGCGGTGGTAGAGACGCACCGATGATGTTGCCAGCTGCTTTGACAATCCTTTGAAGCCGCCTGTTATCGGCGGTGGTGCTGTTACCAAACCAGACAGAGATGCAGCTGGTCAGGACACTCCCTATGGTGCCCCTGTAGAACACGGTGAGGGTGGGAGGGGGAAGGTTGGCTCGCTTCAGCCGTCTCAGGAAGTGGAGACGCTGCTGGGCCTTTTTGGTGATGGACGTGGTGTTGGTGGTCCAGGTGAGGTCGTCTGAGATGTGAACTCCCAGGAACTTGGTGTTTTTTACATATGTAAATATAGTTGTACATGCTGTGAATGAAAAAATGTGGTACTTGTCCTTGTAAAGCTGCTATTTTTTATACGTGAATCTTTATGCAGGACACTTTTGTTCAGATGTTTAATAATGTTAAATTGGACATATTTCATTTACAAATTTCAATTAAATGGGCAGGAGATTACAACATAGGGATAAAATTGCGTCACCTCCCAATTCCATGTTTCCTTTTTTATGCTTGTTAGAATGGGTCTATGTGACTGTAAATTGAAATGTTTTAATTTTCAGTTTTCTATTTTTATCTGCAGGTTTGGGAGGAAAATTGTGCTATTTTTAACTATGGGAGTACAGACAGTATTCACCCTCATTCAGGTCTTCTCTCCATCTTGGGTTGCATTCTGCTCGCTGTTCTTTGTTGTTGGCATGGGACAGATTTCAAACTATGTGGCAGCCTTTGTTTTAGGTATACTTGTATATTTATATTTATTTAGTTCAATGCAAAGAGAGTCAATAATTTGACCCTCAAATTATGATTAGTGATGATATTGAATTTAGCACTTCAAAGTAGGCATTCCAGTAGAAGCCTCTCTTCTCCTTACAACCTGCTTTGTCTCAAAGGAATGGAGATTTTGAGCCTACCAATCCGCATTCTCTACTCCACTGTTGGTATCTGCATCTTCTTCTCCTTTGGGTATATGGTCCTGCCGCTTGTGGCCTACTTTATAAGAGACTGGAGGATGCTGTTGCTGGCCCTCACACTACCTGGATTCCTCTACATCCCTCTGTGGTGGTAGGTTTGTAGCACTTCTTTGCTATTTTGTTATTATGCTATAGTAATAATTACCATATGTACTACATGCTGATGTTCTCCATAGAATTTGGAAGGACATCCTGTAAGAATTGATAATAGACAAAGCATGTTTAAACAACTATAATGACAGTACCAATGAAGCATTTGTGTAGATCAATTCCATGTAGCTATAATTAATCAAATGTCTGCTGGACTCTTGTTACTTGGTTAGATTTACCCTGACACTTATGATATTTGTTGTGATAGCATCCAGATCTGCATTTGTAAAAATATGGAATGCAATAATTGCTATTCTTGCTACAATTAATGCTATTAAAAACTACTGTTATGGAGATGAATAGAATTAATACAATTTTATGTCCAGTACGCAACAAAAAAGACACAGTGCACTTTACCATACATAGTTATCCCATAATAGGCACATGTACTGTTTATAATCACTTTGGAACATGTACAGTACTGTGCAAAAGTTTTAGGCAGGTGTGAAAAAATGCTGTAAACAAAGAATGCTTTCAGAAATGTAAATAATGATTGTTTTTATCAATTTACAAAATGCAAAGTGAGCGAACAAAATAAAAATCTAAATTAAATCAATATTTGGTGTTACTACCTTTTGCCTTCAAACCAGCATCAATTCTTATAGGTACACTTACACAAAGTCAGGGATTTTGTAGGATTATAGTCATTATATTATTTTGTAGTCATTATATTATTTTGTAGGATTATAGGATTATAGATCTGTGGTTAGTTCTCCAAGATGTTTGGAACAACCTACCAGCCGAGTTCCTTCAAAAACTGTGTGCAAGTGTACCTAGAAGAATTGATGCTGTTTTGAAGGCAAAGGGTGGTCACACCAAATATTAATTTGATTTAGATTTCTCTTTTGTTAATTCACTGCATTTTGTTGATTGATGAAAATAAATGATTAACACTTCCATTTTCGAAAGCATTCTTTGTTTACAGCATTTTTTCACACCTGCCTAAAACTTTTGCACAGTACTGTATTTCTATATTTTAGATTTAATTTCTCATGATATTTCTTTAATTTAATTTGTTTGTTAGGTTCTATTTATATCTGCACAGTTGTGTAACTATATGTGTGACAAATTAAGAATCTTGAATCTTAAGTCTATTAATAGCTACTGTTAATGACAACTATTATAGATAGGCAAGTAAGACACAGATTGTTTGTTTGTAATATAATGCTCTGTTAGCTCTAATACTGTATCCTTGCAACAGAGATTTTAAAGGACCAATAATCCAATAACAGTCCACTACAGTAGTGGGCCGTATACCAGGCCTCAGGGTCACCCAAATACACAGAGAATTGAAATTTCAATTAATTGTTTTGATTATGACACAGCACCCGATGTAGTCACTCACAGCACAATGCACTACATAGCAAGAAATGTGAAACCCCACATCAGATCCACCATTAGAGACTAACAGGCTCCTACAACCCCCCCTCCCTGGAACTAAAAAAACCCCCAAACTAACAAAAACATTTTCATAGGTGCCACAGTAAATCTGACCTGTCTGTAGTGGTCTAGTGATAGGATTCTTATCTGTGAACCAAGGCTTTACACGCTATACTGTACTTCTAGAAGTTGCTCCATGAAGACTGTAATTAGAAAATAGTTGCCCTCAATAGCAGCATCTGATAAAAGCAATGCAAGTTCAGTAGATAGGCTTCACTTCCAAGCTAAAACATACAGTGATGTGCTTAGAGTAACTAAATCTGCTTGAATGAATTATATCAAGTCTAAAACTGGCAAATAAAACAGCTCCTCCTGGAATGTTCCTGCTGCATGTTGTCAGGTTTGTTCCAGAATCCCCCAGGTGGCTGTTGTCTCAAGGGCGAGTAGAAGAGGCCGACGCCATACTGCGGGATGCAGCCAGGAGAAATGGCTTAAAAGCCCCTGATGTCATTTTTCCACTGTCTCAGGTGAGATCAGTGCCTCCCTGTCAACCAGAGTATTTTAGAGCAAACAAGATAACAAGTGGATCAACATCGCTGGGGTGATTTGTGTCTCTAGCCATTAACTGGCCATTAAATGTATTTGCTAATTTGGGGCTGTTGCTCTGAGCTGGAGTGTAGCTCATTAAAGCATTTTTAGAAATGTTGGTGCTCCTTCCTGTCCTCTGCAGTTAACATTCTTTCTGTGCTTTGCACCGCTGAGTAACTAAAGCCGTGATAAACCAAGGTGGCCCCCCTATGGTGATGGAGGACTTTAAATAGATCTGCCCTGGCATGGCTGAAGTGGAGATTTTCTTCCATTTGTAATAATTACATGCTTGGACTTGATAAAGTAGTATTTCATTGTTAAACTTATTGTGTAAAGGTTTACCACTGGAAAAGTTGATCTTTTAATGAAATCTTTTCTATTTGGATCCTGATGAAAAATCTTGAGTACTGTCAAACCAAAATCACAAGTACTTATAAATACTTAAGGAAGTATTTATGTATAAGAATGGAAAAAATGACCAGTTTCTCACTTTTTCTCCACAATCTAACTGGAAAATCAAGCTGAATCCCTCCTCTATTTTTAACTCTCTAAACTCTTAAATTAACTTGCATTAATTTCATGAATGTATTCATGTTTCATGTTAATGGAAAGATGGAAAGGTAAGAGTAAAACTTAAATCTTAAGCCTTAAACTCTTAAGTCAACTTTCCATTTTCCTTTGAGAAAACCACCTTATCTTCTTCCTCAAATTGGCACTTAAATACCAAATGCACCTACCAAAACTAGGTGCATTTTCACAAAGTTTATATTGACTATTGGATATATTTCAAGTTTTTTTGTTGTACAAGATTCTTTCTGGTGATTTATCTGTTGTGTTTTCTTAGCTGTGGCCAGTTAAGCCAGCTGGTGCTTTTGCTTTGCTTTTCAAGTTCTCTTCCCCTGCACTGTACTAAAAACAAGCTTTCTGTCACATGTGTTCTGTAGTCTGGAGACAGGGCCAAGAAGATGAAGTCTCACAACCTCTGTGACTTGGTTCAGACCGGCAACATCCGTGCCATTACCATCCTGCTGTGTCTGGTGTGGTGAGGGTCCATCTGCATGCTGCATCACTAACAAATAAAACAGCCAGCTGGCCCAAACACTTACTCTGAACATAACCCTGTAGTTGCAGTGGATATAAGATTTAATGAAAGGTTTTGGGGAGGTAGCCTATTCTCTTTCTTAAGTAGGTCATGCTAGAAGCAACTTCAGTCAAGTTTAAGATGCTTATGAAAGATAAAGGAAACAACTTTATTGTTGTAAACCTAAATCCCATAAATTAATCATAAGAACTTTTTTACCAGTTGAAACTTGCTCTTTTTTGAGCAGCATCAATATTGCAACAAACAAAGAAAAAGAAGTGAATGAAATGAACACACTTTTATGTAAACTGGCTCTTGATGTGTTGTGTCCCTTTAACACCAGAATTACCATAAATTTGTAACATCCCTACTATTCCCAACCCCACAAGAAAACTCGTACGTCCACGAGTACCATGTCAAATCAGTCGCTCTGAGCAGAAACCATCATTTTAACTTTCAGCCTTTATTTAGCGTTCTGTGTACATATAGGAGGACAACTGGTTATATAAAAGAAGCATACATATTAGTCAGTAACAGTCTGTATAAATGTTTTGTACTCACACTAAAAAGAAAAGTTATTTGAAAAATAATTTGAACAGAAGAGAATAAATCTTTATTTCATTTTATTCCATTGAAACACCACAGAGCACTTTGAAAATCATTTACTCTTACGCTTACATTTATTAAACAGCGGTACAAATATGATTTTGAAGATGTGTGTCTGCAATTCGAAATAAGCACTTTCACAGAAGGTATTGCGACCAAGTGTGGTTTTATTCCAGAATGCAGCTTAGTAAAAAGGAATAGTTCCACTATATAGTATGTATGGTCCTCTCGATCTGGCAGTGTCAGAATTATTTCGTCTGTAATGTAGTTGTCACGCTTTATCACTGATAACTCGTATTTTTTAGCGCAAACCTCTACCAGTACAGTAAGTTTATAGAGAGTGTTACTGACTCCAAAAGTGAATGTTTTTAATATCAATATAAAGGGTCGAAAATTGAAACTGTTACTGACCTCATGCATATTCAGTGTAAAAGTCAATTCCAAGACCATAGTTGTAGGTTGAAATACTGCATCCGAATTGTCTCTCTTTCTACTTCTATTTCTAGTTTAAAGTGTATATTTTGTATTCTATTTATATATTGTTTATTCTATGCGCACTATTTCTTCCCTGTTCTTTGTTGTCTGCACTGTGAAAACTGGAGCCACGTCGTCTCGTCTTTCTGTATACCTGTACAGTATATAGTATCGGCTCAGCGCAGGTGTGAATTACGTAATTTGCGAAACAAAAGTGGCTATTGGCGAGAATCTGGCGATTTTTTTGTGTGTTATTGACTCTGGATTTGCCTTGTTTTTGCCTTGCAGGGCAATTCTCTCTATGGAATATTTCGCCTTATCTCTGAACACGTCTAACCTGCATGGGAATTCCTTCTTCAACTGTTTCCTGTCTGCGGCAGTAGAGGTGCCGGCTTACATCCTTTCCTGGCTTATGTTCCGCTACCTGCCCAGACGCTACTGTCTGTTCTCCACCCTTTCGCTGGGGGGTGTCGTTCTGCTCTTCATACAGCACATACCCCAATGTGAGTTGTATTAGGATTTGTTGAACAAGGGCACATTCTTCAGTCATACAATGTGAGTGAAAATGTTTCAAAATTATGTTACTGACACAGAATTACATTTGCAGCAAATTGGTTATTATATTGCCCAACACACGTTAAATGAGTAGCTACAATCAAAAGTGGTGTTTGGTTGAAGTATGGGACAGTCTAAGGGCTGTACACACGTATCTGGGAATTTATAAAAGCAGATATTTTTTCTCCTCCATTTTCGAAAATAACTTTGAAAACATGACCCTGTTTTCAAAATTATCTTTGTACACACGAATCCGGATAAATATGCCATCAAAAGCTGCATAGAACCAAAAAAGAACAGTTTTTATCCAATTATAATGACTTGTGCATCTGGTTGCTTCGTAAACAGTGGCGAATTTGAGGATGCTTCGTATGGACAGATAGGGAAGTCAAGTTACTTTAAACGTTAGCAGGTGCAAACAAGCTCAGATATGAGTTCATCATTAGTCAGTTTACAAAGAAACCATTCAGAAAGCCGTCCTGATATTATAATAGAAATTCAGCAAGTATTATGTCATATTCAGATGATGGGATTAGTAGTTGTGTTTCTCTGGGTATATAGGGGTGGGAGGAAATGAAATGGCAGATAAGAAGGCCAAAGAATCAGCAAAACAGAATAGCAAC
Source organism: Distichodus sexfasciatus (assembly GCA_032718565.1). Lineage (NCBI taxonomy): Eukaryota > Metazoa > Chordata > Actinopteri > Characiformes > Distichodontidae > Distichodus > Distichodus sexfasciatus. The sequence goes on along the minus strand of JAVGVS010000026.1, from coordinate 394,260 downwards.
GATATATAGTAAATCAGAGGTTAAAAGCATTATTAAAAGGAAAGTTAAAGGAAATTGGCAAAAACAGTGGGAAGATGATATAAAAGGTAGAAGGAAGGTTGGAGAAGTTAGAAGAAGTGCTGGAAGTAATAGAATAGAATGCATGAAAGGATTATAACTAGACTACGGCTGGGACACTCGGGACTTAATGCAACATTACACATAATGGGGAAACATGGTACAGGAAAATGTGAATTTTGTGGGGAAAGTGAAACAATAGAACATGTAATGAGTAATTGCAGGAGGTACCATAAAGAAAGAACCGAATTAATAAGGAGTCTTGGACAGGAAAAAGAACAGTACATCCTTATAAATCTATTAAGGAAAAGCCCTGTCAATGGGTGCTTTAAGTTTATTTTTCGTTATTTGAGGGCAACTCGGTTAGCTAAAAGAATTTAGGTGTTTGGTTTTTTTTTTTCTTTTTTCTTTTTGAGTTCGATGGTCCAGATTCACACTCCTTACCGGTTGGTGGCGGTAATGCACCAAATAGTTGTTTGCCAACCTCCATAAAAAGCAAGCAAGAAGAAGAAGAAGAACAAACGCTATGAACCTAAAACTCCTTTTCCCCATCCACATGTAGTCACTGAAGCCGGAGTTTTCAGAAATCTCTACTTTGGCCAGAGTTTCCAAAAATAGCCGGTTTCAGTGACTGAAACCCCAGTTTACGTGTGGACGATAGGCTCAACCGCATAAAATAACTTTTTATAAATACCCGGCTACGTGTGTACTGGGCCTGAAGCAAAGCATCACTGACAGCACAATCAACCAGTAGTGACTTTGTGAACAAACTTTGTAACTTGTAATTTCAGAAACATAATTGTTGTTGAATTTGGTTATTAAATAACATTTTATTGTTCACTGTTGAAGTTATGGGTGGCACAGTGGCGCAGTGGTTAGAGCTGGTGCCTCACAGCGAGAAGGTCAGTCCGAAGAGCCTTTCTGTGTGGAGTTTTTGTGCTCTCCCCATGTTCGTGTGGGTTTTCTCCGGGTGCTTCAGTTTTCTCCCACAGTTCAAAAATTTGCCCGTAACGTATACAATGCAGTGTTTTGGCCCCATCCCCGCAACCCCAATAGGGATTAAGCGGTTCAGAAAATAAATCAATGTATGAATTTTGTAGTTGTCATGTATTGTTAATGTGACCAGCAGCATGTTTAAGATGTGGAGGGCAATATAATAATCACTTTGTTGCGAATTTAATTCTGAATGCAACAGTGAAAGAATTTTGAAATTTGCTCAACATTTGCCAGTTATGTGCAGACATCTTTTTGACTCAGAGTGCATCAGTCTATAGTTGGGATCAGCAAACTACAGTCTTTTTTCTTCCTGTTCTTCATTTCTCTATTAATTTGTCACTGCGTTTAAACAAGTGCGGTATTTATGTAAATACAGGTGGCACTCAAACACTCAACAAGTGGCCTCGCAGACTCGGCACACACGGGCACACTTGAATGCAGTTCATTTAGCAATGCTAACGTTCCTGCCTAAGCATTCACTTAGGTGCTGAGAAGATAGCACACAAATCTCACTAATGAGGCTGTTCTGAATCCATGTGACAGGCCTTTCAAGGTTGATCGAAATGCATTACGTTCCCGACCCCTGCTCTAAAGCTTTAGGACCAGATGTCACTTATATTTTAGCTACTAACTTATGTGGCTTTGAGATATCATGTATCAATCCCATATAATTAGGTATATTAGGAAATAGTTATAAAAAATATTTCCTCTACTTATTTTTTTTATCCAACATGTCTTGTGGATTGCCTCAAACTACAGTATAGTTTTGAGTTACATCTAAACTCAAGATACTGTTTCTCCTGACATTTTGACTGAACACATCATTTATTGTTCTGGCAGATTTGAATCATCTTGCTATCACATTGGAGATGGTGGGCAAGTTTGGGGTGACCACGGCGTTTGCGATCATATATGCCTTCACAGCCGAGTTGTACCCAACTGTCTTGAGGAACACAGCAATGGGAGCCTGCTCCATGGCATCCAGAGCCGGTAGCATATCTGCCCCATATTTTATATACCTGGGTCAGTAAACATTGTGGTATTTTTCCTTTATGTCACAGCAGAACCATGAATTGTGGCTTTCGGATTCCATAGTTGCCTTTGGTCTTTTATTTTAGGGAAGTTTATGTTATTCATTTCATTTTAATTCATTTCAAGATTGTCAGTTCTGACAAAAGGTGCTGCATATGCTTGGTGAGGGACTAATTGATTGGTTTTCATTTTGGATCAGCACTGAGTGCTTGTTGATCATTGAATCAGTGTATCAATGTAGATTGATATATCATTACACCCCTATCCTATACACTCCTATGTGGGTTTGTTATTATGTCAGTATGTCAGGTTTATGTATTAGTTGTGTATTAATATAATTTACATGATGCATGCAAGATTTCTACCACTCAATGCCACATGTTACAAATCCTGCCAAAATATTTGCACATAACATACCAATCTTCCACTTTTTCCACTCCACTTTCAAACCGTGCTTTGCGCTTTCGTTTTTTTAACGCAGGAAGCTATTATAAAGACCTGCCGTACATCCTAATGGGCAGCCTGAGTGTTGTGTCTGGGTTTCTTAGCCTCCTGCTGCCTGAGAGCCTTGGTATGCCTCTTCCTGAGAACATCAGTCACATGCAGACAGTTGCTTGGTAAGTGAAAAGCTGCTGCAATGCTCATAATGCCTGCTAATGAAGTTTGTGCCCTCTGCTGTTTGGTTAACATGATCACAGGTCTTAACACTTCAGTAGAAATGATTCAGATTAAAACAATTATTAGGAATTATTAGATAATGACTTAATATTAATATTACATTTAAAATGAATCCCTTCTTCTCTTTGCTTCTTCTTATGTCAACATGGATGATTTTTCTTTCAGTTACAAGAAGAGATGCTCAACTTACAGCTTCACCATGCCTAAAGATGAAGAGGAGCAGGAGGTCTAGATCCAGACCATTTTTAGTTCTATTTTTTCCACTTAATTTTAATCCAGTATTTGAATATAAAATAGATTTTGTAGTATTTTTTGCACATATACTAATATCTTGTGCATATGTGTTTTTACAAAATGATTTCCATATTTTTAATAAGAGCACATGAAGATTTATTAGTCAGTATTTTAGGTGTCTTGTATTCATACAGTATTTAAATAAAATGAGCAGAACTGGCATCTGCATAATTTACAATTTCCTGTTTTGAATAATGTAATTTGAGGTTTACATGCACTGTAGATAATAAGTATTTAAAAACATAAAATAATATAGTTATAAATGTATATATTTTTTCACATACAGTACATGCGTTTAAAAATTAAACTGGTTTGTAAATAAACTACTTCACGCTTTATTTTTTCTCCCTAATAGAAAGAGCCTATACTCAAAACCTTTCCTCTTGAAGGATTTTAGTTGTGATGATGATGGAAGCATTGCCTGGGTCTTCCTCTTTACTAAAGCAGGGGCATTTTATCCTGTTGGTGAGAGGAAAAGAAATGATCAAGCTTTAATACATGGAGCAGTGCTTTCTGTTAAAGATTTATGGGATATATGTTTTTTAAAAAATTAACTAATCTGGAAATGACCATTTTTAATAGTAATATACCACTTTACCCGCTAAAATGTTGTACTGGGTATATGAGTGTAAAATTATTATGAAAATGTACATTTTAGATTCTATGATTTTATTCTCAACAGTTTGTGTACAACTAACATGCAAATATTGCACCGTGGACAAGATAAATAATGAATGAAAAACTAAAAAAAAATTTGAACAAGGACAAAACAAATTGGTTTAGACAGAACGTCAGAAAATGACTCATTTGTAGAGAACTCTTACTTACAATAATTACATCTGTGAAGAAAATCTATGATTAAAAACTTTGAAAATACTCAAAAATGCTATTTTTAACATGAATCACCAGCATATAACTTACCTCCCCCTTTTTTGCATCTGTTCTATCGTCTCTGGAAGCGGCCGCCTAAAGCTCTCAGGCAGGAATAATGTGGTCATAGACGACAAGACACACAGACTTCCCAAGATTATGTAGGGTAAATGTTTATGATACACACCTGAGTATTTTATAAAGGAGAACATATGAGTAGTCATAAAGAGAGTATGAGTATAGCTTTGAACTAGTCATAAGCGTGGATCAAGTTTAACAGCTGATTTAACACTTACTCAGGTGAATAAAATATGGCGCGATAGCGCTGCCCACGCGGGACACCATGGCACACGAGCCCACGGCTGTGTTCCTCAGCACTGTGGGGTATAACTCCCCCGTGTAGGCAAACATCAGGGCTGTTCCTATAGCCAGCCCAAACTTCCCCAGCATCTCTAGAGCCACCGATAAAGTTGGCATGTCTGGGACAAACGTAAAACTCCACATTTATACCTCAGCCATTCACCAGTACACTGAACTTTCATATTCATTGATTTGCATTTAGAAACAACCTTACTTGGCGGCACTAGCTGAATGAAATAAAGCGCTAGGCCTCCCAGCAGCATGCTACCAGCAGAGGAAAGTCTTCTTGGTAAATAGCGAAGAGACAGCCAGCTGCTGATGTAGGCAGGAACCTCGATGGCGGCGGAGATGAAGCAGTTGACGTAGGGGTCTCCATGGAGGCGAGACGTATTTAAGGAGAGGCCGAAGTAGCCCATGCTGAGCGTCATCCTTACCATGGGTGATGAGCAATCAGGATAAATGAAAGTTAGCAGGGAATGTTATGTAACAGACGTTTGTTTTAAAATGGTGTTTTATCATTGTGCTCCTGCACACTCATGAGGTATGAGACTCAGTGTTTTGATAAATTGCTACATAATAAATTTTAACAGTCATGCATGTCCTTATTAAACTGTAAGATAAACCATGATTTGCCTAGACCAGACCACAATACATTTTAAAATAGTCCAAGGTCCTGTGCCCAAGACACTATATCTATGCTTTATTGGAGGGGTGTCCAGTTACGGTCCTGGAGGAGCTACATCATACCTGGTGAGTCAATTCTGGTGAACTTCTACCTGAGACAAGGTGTCAATGCTCTGAATCCAAGTATGATGGAAAACCTCCAGGGTACTGGCCAGAACCAGGATCGGAACAGGACACCCCTGCTTTATTGCATATTACAACACAAATCTGGGCCTGTAATTCCTCAATATGTTCCTCCTTACTAACCCCTCTAATATCTATGGTTTGTTTACCATAAAGTGCTCCCATATACTTGAAGTTGTGGGTTTTTAGGTTTGATCCCCCCCGACTGTGTTTAACCTCTGTTTTCAGTGTGCCCTTTTTGTTGGTTTGACCTTCTTGGTATAATTTGTTCTCCTCACTTCAGTTTTCTGTTTTTGGTTTTCTTTGTTTTATTGTATTAGCCTGGTGGTTTATGTCCTCAAAGCATTAGTTAAACTTGTTCATGCCTTGTCTCTTGCCCTCACAGCATTACCACACTAGAATAAAACAATTAAATTATAATTGACTTATTTTATAATCCACGGTACGCTTTGTGCAGATTTGAACTTTCTTAAAGATTGTTTGGATGGGACTCATGAGAAACTTACCAGACCAGAAACAGCACCAGAGTCGTCAGTCGAATGGCACTTGTCTTCACAAGATCCAAAACATTACTTGTTTCTTCTGTTTTATTGTTGTATTTCTCCTAAAGGTCACAGTGTAATGTCAGTACATTATCCCATGTAGTGTTGTTTTACTGATCCTTTTTATGCCAAAGTGAAATTTTATTGCTTCTCTATGAGTTGCAGTGTTCTTTGGAGCCATTATTGTTATTGAGGCTTTTTTAATATAAAGTATTAGCTGATTTGTTTTCTTGTAAAAATATTAGCCTTTGATTGTATAATACTACACCTCAATTTCCTTGAAGACTGTCTCAGGAGCTGTGACTTTGTTCTTCTTAGCAGCGTTTTTCACTATTGCCTCAGCCTCCCTTATTCTCCCCTGGGATATCAACCATCGAGGAGATTCTGGAATGAACCTGTAACAATGTGCATAGAAACAGTTGATAAATAGTTCTAGATAAATAGTTCTTCTATGTAAAGCATATCAGATTGCTAGTGTCTCATACCTACCACCAGAGGGGGATGTAGATAAGTCCAGGTATAGACAGTGCAATCAAAAGCAGCCTCCAGCTTCGTATCAGAAATGCAAACAGTGGAAGCATCATGTAACCGATGGCAAAGAACAAACAAACTCCTAGTGATGAGTACAAGACTCTCACAGACCCAGAAAGGATTTCTGTACCTGATGAAAAAAGCAAAAGCACAACATTAGGATTGTATATCATTGATGTCATCCCATATGGTTTAGTCATATATATTTTATTGAGATGGTTACCTAGCACAAACGCTGCCACGTAGTTGGAAATCTGTCCCAGTCCGACAATGAAGAACAGAACTGAGAACACTTCCCAAGATGGAGAGAAGACTTGAATGAATGTGAAGAACGTTTGGACCATCATGGTCACAAAAAGGACAGGCTTTCTTCCAAACCTTGGTTTAGCAGAGAATGTTTTAGGAATATAGACTGTCATAAAGACCTTATGACAATTAATTTTGGAAATGATGCTGCTGCCAAACCTACCGGTCTGAGAGCTGCCCAGAAAAGAAGGAGCCACAGAGCACTCCAAGGAAATAGATGGAGGAAGTGAAGGGCTGTTTCCACTCATCATCACAGACAAGGTCAAACTAAAAATGGATCATCCTAATAGATCAGTATTTTTATTTAGTGATCACTTACATTTTTTTGCATGCTGTAACAGATCTCTAGTCATGTACATGGTATGATCTCCATATCCACTTGCTCAATTGGTCAGTTTTTGACTACAGGAACCTGTATCTCATATTATTTATGAAGTGGGTCATTCTAAACCCAGCAGTGACTATATTATGACATTGTAATGTGTTTTTGCAGCATTGCTGGGATTTTAAACAAATCAGTATCACTGCATGGTTGAGATGTCAATAATGTTAGAAATCTATAGTCAAAAAGTGACATCAGCCAAAAGTAGTCAAGCATGGGAAATAAAATACATTTTATAAATTCATGGCAGTAGTATATAATATAGTCATTACACCCTTTGATAGTTGACTTTGATCGTTGACTGTGAGTCTCTCTAGTGCATGTGCTCCATTAGGAATTCCATTACAACTCACCTCGGTTACGATGGTGGACTGGTATGTGTCCTTACTGTAGCTCCAGCCATCAACACATTTCTCCAGCTCAATGTCAGTGAGGTTCACATCCTGAGGCCTGTAGCCCTGCTCAGAAAGATTCCGAATAACGTCCAACTTGTACCTCCGGCACTTATTCAGCTCTGTCTTTCCATTCACCTCCTTGGTAGGAATACTGGCATTTATCCATCCCTCGCTAAGGTTTTGGCTTGGGATACTGCAGTGGTGCTCCGGAACGTCGGCCAGGAATATCACAGAAAAGGCACTGAATCCATTTGGGACTGTGCTGGCGCAAAGCAAAAAGAAAACAATTTGTTGAAATGGTCCCCAGTGGCCGAGAAAGGCTGTTGTTTCCTCATAATCTTTCATGTTTTTTTCACAGCGGCATTGAAGGTAGTTCCGCTAACGGCTTATGTACTGTGTGCGTGTCCCCTGATCTACTATAAATATGTGCAGCGGCCATGAAATACAAATGATTCACCAACCGTGGCTCAGGCCCAAAGGGCATCACCATAAACTCCCACTACTTATGTGCAGATACATCCTACACCTTCCATATTCCTCCCTTAAACTTATGCTTATGAACATTCTCCTCTGTATATTTTTCATATTTGTAAAATTCTATAACTTTATCACTTTACCTTATGAAAGTAAAGTTGCCACGTTTATATGACAGCACAGGAAGGAGATAATTAACCAGGTTTGTGCTGTGAATTATTCATTGAAGATAGCCCTTATAATTTTACGTAATAGGTTTAGCTTTTATAGCCAATTTGCTGTTGTGCAGATGCTCAAACCAGTGGAAGGTTCTCGTCAGTTCTCTATTGTATAGGCAAAATGTAAAGGAAAGGGGCCCAGTCCTGACTCTGGGAAAAACAAGTGACATTAAACAGGTTCTGTTGGAGGTGCTAATATTGCTAAAAATTAAAGGGAACAGTCCCATCCAAAGAAATTGGTAATTATCAGAAAATAAAATTACTACAGATGGTCCCCTGTGAGAATCTCTAATGGGAGAAGCCAAAAGAAGGAGAAGACAATGCTAGAAAAATGAGATTAAATTATGGGAACAGTACTGGCACGAATAACTATGTAGAAAAGAATTGTTTTAGCAGAGCTTTGAAATTCTTTGCATATTTAGGTGGTTAATGTTTACATTTGCAGTACAATCAGGGTGCGATATCACATGCAAAAATGTTTATTGCACTGCTGAAATTTCTCAACATGACAATGCATTGAATTTTATGCTTAAAGCTCAGTCCACACACTTTCCAAATGTTCTAATGATTAATGTCTTTGCTCACTCAAAAGTGCTCTTAAGCATTCTGTCTTCGTTATCACAAAAAGAACAAATAAAAGGTTCAGAATGCATCTGTTAAATGTCTGAGGGTGATAACTTACAGTGAGTAATTATCTACCAAGTACATGAAGTAGTTGGGGTAATAAATGATGGGTAGTTCCACTGACAAACACAAGTTACTGAGAAAACATACAAGCGCCTGTTCTAACACTCAAACGCTGTTGATCTGATAAAAGTGGTATAAAGATAAGCAGCCTTAATGGGCCTAGAATACACCAGGATATTGTCTTCAATTAGGGCTAAAATGTGAATTGCAGATACAAGATAAATTTTAATATAGTCAGAAAAAGGTGTCAGTGAATAGCCCTTGAAATGTGTTCTGTTCAACCTGCATCTTTCCAAATGTATTTCATCAATTTTTAAAAATATTTTTCATTCTCAAAGTCAAAGTAAACTTTGTCATCTCTGCTATATTCTGTACAGATATACAGAGAGACGAGACAACGTGGCCCCAGTTTTCGGAGTGCAACAAGAAACAGGGAACAAAGAACAAATAGGGCATATAGAATAAACAATATATAAATAGAATACAAAATATATATTTTAAACTAGAAATGGAGTATTGAATATAAACCTACTATAAACCTACCCATATAAACTAGAACTAGAAATAGAAGTAGAAAGAGAGACAATTTGGATGCAGTATTAACCTACAGAAGAAGAAATTGACTTTTACACTGAATGTGCATGAAGTTAGTAACAGTTCCAATATGAGAAATTCTATATCCAGTCTATTAATAAAACAGTATCTCTTACAACAGTCTGACTAACATTTAAGTTTGTGTAGATATTATAACATCAGTCTGTGTGATACTTTTCAATAATTCGTGCAGGTACAGCTAGTTAGAAGGTGACCAGTGATGTATACATTCAATGTTCAGTGCAAATAAGTAGTGGCAGTGCAAAAATTGTGCAAATATTATTGCAGTGTTGTAGCAACAGTCATTTGAGGGGAATTACTATTTCAGTCGTCTGACATTAAATGTATGCCAGATCAGCAGCAGTTTGGAGTGATAATACTGTACAGTTTGTAAATATAAACATTATTCTTAAATCATCTTCAGTGCTGTCACCAAACCAGACGGAGATGCAGCTGGTCAGGACGCTCTCTATGGTGCCCCTGTAGAACACGGTGAGGGTGGGAGGGGGTAGGTTGGCTCGCTTCAGCGTCTCAGGAAGTGGAGACGCTGGTGGGCCTTTTTGGTGATGGAGGTGGTGTTGGTGGTCCAAGTGAGGTCGTCTGAGGTGTGAACTCCCAGAAACTTGGTGTTTTTTACAGTCTCAACTGTGGAACCGTGGATGCTGGGTGGTGTGTGGGTGGAGCGAGTTCTCCTGAAGTCGACGATCATTTCTGATTCTCATCTATGGTTTGTAAGGATAAGGCAAACTCTCATCGACGCCTCTTAGAATTTGCTGGAGCAAATGGATCAGGTCTTATCATGATCTGACACAGCTTTCTCAAATATATGCCAGAGCTTCACCTGATTGATTCCAATACCTCGTGCTGTGGCTTTCCCCACCACACACATACATATAGTGCGCACATGTTTTACCTCATGCACAGTGGTAAAACATTTTTCATGGCAGATAAATCATCTTTGAGAGTAAATGATAACTTTTGAGGTGCTCACTTTGGATGAAACACCTGACCCACCAATAAGTGCTAGTATTGTGAACATTAACCACAAAGAGCTAATGATTGACAGACTTTATTACTTTGCCATTTCCAGGATTGTTTTGGGGCAACAGTGGAGAATCGCTGTGCTGGAGAAACCTTTGAGGACAACAAAAAGACCTTGGATCAAGAGGTTGGAACATCATGAATTTTGACCTCATATCATATGCAGTTATTATATATGTTTACCCTGCCTGCTTGGTGTAACATTGTTATTGTTAAAAAGAGTTAAAGAGAAGAAATACAGTATTTCCAACAAGATCAGAATTTAATACTTGTTCAGATTCAGATAAAACTTTTCTCTCAGACTTGTGTTAATATCCTCTAGAATGCAAGGGATCTCACATCCAAAACTTTAAAGTGAAATACAAAAACTCACTTTAAGAATTAACATATTTCAAGTACATGAGGTTAATGTGGGAGAATCAGAAACAAAGAATCTGAGAACAGCTTTGAGCACATGGTGTAAGAATAGTTTTCTCCACATGATGGCAGACTCCACATTTAGAATGATGTCTGGAAGTGCACCATAACAACAGCAGGAATGCTCTTTACTGCTTCAGTAGCACTTCACAAGTCATTGCACGTCTCTCTTTGGCACATATGGCACATTGCTTGCCCCTTAATGTTATTTACAATAAAACACTCAACACTTTTCTTCATTTGGGATAGATATCAGATTGTTTCCTTTCCTTACCACATTTTGCAAATGAACCTGTTTAAAATGAAGGTATGTTTTAAAGAATAACCTCACATGGTCACCTCAACATAATCTTGTCAGCTTTACCTCTTTCTAATTTTATAATCTAGACATACAGAGACATTGTCAGTTGATGTTTTTACAGTCATTCTAATCACTAGAATACAATTAAATTTCACTGTTATTGTCTAATAGCAAATCTTGATTCTGTCTGGAACTGGTTATAATGGCTGATGGGTTTCACAAAGTATTATTTTGGCTTTTGTATGAAAGGTCCTGGCACATTAAGTCCTTTTTCCCATACATTTAGACAGCAGCTATTAGAATTTTCTGCATAACCCATGAAACACGGTTATGTGAAAGCACTGTTAAACCTTAATTGCCGCTCAGTGTGAGTTAACACAAAATCCATGTTGGTTACACTAAAAACTTTCAGCCTGGTTTTTTGGCCTGGAAGCCATGCAGTAGGGGTTTCCTCCTGGAACGCCCTTGTTCTAAATCCCTGTGGCCTGGATTCTCTTTTCTCGTAATACTCACAAAATTAAATTGGTCTTCTTGAAAGGAATAGTCTTCCTTTAATAGGATCAGCTCTTACACAGACTTGTGGAGGCCTAATGAGGACATGTTTGGTGCGTTGCCAGACGAGGAGAGACAAGTTACAATATGCTTTTTATCTCCCACATTGTTACGAAATTGAAATGCCCAAATGTTGAGATCTGTTGCAATGGTTCATTTTATCCTATCTCTTTTATTCTCTCTTATTTTCACTTGTGTACGTGCTGTATCTGTTATAACCTGTCATACCTATTTTCAGTATGTTCTGTTGCTTTCTTATCTGATTTTTTGTCAGATAAGTGCTGAAGTGGGGAAATTCTGAAGAGAATACGGTAATATATGCATGATGTTTGTTTTCCATGAGATGTCATTGAATGACAGACCAAAAACTGGTTAGAAGAGGTCCCTAATACAGTATGTTCTCTTTCCCGTTTCATGCTGCATTACTCAATCAAAGTCATAAACCTTGCACCAGCTGTCTCCTGATTCTTGTAAAAATTGAAAAACCATTTCCAGAGGGAAGAAATAAGAAAACTGTGCACACAAGTTTAGAGAGAAGGAAAATGTTGCAGTATGTGAGATTTCTCTTTATTTATATATGGTGGGAGCCACTAAGTGCTTTTTAAGGCCCCTGCATTGCAACACATTTAAGCAAAATGTAAACTTCCAGCCTATTTCAAACTGGTTTTGTTGGTGTGTTGAGATAAAGAGTGGCTTTCACAATTAGAAACCTATACTGACTTCATCCTATCATTGTGAAGTTTACTCTAACAGGATTGCAAGGCTCTCAGCGAGTTTACACACTAATCAGTCCATGGCTGAGGTAAAACAACTTCATCATGTTATTTAAAAGCAGTAATTCACAGACGTAATTGAAGACAATAATATTGCATAGCCTGTAAATTATGTGTAATTGGTGCTTGAGAGATCAGCAATTGGATTTCATTGTCACTTAATCTAATCTTTTGTCCAGTGTACTGTTTATCAAAATAAAGGTGTAAATGGATAAATGCATGAATGGTAAATACTTAAATGTAGATATCACTACCCTTTGAAAGATGACCGAAAGTACAGAATTCTCTGATTCATGAAATGTTTCCTTTCTGTTCTATTCCTTGACTCCATCATTTGTGTCAGGTCTCAGAGGAACTCCATTCCAGAACTCCAACCCCTGGGTTCCTGCCAACCTTCAGGCTCAGGAAACTCAAACTCACCGGAAAATCAGTTTCACCTCTGTAGTATAATGAGGGCATTACTTTCCTCATTTAAACCCTTTACATTCCCCTTTATTCCATTTCAAGCTGTTTGCCATGCCTCTTTTACTCTGTTTGTGTGTTTGCTTTTCTCTGTTCTTTTTGTTTTCATCTTTCTGACTTGTCTGATGTCCATATCACACATGACCTCATTTTGGCCTACTTTTGTCTGTTTTTTTAGGTTTTACTTTGACACATTTAGTATTTTTTAGCCATGTCCCCTTTATTGGCATTAAACTGGCTATTCATAGTCTGGATTTTGGCCTGACTCTTTAAACCTGACCTGTACCAGTTAAGTTGTTGTGCTGGGCTGTGCTGTCTGTAGAGATGTGGATCAGAGTTTCCATGAGGTTTACTGTGCACAGAATCTTACTTACAGCAGCGAGCAACTCACTCACTCACCCACCGGTCAGAGTATAACAGCTTTAACCTCTGCCAGCGGTGCCCGAAGGAAAAATGATGACATAGTTCCGGTCCTTTTTTTGTGAAATATACAAAGAGACTTTTTTTCTCTTCATTTTTTGTGAATCAAAGAGTTATTTGATCATAATATGAACCATATTCCCCCTGCACCCATCCCATGGTGCTTTTTGAAGTTTGTCCAAAGTTGGTTTTGTTTTATGAACCTCATCGAATTGACTCAGCACAATATCATGGTAGGATGGCTGGTGGCAGCTTTCTGCTCTCATCCTGTTTCAAATGCTTAACACAGTATAATAATGAATATATAGACACATTTAACCTCCCAAGTTATTTATCATGTGGCAAACTGCCAAAGAGTTGAGTGACAAACATAAACGGCAAGTTTTAATGTCTAAAAAAAGAGGCATGTCTTCATAAGGACTTCTATTAGAAAGTGGGGGGGCGTAGTTGATTTATCTCCGTCTAGAGCGTGGAAGAACATCCTTTGCCCTTATAAGTAGATCACAGTCATGCAGTCGCGTCTGGAACGGAGAGAAGACACAAGGGTTCATGTAACCGTGGGTGGTTTGCTCATATTTTTCTGAGTTCCTCATTGTTTGGTGGTTTCATTGCTCTGTTGCAACCATAACAAACTGCATGCAGTTTTTGGAGAGTTTCTGGCATTGCCGTGAGTAAAACTGACATGCTGAAAGGCAATTTGCAAAATTTGTAGGAAGAAATGTAAATCTGGAATCTGAAAAGTGTCGTGGGGCGGTGTAGTTTAGGTTCAGGGACCACAAAGCTACAAGACGTTTGCATCATCATGACAAATTTACAATTCCCAGGGATTCAAAAATGTCCATGCTGATGAATAAAGGATGACTTTCTCTGTATATAAAATGTCTTCTGATGTTCAAAGTCAGTTGTAGTGCCTCTAAATGTCTGTAAATGTCTGATAGAAGTCAAATAAACTTAAAAGAGCTAGATGCATCCTTCAGATTCAGTACCAATATGTCCAGCACCTGCAGGAGCAGCTGAATAATGGGCTCGGCTTTGCCAAGAGTGAACATAAAGTTGAGGCCATAAAGCAATCAATCAAGTCTGCTTGCTTCATCTGGGCAACAGACTACTGCATCTCAAGTCGTTCTGTAAAACCGGTACATAAATACAGAGCCGTCTCAGCTATTTCTCGAGTGGCACAGTAACACGCTGATATTTGTGTCGGTTTCTTTCGTCGCCTCAGTGCCATTTCCCTGCAATCTGGACTTTTCACACCCATCTGCCACTGACTTCATGCCTCCGGGAACATAATATATAGATTTGGTTTTTACCAAAGCAGTCTTTAGGGGAGACTGGCACATCTGTTGGAGGGCTCAGGGATGGTGTCATGTTTCCTCCAGGCTGTAATTAAATGATCTGTGGTGTTTCTGGTCTGGACGCAGAGAGACAACAGTTTGATGTTCTGGATCCATGGCCAAGTACAGATTCTTAGTTTGTGGTTTGAATATTGCAGCTAGCGGTTGAATGTCTGCCTAAAACACTTAATGCAGAACGTCACGCTGGACTGGGTTTATATAGATACAGACAGATCGACAAATAGTTAGACAGGTTATAAGATAGATAGATGCCCGAATATATTTAAAAAAATATCCCAACAATAAACATTACAAATATAAACCATTTCTGTACAATCTACGCAAGGGGCATCCCCAGCCTTTAAGGACAACCTGGGCTTAGCCTGCACTGGATGTAAATTCAAAGAGGAACTGAAGATGAGTAAGACATCAACCTTCATGAGCCTGAATAGAGAGCTGTATCACTACCATGAATGACTTGAAAGCGATCTTGTAGATCCTTTCTTTTAAAAAAAGATCTTTTGATTTCCTCAGCCATAGAGGGCGGGAAAGACAAACAGCGACAAAAGACATAGAAAGAAGGATTTTTTTACAAAGTGGAAAGGGTCTTTGTCTTTCTTCATGCTTGTTAGCAGCTTCCCATATAGACGGTTTGTGTCTTTGCTCCCTTTACATGATCTTTCTCATGCTGTCACCATGGAGAAAATGAAAACATGAGGCGGAGAGAGAGAGAGAGAGAGAGTGAGAAAGAGAGCAGAGCTGCATTGTTGGCATTGTTTCACCACTGAGGGAGACTGTGAGCTGGCTGGTTTAATGGGACAGCTGAGTTGGGTTTTCCTGCCTCTTCAGTCCCTTGTGGTCCTTTGACTGTGTGTATCCCCTAAAAAACCCAACATGAATTTCTGAGAACTTACTGACTGACTCATTCAATTCACCTCAATTCATATTAAAACCAAAAGGTCAGGAGGTTGAAAAAATTCCATACCTGACTAATACAATCATACTCCATCAGCAATTTCTGCACCTTTATATAGAATTACTTATTTTAATTAATTTAAGTAAAATTGTGTCTTGTTTTTTGGAAAATTCTAAACGTTTTGCATATTGGAGCCAAGACCTCAATAACCATAACTGTTTTGCTTGCTTGCATTTTTTTTTTGCACAGCTTCTGTCTCCGTCCATCACGTCAACTGGTTGAAATCTGTGGATGAGAACTAATTCTTTCCACTGCTAAAATTGCTGGCAAACTCTTCAAACATGATCAAATTATAGCAGCCAAGAAAGTGACAGTCCATTTTGTCAAACCATTATTCAGCAAAGTCTGATAATAATCTGAACTCTGAATGAAGTGCATCAATGGATTTGTCTACAAACATGACACTGGCAGCAATAGGACCCTTTGCCCAAATATAATTATTTATGCATCATTTAAACTTCTACAAGAGTTTGTATAAAACCAAAGTATATCTGCAATGCAGATGAGGAAATATATGAGATGCCAGAAGTGTGCAGACCAAACACAACAGAACAAAGACTCCAGATTTTAGAGCCAATTCTGACCCACAAATCACAGGATGTAGAGACTAACAGGTTGGTACTGTATGTGTGGTTTGGAAAAGAAGGCTACTTAATGCCGGAAAGGACGAGATTTATTCAAGGTACTGGAAAAACAGCAAACTTCTGTAGCTGAATGGACTCAGAGAGACAGGCAGTCAAATCGGTTCGTCTTTTATTACTTAAAACAGAAAATGTATTTTAAAATGTCTAAATGAACTAAACAAAATAATGTTAGCAGCTAAAATACTGAATTCATGTAGTTTTACCTTTAGTCACACTGTACTAAATTTTCCGAACATTCCAGCCACAATATTTCAACAAATTCCATGAGGTTTTTTTCTATGATGAAGTGTAGACAGCTGCTGAGCTTCAGTGCCCTTCTTTTAGCCTGATGTAACTTTTGTTTTAATGCGCATTAGTCTGAATTTCAAGGTAAATGTTTATCTCTTCTTCACGATGGAGTGAGAGTTCAGCAAGCTTTTCCCCCGCCCGCCTGTGTGAGGTTGGCCATATGACAAAAGACAGTGTTATGAGGAAGAGTGAAATGTTTTCCTCTTACTCGAGCCCTCACTGTTTACAGAGGAAACCGAGATGTGTGGAAACGCTGCAGAGATTCTTTCCACCGAGTCAAGGTTCCTGCCTCTCTCTATTGCTGAATAAAATGAGAACAAAGACGCTAAGAACAACAAACCAATCCCGGGACTCCATGTGTGGCGTGATACTGAATAACCGACTTGGCCTGGGTTTGGTTCACTACACGCACAACTGGGCTTCTTATGGAAATGAATATTTTTGTTTGTGAAATCCATGTTGTTAGTTGTTAGATAATCTGACAGGAGACAAATATAAGAATTGTGTTTTGCTGTTTTGATATATGTCATGGAACAGAAGTATTTCTTGCAGAAGAGAAAGAAAGGAGGTTCTTGTGAAGCTTTTTGAAATTGTAGGTCTTTGCTGTTCATAAATGGTCACATAGATAGCAAATCAAAAGTCATCAAGAAATCATAGATCCACTCTGGCACAATATTGGAAAAATTACATTTCTTCTGTGATTATATTTTGCCCTTTGAAAAAGAGAAGTGTTTTACCAAAGGCTTGAATAGCTCTCATTGGAAAGAATAAATCATTCTAGGATGAATGTGTTGATTTTATATGGGGAGTTCATCTGAATTTTTGCTTTGAGACTAAACTTTAAACTCTTGTAGATTAGTCAGGGCAAATGTAAACTTGACATGTTTTTCTTTTGCATCAAGCAGCAAAAAAGTTATAGCATGGCGGGTCTGGTATAATTCATCTCAACCTGACATTGTACATTCTGCAATTTGACTACTGCGCATGCACACATTGCGATGATGATACTGCAGCCCGAGTCCTTAAGAGTAATTGAAGTTACCCACAGAACGAAGGCTAAATGTCCAGCATCCAGAATAATTTCCGTTTAAGGCCTTCCATTTCAGTACTTCGTACTGTGGTGAGAGAGAGAGGGTCCATGGGGAACAGTATCTTCTGGATCTGATTAAGTAGAGGCCACTGAAACTGAGCCATGAATCACAACTGGGTGCTGACCTTGACAGTTGTCCTCAAACCGCAAGCGTCTCGCATTACTTGCCCAACTCAGCACTGATCTCTTATGCTGATGAAAGTGTAGCACTTATCCAAAAATCAACGTTTTCCTGCAAGTCTTGGAAAAACAGGGCAACGAACAAAACCTGGTTGCAGTGAAAATGTGGCGAAAATGCCCATTTTATTGCTTCATTTAAAAGCACTGCCAAGTAAACCTTGGTGTTGGAGTTTAAGGGGTTGGATGAAGCATTGTCAAGAAAAGACAACGTGGCACTGATAATAAGTTATTCACCAAGACCCAGGCAAAACGAACGGATCTGGCCTCAGAGTCAGTGAGAACGCTACTCTCAGGAATTACAGAATCTCCTTACCCAGGGCATTAGTAACGAAAAAATTCATCTTTCACAAGTTGACAAGACAAAATGGCATAAACCTGCTCTTAGTGTTACTCTGAAAAAGATATATGGACAAAAAATCTCATTTTCACTTCCTCTTTATTCATATCAACAACATGGAAATAAAGTCATAGAACTAGCAACTGGTGACAGCTCAAAAAATAAGTTAAAGAATTCCTCCGTTGCTTTCAGTTAGCATTTCATCAGTGTTAAGAAGAACATGCCCAGTTAGAATGTGTTAGGAGTTAAAAAACAAACTCATATGTACAAGGAAAGTAGAAAAAAACAAACCTTTTTTTTTCATCTTTTTCACATTATTTACATAGCACTGTCTGTGTTCATGTCTGCACTGTATTAATTAAGGGGAAATGGAAATGATTTGGAACTTAAGTTTATTATCCAAAACACTCGACATATGATTCAGTAAAACCTCTGATATATGTCACAAAGCTGAGCTCAACTGACGCAATAAATAGAGTTTTAATCCAAAAAGCACACTGTGGCGTAACTGTATGTGAGCTTAGTATAAATCCTGTGATTTATGGAACGCAGGCGGCAAAACATTCATTTTGAAAAAGTTCCTGCCTCCCGATTCAAGAAATGATGAAAGTGGATTAGGTTAACAGAACTGGCCATGACCAGGTATGTTCAATCAAACCGAGAAAACATACTGAATATTTATAATTTCTCAAACGCTGGTCAAGCAGCCAATAAGTACAGCATGAACTAAACCTGCCAAAACTTCTCGAGCCATGAATATCTTTTCCACATGTTCAGTGGCTGGCATTTGAACTTTTTCCATGACATTCCTTTGTGTCTCAGGCCTTTAAAACCTTTTTATATAATTCTATGTATCAGCAGAACTGGAAATCTTGTGTACATAATAAAAAATAAAGATGCCAAAGGGGTTCCTTAGAGTGACTCTGTATCAGAACTAATATCAGATTCTTTTTCGTTTAAAAAATCTGTTAAAGGGTCATTTTGATGCAAATTCTGTATGACAGCACAGATTCTTCCTAGTATCAAATCATAGTAAAAAACACTTTAAGTACTTACATTTTCAAAAGCATGCTACATTTTTGGTAACCAAATTTCTATTTCAAATTTTCTTTTCTATTTCCCTCAAACACGGCATGAAATGTATTAAGCAAACTTATTTCTGACCTAAGGACACAGCTTCATGGTAGAGTATATTCAGAGTGAAGCAGGTGGTAATAAAGAACAATGGGCATGTGACAGATGTTATGATAAAACAAGTTGCGGCATATTTTAGAAAGACTTATGAGCAGTTCCTGTGAGACAAACATTTTTTGTCTTCTACCCCCTCTTGCCAAGTTAAACCAAGTCCTGGAGTTAAGTGAAAGACACAGGAGCGTGTTTATGTGTGAGTGTGTGCATATACATGTGTATGTATATGAATTAATGGTATTGATTCCTAATCTTGGTCGTGAAGACCACATGCTTCGCATATATAGACTCAAAGGCGACTTTTGAGATCGTCTACAATGTACCTGCACTTCCAGACCACTTAATTAAGAAAAAACTTTCTTGTATTTCTAGCCAAGGAGCCAAATCATATCACCAGAACTGGGCAGAAGAAGCGTTAGGGTGATCAGAAGAGTTCCACTTTGGAGTTGGGGTAAACAGCCACCACATCATAACCCTCAGGAGGCTGCACCCGGGCTTTGGCGTGGGTCTCGCAGTACAAGTTGTCCTCGATAAAGAAGTAGCCTCTTTGCTTGAGGTTCAAGCCACAGTCGTCGCACATGAAGCAATCGGGGTGGTAAAGTTTGTCCCTGGCCTTTACGATGGTGCCCCTGCAAGATGACAAATATCACTGACATCTGGTGGAACGGAGCATCTGATCAGTTTTTCCATTTTTCTCAGGAAAACTGCCTAGCAACATTAAGTAACTCAGCACAGACAAATCCTTGTTTTCTCTAGAACAACGGCCGCTCTCTTGTCCTAAAAGGTTACATGTGGCAGGCCACACACGTGTATTAAAAAAAGGAGACTGAACGTCTTTGTTGTGATTCATCCTTCGTCCTACCGGGTTCAAGCTGACCGCCGTCCCGGCTTTTTTTTCCTACACCGCTGTGCTAACACTAACGTAACGCTCGCAACCCACATAGCCTCCTACAATGACCGCATTGTGCTGCACTTCCCCAGTATTTCCTTCAGAAATGACATCACCCTTTACAGGTTCCAAGGAGGAACTGCCTCCCTCAAGGGCAAGCTAGAACAGGAGAATAATAATTAAAAATGATACTTAGTTCAGATTTGTCTACCATGCAATATCAAGGTGTGGTGGTGGTGTTGTGGCTTGTTGGTGTTTGCTTGACTTGGAGCAACCTTCTGCCTCGCTCATTGTTTACCAAACGATGGCATGCGACCCTTTAAGTTCTGGTCTATTATTCAGTTGTAGTTATTAAAACTGATTCACACATGAGCTATACAACAGAATAGGTAAAAATATAAAAATATAAATTGAATGGTTCAAAGAGATCATTTAATGGTTAAATGATGTAAATCTAGTTAGTCATAGTCTAATCTAGCAAGTCATCATTGAAACTGCACTAATTTGCTAACATCAATAACCAGT
Source organism: Distichodus sexfasciatus (assembly GCA_032718565.1). Lineage (NCBI taxonomy): Eukaryota > Metazoa > Chordata > Actinopteri > Characiformes > Distichodontidae > Distichodus > Distichodus sexfasciatus. Next base: position 373,620 of record JAVGVS010000026.1, on the reverse strand, counting down.
AGCTCATTCTGATATTAGATCATTTGTGAAATGGGTGATGTTAGATCAAATTAAGTTAGTAACTGGCCAGTAACCAGCTAAACCAGTTTGGTGTCTCTATAATCATTCAGCTAAATTAATTAACCATTTAGCTAATAGCAAGGTTGAACTGAAATATAGCTTTTGCCGGTTATAATTTTTTTGTATCACCTTAATCTAGAAACCAGTTAAAACCAATTTGCTGGGTCAAATATCAATTTTGCGGGGCGGCGCAGTGGTTAGCGCTTCCGTCTCACAGCGAGAAGGTCCAGGGTTCAAACCCCAGGCACGGCCGTAGGGCCCTTCTGTGTGGAGTTTGCATGCTCTCCCTGTGTTCGCGTGGATTTTCTCCAGGTGCTCCCACAGTCCAAAGGCATGCACTATAGGTTAATTAGCGACTCTAAATTGGCCCCGTAAGATGTGAGTGAGAGTGCGTGTGCCCTGCAGTGTGTTGGTGTCTGCCAAGGGTTGTTTCCCGCCTTGCGCCCGTAAGTTCCTGTCCCCCCGCAACCCTGGTTGGGATTCCTCAAACATTTAACTGTAGTCAGTTTATTAAGACACATTAGGGCAGTAGCTTTGGGGTATTTCCAAGTTGACACTACTTTGGTGACTTTAGTTTGACACCTTCAAGGAACTTAAAGATAAAGTTGTTTAAATTTCTTGGCAAACAGGGCAGCAAGTCAAGAATGTAGAAGGTAAACACACAAATGTACACAATGAGTGGTACTTACACAATGCCAGTCCCACAGCGTGTGCACTGTGGCAGCTTCTGTAAGCCAGCGAGCGGGGTGATGGGATTGCTGATGGGGCTGCCCATCTTAGACACAGGGGAGCGGACTGGAGATCGCACACCTCTCACTCCGGGGCGGTCCGTTGGGGAAATACCTTGGGGCAGATGCAGACAGGAACATCACAACCGTAACTTTTCAAAGAATAAATATTCATACCTTTAGGGTTCTGAAGACATTCTTGTGGAATGAAAGTCAACTGTTATTCATCCCCCTGAATTACTTTTGCATTCTGGCACTGTTCTCAATGGATCCTGCCATATTCTTTGTGGAAAAGTACTGATTTGTTTGTTTTTCCCACATCATATCTTAGGTCTCTTCAAACACATGATGCCTCCTGCATTTCCTTTGAGCAACCTTATCTTTTTGTTCACTTTATCTCACCTTAACAGCTCCTTATGCAACATCAGAAGGCATCTTATCTCACTTGCAGCACCGAAGCTAACAGCCCAATCCTGGTTGTGAGCAAGCAGACCTCAGAACCTCAATAGGTCACTCTTGCTTTATACCAATGGATTGGGCAAAGGAACAAAGACAATAGACGGCAGTTGTATCTTCTGTATTTAAGTCTAGACTAGAGTTTGAACCTTGCAATAACAGCACAACACTTTAGCCATATGCTGCCCTCAGGAACCCCAAAATACAACAGCCAAACCAAGGCAGTAAAGTCAAACACTTTCCGTCCCAAACAGAGCAATTCCTCACTACTTGAGACTTCAAGACAAAGGCGGCTCTCAGTAGCCACGCCAAGACTGGGAGCTTGTGCTGAATTAATGTCCTTCACCCTACTCTTGCAGGTCAGTTTCCTCCCAACATTCGAGATGCAGCTTGAAATTACAGCAAAGCGTTAGCCCCCAGCACTACTCGATGTGGCAGCGAGCCAGTTCTAAAAATGATGGATGCCAAGAACTTCCCTCCATCTCCAGCTCCATATGTCAGTTTGGACTCCGGTGCCAGGCTCGGCACAGCAGGAGCCCTAACAGTTTCAGAGATGCCGGCGGAGAAAATTTCACATTAAGGTCAAAGTAATTATGAGTGAGAGTTACGAGGGCTTGTACTCCTCCGACAGATGTTCCAGAATGAGCTTTGCTAACAAGCAGCAGCTCCCAGTGACTCCCCAGTGGACCGCCTGCCTTACACCTGTTGCCAGGTTCATCATTAAAGGCTTAAATTCTTCAGGCCTGTACTTTCCTAACAGTCTAGGAAGACTGGCATACCTGTCATATTTGATCTACGAAGAGGAACTGATCTGGTTCTTCATACACCCAAAAACTAAGGATGGGAAGTTAGGAATCAGCATAGTTCAAATCTTAAAATAGGATGCAAAAAGATTCATTTCCATCCTATTTTGGTTTGTCTAACTGAGACAAATGTTATTATGTTTCCTCTAACCCTTGAGTGGAAAGTTGTTTGGCGGCTTCTATCCTCCCGTCCATTAACTAGAATAAATGGCAACAGGGAGCTTTTGATAGTGAACGCCAACTATGACAGATGAAAGCATTTCCACTGTAGGTTTGATCCTTGAGTCTTGAGAATCCCCTGTTTCAGCCCCAGCACTGCAGCTCTTAGGGCGTTCCCAAATCCAGTGTAACACATTAATTTTTATAGAGGAAAAACAGCACACATTACACAGGAAAATGGAGAGTTCTGGATAATTAGCCTGTTGCAAATTTGACTGTGGTTTATAGTGAGAAATATATGGTAGATATATTAAATCAGCTGCATATTTCGTCTTTTCAGAAAAAAAGATTTGCTAATAGTACCATTATATAACTTCAACAAGAGCAGAGATTTTACACCAAATTCCAATGAACGAAAGACATGTGATGTTTCAGTGGAACATAGTCACTTGCCAAAGTGAGCAAGGTGTTTAAGATGGACGAGGCTGAGCGTGGTGAACTGGAAACAATAAATCTTTTTTTTTTCATGGTCATTAGTCACCCAACTTCCCTTATCTCTTTTAACACCTGCAAACTATTAGTGGGACATTAAAAATGTTGCTCAATACACTAACTCGGCCGCGCATGCAAGAACATATATTGTTCAATTGAAATCAAGTAGAAGGTAACTGACGCTGACACCTATGATAGACAAATGGCAACAAAACTCTAATATATTGCTAATTCTAAACTTCAATGAGGCCCTACAAAATTCCTGGCTGTTCTCCTTCTCTGTGTGTTTGATGGATCACTGCACTTCAAACAATCCAGAAAAGGAACATTATGACATGACTTTTCGACTCCGAGGAACAACCAAGAGAGCACACACACACAGACTGAGTTAATGTTGATTCCATGTTGAGATTAAACCTAAGTTAATTGCCACCTGCATTACTTAATATTTACTCTTTTAAACATTTTCTCCTGGATTTGTATTTCTTGTGTTTATTATTTTTCAGTGTTTTATTAATGAAGTTATTAATGAATTTGCTAAACAAGTTAGTTTTTTGTTAAAATACATTCATGTGTAAAGTTCTTCTTTTTTCATATTTTGCTACGAAAATTAGACAAAATGTACAGTGATTTATTACCTCCGTTTTCGGCCTCTAGTATTCCCTGCAGATATTTAAAGGAGCCAGACTGTTTGGGGGCAGAAACAGGCTCCTCAGGGTCCTGCAGCATCTTGTAGACGTCAGACTCGGTGTTGAAACCGTTGCGTTGCTGTGGAGGCTCCGGGCTGGGGAGGGAAAGATGGCAAAAGTGCTACAAATACTCACATAGCAAATTTTAATCTCAAAAAGATAATCCCAAAATGGTTGTCCACTATAACAATATAGATGCTCTTAAAATGTGAATACTTTCACAGGGGCTTAAAGTAGGAGGTGAAATTGTTCTTATATGCCTAAAGAGTTATTTTCACCAGAAGTACTTGTGGCTAATGACTAATAAGGACATAGAACTCTAAAATCATTCTGTTTTATTTTTAATTAGTCACATTGACTACTGTGTTTCTTCAACAAGTCCAACTCAAATCAACATGAATCTTACATTCATCTACATCTGGAATTTAATTATAATCGCTCATTTCTGTCTAAAGATTTGTTGGCCAACACAGAGAAGGACTACAGCTCATTAATTTGGATTAATTATATGGATGTGTGAATGAGCTGGAACTACAAGTTTGTAGAAAAAAATATACTTGGCCTTGTAAGAATTTACTGATGTATAAAAAGTATTCATTCATTCATTCATTATCCAAACTGCTTAATCCCAACTGGGGATGTGGGTAGAAAGTATTTTCAACTTGTAAACACAAAAACAGGACTCTAATGAATTTAAGAATGCAACCAATGTTTGAGGAAAGGTCTGAGGAAACAATTGTCTTTCTAAATACAGGTGGCTACTGTACTTGCCCGTAAACCAAAAAGAGAAACAACCACTCCAGCACCAATTCATCATAACCATTTTGCACTGCACTGAGAAAATCCACACTTTCCCGAGGCTGTCACATAGCCCAAACTGTACCGTTTGTCTTCAGGCAGAAGAGGCCAAGCTAGGTGCACTTAGAGACGGTCCTGATGTGGAAGCAACCAGATGTGGAAGCAGCCAGCAAAAACACAAAGTTGATGGGGAATGCACTCTCATGGGGCTGTATGTGTGTGTGTGTGTGTGGACTGTGTTGAACAGCCTTTCAGAGGATAAAATATCCCTACTGTATCATAAACAAAAACGTGTCTTTGCCGGACAAAAGGCGTATAAAAGTTAATAATATATAAACTAAGGGATGGGAGGTTGTCCACCAAAGCATAGTTGTCCACCAATGGATAGTTCATTTAATTCTGTAAAATTCAAATATGCCTTCCAAGTATACTTCATGTAGTGAGTAACATCACAAAATAAAAAAATTACAAAGTATCAAGACAAGGCTACCAGAGTGGCAAATATTCATTTTGAAGTAGAAGAAGTTAACCGGCTTATTCACTCATAACTATATGTGACTCTGCACAGCAAAACCAGTCGCTTGTTGCAATGGAGGTTTCCGAGAAAAGCGACCGTTTATGTTGTGTGGTAAAATTTTGGATTTTTTGTTTTTAGTGTTTTGAAACAGTGGAAGGTCTATACTGTACTGTTGTGAATAAATTTCGCTGAAAAACTTACCCTTTTCCATCCTAAAACGTGACTTTCTTGAGGTGAGGAATTCAATTCCAGCAGAATGTTAAAAGTTTCTGTTTTGACCGCCTTTCTTCAATATTTGGACTACTGCTTCCCTACTATTTCACCTGACTAGCGTGAAGATATTTCTCCAGAATCCATCCGCCTCCCTGAGTTCAGTTAACCTAACGCAGGTAGGGCTGTCCGTAGGCTGTGAATGCAGCGAATACCGTGAATACAAACGAGTCAGCGATCAAAGACCAAGCTCCTCTGTGAGTGCAAGCACGGCCGATAGTCAACTCCAAAGGCAGACTTCTCTGTTTCTCACTTGGCGTGACAGGAGAAACCCGACTCCTTTGAATGTTGATATCTCAGTCATATGTCGTCCGATTCATTCGATGTAGGTATCGTTTTGAAGGTTGATTTATGCCCTTTCATGAAAACATAACTCAATTTTGAAAATTTGCGACAACGACTGGTGCAGAGTCACATATGTGCTTCGAAGAACACTACCCTGCTTGTGTGAGTGATTCAGATTCAGTTAGCCGGTGGATTCACTCATGAACTTGTGTGTTTCGCGCCGTGCTACTGCTTCAACTGACACAAGGATTAAACTCTGTAAGAAGTTTTAGGGTCCCTCTTTTGAGTATGGTGGTGCAAATGAACTGTAGGTTATGACATTTTTAGCAGCTATACTTGCTACTATGGCTGTATTGGTCTTGTAATGAGTTAGGACTCAGATTCAGGTTAATAGAGACCTCAGATTCGTGACTCGTGAGTTATTTAATTGATTCGGGTGATACATTACTTACCGGGGTGAATCACCCGAATCAATTAAATAACTCACGAGTCACGAATCTGAGGTCTCTATTAACCCGAATCCGAGTCCTAACTCATTACAAGATCAACAAGATTACAGCTCTATTCTACACAAATGACTTGTCAGGACTTACCTGTGTGGAGAGCTGAGACTGAGACCGGCCATTTGCTTGGGTAAAGCACCGTTGCCATTGTTGTTAGAGTACAGACTGGCAGGGTTGTTGTACTGTACCAGGGGTCTCGAGTTGCCATTGTTGAGGGGTGGACAAGAGATGGGGCTTTTGGGCGATGGGCTCTTGGAAGTTGGGCTGTAGCCACTGCTGATTGGCCGAAAACTCTGCAACAAGAAGCATAAACCAATGTGTGTGACAAACAAGATTTCAACACGTCTCATAACAGGATGCAATATCAGATGGACTACTGCAATGCTGGCAAAAATTTGAAAGTGTTTTCAAATCCTAGCTGACAGATGCTAGCAGACATGTAGGCAGTAAACAAACATGAATATGCTATTGACAAGGAAACGTAAACTGCAGCTAAGATTCAGACTTGGCTTACTTGCGGTAAACAGCCCGTTACAAATTGTGCTAACCTCGAGAGGGCATGTAAATAGTTGCTGTAGTGTGCAGAGTCCGTCCACATATGCTGCTGACAGTCCCCAATGCACAGAGGCAGTGGTGCTCTGGAAAGCTGGACATTTTCGCTAACAAATTGTAGCTGTCTTTTGATGACCTCACCATTCATACAGCGAGGTCTCATTATGCTCGTAATTGAGTATGGAAGCAGACGGTTTGGCCCATTTTACGAGTGAAAAATTTGCTCTTCTGTAAGCAGCTTGTTTAAACTAAAGCGCTTGTGTCTGAGACTCAGCTCATGGATAAGAGGAGAGATGTGATTCAAGATTGTACTGACCTGACTGTACTGGTCACCAGCTTAAGAAGAATTTACTTTGTCACAACATAAGACGTATTTTGGAACCCTTGACCAATATGACACAGATAGGAAAAACAAAAACGATGAAGCAGCTGGCCAATGTTGGCTTACCAGGAGTGTTAGACATAGTTCAAACTCTTTCAGAGATTGAATAATTGTGCAAAACTTCAACTACCCCATTTTAGAATGAAGTGTGTGTCTTCTCAGCCTGCTACAAATACAGAGTCACAAGAAGGTCTCCTAAATAAAATTACAAAGTGTTGCTACAGCAAGAAGACACTAAAAGCCCCTTTTTTATGACATGTCTAATCTTTGTAAACAGTCAACGGAAGCCAGCAGCTCGACTGCTCAGCTGAAATGGAGTCTAGAGATTTCTTACAGGGTGAGGAAGCAGCTGCTAAAAGACCTAACCAAGGAAAATGAGTCATATTAAAGACCAACACAGATATATATTATACCAACCCATTTTATCTCAATAGACAGACTTGATTGCTCTGGCAAACAAATCTAGTTTAAGGACATGAATGTATGACCTCTCATCTGAAAGGATGTTACATTATACAATTTTATTACAATATGTGAAATATTTATTGAGATTTTTGAAAACTAGCACTTCTGGGACCAAGTTTTGTGTCTTTATGGTTAGGACCAATACTAGGTTTGGTGAGACTTTCCAGATTCAACAAATTCATCGATTATGTCAGTCAGTCACATCTTGGCATACTTTTAAACTCTTATTGAAACTCCACTAACTCAAGAGAAAGTCATTGAAATCTCAAAGCTATTTGCAAAACTATCAATTGCATAAACATTCAAAAATGCAACTTAAGTGAATTTAAATGGGTGTTTATGCTACCACTGCCCCCATCCTTTGTCCTTCTTGGGTTTGCTTGTCTGTAACAGTCCAGGAATCCATCGAGTGAAGTCAGCAGATTTATTGGTCAGCACATCTGGTGTATAGCTTATAAAAATGCCAGTTTGCTAACATTCAGAACCCATCACTTTTTTATGCCTTTGAAGTAGGATTTAAACACAGTCTTTCATATATAAGTTTCTTTTATTCACAAATCTCTTTCCATTTAGTTGGCATGTGCAAGTCTGAAAGTTACCGTAGGTGTGCTACTTTATTCATAACAGCAGTGACTGATGTGGACTATCCCTCCAACAAATGTGCTGTTTCTTATAACACCCAATGACACTAGGAGATATATCACTTGACAAGCTTATCGGACAACTCTTCAGCAATGCATAGTTCTCACGAAACTAGGTCTAGAGTCTTGCTCAAACCCAAATTCATAAGTCAAACTGAAAAAGAGAATGTGATAAGGTCTAAACACAGCGTTCTGAAGAGGAACCGTCTCGTGCTCGTCTCCTGAAGGGAGCGGGGCCAAATATTTATGAGGAGAGGTCGCGTCTGCTCATAAATCCCCACCGTTGTCGGATTTCACTGACCTGTTTTACAATAGTAGCCGAGCGTGGCCCGACGTTCTGGGTGAACGCCTGTGGAGCCGGAGCTCTCAGACGGGGGGCACAGCTCCTTCTGAAAGGCCGGTTCCTGCAGCAGAGGGCTGCCGGGAGGGAAAACCACAGGGGCCTTCGGAATAAATCAGCCACAGTAAAACCCACATTTATTAATTAAGGCTGCTGGGAAGCAGCGTTCAAATTTATAGTTGTTGATACTGTGCTACACGGCATGCTGGGGTGGATGTAGAATTTGCTGTAGTTGGGGGGTTGTAGTGGAGGGGAATGAGAGGTAATTGGAATCATATGTTCATTGCTGATGGACAGAAAGAACAAACCCACTCACACAACTCAGTTTGGTCCCTTAATTTTCAAATGTCCTGCTGAAATATGCTGAGAAAACAAGCAACGGTTTGGAGATGGTTCATGAGGGTTAATTGTTGGTTTGTTGCTTTGAGAGTCTATAAAATATCAATGTACTGTAGATGCTACAATTGTTAATTGGCTGCTGGTCATTGGGTTTAAGCAGGTTTGCCAAATACAACATGGACAAAAGTAACGGTTCACACTACTAATCACTGAATCCTGGAATTTGACACAGGTGTATAAAATCAAGCACTCAACCATGTGGTCTGCATTTAGAAACATTTGGGAAAGAATTGGTGGTTCTGAAGAGTTCAGTGAACTTAAGCATGGCACTGTCGTTGCAATACGTCAGTATTCAACTTTCTTCCCTGCTAGTTATTGCACGGTCAGCTGCAAGTGGTGTTATTGTGAAGAATGTGTTTAAGAGCAGCAGAAATTCAGCCAAAAGCAGACCACATAAGTGAAGTAACAGAGTGAATGCTGACACATTGTTGACTCAATGAAGTTCCAAACTTCCTCTGACATTAACCTCAAACGAAAAGACATTGTGTTTGAGAGCCTTATGGTTTCTAGACGCGAGTGGCAGAGTCAGCATGCACATATTTTATGGGGAGTATCGGCATAGTGCAAAGTGTATTGCGGGTCGTGTCTGGCTTTTTGGGAAATGTCGGCATATTCTATCGTTCAGCCTTTCCTGGTATCACAGAATGTATTGTGTGGCATGCCAGCCTGTATTGCGGGGTGTCAGGGAATATTATGTGCATATGTTCAAGATGGTCACAGGTGAAACTTGGTGAAACTTTATGGACCAACTGACCAGCTAAGCTCAAATAGTTTTTAGCTGATGTTTTTAGTCAGCAGATGGTTAAAAATTATTGCATGGAATTCCCAGGAGTTCACGAGGCCAACTTGACCCAGTGAGAAGTTGTGGCAACAGAAAGCAAGATCCGTGACCATCCCCGTCCTGCTGACAGCAGGCTGGCCTCTTACCTCCAAACCAAAGCAAAGACTTAGACATTTCTAGGGATTAGTGGCTAATTGCGAATTACAATCCCTTGAGGGTGACTTTAAAACACAAAATAAATAAATAGTGCAAGCATATTAACTGTAACGCTTCACGACTGACCGACCAGAATGGACTTTCCAAACCACACTGGGACACGTCAAGTAGAAAGTGACACATTTATTGGGATTCTGGCTCTGCTTTCAGTTTAGAAATGAGACTCACAGTCACCCACATTCCAGAAAAGAAATATGTGTTATTAACGCTAACACAGTCTGTTTTCTTAAAGAAAACAAAAACTGTGGAAAAGCAGCATGATCAGCGTAATAGCATTATTAAAATGCCACTAAATACATGAATTAAATCACTTTCAGACCCATTTGATTAAAACAAAATTGATCACTTGTGATAAACCCTGAACAAAGGCGACTTCATTCCACCCATAAAAGAACTTTTGTCACATCTCTGAGGTAACTAAAATTCCAAGTCATAAAAAAATTACAGGCCTCAATTATACACTGTCCCAAACTGTCCAGGGTAATAAATGGTTTTTGAAAGAACTGCTTTCCTCTCGGTAAACTTAACTGTGCCTGCTTTCAATGGGACAAAGTTGATGTGACTTTAAACAAGATTATTTGAGAATTGTATTGTTCATATTTTCCAACTGTGACATTGAATGGCACAGTGATCACACAAAAAGCAGCACAAGAACTACATCTGTTACGGAAATTGTACAAACGTGGTTTATAGGCCTTATGACATATGGCCGGTGAGTGATGATCTGGTTTTACCAAAAGTCTTTGTCACATTTTTACTGAAAGGCGGAACATTCAGAGGTTTAGAGTTAGTTGTGACCATCTGTCTCGTTTGAAACATAATAGATAGCAAAAGCATCAACAACTCTTGGTAAAGTTAGAAAGCTCCAACATGAGTTAGATGCGTTCAATCAGATTTCATTTGTTTATCACTTTCTGCAACTTTTATGGTAGTCTCGCTGACATTTCCGAACTATTTAAAATTATAGTGATCATTTAAGTACTTTCTATTGTATTTATGACATTTTCTGCAAAAAGAAATAGTTACAATAATTAGATTGTATCTGAAAAAGACCACCATACAAGAATACACACCCTCTCAACAGCAATTTCCAAGACTCAAACCTAAAAATCTTCTCAAACCAATATTTAATGAAAATATAAGGTAGGAGATTAATAATGAGAATATTTAGTAGCTACAAGGCCAAATAATAAGGCTTTTGTCTTGCTGGATTTCTGTACTCCAGAATTTTGCCTGTGTGTTTTCTTTTCAGGAGCTTGTGTGTAGCGCTGCTTTTTCTGTGGTCTTCTTTAGAGAACAAAACATTTTTTTTTGTTTCTGATGATTTGAAGGACTCCTATACTTTCAAAGCCTTGGGGCTTTGAATTACATTAAACCAATGTTGAATCTTCAGTAACCATGATTTTTAGGTGTGGAATTCTCAGTGGAAAACAGCAATAAGTAACGAATGCTTAATCAAAACCTGAGCATTGTAAGTTACGGAGTCAGCAAATGCATAGCTTACACGATAGTTACATGGTTTTAAGAGTGGGGAGGACAGGAGAGGCCCACTTTAAACGTCTCTCGTGTCTTATTGAGAGGACAAAGTTCAGCACTTCTCGGGTTACTCGCTCATGGAGGTACTGCTAGGAGGCATGGCTCTCTGTTTTTTTCTATACATTGCTGCATTTCATGTAGGGATTGCTCCCCTTGCTCTAGTCTGGTATTTCCTCACATTAATCAGGACAAGACCCATAGTTTTGCTAAAACAGGACAATATATCATTCTCTTGAAGCTTATATGTGATTCTGCTTTGCTTGTTATGTACAGTTCATCTAGCCCTGTCGTTACTTTTTGTTAACAAACAAATATGCACAAAAATGATCACAGTACTACACTGCACAATACTACAAAGAACTACACCTGCATTGATGATATAGTTAATTAATATGGTACAAGTTATTACTTTACAAGTACTGAGTCTTATTTTTGGTCATTAAGTGTGAGTGATAAGGTGAAAACTAGTTAAACATATATTTTGGACATTTCCTGCTATTATGGATGTACTAGAAAGATGGACAGATGGATGGATGGATGGATGGATGGACATATTGATGGATGGACGGAGACATTGATAGACAGATGGATGGATAGACAGATTGATAGATGGATAGCTACATTAAGGGACTGGTGATGCCATTAAACTCAGCACTAACATATTAAATAAACTGTGTTTTTACCCCCTGGCACATGAAGCCAACTTTCACCCACCCACCACCTCCCCCACATACACTACATATTCTGAACCATCACACTACAATTATACAGTTTAATTTTCCTTTGTCAACAGTCACAGTGAATAAACTTGAGCTTTCTGAGTGCTTTGCAAACATTGGCCAATGCTGTATTTTATGTAAGCCACAAGTAAGGGCTGTAAGGTTGTATTAAATACAGTATATCCCCAGCAGAGGTGTAATTATACTGGGCTTACATGCAGTCAAGCCTCATTCATACCTGTGAGTCAGGCTCCAGTGCTCCTGTGTACAGACTTGTCTTGTAGTCTTCTATTACAGTCGGAGACCAGCTTTTCTTTTCAGACCTGGAAAAACACATCGGGGGCGGTTGGGAGTCAGCTGAGGTGAGGTGAATGTTCATACAGGCTCATGGACACTACTCTTGCTTCTTTTTTTTGGGAACTGGCAAATCTACTCATAGACATTTCATTTTTTGGCTTAAAGGCCATTTCTCATGCTGATATGCTCAATATTTGTAAAATACTGTTGTTACTGGCCAGTCTATAACAGAGAAATTAACATTCTATAACTGGGAAATTATCATTTAAACCACTGAAGTTAAAATGCACTTTATAATTGAAACTACATAATAGGGAGTGTGGTTGGGTGTGTGCCCTGCGGTGTGTTGGCGCCTGTCCAGGGTTGGTCCCCGCCTTGCGCTCGTAGTTCCTGGTATAGGCTTCGGTCCCCCCTCGACACTGGTTGGAATTAAGCGGTTTGGATAATATATGAATATATAATAAGGGATTCGTCTAATCTCCCCACCCCAATCCCCTTTTTACACTTTCTTGCTGTAATTTCATCAACTTCTCAATTGCTAAAAATATTAATTTAAGGCAAATCTACAAATTATTTGACAAATGCAAAGAATATTATGAATTGTGTGAAATTCATATTGCAACCCCATAAATGTTTGATATGTTAATATTCATTAATAATTTACTGGTTGAGTCTTGATGACATTAAGCACAGGAAGAATTGGCAAGCTCCATCAGATGGACCCTGGAAGATTTGGTAGAGCTTGCCAACCGGGAAGATGCTGGTTTCATCCACTCGTAACTTAGGAGCATTCACTCAAAGGTCAAACCCGCTCCCCCATTTGTCATTCTCTGGGCTGGAGTCCAGCTTCTGCAAAGGTCAATGGGATGACATCATCCTTCGGACAAATGGCCAGCCATTAGAGCTGTAGCATCAGTGATAAACAATGGCATACCTCCTCCTCCTCCTCCATATGCCATCCCTAGCTACTTTCCACCTACATCCATAGAAGAACGATGAACCCTAAGTAACAAAGATGGTACTGTAAATCCCACTGGCGGTGGAAACTTCATCACCGGCAGATGAAGTCACTCCAGTTTCAGCTGGCAATGCTGCTTCTGCATGAGGCAATTCCGAGAAATATGAGAAAAGGTGGAGGGTGCCTGTGGTCTCTTGCCTTTAATGGGTTTCCTTTTCAAGTCAGAGGCAGATACTTATGACTTAAAGATGGATGTTCATGTGACAGTCGGGCTGATGTGGTGCAAGAAGTCTAAAGATATTAGAAACACATGAAAAACAATAATAAATGCTGACAGTTGAGAGAAAATGTGCCTAATTAACCTAGAAAATATAAGAATAATATGTTATTTTTGTTGAGGACCCGCTAAATGTTGGATCAGTGGACTAATTTTTATGGCTTTCTTCATATTAAATTCTTGTCATCTATCACCACAGCAAAAAATAAACTAAAAGGTATAAACAAATGTGTTTAAAAGTGCATTAACCAGTATGTTGTGTAACAAATCACAACTACTTTTCTGTTTCTAAAAATATCAAAGAAAAGCCAATCTACAAATTAACTGATATACTTTCTGATTAGCTCTGGTTAAAGCTATTGAAACTGCTATGTTAAGGTAAAAGTCGTTTGAGCCTTGCTTCACAGTCACCTCAAAAAAAGATACTAAAAACTAAAAAAAAGTTTTATATCATAAAATTGCAAAATAGCTGGAGTATTTAAATTTTTCAGAATCTTTAGGCTACATCATTCATATTGTGTAAAAACTATTTTGAGATGGCTGAATTGCAATGTTGTTTTGTTCTTATAAATTAGATATTCATGTTATGGTATAATATCAGTTGCAATGTGTTGTGCATCGTCTTATTCCTGGCAGTGGGACACAATAAGAACAGGGAATGAAAGGACAGTGGCAGTGTATCTTAATGAACAAGAAGAAAATGGATTGCATGAGCAAACATGTTCTCATTCGCGCTGAGTGAGTGGGTTCAATGGAGTGAACTGTTTTCTCATTTTCCATCTGAGTCTGTCATCTACTATTAAGTCATTGTTTGGGGGATTATGAGCAATGGAAGACAACTAGCTCCTACTCCAGCTCCAGCCTCTCAGTCTTGGCCAAGGAGCGAGCAATACACATGAGCCCACACATCATGTAGTAATGGATGGGGAGGGACCTCTTCATGTGACAAATTTTATCTTCTCCCCATCTCCCTCGTTAAACAAATGCTTGCTGTTACACACAAAGCTGTCAAATTAATCAGAGTCTTTGCATTCTGCAAAGCCCCCCATTCTCACGTTTTGATTTCAACCTTCACCGCCTCATTATATACTTCTTCCCTCATCTAGTTCATCTGGTCCAGATTTCCTGCATGGAAGGTTTGGCTACGAAAGCCAAGGATGTAGGGGCTACAGTACATTTGAATAACTACAGTACATTTTGATATTAACTTGTCAGAGAATAAAGTTGTCCCTCAGATACTATAGAAAGACAAAAAATAAGTCGAAAACATGTTCCCGTCATCCTGAATTCCTCAAAGTGGCCTGAACTTGGTCCAGCCTCTCTGTGGAAATGTGCAGAAGGAATCTGACATATGGTTGAGATGGAAGTGATAGGAAAGACGAGTGGTGGCCGGGCATTGTGTACGACGTTCATTTAATTTGCAAGATGAAAATAAATGGCGCTCATTTGAAAGTCATAAAATTTTTGAAAACAAGTGGGACATTTTTCCCCCTCTGAAAATGAGACATATGCCTCAAGTTCAGTGTACAACAAGAAAATCTTTCACCAAGCTGTTTTTTCTGTCTATTTGATGTAAATAATATAATATAATATAATCCAGTTAATTATGGGATGAAGCATCGACAAAAAGTCTTTCAGCACTTACTGGCTAGAAGGCAAATACCAACTGCTAGCATTTCTGTGCTTTACAGCAGTCATGTGTAAAGTTTAAAAACCTTGGTCTGGCCTCATTTTATTTGTTTGTTATTTGTTTATTTGGTGCTGGTTTGAGGATCAAACTCATTTTGAATCTTTGGTCAGCTTGACCAACACTGGATAAACATTTCAAAATCGCCAGCGAGCCTCCGTTTAGGATCTGGCTTCAAATCGGACTATTTTTAGTGAAATGACTTTTGTGGTAAGCCATCAGTTTTAAAAGGGACCTAATGGACCCTCCTCTGTTGGAAAGGGAGCTGTGCTAACAAATCATTTGTCAGAAAGCGGTCAAGATCAATGGCGTCTGGCCAGATTCAGCTTTCCCTCACTGACTGCACAGCTACTTTGATGTCTGAAAAGTGAAGAGCTCCAAAAAAATGTTGACCTCCTATTTCTTTCTGATCTAATTTTTTTCCTGCACAACAAAATTGCCTCTTGTTTGCCAGTTTTGATTTCTCATCTGTGACTCGTCATCCTCTCAGCAGGAGTGGGACGGAGGGTCCTGTATTCCTCTCTCGTCCCCCTCACGCTCCTGTGCTCTCGTGCTCCAGGTCTTATGACTCACTCAGCCTGGCGGGGATCTTTCCGACAGTGGCTCGTGGAAACAAATCATTGCTGTCTTGAGCTGCCTCTCCATGACAGCCCCCTTCTTCCTCGAGAAATGGAGAGAAGAGAAAGAAAAAGGGAGGGAGGATTGGGAAGGGCTGGATATGGGGGACAACTGTTTCCAGCAGCTGCTCAATATCCTCTATAAAGACTTGTGAGTCTGAGATGAGGAAGCAGTAAGAGCAGTGGAGGAGGGAGGTTGGCTGGGACTTTCTCTGGAGGTGTCGAGCAAGGTGAACTCGGAACAGTTTTCACGTACTTCCCCACAGCCTCTGAGACCGATACATCATATGACTGTGAAGTGCAAGGCGGAAGAAGAGCTGTATTGGCCCCCACGTTGCAGAATCGCAACCTTACTGGAAGTAGAGCAGCCCAGTTTAAAGAATGACCTCATCCCTGCAGAGCCACTGTCGGTTCACTCAGTCTTCCCGTGGCTGTGTGACAACATGTATTAATAACACATTCCTCAATTCTGAGGCAGGGTGGTTTCCAAAAATCCTCATCCTATCACTTGTGGTACTTTAAATCCTGAGTAGCAGTTGTGTAAAAAAAAAAAGCAATCAGATTCTCTGGTTAGTTGCAAAGTTTCCAGTGGCTCAATGTCATGAAACAGCTCTCAGGTTGGTTGCAGTTATCATTTAGACAGAACTGAGGACATTTATACAGAATAGAAAAATCAGAAAAACAGAATTTAATCAGCTCCAGATTTGAAAAATTCACCTAGCAAAGAAGTTACCCTGGTATAGGTATTATAAGTTTATGAACAGAGATCCAAGTACACTGTGGCATATTTGGAAACTGCCTTTCTAGGATTTTAACCGTTACGTCCATTAATGCAAGTAAGTCACACAGTGTCACACTGCTTTACAAAAGAAATCAATTCAATTTGAAAACTGCTTTAGGCCCTTTAAAGTCAAAGTAATTTTGGTGTATATCCAGAGGCGACTGCAGAAAATTACAGGCCTTTGACAGCACCGGCGCTGTTTTACAATGCAGTCCGACTCTCGTAAAACATATTGTTGTCGCTCTCAGCAGTCTGCTTTGGACTCTGCTCTCGTTCTTTTTTGAAAGATCTTGCTTCTCAACTGAACCAGTAGACTGCTTTGTGACAGGCATCGTAGGTCACGCCTGATTTATTCCATATGATGAAAATTGTCATACTTAAAAAAAAAAAAAACACCGTTAGTTGACGGAACTAACATTTTAGCGTCATTTTTCAGGGATGTGCTTGAGTCATATTTTATCTTGGACACTTTTTATGGCTATGAGCAAGCAACTAAATGAGCAAATTACTAAATAAAATGAATCTCCACATCCCTTGGGGTTAGGAGGGAAATTTAATACTACGCTGGCCAGCACATTGTAATTGAATTTCCAGCCCTGCACATGGAAGAGTAAAATGTGGTGCATGGAAGCAAATTCAGTTCTTTAAACAATCTGTTCTTCTCTCCTTCCCTCTCTCACCACCTTCCTCCACCCTTACTGAAAGTAGCCTGCACCGCATGGAACGAAAGACTCCTTATCTCGGTAGTTTACCGCTCCTTTCGAGAGAAAACGATTCCCCCAAAGGTCGCATACCGGCAGATATGAGGGATCTTGTTTTTTGCATTTCCAGCAACGTCACACAATCTATTTCCTAAATGCTATCACGCTGACTCGTAAGAAAGAGATATGATGACAACTGACCTCAGATGCGGGCATTAAGCAACATTAAACAGCCATTTACAGGGAGTCCTGGCAACAGCCTGCGTTTCTCCCTCGCTTCCCTTTTCACCCCGACCTCTAAATGACACAGAGCGGCCCAGATGAGCGCATTCCCTGAAGCGACTCCAGTGTTAATGGGTCACGACTGATTAAAGGGAGAGATTTAGGTGTGGGCGACCCCAGTGAACCAAAAAGGAAACCTCCCAGCATGCTGTGGCCGGCGATGGAAGCAGAGTTTCCAACTTGCTCCAGTTCAGGGTTTTGTGAAGTCCAACTTTGTGTGTTCTTAAATAAATATAGTACCTCTATGTGAACGTACTGCTTAACGTCTAAATGTGATATATGGGGTCTTCCAAGGGGTCAGGCCTTTTTAGTGTGTGCAGGAGTTGAGCTTGCTTGGAAAACACACACCAAATATGGTGAGGTACCATATCAACATGGGACCCTTTTCGCTGGACATAATGGATCCGCTTTTTAGAGAAAGAATTTTTCACTGTCCTTCCTCATTTATCTACCACTTTCAAATGACTTTTTTAAGTCTTTCCACAATGCTGTCTAAAGTGCAAGTTGTTGAAACAAGAGGCCGGCATGCTTTTTGTCGTTGGAATACAGACAGTTCAGCTGTTAGGAGTTCTAAGTTCCACGTGGAATGGCCTGTTGACAGTGATTATTTTTGCTGGATTCAGGGATTCCAACTGTTCATAACAAAAGTTTCTGTCTTTTTTCGAAACATGACTCATTTGCAGTGTTCCCAAACAGCAGCACGGTGGATCATGTCATCGTAGCAGACGATAATTCAGAACACAGAGGGGAGCCAGGATTATAGGACACATGTTTATTATTTGATCTATCACAAATGTTGTAAGTGTAGTAATCCTTAACTTCATACACATGAGATCTTTTGCACTCCAAAAAGAAAGTCCATGAATACTTTCGATCTCGATTCACCTGAGTGTCTGGCTCATAGAAGCTTATCCTTGTTCTTTCGTCTGGGGCATTTGACGTTTATCCAGAGTGGTGAGTCTTTTGTTGTGTGTATTACATTTCTGGTTGCTGATTTTGTTTCTTGGTTTTGGTTAGTTATGCTTGCTTACTCTACATCAAATAAAAAGAAAACCTTTTTGTTCCTTAATGTACAGTTTTTGCAGTTGTTCCTTTAAAAGCTCAAAAATGTTCCATAAAAGCTGAAAATATTGAAATACAAAATTTCAAAGACTAACTAAGTTTGAAATTTCAGTAATGCATGGGACATTTTTACATGACATAAAATGACAATTAGTAGATGTCCGGTTAAGCGACAGAAGATTGATGGATGGAACTAGTAGACGTTCTTATCCTTGGAGAAACTTAGGGTTAAGGGCCTTAATTAAGAGCACACACAAAGTGGATAATTGTCAAAGTAGTGATAGGATGATACAATTTTTTGTGTTTCTTTAATAAAATTCTTTCTACACTCTATGAACATATTATCTCTTTCCTAAAGTTGTATATTCCTTGCCGTTTGATTAAGAATAATGGACAATGTTCTATAATGGTGTTGGCCTCATATAGATCATTCTCTCTGCCTGATTGACCAATTTTTCGCCTTCTGTTCTTCCACTGGCCTGACAGTTCTGACGTGAAAAAGACATGTGGATGAAAGTGACTAGACAAAGAGAGTTGCCTCAGGCCCGTACCTGTTGATGTCTAACACAAGCTGATCTGTGCAGGCTTTAATCCTGTTCTGGGCCTCCATGTGGGTCATGGACTCGGTGCTGTCTCCATTGATGGCCAGGATGGTGTCTCCGGGACACAGGTCGCCCAGAGCTGCCTTACTCCCTGGTGTAATCTGACAAAATCAAATAGAGATTTTGAAGTTAGAAAAGGGAACACCACTCCCAAGCCAAACACTTCTCTGCTTGGAGCCTGGAGGAGGCTCACAAACAAAACCACAGGCGTTTGTGTTTACTCAGACCCGAGGTTGCGAGGGCTGGCGAGGAATAATCAACAGCAGTCAAGTGATTGATGCAAGTTTGAAAAGTTACAGGAATGAAAAGGTTATCATACCCGAGCTGTGTGAAATGTGGTGAAATTTTGTGCCATGCCATGACTTTATCAGTCCAGATGAATCATGGAGTTGACTCCATTTTAGTGGTATGTTTGAATTTGTCAGGTTGGAAATGGGTTTTGTACAAGATGGATGTTCTGTTATTGGATTTTCCATCTTATTTAAATACTAAGCAGAATCAGTATTTTCAAGGAACTGTAGGACAAAAATGGCTAAATTCTTGAGCCCGTTCAACTTTCACAAATTTAGCCTTTATAATGACTTTTATTTGGCTATAATTTCATCATTTAAACTTTACATTAATATTAGGGATAGTATTGGGTTATTATAGTTACAGCCAGTTTACCGAAAAAAACTGTAGGAGAATCCCAAGACAAGGTTGTAAAACACAGAACTGATAATTTGCAGACTGACTTCTGGAAAACTTCAGCAGGAGTGTCTACCAGCTTTGCAAAAGTCAACAGAGACTATCCAGAGCTCTGGAGTGGTCTCACCTTTACCTTCTTTATGCCTAAAGCTATTTTGTGGCATGAATTCCTCAAATCTGCCTTCATATACACTCTTTAAATCTGAACACATCTGTTCATTATCTGGTCTGGTCTAATGACCAGGTTACACCAGAAAAAATCCTAAAAACGTAGAATTTTTATCTTCCTATAACGTCAGAACTCGGAATATCACTTTTGTTTATTTTCCAAATGACATTTTCCCTCATGTTGCTCTGCAAGGAACACAGTTAAACACATTATCAGGTTTCCCCAGGTCTGACGGAAAAGTTATTTTCTGACATGGTTCTCTCAAATGCTGTACCTCCTTACATTTGGCAAGCCACTGGATATTTTTGTTGGCACCAGAAGTGCGGCGCAACCAGTCGTAAAAGCAACATTATAAAGCGGCCTGTTATAAATACATTTCAGCTGACCTCATAATGGTGCGTAAGCTGTGAATAACCGGTAACTTTAAACTGCAGGTGAAATACTGTGTTTACGCAGCAACTCCTTTTACAATTAGTGGGAATGTGCAGGTCAAGCACTGCAGTGCGTTTAAACAAGAGTCTTAACTATTTAATTGAGGGTAGGAAAAAGTCTTGGTCGGGGCTGTTATTCTTCTTTAGTTATTTGTAAAACGCAAGCAGGTAATGCAATACGAGGACCCACAGTCGTTACTTTTTGTGAATCAGTAACTAAAATTCTTGAAGTATAATGAACAAGGCACAAGTCAAGGTCTTGTTTAGGCTGTGAACACAGTGAGGCATTATGGCCTGTTTCATTTGGACATGGTCATCTGGAGCGACAGGTCGTAGCCCACCTACAAACCATGCAATTCACAAGACTTGTTCACTGTGTTTCAACCACTCCCCCGAGCCTTTAATTACACACACACACTTTCAGCCATAAACACTGAATTAACTGAAGTGCTGACGGTAGTAAATAAGGTCCTTGTGTAAGATTTATAATGCAGTGTAATTAGAAGGTCTTGCTAAAAAACATATGGTTGCATTCACTCTTGTTCATATTTCGAGTAACAGTGACGTTTGAGATTTTCCAGCTAGACTGACTTCAATGATGCAGATTAATGTAGTGGCATGTGTTTGGAACCTTCAAGTCACATTGACTCCAATTTGAGATGAATTACCTTATATTTCACAAACATTACAAAATGTAAGACACCATCTACATCAGGTGATTTTAATTATTGTAGGAAAATACTTGAAGAAAGCACAAATTTTGATTAAATTATGGATATGTTCAAGAAATTTGAAGATAAATAGAAGATAAATATGCTACTAGTGCAGTGTGGGCCACTTCATTCATTCATCCTTACTTTTCCTTAATCCTCAAATACTGAATATGATAATATGAGTCATGCAGTTAGATCTAGTCATGCACCAATCTGATAGCTGAAAAATTTTAGTAAATTATAGTTAGATTAAGTGTTAGACATTTACTTCACCATCTGCATTTTATTTGAACAGTTTGACAGTGTTTGGACAGAGCAGCTTTATACAGAGGGAGATTAACATACTACAGAAGAAAGTACTTACCACCAGACAACGGCCTTTTATATCAACTCCTTTGTTTGGATGTTGAAAGATTGCAACCATGGCAATTTCAATGACTTTTTGGAGAATTTATGCTCAAGTTGCTATGATACAAAATTCCAAAATAACCTTCTGTTTCAATGTGCACAATGTTTAACAAAAATGTACAATAGTCCAAATTGCACAGCTGGTGGGAAAACAGGCTGACTCCCCTCCTTTAATGAGGATGCCTGTGCAGACCCCCTCAGCTTCAAGAACATCATTAGGCAACTTGCCCTTGAATGCTGAATCACTAGAAACGAGGCTTGGATCATTTTTCCAAGTGTCTTCTGTTTAACAGGCAATGTGTAGCAACCCTTGTATTCTGGCTATTTCCTCATATTGCGAATTTTAATTTTAAATGGTTTTACTGGCGTGTGTAATTAAGGGAGATCAGCAATGGATTTGTTTTGCAATGAGACCTTCTCTAAAGCTCATTCTTCACCATGTCACATGTTCTTTTTGGAATGCGGCTGTGTAACCAAGGCTAAACTTAAATGACTACTTGTAGAGAAACCAACATAACATATGATGATGAATCAAAACTAACTGTGACTTTCTGCATCGTCCACAACATGTGTGCATGATGCGTAGTGTTCAGACAAAGTGTGCAAACAATTTGCTTTAGCATTCATTCGTTTTCAGCAGTATTAGCATCTTGGGATTTCTCCAGAGACAACATAGTCAGAGTGCAAACGTTAGCACATGCCATTACAGAGCACAAAAACAGGGGATGACCCGGGATGCAATAAATCGCCCTCCACTGACAGCCCCTGGGGAAGTCGAGTGGGGTGAAGACAGGAGGGGAAATCAGGTTTAGGGAAGATAAGTGTCATTGAACTCCAGACTTCTCAACTGCACTAGTCAATAGTGTTCAAAGTAAATGGTCATATCTACACTGTTTCATCACAGTTACAATTTGGCATTATGAAATTCATGGGTGTAAACCATTCCTCCCCAACATAATAAAACTGACATATTTCCCCCACAGATGTCAGCTCTACGACTCCATGTTTTAATCTTTAAGCACATCAGTTTGGATTACGCTTAGAAAATTAGCATGACAAATGCACTGCTCATGCTCCAAAACACTTTATAGTCCCATAATGCCTTACACAGATTTCTCTGAGAATAAATAAAAAGTGTGTCTATAAGTTCCAAATAATAGAAACCAGATTGAACATTTGAGTCATCTGTGAGTGTGCCCCTTAGCTAGATTCCCGTAGGTTAGTATCAAATAGATATTTTCAGTACACAGTGTATAAAATATAAACACAACATTTTAAATTTATTCCAAAAAAGAGCACAAAAGCCTAAACAAGGGCATAACAATGTCTGAGATTACAAAATCACTGGCCTCCTTATACTAGCTTTTTAGTGGTCACTTTTTACGCTCACTTGTAAAACGCTTTGAAATACGAACCATGGGCAGTAAAAGTGCTGATAATTGGGGACATTGTCTTTCTGAGCTTTCCACTGTCTAACAATGCTGGTATTCCTAGAGGAACTATGCACATGTGAGTTGTGCAATAACCTTGATTAGATGATTACAATTTGCATGTAGATGGGAAAATGATAAAACTCAGGGAGGTAATTGAGGTACTGCAATAAGATTCCTTTGCCTCAAATGTAGGTGTTTTCATCACTATGGTGGGTTTGTCCATTAATTGAGGCAAGGTTAGAGTATTTTAATGCAAGTGGAAGAACATGCAGAACTCCAACTCATAGCTGAGACTTGCTTGGTGCATTAGAGACCTGACATATTGTAGTCAGTAAATTTTTTTCTCAAATATAGGAAAAATGTTTTTAAAAACTAATACTTTCTATAGTGATTAATATCCAGCGCTTTATTCCTCCTCCCTACTGTGAGGTAAGAGTAGAGTCTCCATAATGCAGCCAAACGTCTTTCAACAACTTTGATGAACCAGGAATATTTGTGGAATCTGTACAGCACATTGTTCAGTACATTAGGGCAGCAGGAAGCTGGCTACTGCTCTGGAGTTCACATTAGGACTGAATACCTCCAATAAAGTAAGAAATAGGGATGAGATTTTATTTGTGACTTGTGACAAGATAAAATGTGATATCTGTTCATTTCATCTGTTCATTTTTAGATTTTTTGAAAAAAAAAAAAAAAAGATGGTGCATGATTGTTCCATACCTCATTATCTTCATATCATATTTTAGTATTTAATAGACTCTGGTAATGGAATGGGACGCAATATCTAAACTGATAATGTTGGAGTGGTCCATCCCCAGTTATATTTTTAATACTTTTACCCTGCAAGTCTATAGCATTTAACCCAATAATAGATGAAAGATTTAGTAAAGCCCTTAACATGCTGGAGGGGTGAAAAGGACTCTACTGTCTTCATGACTAAGCAGATTAAACACCCCTGCAAACTTTTTTTCATTTTACGACAACAGTCATGTTTCTACAGTTCCCAATAGTAAATTTCTAAGCTCCAGAACTTCTTCTGAGTCAATCGATGGCTAACAATAGAGCTTTTGTTCATCAAGCATTGAACTGGTGATGCATCACAGGATGCAAACAAATGTATTTACCACAGCAGGTATGAAAAGGATTTCTTACGTAGCCTAATGACTGGGCAAAGTCATGCATTAGAGAGAAGGAGAGAAAGAGAGAGAGACAGATACACCCTATACTCAAGTCTGACTTACAGGTCTTGCAAAATGAGGCAGCATCTGCACAAACACCTGGAATTTTTCACCAGGTTCATAAATTCTTGGAAAATACTGTAGTCAATGTTTGATCACTTATGATCATAGGTTATTTCATGCAAAGTCATTTTTCATCTAAAAGCTCAAGACTAAGCTTAGAATTTTTCACCAGGGTCATAAATTCTGGTAAAATGACCACATTTGTTCACACTCCAAGACACTTCAAAGTTGAGATCTGATCGTCCTAAAACTACTGATGATAGGTTATTTCTTGCTAAACCCATTTTCGTCTAAAAGCTTAGACTCAAAACAGCATAATATATAACATTCCAGCTATGACTAGCACTATTTGGCAACCACAAGTGCATAGAAAATGACAGACTAGAGGAGCTCACTGGCCACTTCATTCATTCCAACCGTTTTACACTTTACACCACACAATATCCAGAGTTTTTAGACATTTCAAACCTCGTATAAAAAGACTGCAGGAGAATAAGTAGTTCATGTTTGTGTTCATATTTTAATATTCCTGCTCAGTTTCGAGAAACATAAAAATCACTCATAACTTTCTATAATTTTTTTTTTTTCTTTTTACAATTGTGAAATGTAACAAATCAGGACATAAAACTCGTCTAAAAATATTTTTGTTTTGTAATGAAGTGACGTGAAATTTGATTTATTTCACTAATGCTGATTTGCTTATTCAGAAATAACGGGTCCCTTCTGCTATACTCTTTACTCTCATTTACTGTCAGATAATCACTCGCTCAGCTAGACAGCAATGACTATTTTAAAAAGTTCCCAAACTTACCCTGGAAATGGTTAAAGGAGCACTGAAGTCCCGGCCGCCTACGAGCCGAAAGCCCCAGGGCGCGGGTCCGCTCAGCCTCACCTTCTGCGCCATAATCACCACTAACACAAAAATATATAAATCCGATATCAGTACGAGCTTCTGCGATGATGATAGCGGCTGTCCTGAGCGGGAAGCAGCAGCAACTCGTCCTCGACCTCACTCGTAACAAACTGCTTTTCCTCCGGCTTCGAGCTTTAAGTATTACAGCCTGACGTGTGCAGGAGGAGCTGGACTTCAGCGGCCGCCTCGCGTGCGCCGCCATGGCAACCGCAAACAACGCGGAAATATGCAGCAAAATAGCACAAATTAAAACAAATTAATATATAGAAATGCAAAGTAGAGTCTAGTCGTGTGTGATAAAAAGAATAGATTTTGTGTTATAGAATTACTTATTCTATTTTATTAATTTGTGTTATTTTCTGATTGTTTTGCTGGTTTGATTACGGTTAGAGGGTTCAAAAGTAAAATATATAACCTTTTTGTCAACATATCTATTGTCAGTGTTTTAAAAACTGTATTGCAATTCTTCCTGTCTTCTTAATTGGACTTTAGGTCCCACTCATTTGAGTCTGCAAACATTTGACTAGTTTACATGATCAACACCGTAAATGCAAATCTGTAATAGCTTTCTTTTCATAAATGAGAAAGTGATGCAGTCAGTATATGCTATTTGAATAAAATATGGCATCAACCATATCCTAACTAAGCCCATTATAAAGCTACATGCTGTTTAAAAAAGCTGTTTACAATGTACATTTAAACTATAATTGTTCAACTGTTAATACTTGTTAATGCTGATTTTCCACAAATAGACTCGCTAATATCTGCTAATGTGACAATTCAACACATGAACTTAAACTATGGTGTTTTTGCACCACTGCAAAGCCTCTTGAATTCAATCATTTTAATACATGTGGTTGGTATCATGCTGGGTAGCAAAGTGCTAGCAGCTGTGAGAATAAGAAAGAGCCCCATTTGACTCTTGTGGGAATCTTTCAAAATCAGGAAAAGTGGTTATCAGTTATATTACACCTCTCATCCAAGGGCAGGTTTTGCTCTTCCATGTCTTTAAAACCAGACAGACGACAGGTGGCCCTGTTAAATTCTTAATGCTGTTGAGCGGTGGAGAATTAACATGTGGTAGTAGCTTTTAGGCTCAGAGTGCATAATTAACGAGCTGCCTAAAACCACAATTAGCTGCTCAGAATGTAGTCGTTTACCACATTAAGCTTAAACAAGTTTACTTAAATAAAATGCAAACTGCCTGTGAGATGAAATTGCACGGCATACTGATCAGTAAAGACCTCACAAGTTAGTAAAAACTTGGCATTACAGTTGGACTTCAGAGATTGTTTGTAGTATGATTAGAATGTTAATATGATAAAAATAAGTAAGTAAAGTACCAACCAAAAACCCCACTTTTAGAAGTCAGTCATGTACCTGTACTGCGTTAGGCCCACATTATTTGAACATAATGCTCCTTTTAATAACAGTCAACAAATACCATTTTCAAGTCTGGACTATTCCACAGGACAAAGGCCTGGTGCAGTAGAGCCTTTTTTGCTCTTGACCATGCTTGTTTTAATCCATGCTTAAAGATGAAAGGGTAAAAGAGCTTATGTAGGCTGCCGTTTTGTTCTTATATTGGCAGGGTTATGGGATCTGGCACTCGGTGGAATAACACACCCAATGTGAGCTGCTGATGTCAGCCCTTTCTCCACTTTGTTCTGTTTTATAAAAAAAATCCTGGTGCTTTGCAGGGCATTTCAGTGGACATAAACCTTATGTTGATGTATTGAACAGACTGTGGTCATTACAAGGGGTTTAAAAATCACAGTGGGCGTTGAATGCTGCTTAATGCTGCCGGCAGACATTAACCTTTGGAAACTTGGAGAATGAAGTCACAATGCAATGGATGGAGTGAATGTGAAAAACTGGGCTGTTCAAACAGAGATAAACAGGGCATGGACTTGAGTATGTACAGTAAATCAGGTAAAATTGACATTTTTATTAAGTTTATTTAGTGCATCCAAAATGTTGTCAAGGCAAAAAAAAATCTGGCTCTATAACATCTTTAACGTTAATAATTAACTTGAACTCAACCTACCCTTCACTTCAAGAGAACTCATGACTGTGGAAAATTGAGTAGCAATGTGTGGCTTATGTAAGAGCAACTACTTCCCTTAGAGCTTGTGATTACCTCAATTTGAAGACAGATTAAGAGGCACTTAAGCTTTGAGGATCATCTAAGCTGTCATTTTAGGGTTTTTTTTTTTTTATTTCGTTCATATTTTACAAAAAAAGATAATATAAACGGAACACAAGAGGAACCTTTTGAATAAGCCCATTTGGGACTCACACAGACTTATTCAAAAAGTTCCTCTTTTGTAATTTTTTATATGTAAATGTCATAAAAGCACGAAGCCAGCATGCACATTTTGATGACATTGGTAGCACAAAAGGAGAAAAATATTGCAAAAATAATCACAAATGCTATAATAACTTACTTTCTATAGGTAAAACACAACAAAGTTGTGATAATATGATGCATGTTGACGTATATATGCCTGCTAGTAAATATATGATCCATTCCAGAGGCAGGAGAACCAAGGGCAAAGCCACTCCTCATTATGGGGCATAGCAAGAACTCTTGGGTGATGTTGAGGAAGTAAGCACTTGTTAAAAGTCTCCAAGTCGCAGGACAGAGCCGGGAGAGGAGAGAACATTGACCCTGTGGCACTAAACACACGTCTCGCCCTCTTTTGTTCACTTGTCAGCTGGGGCTAAATTGGCAGCAAGATTTTAGTAACTGGACAGAAGGGTTGTTATACTTGGACAGAACACATGCACACAGTCTTCAATCTTTATGAGACACTTCAGTTAACGCCCATAGTGACTATAAAAATTTATTAATTCTACCCTTATCGTCATCTTAATCTCAGTAAGAAAAGAGTATCTTTGTACTCTTGCTTAATCATAAAAGCAGTTTACCCATACAAAAATGTCCTAGGAAAGCCAAAACAGGTCCTAAACAGGAGGGCGTGCTCTAGGAGTTGAATTCCAGGCACAACGGCACAGCTTCTAATCACGAGCAGTGTGTGAGTCTGTCTGTGTGAGTGTGTAAATGCGTGAGTGCGTGTGGGGGTTCGTGGCCTGTGACGTGTTTGCACCCAGGTGAAAACACACTGCTGAATGGTGAGCGAGTCAGTGCCATATTAGTCAGCGACAGTGAGAAAGTGCTTTGTTAAATATTTGCTTAACACTGGTCTAAGCAAGGCCTTCACACATTTGTGCCTGTGATGTAAGGTCATTACTTAATACAAGAATTGTTCCAAGTCTGATGATGTTATGTACATAGCATAGCTTAGAATTCGTCCCCCAGTCCAGTACACATGCATAAGACTTTAAGGATATACAATGTGTCTTCTCATCATGTTTTCTCATCATACAAATTGGTATAATAAGTATCTATTTACGCATTTACAATACATATGCATTTATGACATTTGGCTGATGCTCTCATCTGGAACGGCTTTCTAATTCATCAAGAGAACCCTTTCTTTATACTTCCAAGCTATGATTTTATTCAACACGTGCTAGTCCACTAAATTAGTTACCTTTCCAAACTCTGTCGCAGGACAAGTCGGTTCCCATATTGTTGAGAATAGAGGTGGGACAATACAGCAATACACTGATTCAAGGCTCAGCAAGCCCATAACATCAGTTCAAAATGAAAACATTGATCAGACACCATAAATATTGCAACGTCCCTCGCAAAGCAAGCAAGACACTTTATATGGAACAGGAGGTATTTAAATGGCTCTCTATGATATCATCTCATATTGATTGCTGGCTCCTGAACTAAATTGAACTTAAGCAGTTCACTAGCAGACTTTGTGATACTGGCAAACATTGAATTAATATAATATTGTACCATAATGAAACTTGTAATTTACACTGCCAGTCAGGATTACATACATGAAAGCTTTTATGTAGGCACTCAGAATGCACGGATTATAGGTGAAACCCTTTTTAATTTAGGTAGTAAAGTAAGTATGGAGTGCAGTTAGTCCTCCTTGACAAGGTGGGTCTTGTAGACTTTGTAGACCGAAGCAGTCTAAATGCTTTCAAATGAAGAGACCATGTCATCTGTCATCTGTCCACAATCACACTGAAAGTCTTATTGTTTGTCAGTCATGGCCAAACCCTAAAATGCTACATAGATTAACCACTATTCATCCTACTGTTCTTAACAAAGTGGAGTTTCCTGGTCTGTCTGACATGACACCATCAAAGAACACTGCCCAGGTCTGTCCAGACTCCTTGAACGAACCCTGAGAAGGAATGCCAAAAACCATTTGGGGGAAAGAAAAACAGTCCCGGCTTAAAAGAGCAACACACCTACAGGAAATGACCCGGCTCTGGCTCTTATACCTCCAGTCCAGGCATTGTGTGGCACCTTTGGTGTTTGTTTGCCAAAGAGTCACCTTGGAATCTTTAGGAGTGTTGTCTCCAAAAGGGAATTCCATACAGGGCAAGAACACAGGAAGGAGCTCCACTCTCTTGTTTATTGCGGTTTTGGCAGCGGCCCCTGGCTGGTCTTCAGCATTCGGCATGTGGGGAGGCCCGAATAACAGCCTCTGTTTGTTTTCTGCCATTGTTGGCTGTCTTTTGTATTCTCATCTTCTGTTGTTTAGGCACATTTGGCATGATGGGTTTGGGGGTGGAAGCTTTTGTTGGAGTTTTTTCTGTGATCTCTTTTTAAAGCCTTTGAGCATTTGGAAAAAGATTTTTTCCCAAATCTGCTAATAAATGGTGCTAACAAAGAATGAAAATAGGGCATTGTAGTGAAATAATAAGGCCTGCATTCAGTTCTTAGTCCAGCTTGCGTTTTTGGTATTTTTTGGTTTTAGTTCTGGTATTCCTTAAAAGTAAAACAAGCCTGATGTATGAGCATGATTTTAAAAAGGGAAGGTTGCTTACCCTTAACCTTTCCTTACTGATATGCTTTTTAAAAGACTGACCTAAATTTTAGAAGATTAGTTCCAAGCACAATGTGTCTTCTCAAGCTTCCCTTACTGTTTTGCCTGTAAAAGACTGGCCTAATTTTTTTTACAAACTTTTGGAATGTAGGGATCTCTGTGGATTAGGCAAGTTTGAAATATAACACTGTACCTTCATTTCATAATGTATTCCAGACAACCAACCAATTTCCTTACAAGTCTCCATCAAGCATTGTCGCGTGGAGCCAGGGTCTCCTCTGGGAATTCGTTTTCGTTGTTCACAAAGTCTACAAAATCCCCATTTCATCTCTGTGTTTCCTTTATGACCTAGCATAACCGTTTCCTGTTTCTTTCATAAACTAACCAAACCAGAAAGCATTTTGTCCCCCCTTGACATGGAAAAACGATTGGACCGCTTCGTGATACAAAATAAATTTTTGTAATTTTTTAAACTTTCATATGTAGTTGGGTGAACTTTCTGGCACTGCAAAAACCAACGAGAAACCCCAGCCGTGGAACTTTTGCTGTTTGAAACAATTCCTGGTCGATTAGCTTATTAGGAAGTTTATTGTTTATGGCAGGTTTGATGGATGGTGTGGAGAGAAAGAAGCCAGCATTCGGCATAGCTTAGAGCGATTAGTGGTCGAGAGAGCATGGTTTCTGGGCCTTGCATGATCAAATGTGATTTGGGGGTGAATTTGAAGAACCTAGGGGCCCAAGTTCTCCAGTTAAAATGGTCTTTGAAGAGTTTCCATGCCCAGTTCTTGGCTCCTTATGGATTGAACACATGTCTTGGAAAGTTTCTCTTGCTAATCCATGTTTGACATGTCATTCACGTCTTTCAACAGCAGGTTGACCTACTGAACTGGGTTCTAAACATTCTAAATCCATTTTAATCAGGGGCTGGGATCTCTTTAAAAAAAAAAAAAACTGACTGGCTTATAATACCCAATTGTAAGGCAGTCATGATTCTTGAAATTCTAGTTTAAGGTTCCTGAATATTGTTGTATAACAATCTCTGTCAGTGATCTTGCGAGGATGTGATCAGAATGCTAAACGTTAGCAGTTAGCCCGTGTAGCATGTTGGTTAACCCAAACGTGGCTGAGAGTGCGAGTAGGTAGGATTGCCACACGAGTTGATCTAAGAACTCTCTTACGCAAAGAGCTAGGATTCCCACAAGAACCTGCGTTCTAGCAAACACACAGTCAATCAGAGAGATGAACCTAATAACTGGAGTGCTCACAGTTGACGCCGAACAGAGTCGGAATTGGGCCGGTTGACTCAATGACTGAGCGATGCGCCACGAGAAAATAGCTCCCTTTATACTTCCTGAACTGCGACCGACCACTTCCAGGTCCTAATGCCAGCCGCGGAACGCAGTGTGCATGACAATCTCATGATCCTCAATACTTGACAGAAAATAGCAATAGCTGTAGGGGTGGTGGTCTAATGGTGAGCCTCTGGACCAAAAGGTTCAAAACTTAACTCCAGCGCTACCCTCATTAGGTTCCTGAGCAAGACCATTAACCTCAATTTGCTTTCGGGGAAACTGTCCCTAAAAGGAAAATGGAAGTTGCTCTGGATAGGAGCATCTGCTAAATGCTGTAAATGTAAATTCAATAAATAGCAGAAAGCTGTGGTCCATGACACACATATAATATAATCATTAAAAGGTACAAACCCTGAGAAGAAACACATGTATGCAAAGAGAGACACACATGTCAACAACAAGACCAGATAAAGAGTCTTGGCACCCAGGCGTGGCTTTAAGTTGACAATATAACCTACAGCAACGCTTTCAACATATCTGATTTCCCAGACAGTGCCAAAAGATTTCCGTTGAGAGTCTTGAATGGTTCTTTTTTCATGGCCAGACGAGTCCCATTACTGCCATCTCCTTCCCATGAGACCTCATCTTGAGCGTGCCGATGGATGTCACTTGAAATCCAATCCTCCCCATTGACAGATAACCCTGCAACCCCAGCGTCTTAACAGGGCAGAACAAAGCAAATTCACAGTCTGACCCTTCTTGCTTTCACCACGTCCTTTGTGCATGGTGCAAGTGAAGCAGAGCAGGTAAATGAATAGAAAAAGTGGGGGAATGAAAAAGGAAAAGGACCCTGATCTGATGTAGCTAATTTTGTTTTCTCGTTCGGCTAATGGGGCCAAATCAGATTGGTGGAAACCAGAAACCAGGCAGTGACCTGTGCATGACTAACCAGGTCTGCCCCGGAGCATCCAAAAAGCCAGAGTGTGTCTGGAAGCATTTGCACATCTGGAAAAAGTTTACTCAGAGCAAATGAGTGGGCGTGAGGGGTGCCAATTCTCTAGTGATGCAGTCATCACAAAATAATTCTCAGACAAACAGTGCTACCTGAAGTCTGAAAAAAGACATAGGTATGTGGCAGAATATTTTATTATTTATGTGTATTGATTGTTCATATTATATCTGTGGGAAAATGAGTTGCTCTAAGTAATTGGAAAATCATGGGACTCCCAAGTGCACATGTCGTTTCCTGACTGAGAATGACACGTCCAAACTTGCTCTTGTCACTTCCAGCTAATTGTGAGGAGACTGTCTGGATTTGAGACTGTCCTCCCTTGCTCCCTGGGTTATGGCAACTGTCAGACTTCAAGACTTGACAGATTTGAGCAATTTCTTTCCAAAGTTTGGGTATTTCACAGCAGATTTCAGGGAAGGAGGGTGGGAAGGGGGATTTACGGGGAAACTACAAGCCATAAGAATATATTAACACACAGCTTGCAACAAAGAAATACATTTTCTTAAGCTAAAAAATGAGCTTGTAACTTGGAAGGCTGCGTCTTCTTTCAGCTTTTACAAAATGCTAGAGATTGACATGTACAATGACAAACGGCTACATTTCTTATCTGAAGGATTCTGGGCCTGTGTTTGATGGCAAGGCACAAACTGTCCCAATTATCCTGAGCATATTGTACGTAATTTAAAAAGGCCTTACGTCACATCCTCAAGGCAAAGTCTTCTGTCTTTATACAAAATAGTGACATCTAGTGGACACAAATTGCAATTACATATATATGTACTTACCTTTTACAAAAACACTTATTAAAACACTTAAACACTTAAAAACTTTAAAAGCACTTTAAAAACACATTAAAACTGGGATTTAATTGTAACATGACTGGTGTGACTGACTAAACTACAAAATACAACATACAGAGATGCCGTTCTCTTCTTTTTGTGATACACCTGCATTGTAATTTTAACCCTAACTACTTAAAGAATACATTTTCTTTAACTTTCTACCAGGGAAAAACATTGCATAAAGTGTTGTAGCTCCAGATCACAGAAATCATAGGAGTTACTGGGATATAGTGTGGTACTTCTTATTGCAGAGGACATAGCGTATGGTGTGCGTTCTTTTTTCGTAATCTGCTCCACAATCTGCTCATCTCTTCAATTAGAGTCCCACTACAATATGGCCACTGTAATGTGGCCATATGGGTTCTTCTCTTTGTTAAAAAACACATTAGACACCATTAAGGACTTTAAGTGGTTTTGTTGGAATTGCTTGCTTTCCTGTTTATTTATAGCAGAAACCCAACTTAAATAAAAATATATAAATCCTAATGGAAACATAGATGTGTAAGTCTTGTGAATGTTAAAATCTGCAAAATTGGAACAAGATTAGAGAGGATATTTCTTATTAATTTCAGTTTGAAATATATGAAATGTACATAATAAGAGTTTTGAAGGTGACCATGTCATTTGCAGGCAGAAATGACAGGTCACTAAGTTAATCTTTAAGCCATAGCAGAGTTCCACTGAATGTGACAGGACCTCATTTGCAGGTTTTATGTTTACATGAATGACCAGAAGGCTGAAAGGTGTACTATGTAAATCACCTGTGTCACTATGGACAGCTCGAAAGACTATGTTCATTATCCATCTGGCATGCAATGATCAAGACTGCTGAGCAATTTGGCCCAAACTGGCAACATGATGATGCAGGACCAGAAAAGAAAATTTGGTCTTAAAATCTTTTTTGTGTTGTACATTTGTCTCCTTATTGCACAATAGGGGGACCAGCAACTGGCCGCATCAGCGTAAAATGATCTGTTGGTTTAACTAACCAAATTTATTCTGGATGGTCTTATCTTCGTTTAACCCCAAATGATATGTTAACCCAACTGCTGAATTGAGGCATCCATTAAAACTGAAATACAATAACTTTTCTTAATCTAAACGGTAGTATTTTTACAGCCTACAGCACATTATAAATGTGGCCATAACAGTTGAATGGGATAATGTTTAAACTTACTGAGCTCTTATCTAAGTAGAAGTCCTGGAGAGGTCTCAAGATACATGACCATTTCCATTCCTTCCATCCTTCACGCTCTGAGAGCTCTTCATCATGTCCTGTGATGGAGGCTGTTGCGGGAAATTTGTTCATTGTCTTTTTGATTATGAGACTCCCGTAATGCTAGTGATTAAGAGCAAGAGAGTAGGAGCCATCTTCAGGTTCATCCAGTTACTGATCATCCTTTACGTGATTGTGTGAGTACAGCTTTTTAAATTTTTTGTTATTGTTGCTTCTGGTTGATTTAACACTGTCTACTGTTCAAATGTGATGACATTTCTAATTAATATTGGATTGAAATTGTTTTTTATGTAAAATAAAGTCACTGGATTCAAAGCAGCTGAATGCCTTTTGCAGTTTTATTTTTTTATTTCTGTTTATTTTACTTTATACTTTATTTTTGGGCATTGTGTCCAGAGTGGACACCGCACATAACAGGATTAAGCTGGGCCATGGTGGGTATTTGCCTAGTTTTAGGTTTTCTGGAAATATGTCAAAACATGGTACCGAAGTGAATATTAATCTGTGTTACTCACAAATAAAAATAGTGATTTGGCACATGACCAATAAGCCTAATAAGTCCAATTATTACCACAAAATAGTAGTACATTATTGGACTGATCTGCAACTACAGTTTCTCTGTTAAATTCAAAGGTTTTACTATCTACATTTTTGGGAATCTGAAACAAACTGCTTGTGTTAGATGAATAATTAAACTGTGCACTAATCTTTCTGTTTGGCTAATCTTTCAGGTATGTTTGTTGGATGCAGAAGGGTTACCAGGACACAGACATAGTGATCAGTTCTGTAACTACAAAAGTAAAGGGTACTGTCATGACCAACATCTCCTTTAATGGCATCCATATTTGGGATGTGACTGAATATGTCATTCCCCCACAGGTACTGCGGTGTATAAGATGGGGAGATTGAGAACAATGTACATTTTGGTCAATTTTGTTAGATCTAGCATGCAATTATTTCCAGTCATTTTCTGTGCTTTTATGCTTACTGCAGGAAGAAAACTCCGTCTTTGTGGTGACTAATGTGATTGTTACTCCTGACCAGTTGCAAAGTAAATGTCCCGAGGTATAAAATAGATTATTATTATTATTCATTTGATTACTAAAAAAACCAGCAACACTAACTGAGATGCTCAAATATAAAAGAATGGAAGAAAGACAATTAAGTGTTTTTCATCTCTTTCTCTCTGAATTTATATCCAGTACTTGAACCTGTAAAAGCAATAAATTAGCAAAACTCACACTCGTCACAGAGTATGAATTTATTCTTTACAGGAAGTCGTTACAGATTACATTCCAAACCGTCTGAGCTCTGGGTGTGGCTAATTGGGAAAACTCTTCAGTATAAGAATAAGTTCACTTTTTGCCATTGATTTGATGTGCATGATTGATTGAACACACAATTTCAGCACAAAGAAACAAGTTAAAAAGCAAGCAGCATGTTGAAGACGTGTTTGATATGATGCAAGCACAAAACGAATTATAATATATGAATAACTCAGTAATCAGAAGGTAAAATTTAGATAGATTTGAAAATGCAAATAAATATTTGCATTTTTTGTTCAGGTTCCAGTTTCATCTTGTATTTGTTCCTCAGACAGCGAGTGCACAGCAGGTTTACATGATCCTCGAGGCAATGGTACGTCACGACCAGCCTTTATATAACTACTGTAGGTTTGTTCTTAATCTGCAGATAAACTGACTTGTATCAACCTTATTTAAAGGAGTTCAGACTGGCCTCTGTGTGAACTACAGTGACACAATTAAAACCTGCGAAGTTTATGCATGGTGTCCACTTGAAAACGACACACAAATACCAGAGTAAGTCAATATGACACTAAAAATATTTTCCACAGTTTACTTCATACTATGTTTTTATGGTGTACTTTTGTACTGATTTAAACCAGGATCTCTTCTGTCAATCTATAGACCTGCTTTGTTGGAGTCCGCTGAAGACTTTACTGTACTCATTAAAAATAACATCCAGTATCCCAAATTCAGATTTAAAAAGTAAGTGATCACAGTTGTTCAATTCCACTGTTTGCTAACTAGTAATTTTCAAATGAAATGTAAGTGGAGTCTGGTTCATAACCAGGTTGCATCAAAAGACAAACATAGAAATGATACCAAAAGAAGGAAATATCAAAAACTAATTGACTAATTTTTGTTTAACTGCAGACAAAATATTCTCCCACATATAAATTCCACATACCTGAAGAACTGCACATTCAACCGCAACACGGACCCTGACTGTCCCATCTTCCGCCTTGGGGACGTTCTAGCTGAAACTGGGGATGACTTTCCAACAATGGCTGTCAAGGTCAGGCTGTATTATACGCTTTTCCAAAGGTTGTGGGTTTGAGTCTGACTCTACCCAAACTCCGGTGCTACCACCATTGGGCCCCTGGGCAAAATCCTTAACCCCAAGTCGCTCCTGGGAACGTGTCCCTGTAATCAGGAAATGTAAACTGTTTTGAATTAGAATGTAAATATGGCAGCTGTCATGCTTGTGAATACACAAAGGTATAAAGAACTGTTTTTAAGAAATATTACTTTTTCATTCCTTTAAGTATTAAACCTATCACATAAAATCAGGCATTCTATCGCAACATTCTTGCAGATAATTTGCTCACTGCGAGGCTTGATTGTGAGAAAACTTACTTTGGAACATGTAATGAGAAGATCTTGAAGAAACTCAAATGACATACCTGATGAGATACCTGAAAACAAAAAGAGAGGAGAAGGATGGATTGACTGTATTACAGGAATAATGGATATGAACTTGCAGGAGCTCAGAGTCGCTGTTTCTAACCAATGAAAAAATAAATGCCTGGCATGGGAAAGTTCATGAAGACTACATCAAACAGAGTACTTGGACAAAATGATTAAACAACAAAGTGAAATAATGAATTTGGAAAGCTATGAAAAAAAAAAATATATATATATATATATATATATATATAATAATTTTTTTTTTTTTTAATTGTGCACTAATCTTACTCCTGCACCAAAGCACTATTGCACTTCTCCTTTATGGGGTTACTTTCACTTTCTGTTAATATACTGCTGATTTTTTACACTAAATATATTTTTGTGGGTGGAGGGCGGTGTTATAGGCATTCTGATTAACTGGAATTGTGATTTGGACATGTCAGAGGCCCTTTGTGTTCCTAAGTATTCCTTCAGCCGAATGGACAACAAAAATAATGCTGCCCCTGGATACAATTTCAGGTCATTTTTAAACTGAGCTTTGTATGAAAAGGCATATGCCTTTAATATGGGATTTTATCATTCAGCAATTTTTCTTTTTAGGTATGCTAAATACTTCAAAAAGAGTGAAAACATTGAAACACGGACACTGGTAAAAGCATACGGAATCCGATTTGACATTTTAGTTTTTGGCCAGGTATGACACCTAGTTTTTCAGTTACATTTTTTTTTAAAAATCTGCTTCTATTTCTGTAGAAAACATAAATGATTTTCTTTAGGCAGGTAAATTCAGTGCTGTGCATGCAATTGTGAATATTGGAGCCACTCTATCCTTCCTCAGTTTGGTATGTACAGAGTTTTTGGTGACATTTATTTTATTTGTGTTCAGCACCATAGTTCTGATTAACATCAGATTCATTTTACAGGTGAATGCTGTATGTGACTGGTTCATGCTGACTTTCATGAAGAAGAGACACTACTATGCTAAACATAAGTTTATCTACCTTGACACTAAGGAAAATGACGAAGATCTGGTAATCATATTTGTCAATGACAGTTTTGCAAGGAATTGTCTTTTATCCATATTTAAACTGTGTAAAAAGTACAGTACTTAGGACTTGATTATGGTGGCATTAACCAGGGCTGATTATTATTTCTTAGTTTAATGAATTATGTTACTAAGATATTGGTTAATAATATGTTCAATAATTGGCAGTTGTCTGATAGATATTAGATTGAAGACATTGTGTAACTATAAATTTGAGACTTTATCATACTACCCTAACATGATTTTCTGCTACTCGTTTGTAACACCCTTAACACCAATATTTTAAATTAATCATAGCAAGGCATGTACTTTATATAGAAGTCTATCCATGAAAGCACATCCAACATTGTTTTTGACAAGTATTTTGCCTAACAGATAATAAAATTTGAAGATATAAAATTTTCTTTTCTTTAACAACCCATTGAAACACATATGGAACTCATTGAAATATACTTATACTGTATAACCTGCCTACAATAAAATCAGTTTCACTTCCTCACATGCTTTTTGCACTAACCATAATTCTTCAATAGCCATATCTTCATTTATACAAAGGCAGAACATGAGGCATGAATTAACAACTCACAGCCTCATATGCTCAATTGTCAAGATTACCTACCCTGTTTACTAAGGTCAGTAGTAGAACCCGAATCATCCCCAGCACACAAGTTCAGAATTCACTTTCTATAGTTGGCAAACCCATGGACATGTAGGGAAAGACAGAATTCACATATAGCTTTGAATTATGATATTGATTATATGTATTCTGGTATATAGGACTAAAACTTTGCAACGAGACGCAAAAGCAAAAAGCTAATTCAACATTTTCTACAGCCTGCAGTCTTTCAGGCAGTATATTAATCATTTAGCACGGCTATGACTTAGGCTGACTCTTATGAAGAACAACAACATTCTGCCCTGCAGAAAGCGAGTTTTGAAGAACTGCTGCTGAAGTCCAGGAACTTGATATCTGCCTGAAAAGAATGAGCCAAGTAGGTTTCCCAACACTGTCTCCTATTTAAGTTCAACAACAGTGAAGAATGATAAATGGATTTGGATCTAGAGAAACCGCCGAGAAATTTTTGGCAAAAAGGCTTCTATAGTTGCCATTTAGCTGTTATAATGCATGGTGCAGCTGCATAATCCATATCCCTATAAAGCCTGCATTTCCTGCATGTTGTTACCTTAAACACAATAAATACTTGGCAAATAATGTTATTCACCTGGAAATAATGTTCTGATTTTAATTGATTTGATGTACATATATTTTACTAGTATCAATATTAACATGACATAATCAGCAAACTTCTCTCATTTTAGTGGTGGAACTCAGTAACACTTCATCTACACTGTTTCCATCATTTTATACATTTCTTTGCTAATTGAATTGTTCAAATATACCATGCCTACCTCCTCTCTCTTTTTTATAAGTGGCTTATTACCTGCAGAGTGTTTTCCTCTCTCTCTATAAGGCTCTACAGAACATTCTGGACAGGATGTGATGCACAGATCAAATTTCCTGTGGAGACAATTGAAAAAAAAATAGTATAGTGGCATCACTACAGGATAGAGTACATACTCAATCAGTTTGAATGAACTTTTTAACAGTGAGATATTGAAATGTCAAGGCAAGAATTATAGAAATTGTCATTGTGTAAGTAAAACTAGACCCCAGAACAAGGCAAGACTTCTCTGTCTCTCTCTCTCTCTCTCTCTCTCTCTTTATATATATATATATACTATATATATAACATATATATATATATATACATATATATATATATATATATATATATATATATATATATATATATATATATATATATATATATATATATATATATACGTGTGTGTGTAAGAATTGTGTGTGTGGGAGAATACATACACAGGATGGGGATCTTATGAAACAGAAACTTGGTTTTAATTACATAGTTGCAGTCTAATGAGTGGCTCCCCTTTTGAACCTATTTGTCTTCGTTTTAAATGGACTTTACAGTGGTAAAATGGCAGAGTACCTTGGTTCTTACTGATCTGCAAGTCACTGTGAAATTTGTACTTATAATAAGAAACTTTTAATAATGATGCACTTCGCTGGAAGACTCCAGTAAGCACTAACACAGTGTCAGATTAACTCTATTGTCTGTTTCATATCTGCATAAATCATATGCTGTATATATCATACTGCATTTATGCGGTTTTGTATTGGGGATGGCTTTGATACCTTTGAAAAGAATACGTAACGTCAATAGACCTTCCAATTTTATTTTAGAATATATTATGAAATATTACCAGTACAGAATTGACGCGACTTAGAAACCAATGTTTTCGTGTACAATATAGCAGAAAAAAAAGGCGTGCCACATGTTCTAGCGTTTAACACGCTTTTGCGAACGTGCAGTCCAGCATGGGAGCAGCTACCGTAAATGCAGGCCGATTGCGCAATGTGCGTTTGTATTCCATCGACCAGACAGGCGCTCGACCACAGGCAGCTACCTTACCCTTCTCGATTAGATCTTTAGAAATCTGGTTGCGGAAGTAGTGTAAATTTTCATATTTTCCCAATGTCATATTATCATGGAGATGCTCCACCGGTGATACTCTTCGCTGAGCGTGATTTGTGTCTAATGTCATGCAGATTAGCGGTACAGTATCTTATATTGGTGGTACAAAAAGAGGCTCTGTTCTTATTTGTGCAAACGAAAGAATGTCTTTTCGATATGAACGCTTGGTTTTGTTTTTAACGGCGAGAGGCTAATGTCAGGAATGGATGTGCGCGTTTATTAGAGACATTTCGTGTCGTTAAAAGTGAGAGTGTCAGGACGTGGCAACCAAAATCTGCGCCGAAGACATGCAGCAGTGCTACAGGATCTGAGGAACTTCAAGAAGAAAAAAGATATACAAGAAGATTTCACTCGTCAGCTTTTAAAATAGGAAGGTAAATTTCATTGTGTAACGTTGCAGTTGCTGTGTTTGCTTCGAGGACGGTATTGATTTTTTTTTTGCATTGTAGATTGTAACTTGTACGATAACATCATGTATTTTCTAAAAATATATTTCTAAAATGAGTGATACTTGACCAACTAACATACAGTTAACGCTACATACCGTTATAATGAATGTATGTTAAACGCTATGTCTGTCGTATTTGTGAATATGCCTTAAGTTTATGCTGCAGCCGAGATTTTTTTTCGCGATCATTCTGTGAGTGGGACAATTTTAAAACCAACAGACTAGAACGTGTGCGTTTCGTCTCTGTTTTTGTTAACTGTAAATTAAGGTATTTAAAACTGTAAGTCAGTGTTTTTCTTATGCATGCTTGCTCATGTTGAAAACTTCAGCGCAGATTCCTGAAGCTTCTAGAAACATGTTGCGGCGTCATAATTGCAACTTTAAACCGGTGCTCAGACGATCCGGGATAGTTTAACTCCAGATTTTGTGCAGAGAAAACTTTTATGATTAACAGTGTTGGCGTTTGAAAGTGAACACGGATTACGGTGAGTTTATTACAGTCAAATATGATTTTTTTTTTACGATGCTGTAAAAGCACAGGACACTTAACAAAATTGACTCCCAGTTAAATGCATCTCTTTTTCTGCAAGTACAAAACACAAATATATCAAATAAAACATTACGTTGTCTAGCACTTATTTGCTCAGTGAAACATCACACAGGACAAATAATTATATTGTTTCTTTGGTTGTGCCCTGTGCTTTGATACTCCTTTGAGAATTACTGCACTAACCCACGAAATTTGGATATCAAGTGTTTAATATTCATCTCTAAATTAATATTGGCACTTCTTTTTGCCTATCTAATTCAATGGTATTGGCGGCTGCACAATGTTAAATTGAACAACCTTGCAGAATATTTCAACAATATTTATTCTGTGATGCAAAAACACAGTCTTTAAGCAAATGACTTGAATAGCACAAGTTGGAAGAATGGTCATTGCAGATTGCTTTAGAAGTTGTAGGAAGTATATACTCTTATGACATGAAAATAATAATGAAAAGCTTAAACAACATTTTAATTTGAAGTGCCTGGGATGATTCATACTTTCTTCGACTTTATTCAAGGACCCTTCAAGTAAATTATGTTCTAATAGACATTTCTAGATTACATAGACATGAGAACAAATGATTTGTCCTTTTGTATAAACTTTTATGTTATGTGATTAGTGCATTTCATCTGGCCAACCCCGTGCTTACATTTCTTATGGATTAGAACCTTTCCGGGCTTGTTTTCTCCTTATGGCACTTTTGCCAGCCTCCTCCTTCTCTTATCATCTCTGGCACACCCTGATATTTATGTAATTTTAGTGAGACAGTGCGGTGTGTAATCCTGAGACTTATTTTGCGTGTCTACAGAAATAAAAAGGCAAAATAAAAATTACACTCCATTTAGGGGTGAATATTCAGAGACTCCAGAGTTTGAAGAAACATGTTATTGGATTTTCTTGAAGTTGCTTTTACAAATTATAAATTACTTAAAACATTCATAGAATTTTTTGGATAGTTCTCATACGTTGACTGAGCCAGGCGGCAATTTATCTCCTTCACATACCTGTGGGTGGTGTGTGTCTCTGTAATTATAGCACATCTCTGAATTGACATAAAAAAAGGATTGTCTGGTTTTCTTCCTTTATTCCTTTACTGTTTTTGGTATCTTTACACTAGCCTCCGAAGTTTATGTCAGAATAATATGTAA
Source organism: Distichodus sexfasciatus (assembly GCA_032718565.1). Lineage (NCBI taxonomy): Eukaryota > Metazoa > Chordata > Actinopteri > Characiformes > Distichodontidae > Distichodus > Distichodus sexfasciatus. Next base: position 330,802 of record JAVGVS010000026.1, on the reverse strand, counting down.
ATGGACCCATACATCCTCATCCATTAGACTGGCAGTTTATCAGAAAGACCAAATGCTTCCTCTTCCTACTTTTTTCCTCCCTTCATTTTTGTGACAAGTTTAGACCTGACACACCATTCAAATCAGACCCAGATGTGCATTTTAAATGAAAATGACGTACTTTGCTGCTTACTTCATCCTCTAATGTTGGTCTCCAGAGAGGAGATTGCTTTTTCTCCATGTGCATAGGGAACTTGTGTACATTTGGTTCAAATGTGGCTGTTACCACCACATCAGTCAAAGATCCTTTGAGGGGCAGCACAGAAGAAATTGTGAGGTGCCATATGCAGCATGATCTAGAATTTCAGACATGGCTGACACTTACCGTTGAATGTGTTGTGTTATTGTACTAATGCCTTTAGTCATTTGTAAATGTACGTTTTCTTTTTTAGGAACATGGGACTTTTGGTGGGACTTTTGGCTGGCGGCGATTTGAATACATATGCGCTAGGCAGAAGTCTTTACATCTATAGGTAAATGCGTTTTGTTCCATTATATTACATCCTAATAAACCAGACTCAGTGTACCATACCCATATGATACAACTTTAATTTGCCAAAATCATAATTTTTGTAATCTATAGATTTTCATGGTGACTAGCATAGCCTGGGTTGGTCTCCATCACCCCAGCATCAGTCCATGAAACAAAAGAGCCCTAATAGCTCCAATAAATGCTCAGGCTTTCCTTTTATTCATCTTGTGAATTAATCTGTTGATTTACAGAACCAGGATACCAGACAAACACAAGTGCTGAATATGTTAACATTAGGTCAAATGCTTTTTGTGGGTGAACGCTCAGTCTAGTGTTTCTCAGACTCTTGTTGAAGTGTTCTCAGCCAGCGACTGGACTGGCTCCCATTTCTCCGACCTTCATTCTGTGTGGTGAACTGAATAGCTGTGTTTAAGACTAAATCTTTACGACTTGGGTGGAGTTCATGCCACTGCTTTCAAACCAACATCCATATGTTGCTGATGGCTGGCTTCATTTTTTAGGAGGGGTTGAAGACTTGGGGATACTACACTATGATATATCTGATAATTTTGGATTCATGTGATTAATATTGTCACTTTTAAAAGAATGCTACAGTATTGGAATTAGTGCATATTTATGATTTCATATTATTTTGTTGTTCTGTGTTTGTTTGTTTTTTAGCTCTTCAGCAAAGTGATGAGATGATTAAACTAATCATTAGGCAAAAACATTTCAGAAAAATACATATCTTCAGTACTATGGCAAAATTCAATACTCACACATTATTTCTTTATTACATTTTCTTAATGGATATAGTGGTATAAAATATTGAGACAAGAGATATCATGTGAAGCTATTCTGACTAATTTTGCGCAAACAACATATTAGCTGTTGTTCACAGTTCTTGCTTTTCCTTGTGCTGATTCATTTTTCTTGAACATCTGAGCTCTGAGTTTCTCACTTTGTAGTCATGCTGATGAGGATTTGATTCAAATCTTTTGAGCATTCTCATCATCCATTGTGCTATGTTCAAGTTTTTACCTTTGCTTATATATCTTTGCCTAGGCCAGATGACTGACCTGATTTACACAGAAGAATTGAACCAGTGTGAAAGATCTATCAAGCTGAGGTCAGCCTTGCTGTGAAAATTACCTTTCTTCCACCCAAAACACATTTCATAAAGCTTTTCTTGGCACCTCGCCATCTGCATTTATCCAAGTCTGTTGACTGTTCAATGTGTGTTAGGTAGATAATGCTAATAGTTCATTTGCATGCTAAATTAAATCTTGGATCTCTACCTTCGGTTTAAACAAACTAGAAACATTGACTCGTGCCTCAACCTCAGACCCGGAAGGTTTTCTCGCTCACCCTGTCAATGCTTACAAGCTGGTGAAAAGGCTGAACACCGAGTGGTCAGAGCTGGAGAGTCTGGTGCTGCATGACCCTTCAGATGGTGAGAATTTACCCTTGTTTTGAGACCAGGGCCTTGGAATAACCTGTGTGGATTTAGCTCAACACCACATGTCTGACTAGCCAAGAATCATGAATAAATCAGATCTAAAGCCCATCCAAGCATTTTATCAGCTCCCAGGGTTCTTTAATGTTTTGTGGGAGTAAGATCAATAGAGTGTTCAATGTGTTACAGTCTGATTTTGCCAGTCAACTATATGAAACAATTCACAGCAAAGGGCTGCAGAGACCAGCGATGTTGTCATGTTTGTCTGTCAAGAAAAACAAGCTGACTAACTCAAAGTATAATTAGGCTGTCCAAATAATGTCTTTTGACTGGTCTTGTCAAAGACATATTAGTTAATATTAATAATTATTTTAACAGTATTTGCTAAAGCGCTTCTATTGGATGAAATTAGGAGCTATTTTTTCTGTATTTTAGCCTGCACTACTCATATTAATCGTCAGTGTCTTGATTTGATGATTTTAGTTGCTAAAATCAGTTCACAGAAACACCTTAATTCCTTGAATCTGTTGTTCCTCAAGTGGTAAATGGTTGTGGGCACACAAATCTCATAACAGTGTACATAACATCCGCACAGTCTATGCAGCCTAAGAGAATTATGGATTAAAGTATTTGTCAGTCATTTCAGCTACTTTGCCCTAAATTCCAGCTGTCTGGCATGCAATACAAAAATAACATGGTCCTTGTTTTCACGTTAATGTAGAATTTGTTTTGTTTGGCCTCACTGGGGCTACTTCAAGTATTATAACACATTCAAATTTGATAAATATAAATTAGATCCAGAATTATTTATTTCATAGTGTATTTTTCGTTTTCTTCTGTTTTCTTACCTTCCTTAATACTTATGTATTAGTAATAAAGTGGGAAATTTAGCACTAATTGTAGAAGACCAGAAATTAGTTTCATTTACCTTTAGCACATGTTTTTTACCCAAGGCCTTTGTAGGATTGCTACAACGCCCTAACGTTTTCCAGCCTAAAAAAGTGCATGTGAATGCTTAGGGGCAGAAAACAGTTCAGACAAAACTCAGTATAATTTGCTTCAGCAACCCAAAAAAGCATGACTGAAATCATTGTGTGAACAGTTCTCAGTTTCACATTATAACGAATGATGTAGTTACATCCAGTAAAACTAACACCATACCCAGAAGCATGCTAGCAAATACCTGTATTTTGAAATCAATACAACTGTGAAGATTGTCCAGGTGAGTTACTTTCCAAGCTATGTTTGAAATAAAAGCAAGAAAACAAACGCTTCCCTTTTAAGAAACCACTTCCTGTGTGGACATGTTGGGTAGAGTTACTCAGCATCAACAAAAATCATCAGACACGGGACCCCAACTCCACTTATATAGCTCTGTTAAGCTGTACAGTCTCAAGTTTACAATTTAGCTAAACATGCAGAAGATCAGCTTCAAATTTATGTAATGATGAATTCCAGCAGCGTGTGGGTGAGATTTCTGTGCATGTAGCTCCGTGTAAGAAAATTCCTAGAAAAGGGGATACTGCATACACAGAGCCCTACCTTATGCAAACTGTCGAGATGTTTGTAATGAGGAAAGCAGGCCACCATTGCAGATGTGCAGCTTGGTGCGCTTTTTGCTGAAGGCTGGCCGCAGTCTGAACTCCCCCGAGCTGGAGTTCACATGTTGCCACGTGGAAGCCAGGTTGAGTTGACGCCTGAGTTACTCTCATATGTGGAAGGTGCAGAAGCGGATGACAAAATGCTTGTTCTGGGGAAGGTGCTGCAAATGTTCTGTAGTAGCTCTGAAGGTCATTGTTTTGATCTGGCTGTTTTCCAGAGTGACATCCATTTTCTAATTTCAGAGACGTTTCCTGAAACACTTCATGTTGAGGTGTATAGGGCCAGTGATGGTACTGCGGAGACAGGTGAACCCACAACCTTTTTGGTCAGCAAATATCCTCAATTACAGGCCTCACCCCCATTAGCTTCAAGGAGAAAACACTCAATAATAGCGATATACTAACAGACTAATAGATGCAAGTTGAGGGGTCCAAGCACAAACAATTTACAATAGTACAAGAACACAGGATCATTACAACAGAGTACCAAGACCCATAATAGTAATATATGTAATAATAATAATAGGAAAAATCTAGGAAACAAAACATTGGGGTTCCAACACAGTAATGGCAAGCCTAAAATAATGAAATATCACTCTTGCAGAGCCATGGATGGAATCAATAGAGATAGTTGCACTTTGTCCAAGAAAAAGAAATGAGAATTTGAACTGGCTTGGATTAACAGCTCAGTCTCCTCTTGGCCTTTAAGCACAGACATCAGCATTCTTTACATTTTAACACAGATGTGGTTTGGAACAATATAGCATGCTTTATAATCCTATAATTATAATTATAACAGTTACTAAATATATAAGTTGTTAATGAAACAGTCTACATCTGTGTGCCCTTTCTGGGAGGAGAGAAAACCTGTAAAATCTTTTAAGCTTTAAAAGTCAAGGTAGGAGGCATTCAAGTTTCTTTCCTGCTGCATCTTTTTACTCAGGTTTCATCTCCAACATCTCAGTGCACAGGCAATTGCTTCCCAATGAGAGGGATGAAAGGGAGCAGCCAGGCCTGATGATCGACTCCAGGACACCTAGCTTGGATTGAGCTTTTCTAAAAGGCCCTATGAGTCGAGGGCACAGCACGATAACTCAGTCTTTTGTCCTGTTTATACCTCAACACCAACAGAATGGAAATCTGATGAAATAAACACACAATATTTGTTTGTTTGTTTTGAATCAATCTTTATGTATCTGTTTCCCAAGCATTTTGAGAGGCTAAATCCACTTGTAGGAACTAGGGTTTGTTGGGTAGCTTAGACAGAAATGAATTGGTAAATATCTGTTAGAAATTTCAAAGATTTTTGAAATGATATAAATCCTATAGTCTGTTTTAAATAGCTGTTTTAATTAGTCTGCTTTATATTGCATGTTAATTCTGACATAAAAGGGACACTGCCACGCCAACTGTGACCAACAAGACTTTTTTACTTTCCATTTGTTTATTAATTCTGCAAAAAAAATCATATATATATATATATATATATATATATATATATATATATATATAAATAAATATAAATATATATATGTGTGTATATATATATATATATATATATATATATATATATATATATATATATATATATATATATATGTGTGTGTGTGTGTGTGTGTGTGTGTGTGTGTGTGTGTGTGTGTGTGTGTGTGTGTGTGTATGTATGTACACACACACACCTAGCAAAAGTGGGGTTTGGACGATATCAGCATAAATCCTCATCATTTTTTGGTGCAAATACATTAAAGTAACTTGACATTATCTTTGGATACCAGCAGTATCAATCTTAATTTTGATTTATAATAATAGTATATACATGTCAAAGTCAGACATGCCCTTGCTAACTGTGATGTCTGGTTACTGGTTTAAACTTAGCCCCAGGTTTTAAAGATTTTTTGGGTCAGCACACCCTAATAGCTTCAACAGTTGACAGCTCGGATGCCCAGATTATGCAGAGCTGTAATAGCTGCTTTTTAATAAACTGTTTATGTAATAAAATATGTTTTACGTTTGTGTTGTCCTTATGATTGCAACGTATCACTAATTAAAAAGGATTAAACAATACTGTCAAAAACCCCACTTTGCCAGAAGTTAAAACTTTTGGGCCAGTGTGTGTAACATGTGTGTATATATATATATATACAGAGTATATATTCAAATTGTCATGTCTTTTCTTCTTCAGCTCTGTAATGTAATGCAATAATGTTGCATTTAAATCTGGATGGTTCTCTATGAAGACTCACATAAGCTTACTGAATTTCCCAGGGAACTAATTCGAGTAAAAATCAGACATGAACCTTTCCACAGGGGTGCTGGCTACAATGCCTTCTGGCGGGTGGATGATTAGCCGACATGGGAAGACAGCCTAGCGAGCGATTACTACCATGCGGTGCTGTGGATGCAGCAGGCCTTACTGCAGATGGACACTGGTGAGGAAGCCAAAACCCCCAAGGCAGCCATCCTGGACTACCTCAGTTACTCTGTTTACAAGATGGGAGACCTGCCTCGGGCCATCGAGCTGACAGGCGCCTGAGGTAGCCTGTCGGATGATTACCGTGGGGTTGTTTTGCTTCTCTTGTGCTTTCATATACTTTTATTAACAGTAATAACATTAACTTTTTGATGACATTTAACAGTGTCATTCTTCACACAGCACGTAAAAATATAAGAGATATTATGTTTTATTCATGCAATATTTTAGAACATGGGATCTAAACTCTGGGGTTGGGAATAGTCTGGTAAATACTGCACCGACCACACTGATTGCAGTTTGGTGAAGGGATTCTTTGATTTTGTCTTCTCTTTTTAATTGAAGGTAAGCAGCATATTTTGTTTCCTATTAGTGTGTTAAAAGCAAATCCTTAGACAAATTATTATTGTATTATTAGACAGGGCATAAATCCTGACCCAATAAAAAGCTGCCTGCTCCTCCACAGATGGGTCCAAATGCAGAGCTAACACATTTTGTGTTGTGCTTTTCTTTGCTGTGCTGTTGTCTAATGAAGCAAATAAGCACTCACGCAATACTTAAAATTCTCTTTTACAGTAAAGTTAAAGTGAAATTTAAACAGTAAGTCACTCAGTCAGTTTTTACTTCTTTTTTTCAGTAAAAAGTATCACCCAGTTTCCACACCAACAAAATTTATCATGTATATTGCTTTTTTTTCTTAGGATTCATTTACCATTCTTTACAAAGTTGATCTGTTTTTTGTGTTGCTGAACCCCCAATCATGTGAGAGGGCAGGAGGCAACTGCCTTCACTGGCGTCTGCTCTCCCAAAAACTCGGGAGAATGATCAAAACCATCAGGAGCCTGGTGACGAAAAGCCAATTCAGCTAGGAACCTACAAGAGGCCCAAAGACTATCTTCCTGAGAGGTTATGAGGCCCTGTGCAGAGAGGTCAAATTGGTGGAATGTGATGGAAAAACATTTCCTGTAATAAACCTGGAAACCTCCAAATGTAATAAAAACTTTTGTTTAATATTGAACTTTGAATTGGCCTGAGCTGGTCAGGATTTAGAACTGAATGCCTGCTGTTTAAATGATCCTGATAGTTGGAAGAATAAATAGTTTATGTAAGCATGTGAGAACTTCGTCTCTATGTCCTGCAGACTCGACGAAAGGCGCCAGCAAAACGTTCTACCCATGTCGAGGCAGCAACAAAACTAACTTCTGCTGAAGCCACGGAAGGAGGACGAGGTGGGACAGTCCCACATCGGTTGGCTTTCAGAGCCCTTTCTGATGAAGAAGATTGAAGATCAAAGAACTGGCCAAACCAGGGTGAGACCAAGCTTATCCTGGACTAGTATTTGAAAATCACTGCTCACAAGAAATTAAAGGAACACTTTAAAAGAAACACGTGGAATACGTCAGATCTCAATATGAAGTTGGATATCTATACAAATAACGACAGGCAGTAATGTTAGGAACAAAAGGATGAAGTCTTTTTAATGGAAATAAAGGATTTTCATACAGAGGGCTCCAGTTATTGTAGACACTTACCCTAAAATCGGGACTTTGGAAATGAAGATGTGGCAGGCTAGTCCATTTTTCAAAAGCCAATTTCTGCAACTCAAAATGCTTTTCAGTATCTTGTGTAGCCCCATGAGCTTGTGTGCATGTAAACGTCGAGACATGCTCCCTAATGGTTTCGGATGGTGTCTTGTGGCATTTCCTCCCAGATCTGTGTGTGAGGCATCCCTGGGCTCTTGCAGTCTGTGAGGAGCAACCTGGGCATGCCCTGGCTGGGCCAAACATAATGTCCCTGGAGGCGTGTTCTATTGGGTTTGATCATGGGATCGTGAAAGGCCATTCGAATTGTTTGACGCCATCCTCCAGGTACTGCCTGCATACTCTTGCCATGAGGCGGGCGTGCATTAGGAGAAAAACCACAGGAACCTACTGCATCAGCGTGAATACGACAAAGGGTTCAAGTTTCATCTCGATACCTTATGGCAGTCAGAGCGCACCATTTCCTGAGCAGTAGAGGTCTGTGCGTCCTCCATGGATATGCCTCCCAGACCATCACTGACCCTGCAAACCTGTCATGTTGAGCGGCGTTGCGGGCAGCATAGCGTTCTCCGCATGCTTCTCCAGAGCTCCTTTCCGTCTATCTGGCTGCTCAGGGTGAACCTGCTCTCGTCTGTAGTACAGGGCGCCGTGGCGGACGCACGCAATTCCGACGATTCCTTGAGGCAAATAGCGGTCGAGCTCTGGTGCTGGGCAGTGAGCACAGGGCCCCACAGGGCGTCGGGCCCCTCAGGCCATCTTCATAGTCTGTTCACAGGGGTGTTTGGGTAGGAACATTCACGCAGTGGCCCTCTGGAGGTCATTCTGTAGGGCACGAGCAGTGCTCAGCTGTTCCGCCTTGCACAAGGCAGTGCCGGTCCTGCTGATGGGTTGCTTGAGGACCTTCTCGGCCCTGTCCCAGCTCTCCGAGGCAACACCAGTCTCCTGCAATCTCCTCATTTCTGGAGATTGTGCCCAGGAGACTACAAACCTTCTTGCTGCAACGTGTGGATATGCCATCCTGGAAAGTTGAATAACCTGTGCAACTTCCTGGAGGGAGTTAAAGAATGGCCTCATACTGCCAGTAGAGCAATTACTCAAGCCAAAAACTAACCGCAGTGGAAAACCAGCCAAAAAAGGTCAGAGGAAAGCAGAAATGACATCACATGTAAAACCAGTCCTGTTTTGAGGGTTTTTGTAATTGTTGCCACTATGATGCACCCTGTCGTTAAGTTCACCAGGTACCTGTACAGCTGAGAAGTGATTAACAATGCCTCGCTGTAATCAGCTTGAAATTATCAGCCGGGACAATTGATTTTGTACAGGCCCAATAAAAAAAGATGTTCCTTTAATTTTGTGAGCAGTGTATTTTTTGTAATACTGTATATTTTCTTGATGGCAAAAATGAAAAGGCTTTTTGATATTTTAATTAATTTGTTTAAATTGGGTTTATTAAAGAAATAGTCCAGCAATTCAGAATTTGCAGTTGTGTTTGGCTTACAGGAACCCACTGTAAGAGATCCAACAACTGCAGGTGTGTTGTGACAGCACATTAGAGTCTCCAAGTGAGTAACCAGGTGCATTATGCAGGTTTGTTGAGAAGTTTTCCAAAAATTAGAACTGTTTTGTGTTTGTGCTTTTAGTGCCTGGCTGGAAGGTGAGAGGATCCATTATTGCCAGGGTAATCAGAGAATAAGCCGTGACGGGTCTGACAGTAGATACTGCTGAGCTTCTCCAGGTGTTTTATAAAACTGTTTTATAAAAGTGTTATTTTGACCGTTTGAATAGATTATATCAGCTCAAGAACTTGATATTTTCCCTTCTACTATTTGTTGCTACTATAACACAAACTGTGTGTAAACACATCAGGAATGGTTCATTCTGACCTACTGTGTATAATGTTCCTTTTCTCTTTTCTGTAATGTCTCTTTTGTGTGGGAAAAGGTGGCTAACTATGGCGTTGGCGGTCAGTATGAGCCTCATTATGATTTCTCGAGGAGTAGCGCGCAGATCACCATGACCATCAACACAATGGCAGAGAGTAAAATCAGTGTATCCACATTGTTGCTGCTGGTTTTAGACCTAACACAATTAGTAATTAATAAATTATGATTTTAATGTAACAGTAATCAGAGTATTACTTCATCTTTGGTTCTGGTTTTATTAATAGTATGAGAACTGTGCATATTGACACGTGGCCCTAATTTCAAATACTGAGCATTTATTTGAGCCTTAATAAAGGGAAGAATGGAGAAATGCCAAGAATGTGCATATTGTAACACTAGTTGGATGTCATGAATGTAATGTTAAATGTGGAACTTACTTTAAGATTAAGTTGTTTTTAGTAGAGGCCAACAGTTTTGAGCTAAATTAGCTTAAATGTCATTAAATGACATTTAATTATATACACAATATATATATATATATATATATATATATATATACAGTATATATATATATATATATATATAATTTTCAGAAATGTAAGTCGTCCATTGCTGATAAATTGGCATTGGAGTTGATAATGGCTGATAAGTGATACGAAAAGAAGCAACACTTAAAACTGAAACGGAGACAGAAGATGTGTGTTATCATTGACTAGTTTGACTAGCAACACTTAAGCTCCATAAATCCCCAGCCCAGCCTTTCATTTGTTTACTTTAATGTTCTTTAAAGCTGTGTGCTGAGTTCTCTGTCCTTAAAATGTATTTTAGTGCATTTTTAAGCACTCTGATAACTTTCAGTTGTATTTTTTAAGCTTTGTATGAGTCCACATTTTAACATTGCATTCCTCCTAAATTCTGCATGCACCTAAGAACTAGGCAGAGCAAAGGTCTTACACAATTGAAGTTTTAAGTTCTCTCTTTTGTGTAGTTGTTTGCTTTGCCCCAAATGTCCAGTTGTTGTTAATCCTCCCACGTTGTGTGGTGAGCCCCCTTGAGACGGGGCACGCTCCGGTTGACTTTGGGTTTAAAGTTCCAACATCTGTTGCAGCGCCCTTTTGACAGCAACCTCAAGGTTGATGGAAATAGGCTGGCCACCTATCTGAACTATGTAAGTATGTGAACTCACTGCTCTGACTGTACTCTTGACGTGTTTTTTCTTCATAGAAAGATGAGCCAGATGCTTTCAAATCGTTAGGCACAGGGAACCGTGTGGCTACTTTCTTAAATTATGTAAGTATGAGTTTCTCCCGCGGTACCTGCTGCCCGTCGCCCTGCTACGACCTCAGCTCTTTTCCAGTGTTGGACTCAAATCGATTGATATGGTCCTCCGAATCCAAAAACGCTAAATTGACGGGCAGGTAAAAAGGCTGTGGCACGAAAGCTTTAATGTCAGTCAGTTTCAGTGAGCATTGTGGAGAGGAGTGCTATCATTTGTCATGACATGCTGCCTCATTTTTATCTGTGCTTTTTAGTATCCAGACGCATTAAACCTTTTCTCGCATTTGCAGATTGTTACATCCAAGTTGGTCATAGTAGATCTGACACACTGTCCAGGAAGTCCCAATTTGATATTTTTGACTAATCAATATCTAGCCAACTTGCCTGATTATCATTTTGCAAACATAAGTTACTGATACTATAAAATAGCAAAACTGCAAATTGCTGAACTATGAATTATTTTTATTAATAATAAGAGAGTGTTTTTAAGTTGTTTTAAGTCAGAGCAGTTCTAACATTTTCTATATTTTTGTGGTTTTTTTTTCCTGTGTTTTGGAAAGAAATAATGACAGATTGTAAAAAATAAACTTCACCACTAGAGGGCGTTAATTACACGTTGGCGCTGTATCTGCATTGAAGTGAAATACTTATGCTTGTTTGTTTTACATTATACAAGACTTATTTCTACTGTGGTTACTTAGTGCACGTAATAGAAATAAGTGGGCACTTTAAAATCATTTGGTTTCATTTTTGTGTTGAATTCATTTACTGGTAAATTGTGATGAATTATGCATGAGTAGTTTTAGCTCCGTCTCTGCCTGTTCTGAGGACTGGATGTTGTACAGAAGAATATGAAGTGGTGCTGATTGAAGTAAATGTCGCTCACGTTGGGTTTTGTCTCTAAACGGCAGATGAGTGATGTTGAGGCTGGTGGAGCTACAGTCTTCCCGGATTTTGGTGCTGCTATTTACCCAAGAAAGGTAGGCTTTATATTCATCACAGTTTTCTATTCAGAATCAGAAAGACACAATAAACATTCAGACTTATTAAGTGGGAGAAGGAGTTTTTACAGATACTATTGCTTTTTTGCTGGTTGAATCTAATTTGCTGCCTGTTATGTGAACACTTTCTGATTTAAGATGTAACTAAGATTGCACTGTTTCTGCATTTCCAGGGAACTGCAGTGTTCTGGTACAACCTTTTTAGAAGTGGGGAGGGAGACTACAGAACGAGGCATGCCGCATGCCCCGTTCTAGTAGGAAGTAAATGGGGTAAGTGCTTCAGTCAATGTAAACTTTGTCATCTCTGCTACAGTATATACTATACAAGTATACAGAGAGACGAGACCACGTGGCTCCTGTTTTAACAGTGCAAAGAACAAGGTAAAAAGAACAAATAAGGCACATAGAATAAGCAATATATCAATAGAATATAAAATATACCCTTTAAACTAGAAGTAGAAAGAGAGACAATGAGGATGTGGTACTTAGTCTACAATTATGGTCTTGGAGTTGTTTTTTACACTGAATGTGCATGAGATCAGTAACAGTTTCAGTATGAAAAAAATTATACAGACAGTCTATTAAATAAAACAGTATCTCTTATGAAGTCTGAGCTAACAATATTAAACAATATGTGGTTAGTAAACATGTGTCCAGTGCTTGTTTTATGCATCAATATGTAGAATATTTTCCCAACAAATTTGGGTAAGCATTTTTTCAGATAGAAATAGCCTTTCGAGGCATGTTTGCTTTTAAGGGTATTATAAGGAAGCACCAGGAGATGGAGCCATATGTATATAACCACAGAATGCTTGTAGAGTTTTAGTTTCTCCTTTGTGAACATCTAAAGCAATTACATGGTCAACTTGAAGCCTCATTTTTGATGCTTACAAGAGCACATTGATTAGAGTAACATGCATATCAGTGATATATATATATATGTATGTGAGGTGATTTGTTGCTCAGCAAAGTGAACATCACAAACATTAATTTACTCATAAGCTTATATTAGATTTTTTTACATATTTGCCATATTAGGAAGAAAAAGTTACATCGGCATTTCACCATAGTAAAGATCAGTTTTTCCCCACCTTTTTAGATTGAGAGCCTATTTACACATTGTATAGTTCATAAAACAGCTCATGCACTGAAGCCACTGCAAGACCAAGATTGCGAAACACTCAAACTAATGTGTGTTGTGCAAGGTCGGACCAGCAATATTTCTACCTAATTATACTCCTCTGCTTTCACAATAACAGAATAGATTCAAATAAAGAATGTGTTCATGAAAACAAACCATGTAGGGGAAAATGTACAGTATAGAAATTCTAACATTTTTGAAAAGATTAACATAACATGTGGATATAATTAATTCATTCAATATCCAATCCGCTTAATCCCTATCAGGGTTTCGGGGTCTGGGTAGGCACCTAAACTTTAGCCTAGACTAGTTAACATTTACACATCTTCATGACATTTGAAGTAAACATTTTTTGTTTTAATATGTAATAAGCTTAACATGTATTTTCTTGTTGTTCCTCGGTCCTGTCAGTGTCCAACAAGTGGATCCATGAGAGAGGGCAGGAGTTCCGGCGACCCTGTGGCCTCACAGAAATGGACTGAGACTGTTTCAAGTCTTAAAAAAAGCTTAACTCCACTTGCAGTACCTAAACTGTGACACTACACTCGCACACACACACATTACACTCTGTAACTTCTGGTCTGAGATGCAAATGCCGCACGTTGTCATAGTAAGTTTGTCAGTTTTTGGAGCTGCTTTTTATGCTACAGTTTTATAGCCTGTAGTCACCTGGACTAAACCACAGTTACAGCTGCTTAATGGAGTTTGCATGGCATTCCAAGTGCCTGGCTTTAAGGGATTTGTTTTCTATTTGTAATTGTTTTTCAGTATCATTTTTTTTATTTTGTTCTTTTTATATATTCTGAGGTCTCCATATTTTCTCTGCTGAAAGTGCTATAACTGTTAAGCATTTCATTTGGAAAACGGGGCAGACTCAGTTTTGGTAACCTGTTGGTGAATTGTGTTAAAGTGAAACAATACCCACATGTTGTTCCAAAGTGTAAATCGTTTTTCCAAAGTGTACATTCACAAAGAGCGAGAGAAAAATCCTTCTTTGTGATGCCCCATGTTGTAGATGTATTTTGGTGCTGCCTTAGTCTCTCCTCCTTCAGCCAGAAATTTTTTTAGATTTGTCTAGAATTAAATGCCCTTTTTTAATGCTTTGATGAAATAAGTTATTATACTGTTTAATGGTGTTTAAATGCCTATACAACCTTTAGTATTTGGTTCACAATAAACAGTATCCCTTTAAACTGTGTTTTATTGTCCGTTTCATAACCATGGAGGCTTTGCAGTGTTAGTCAATTGTATAGCCTTGTTTTTTTTTGTGGCGAGTTATATCAGAAAGTTCATACATGTTTATGTATGGATTGTGCTGATACAAACTTTTTAAAAGTAAAAGAAGAACCGTTTAGGCAGTGTAGTGCCTCAAATCATGCCATCAACATAGCATGGGAAACAAGTTGTGATGATTATGTTCATGCTGCTCTTTTTCCTTTCTGTACTGATGGATCAGAATTCGAATCCCAGACCGGTAAAGTTGCCACTGAGGTGTTCATGAGCAAGGTACAATCCCCAAGCACTGCTCCTCGGGCGCTGCCTACGTTAGCTGCCTACTGCTCTTTCATGGATGGGTCAAATGCAGAGGTCACAGTTCGTTCTGATGCACTGTGTGCTGTCCTGCAGCGTGCTCAAAATGACAAATAATCACTCACATTTCCTAATCAGGGACAGGCTCTGTACAGAAAAAAGGGGTTAAGGGCCTTGCTCAGGGGTTTAATGGTAGTAACACTGGAGGTAGGAGACAGTCAAGCTTGATCCCACAACTTCTTGGTTTGTAGACAAGTATCTCATCACTAGACCACAATCCCTCACACCATGAGACCGGTCACTCTAACAAACAAATGCTCACCAGAATCTTCTTGATAATATAAAGATCCACCAAATTAAAGATTGCACAAGGCACCGCTGCAGTATACAAAGAGACATAACTGGGTATTTTGCAAGTCCTCCTGTCTCAGTTCACAACATAATTACCTGGATTTACTTGCCGTGTTGCTCAATGTTTATGCCATATTTGTTGGTGGTTTGTAACATCATGAGGATTACTCAACCAGTCCGGTTTGTAGCTGACACATTATCATTATCCATTTTTTGCTCAGCACTACTGTTTGCACTCTCCCATTTCATTTGTGTATTTCGTGCCTAACGTGAGAAGGCATCATCTGGGTAACAACACTGATATTGACCAAAAACCATAAGATGATACACTGGATTGTTGTACTGCTCTCATCTGGGACTTTCTGTCTTGGAATGAATGAGTTCTACTCATCCACAGGTAATTCTTAAATCAATGTTTATGTCTTAAATGCGTATTTTAAATTGGCGTAACATAGTTTTACTGTGTTCTTAGTGGAAAGGCAGATATGCATGTCTGGGAGTTGAAATTGTATTCATTACACAGAAATAATGATGTAATATAAATATGAATAATTAAAATACTTAATGCTCTATTTTCTAAATAACAATACCAAATATGATTACTATACTATGGCCTTGTAAATTAAAAAAAAGAGTTAATATTAAGTTAATCTTTTAACTTTAACCAACTTTAGGTGACTTTGCATGTGAAGCTAAAATGGTAAATGACACAAGAATGTTTTTTCCAGATCATATGATGCAGCTGATTGACATAAAGAGGGATTTTTCTCAGGGTCTACAAGACTTTGTTGCTGCCTTGGAAAACCAGACTGACTTACTGAAAAGGTAACTGTAATTAAATAATCAGGTGAGATGTTTTTGTCAATGTTGTTATTTAATTATTAGTATGCAATTTAATAATCTGATACATGAATCATTTTAAACAGATCAGTTTTGTTGTGCACTTATTTAAAAGTCTAGAGCCACCCCTCATTTCTTCATATTTTGCTTTCAAAGAGCCAAACTTTCTTGTGCTTTTTAATGTAGTATTGTGGAACAGTTCTCTGAACTTCCTGAGTGTTTTTGCAGTCCAGTCCTCAGAATGTTATTGTTAGTTAAGACACAGTAGCCTATATGTATATGAATCATTAAAACATAACAAAGCATAGCTTAAGGTATGAACGAGTGCTTTGTTCCCACTTTGTAATTTCATATACTCAAAGTATGCCAAATAGAATTAGAAATCAATGAGTAATTAGTTGAGAATGTGGCATCGGCTTGCATGGTGTACAATGTATATCCTATATCCAGTGTATAAATTGAGGAAACTGCACTAGAGGTTGCCCTGTGATGTGCTGTCACTTGCCCAGGGTTGGTCCCCGCCTTGCGGCTGTAGTTCCTGGGATAGGCTCCGGTCCCCCACCTCGACTCCGGTTGGGATTAAGTGGTTTGAATAGTGAATGAACGAATGAATGAATGAATGCACTACAGTAGGACAAAAGAAGAAGTGACAGACTCAGGAAAAAATATAATCGGTTCTTTGAACCGAATGCTTTTTTATTTATTGTCCTTGTTTCATTAAGGGCTCTCCAAGGTCTTGAAGGCCTGTCTGATGAGTCCTCTGAAGACCCTGAGAAATTAATCAGCAACCCAATCACAGCTTATAAACTTGTGAGACAGCTACAGAAAGTCGGCCTGGCGCTTGAGGAGGTTGCCAAAAGAGATGTTTCAGTGGGTGAGGTCAACTGTAGAATACATATGGAAAAAATTCTAGTCATGTATCACTGTCAAAAGTTTTATGGTGCTAACAGATAATGAAAAAATGTCTATTTTATATCAGTCAGATAGCTCAACTACGTTAAAACACTGCATTATTTCACATGTTGCCTCACAGCTGGGTAAGAGTGAAACTTGGATCATCCAAAGATTATTTTCAGCCTTTTATTACCTGCAAAACATGCCAAATATGACTCATTCTCTTCAGGCCTCACTGATTTATCTGCACTTATTTTTTCACTCCTGCGGCTTTCAACATGCCTGAGCTATCTTCTTGACTTGGGTGTGTTGGAAGCCGGATTAGTAAAACTGTGTCTTACTGTATAGAATAGTGGTAAACATTCTAATGTCATTATGTGAAAAAATATGATGCTCTGAGTCGCCCATGGCTAACCCACTATTCTATGTTATTTCACATGAATAATTTTTCATCTTGTTATTTGTAAGCCTGAATACGTCTGCTGAAGAACACAACCAATTAAAATATCACTGACCACAAACTTTTAGTGCTAACTTCTTGTTTAAAGGCTAAGGGTAATGCTAATTTTATTTATATGATTATTCAATTTATTGGCATTTGTTTTTTGATTGGTTGGTTGATTGATTGGTTAGGGTACATTTCTGAATTCAGAATAACTCAGTATTTTGAATAGGTTGATTAGCAACATCAATATTTATAATTAAGTCCAAATATTATATTTTAATCTATTGAATGGGTATGGTTTTCCATCTTGTGCAGTTCACATTTTTTCTAACTTTTTGCATAGACCTCTCAGCATTAATGTCAAAAGCTGACCTGCTCCCCAGCAATAGTGACGTTGATGGAATAGCAATGGCTATAATTAGGCTGCAGGAGCTCTACAAACTTGATCCAAAGACTATGGCGGGTAAATTACATTTTTAATAACAATCCCTTAATATTCAATGGTCACCTTTCAGCTCTCCTTGAGATATAGTCCTGTTTTTAATAAACAAAAGCCCAGTAATCATAGCCTTTTCCAGGTTTGCAGAGATCACCGAGCCTGGACTCAGATGAAACTTTCTATATTGCTGAGGTTGCCCATCAGAACCAGATGTTTCACTATGCTGTGGTTTGGCTGCAAGAGACCTTGAGGAAGCTTGCTGAGGGTTCTGGTGCCGTAGTGACCAAGCAGAAAGTTCTTCATCTTCTTTCCTCAGTTCCAGTACAGACAGGAGATTTGTCCAATGTGCATGAATTAAGCCAGCAGTTACTGTCCCATGGTAAATCAAGATCTCTTGTTCATCTCACCTTGTTCTATTCATTATTATTTCTTCTTCTTCTTCTTCTTCTTCTTCTTCTTACAACTTACATTCCTTATTTGGTGACTTCTCCAATAAGGTTGGTGTTTTATATTTTGGGCACAAGGGGCATCTCCATCAAGGTTGTCAGTTCCTATTTTGGCCACCATTAAGAAGAACTGTGCTGTTGCTTGTTTAAAAATATGGATGTGAGCATCCCCTAGTGGTAAGAGGGATGATTTGCACTCAAAGTTATTACACACATGCAAATTCATGAGCAACAGTTCTTATTTTCTTCTCCTTCGTCTTTTCTTTTTTATCCCTCAACTACCTAATGTCTTCCTAATTATATGTGACTTATGCCAAATCTAAGTGTAATGACATTTTACAATTAATTAGCAAATCATGCAAAATGAACTCCTAAAATTGTGGTCCCACATTTGGTGGGATTCAATCGAAAAACTCCATGGGATAGTATTGGGATTTGCTTCACCTAACCCATTGCACATCCCATTCAAGGAGTTTTTCTCAAGGTTAAATGTCACATCTGACTCTGATAACAGATCTCCTGGACTTAAAGACTGTGCTCCAGCTTGCAAATACCAACGGCCTGACAGAGAACATTGAAGACCTGGGTGGCTTGGAACGCTCCCTCTCGGCTTTTGACATGTCTGCTCTGAGTCGCCCATGGCTCAGTACGTATGAAGCCCTGTGTAGAGGAGAAGGGATCAAAATGGTAAAGGCATAAAGGCATTCTTTTTAAAAATATATATATAAAACTGGTTCATGTTCTCAGTTAAGATGATGTTTTGGTTGACTGTGGCAGATGAAGTTTCATTAACCAAAAAAAACCCTTTGTTTTTACAGTATATTACATTTCAGTTATTTGAATAGTCTAGTTTTCAGGGCTAAATTGTTTTACTTATATTTTTGCTTTTCCTGAACAACTTAACATTTTAGTACACTGCACAATACCACAAATCCATAAGTTCTGTCATAAGATACTATTAGAACTATACATATGCCTAGTGATTTATTTACAACCATTCAAATAATAAACTTGCAAAAAAATATGCAGTATATTATTTATAACATTTATATTCCAAAGGCATTTTGCTTAATGGTTTTGGCATAAATACTAGAATTATTTTTCTTTGACAAATATAAATAGCCAAATTCATATTATCACCTTAATGAAAGTATTGATTTTAATGCCATAATGACTATAATATTTGACAAATCTTAAAAAATAGCACAAACAAATAGTGGATATACATCCTAATTTTAAACTGATATAAAGGCCTTTAATGGTGTAATTATTTGACTTCCAGGACCCCAAAAGAAAGAGGAAGCTGGTCTGTAGGTACACAAGAGGTGGAGGGAATGCACACCTGATGTATGCCCCTGCTAAGGAGGAAGAGGAGTGGGATCAACCTCTTATCCTTAGGTATCATGACCTTATGACAACCAGTGAGATGGAAGCCATAAAAGGACTGTCCAGGCCAAAGGTGAATGTGAAAGTACAGAACAGTGAATGAGTGTGAGACCACAAACGTTTTTTGGGATGTTCTTCAAATATGTTGAGCTTTTTTATTTACATATTTTTACATACATATTAGATTTTTCATTGTAGTCGAAATGTTCATAGTTTGGTGCATATGACTTAGTTCAAAAATGAATGTTTATGATATATGTAGAAGAGGCAGTGATCAGGTTTACCATTATGACCACTGCCAGGTGAGGTGAATAATATTGATTACCTGGTTACAATGGCACCTGGCAGAGAGAGGGATACATCTGCAGCAAGTGAACATTTTAGTTCTTGAAGATGATGTTTTGGAAGCATGAATAATAGATGTAGGGATAAAGATTTGAGTGCCTTTGACAAGAGCCAAATCGTGGTAATACCTAGACCACTGGATCAGCACTTCTCCAAAACTGCAGCAGCTCTTGTGAGATGTTTCCATTCTTTGCTGTGGTCAGGAGTGAACAAAAGTTCCACAGAGTCCCAGTGTAAGGAGCCCACTGGACAGCAAGTCTGGTGCCAGCAGCCGTGGTAATTCCATGTCCAATAGCGTATATTTAAGTTGCTGCAGGATTTCTGGATGAGGTGACAGGGTGAAGAACAACGTAGTCCATGTAGTCCGATCCAATTAAAAAAAAAACTTGCTCAAATTGTTAAAAATGTTAATGCCGGTTTCCAATAGGTGTCAGAATACACAGTGCATTGTAGTTTGTTGTGAACAGGGCTGAGAAGCTACTGCAGATCTACTCATTATTAGGAATGTGGTCATTATGTTATGGCTGATCAGTGTAAACTATTAAGCAATTAAGTATCACATTCTACTATCTTGACTTATATACAGAACGATAAAAGAATGTTGTGTTTTTTGAATCCTCAGCTTAACAGAGCTAAAGTTTCTGACCCCGTGACTGGCCAAAAGATTCCAACCATGGTTCGGATATCAAAAAGGTTTGTGTTGTGAAAGGGGTGTATGAACTATTACATTTAGTGTTGAAATCAGTGAATATATTGTATATATTCTGATGGATTAATCTAATGTCCCTGTACATAATATAGCATTTAACGATGCATGATATACTTTCAGACCCTTTTTTGAGGTTAATATATACATGCCAATTACATACATACAGTATAAGCAATTATTTACACTGATTTTAGCCAGAATTGTCAGTCCTGACAACCACGGCACTGTAGAGTTCAGGATCCTAATGAAACATTCTGATTCAGCTCTGCCTGATATAATTAGATTAGAGAAACACTAAACTTCTGTGGGATTTCAGAAAGTAAGACTTCCTGATTTAAATATTCAAGTAACAAAATGTAATGCTTCGTAAATGTTTCCATGTTTTAAAAAGGCACTGCATTTGATATTTCATGCTTCTTTATGCTTCCTTTACTTTGTCTAAATGGTTAGTAATTTTACTCAAGTTGGTGAATTGGTTTGTTTTTCTCTCTCAGTGCATGGCTGTCTGAAGATGACAGTCCCGTTGTAGCTCGAGTCAATCAGAAAATAGCAGATGTAACTGGTCTGGACATGGAGACTGCAGAGGACCTCCAGGTAGAACGTTTTAATAGTTACACAGTGTTACACAGTGTGGTTTGTGTGTGTGTGTGTATAACATACAAGCCTGTTTTAGATCTGAACAGAGACTTCATTTTTTGGACAAATGCACCAAATTTCATTATTTTGGATACTTTAAACATTCAAAGAGCTTTGGTTTTTAGTAAAAAAGGTGGAGTCTCACTGGGATGGAGCAACTTCATACCCCAAAATCCCCATAGGATCTAGCTACAGGCTTCTTAAAGCCCCAGACAAACTGGCTTTTACACAATTGTAAAAGGCACAATTGTTCTGAATCCATAGTTGTTTAAAAAAAAAACCTAGTCATATTAATATTTTCAGTACAGCTGGGATTATAGGACTGTGCTGCTTTATTTTTGAAATGGAAACTGGATCGATTTGTTATTGATTAACTCACATTTCCTTTTTCACACTCAGATGAATGCATTGTATTTTTTCAGATTGCAAATTATGGTATTGGGGGACAGTACGAGCCACACTATGACTCGAGGGTGGGTCACGTTTTTGTCTATTTTTATAATACCATGCACAGTGACACTAACAACTCGTATGTTATGCAATCAATTAGTTTTAATGTTTCCTGCGTAAATTCTTTGTCCACACTGTAGGTATCAAATGACACGTATTTCCAGCAGTATGGAGGAAGGATTGCGACCGTTTTGGTTTATGTATGGGTTTTTTGTACCCTCTGATTTTCTGTTCACTGCAGTTTATATGAGGTCCAGATATGTAATAATCTTTTCTTTTTTCTTTTTTACATTTTTTTACAATAAAAATTTTAATCTGTAGATGACAGATGTAGAAGTCGGGGGTGCCACTGTCTTTCCAAATGTTGGTGCAGCACTTCAACCCAAGAAGGTCAGTAAACCAAGCTTTTACTCTTTCTGTATTTAAATAAAATGTATGAAATACAAATTCCAATGTTCAACATTTCTGGAGAGTTAGAGCTTTCAGTTCTCTGCTTATGCAGGGTTCAGCCGTGGTGTGGTTTAACCTGTTGAAGAATGGAGAGGAGGATCCCAGAACCCTGCATGCTGGTTGCCCAGTTTTCATAGGCAACAAATGGGGTGAGTGTCCTGTAAAGTGTTTTGTGATCATTGTGTTAATTTATTGAGGAGGGACTAATATGATTCAAAACCAATACTGTTGAACTATAGCAATATGTTTGTGAGATATTTGTGTAATTAATCAAATCTAAATGACATTATTAATGAAATGTTTAAGATATACAGTCTACTACATTTACTCATCACTTTTTTTAGGAATATTACTGCTATGATAAGAATAAGCTCCACCTAAATGTCAACAGATGGGTTAATCCTTAAAGATTGATATTTTTAGCAGTGTTTTAATTTAGAATTAGATCTAAAAGTAGGTAACAAACACAGTTCCTCCATCATTGAAAATACCAGTAATTTGAATTCTACTAGAGGCCAACAAAGAACACTAAACATATTTATTTTTATATTTTTGATCTAGTTGCCAATAAATGGATCCACATTCGGGGCCAAGAGTTCAGGAGAAAATGCTCTCTATCCAGGACTGCCTAACTTGAATTCTGCCTTATCTGAACAAATCAGCTATATGTAGAATTTAGCACCATGTTTGGTTTACCTGTTGTCTAATAAAATTCAGTTTTTTGTCATTTCCAAAAAGCTTTTCTCTTTTGGACTGAATTGTTGACTTTGACCTAAATGGAATGGAAACCCTATAGACTGTAATTTACTAAGGATCAGTGCACCTAAAAACCTGCAACTGACCGGTTGGGCAGATGGTACTGATTTCACTCCCCAAACACAGTCCACCACCAGTTGGTTCTAGTAAATCCATCTCAGCAGGACATCTTCTGAACGCTGTACACAACTTAATTGTAGATAATCCTAACTAGCTGCCTATCTTTTCCGTAAAACCCTTATACAAAACAATCTCAGCTAAGGATCTGAAATAATGAAATTTCCTGTAACTAGACAGTCAGACTTTTACTTGATTGTGAGTAAGTCACATTTTGCATAGATGATTTATCAGTGTATAAATGTGTATGTATGTAATGTGTATAAAAAAAATTGCCACTTTGTCTACACTAACACTATGCCCTATTGTAAACTAATACTCTCACTGCAGTTGATATCCTCTAACATGTAACATAACATTAAAAAATATATACGTACATTGCTATAGTATCACAAGAGAAGTGACAGTATTTGTGTCAAAATTGATAGGAAGTTTTTGATCATCACAAAAAATAGCAAAGCCCTTCATATTATCCGAAATTTTCATGTTTTGAAAACAATCTGATGTTTTACATGAACTAGGGTTATGATAACTAAAACAAACTATATTCCACTAATTACAGTAGTTTATATACATTCAATAAATTATAATGACATAAACCTAAATATAAGGGAAGTGTTCATCTTAGTTCCCAACTTTAAACTTTAGATGGTGTTTTGCAATCTGCTGTTATCCGTTTTAGTTGCAGCATGGTGAGATTTAATGGGCTTAATCCCTTCCAGTCTGAATACTACAGTCTGAGTTTAATCACAGAAAATATAGAAAGAGAAAAGGGATGAACAGCTGATGACTCAGTCTGTCTGTATGAACTATCTCGTACTTTAAAAAGGGCCACAATTCTGAACTTCACCATAAGATGGCAGTGGGGCAGTAGTAGGTATAAGAGAACAGAGAAAGATTGAAGAAACATGATTTTAAACAATTTTTAGATTAATTAATAGTCTACTTCTTGGCATAGATTTATCAAATAGAAAAGGGAAGTATTTCATATTGATGGTTATGATCTGATCTTTGACAATCCTTGCTGTGGTGTATATACAGTAAATGCTATACAGTATATACAGTATATACACCACGGCTTGTGTAAGTCTATACCTTGGTCACCAACAGGCAGACCCAGGCGCTGTTCTGTACGGATCCATATCTGTTATTAGACTGTACTTTAACCTGCACAGCTTTTCTTTTTATCTTTACAGTCGTCAATATATGTACACAGGAAAGGCACAGGCCAATTGCATGCAATTTAAAACTAAATCCCCAAATGAAGCACCGTTTTTAAGATGCCTTTTCAAGAGCTTAGCGTTTTTAAATGCAACCTTTAACTCTGAAACGTTTTTCTATTGTTTCATTATTAGTTATTATGCCCAGGGGCAGATTAAGGTGTACAGGGGTCCCAAGGTTATGTTTTATGTTAGCCCCACCCCCCAGGCTTATTTGAATGAATTGATATTTTTTACTGACCAATCCTGGGGGGCCCATGGCGGGCTGGCACACATACACTGCAAAAAATAAAAATCTGTAAAAGTGTAATTGACTTGAATTCAGCATTTTAATGTTGTTACACCATTTTTTTGATTTATTTTCTTGGTAAGAATGAATATTGTTTAGATTATTTGACTTGTTTCAAGAAAATTTATCTTGAGTTATCCTACCTAGGTAATACAACTAATTTTTAGCAGTTTTTTCTTAAAACAACCTACATTGTTAAAGGAGTTGTGTTAACAGGTAGACTGTAAGTATATTTTTACTTGTTTTAAGAGAATTGGAGGGGGAAAAAATAGTATATTCTGCTTGATTTAAGTTGTGTATGCTTAGTCTTTGAGTATTTTTTTTTTCATGTTTTAAGAAATCTTAGCAAGTGCAATTTTCTTGCTGCACTGGCAGATAATTTTGCTTGAAATCAGTATTTTTTTTTTTTTAAAAAGGCATTTTTTGCAGTGTAGGGGCTCCTAGACTTCAGCCATATCTAGCCTGTGCGTTAATCTGCGCCTGATTACGCCCTTCAGTTCACTGTGAAAGTCATAATAAACACCGTTAAAATAATGTTGAACTGTATTTTCTTCATTTGATTTGACAGACAGTTGACTCCACACAGATGTTGATCCCCACTAATACTTCAAAATACATTGAATCATAACACGGGTTAAACACTACTTACACCACTGACTGGACCTGTGGAAACTGTATACCCCTGGTCTACACTGTATATTAGCATTTAGCGTAAAGGCTAACTCCGCGCAGGGCACCTTTAAGCGGCAGGGCCGGGAGACTGCAGTGGGCGCTGAGCTCATACCGAGGGCGGGGCCACGCAGCATCACCGCGCCGCTGCTTTGTACGGCTGCTGATGCTGAGGAGCAAGGAAAAACCCCGCAAGCCTGGATGGATAGATTGTGGATACAATTTTGAGGTTAGTAGGCCTCGGTGCGTCCTCAGGAAGACTCGTTTTTTGGGTAAGAATCGCTCTTGTTTTGCGCCGAGCTGGGATGTAAAAACGGAATTGTCACATGACTCATAGGCAAGATGCTGGGCTCGGAAAGCTTTGATCTGGATCCGAACATGGCTTCTTCTATAGCCCGAAGGCTAAACGTGGGCATTTGCAACAATATACGATCACTATATGCATATGTTAGGTATTTATGTAGTGATTTTAGATTCAATTTGGGTAATATTTAACGGAATATTCCGTCCGTAAAGCGCATTAGGGCGCGCAGCCTCCGCATCTGTAATGATACGAATTTGCAAGGCCTCATTACGGAATAAAATCAGTCCTAGATCCTGATTCCATATCATTATAGCAGTATATTTATGTTTTCTTATAATAATGATTAAAAAGTACATACATTCCCGTGTAAGATTTCGGTGCTAAGGTGTGTCATGCTGTTTATAAGTAGCGTTTTTTATTCTAAGCATTCGATTTTATCCTAAGGCCCAAATTAAAGTGCATGGAATTGATTTGTGCTTTTGGATCGCAATGGTTGGACTTTTGACTGATATATCGTGTTAAACTGGTTATTAACCTAAACCTGCTACCTATATAACATGTAAACGTTCGCCTTTATGACCTCTAATTTGCTGGCACGGTGACCATCTATTATGAATGAGAAAAATATGGAGCAATATGACTATGTAGCAATTTCCTATTTTTAGTTCCAAATCTTAGACTTGAATCCTGTTTGTAGACTGGCTATGCATAGTCAAATGCATGCCTTTTTGTGGGCTGTGAGTATAGTGGGATCAAGTTATTTTAATGCTTAATAATGCAACATTCTGCATAGGGCGTGTAGCATAATATATATAATTTTAGATCTGTAGGTAATCTCCAAAAGATATTAAATAAAAAATTTATTCAAATTTATTGTTAAGAGGCATAAACTGAGTGCATACTTATACAACCTAAATTCTCCAACTGACATCATTGCTTCACTACTCTGATGCTTTCTGTGGTGATTTTGGGGTGGTTCGGGGCAAAATATCTGTAACATTGCATGTTGTTAATTCAAAAACACATTAGAAGAGGTTAACAAACTGAGAATTAAAGCATTTGAACCACAAATAATAGCACAGGGCAACTGTGTCTTTATTAGCTTTTTCTATGTATAAACTATAATCATTTACGTATGTGTGTGCTTTCATGGACTTGGCTACATGTTTGTCTAATGTTTTAATAATTAGATGTGCTTTTACAAAAAAGAAGTATGCTTTTGGACGTTTCTGTAAATATAGATGTAAATTGGTTTGTGCAAAACTAGACTAAAGTCTCCTGTGTTGTGTGGGTTTACAAGATGATATGTGGAGCATGTACACATGATTTGGAGCTTAATAGGTTGTTGAGATATTGTCTAGGATATTTAATATTGTTGTAATTTATGTATACATATAAAATTTACACTCAGCTGATCAAAGTATCTCTAGCCTTGATTAAATCTCAGATTCTGCCTACTATCCTACTTCTTGGCAAAGACTGAAGCAGCCACTCTACAAATCACACAAATTGCATAATATAGATTATCCCTGCTGCCCTCTCTCCCACTCAAAAAAGAACTCAGCTTACGAAAAAATCCAATTTCATTAACAGGAAATGACATAGGCTGCCGAGACTGGAGTGTGTGTAAAATCTTGTCTGGGTCTGGTTCTGGCATTAAGACCACATCACATCTCCTTTATGCAAATCTGTGGCATCAGCACTTAGTTATTCAGGAGAAATAAATCAGAAGATGTTTTCTATGCATTCTACAGACTAACAAAGTGTCTAGGTATGCAGCTGAGTTTGGAACTATTATTATTTATTGCCAGTAAAAATGAAAATGCACAGTACTGTGGGAAATCAAGACAAATCCTACTGTTAATTTCTCATAAAGGTTCAGTAGAATTATTGTCAAAAAACATTACAGTAAATAACCATGAATCAAACTGTATGGTGTTACATTTCTGGGTTGAGTGCTCCTTTAATATTCCCGTAATATTCTCCTTTAATGTTTTTGAACTATTACATTTGTTGGTCCTGTCTGTCTGTTAATAGTTTGTATAGTGTAGTATCATTTTACCTGAGAAAAATTTGAACCCCTTAAAAATAACCCTTGGATTTTGTTCCTGGAATATTTTCCCTTAAATAACTTTCCAACTAATTGAATGTTAACCAACAGAGTCCAGTAGTACAGTGTATTCCCATATGTTGCCATTATAAACCACAGACAAAAAATCCATTAGATACCTTTTCAGCAGGGAGCTGAGTGAAGTTGCACCCTCTGCAAAATCACACCAGTTATTCATTCATTTCTAATAGAACTACTTAAGACATGATGGGGAAAATGTCCAGTATTTTTATACATTGTAGTGTCTGTTTTTGCAGCTTCATGCAGCCTTATTGGGAGTAGTGATTGTAGATAATAAATCAGTTGGTATGCTCATATGTGCAATGCTGTAATTATCTCAGTTCAGAAATGTGTTATGAAGTTTAAAACATGCACTGATTTGTAATGTGAGTGAAGATAATTCATACTCCCCCTAAAATGGGATTATTGTCTGTGGTAACGTGGTACAGACTGGTCTGTTGCTGACAGTCTTTGCTTTGACATTGACGATTTTTCAGCAGAGACAAAACTGGGTCATGATGCCAGTGTGCTTGTGGTTTTGCATTTGATTCGCATACAGTGCATGGGAAGAGTTCAACTGCAGTTGAATTTAAACCTTATGCTCTGTTTTCTGTGTTTTTTCTTCTTGGTAATATTTGCATCAGTGTAGTTATAGATGTATGTTGGGTTATGTGTGGAATTGCTGTCCTTTCCTTTGTTACTAAATTTTTCCTCAGTGATCAGGTACAAAACTAAAAAATAACCTTTAAGATTGACACCAAGCATGCCTTGGTTGAAATCCTTCACTAAACTTCACTAAACTGCTTCACTAAAAGCAGAAATATCATCTATAGAAATACCATTTTACCTTGTCATATTTTTTGCTTACCATATGAGCTCATAGAAGGGCTTGTTTCATAGAGAACATAGACTTGTAGATAAGGCCCAAGGTTTACTCTCGATTTGCTGCATTCTGTTGTTCCTTAACTTGCAGTTTCCATGGAGAATGAGGAACTAGCCATTTTCTCCTTTTGAAGCTGTCAAGATCTGTGACAGCTGACTTAATCTATGCATGTTTTGGTCTCTAAAGACTTTCTCTCTTTCTTTCGTTCTTTTTTTTCTTTCTTTCTATCCACTTCTTAGTTCCTATCTATTGCCAATGCAGTTATGTAGTACAGTTTTCCATTCAGTATTTCCCAGCAGAATTATATAATCATTGTCTAAACACAGCTGTGAAGACATCTATGATGTTTTACTACAATTTTGCATGTCTCTTAACAGGCCTGTCTAACTCATTTGAACACTTTTCTTCCCAGAATTTTGTTTCGTTAAAGATTAAGATACATTGTTGAAATTTACGGTAGTAAGTAAAAATGAATGACCTATGTCAAGTGGATTATGAAGCAACATGCACAATTAAAATGCCAAGAGCAAATATCAGACATCACAACAAGCTTATATAGACTTGTCAACATGTAATCATTAAAGAGTTTGAGATTACAAAGGGTAATGCTCAGCAATGTGCTGCTTTTACTAGAAAACATGGATTAACTTCCAGCAAATGTTTCAGCCATTGTTAGAGGTCACTTCCTACTACCATATAATTAGTTGGGATAAACACTTTCTAAAAATGACGGTCAGACAGACATATAGCAAACGTCTGTCCACCGATAATGCAGTCCCATCAGACCTCAGCACCGGGCAAAGCCGAATGTCCGTGAGACCTGAAGGGGGAGGGGAAGTGTAATCAGATTATGTTGTGCACAAATAAACATTTTGCATTCGGCGTCCAGCGGCTCGTGTGTCCACAGTTGTTTCTGGGTTAATATGGCATTAGTAATGGTTGCCTATGAGGGAGAGAGCCAGACCTTTTTTTGTAGCCAGATGTGGCCATCAGACACTGGCTGGGTGAACTGGCTGTGTCCATGTGAACAGGAAGTTGTAGATTTAAAAGCTGACCCAAAATCTGTGGCCTCCATTATTAGTGATTAATTTCTGAATGCAAGTTCTTGAATATTCAAATAACATTGCTTCCCACCACAAGTTGAATACCATATGATATATTACCCTCTGAACATCACATCTGAACACCTGACACTACAATAATTTAAAAGTAATCTAAAAGCACTTTACAATAGTCCTGAGCCTAAATATAATTTTTTCAGCTTAACAAGGAAATACAGTTTGTGCTCTGGACATAATACTGTAGTCAAATAACTTGTGTATTATGCTACCATAAGAAGACTACAACATCTGGCAAAAATAAGGAAACACTACAGCAATGATTATTCACCTTATTAGTCAAAAAAATCTATTTACAGATATGACACAAACCTTTTGAGTGTAAAAGCTGAACACTCTGGTTTGTAAAACATATCTTCATATAGAAATGTAATTGTAATTAATGGTACAAGACCAAGTAGAGGACCAAATGATGTAATCACACAATGTTGCAAAAATCGCCAGTCATGCACCAAAAATGTGTAAAAAAATTTCTTGCTGTTTATGCCTTGTTTGAAATGAATTATTTCTACATGTGAAGTGAACTAAAGGCAATAATAGAGTTATAATTATATTATGTTGTGTATATTATATCATTTGCTGCATCCGTATGAACCCCAAATGTCAAACTAGGTCTAGCAGTATCCAAGCCATTAGTTTTTTTTATTGATGAGCATTTGACTGGAGGATAAAATGGTCTACATGGTTTGGAAATATCAATGTTTGTGTCATGTTGTTTGCCCTCCCTGGCCACTAGTGTATGCAGGAAAACCTGAATGGAATAATTAAAAAAAAACAGACAAGGTGCATGCAAGGACATAAAGCTTTCACTTTGTTTCAGAATTATTTATGACACAGCTTGAACTCTGTGTACCTTTAAATATAACATTTAAGTCATCATAGATCACAGTTCTGATTAATTGCTACCTAGTGTACTTTGTTTGGTAGCTTTTAATTCTTCATGAAGGATTTGTTTGTTATATTGTCAAGGAGTCCCAGCCAAACAGGGGATCATAAGTGCTGGCAATCAAATCAAATCCAGTCTAGACGTCATCTGAAGAATTTTTGAAACACAACTTTATTTACTGCTTGGCCTGCCACAAGTTGTTGTATTAACATGGCATGACATTTAACATTCATTTGAATTAAATTATCCCCCACAAGGCACAACAACATCATCACAGTATTAAGTCAGCTATGTGATAAAGTTCATAACGGTGGAGATAAACACACACAAAGTTAAATAGAACATAGAGGGTGTAATGAAATGCAATTTGGAGTCAATATGCTTCTAACCCTCTTACAAGGTCTCACGATGGCTAGGAGATTAGCTCATAACCTTCCATGTTAGTGTTTTGTGAATGGACTCATAAATGAATGATTTGAGAGTGAATAAAACTTGCTGGTAGCACTATAAGAGAGTGCCACTGCAACACAAGTGCCTCTGATGAAATATTCACTTTAGGTTGCTTGGTTCTAGACCAGTGGAGGGAGAAGCTGAGAAAGGGCTTATGTTCACAAATGCTTGTCACATTATCATAAGTTGGAAAGGAAACCAGGCTTTCAGAAGCTAATGCTGCAGTCTCTTTGTAAGGCTTTGACATTTCCTTTTTGACCTGATGTCAGTCCCTTTTTCTATTACATATGTTGGGCTTAAACTGATCCAATGTTACTGTGGAGTACTGCGTAGAAAGCTACAATTGTGCTTTTTTACATTGTGAGTAAGAAAATGGAAATCTTTACTTTTGCCTAGTATTTTGGTGAATATTTTCAAGATTCTTTCTATTGTAACTGTAAAAAAGTAAAAATCAGTACATCATATATTGTATAGTTCTGTAGTATAAGTGGTTTGATCATCATGGGCTATGGATGATATTTGGATGTAAATTTATATCTGAAATATTTATATATGTGTTTTTAAAAAAATATTTAAATTGCTGTACAGCTACATTCAGCATCATGGTCTGACCCCTTCCAAGTGACGAGTGGATTCTTTATTGGTGTCTTGTCGTGCAGTAAAGTGCTTCACTTGTGTATCTCTCTTTTTTAGGTTTCTCCTTTTTGTATCTGTGCTGCCATTTGTTCCATTTACTTTATTTGCATGTAAGTTCCAACTCTCCTCCCCTTTTCTTTTGTTTTACTTTCAGGGTTGTGCCTTGTTTTTTGACCAGTGACCGCTGCACATGAAACACTAAAATGTATAGATTTTTCACGCAATATCTGTAGCACTGTATGATTGTTGTGCACCTGCGTGATTTGTGCACCTTGGACCACAATAGCAGTGGTTATGCCAATATCCAAGGGGTTGTTAGTTTCAGTTTTCAGTTATTTTGTACTTTGCGTGCAAAGTTTAAGTGCCAATACAGTCCCAACATGGAATTTCGACAGTGTCTGATGAGAAATTCGGGCTTGAAAAGGCTTACAACCCATCATTGACAGCTGCCGAGAGATTAGCTCCGGGAGTGCTGTGCCGGAACCGAAGCTGCACGTGCAAGTCTCCTCATCTGCAATCTTCTAGAATAATCTTTTAATCATGATTATGTCACTCAGATTATGAGGAGGTTACGTAAGAAGGTGCAGCTCAAGAGTGTGAGACTTTTCCATGTTAAATTGTTTCTGACAAGACTTTTAACTAACTAGCATGGACTTTGCCCCTATGGAAACCCGTTTCCGCCACTAAAAAAATATTGTGACTTTTAATCTCACAATTCTGAGAAAAAAAAGTCAGAATTGCGAGTTTGTATCTCGGAATTCTGAGGAAA
Organism: Distichodus sexfasciatus; assembly: GCA_032718565.1. Classification (NCBI taxonomy): domain Eukaryota; kingdom Metazoa; phylum Chordata; class Actinopteri; order Characiformes; family Distichodontidae; genus Distichodus; species Distichodus sexfasciatus. Next base: position 298,792 of record JAVGVS010000026.1, on the reverse strand, counting down.
AAAGGTAAGAATTGTGAGATAAAAAGTCACAATATTTTTTTATTTTTTCCTGGTTTAGTGGCGGAAACGGGCTTCCATACTTTGCTGCAGCACACAGCTAGGAGTGAACGGTGTAGCGACTCTCCGTCTCTGCGCTGTTCACGTTGCTTAGGTACCAGGCAACCATGCTGTCAGTCACTCCCAGAAGGCCGTGGCCAACCAGCTGCTGGCTAAATCCAAATATTATGTAGGCGGGATCAGTTGGCACCTACACACCCACACCAATCCCAGTGAAAACACACAGTGAGCAGACGCTTTCATATAAATAACGTGCAATTGTAGACTTCTGCTACGCTTTACTTGTTGTTGTTTTTTTCTGTGCATGAGAGATTAGTATGAACAAATTTCAAGGCACTTTCGGGCCTGATCTGTCATCTGTGTGTTTGATATTGAATATTTGAAGATTTATATATGAGAGGTACATAGTGCCAGTTGGGGTACAGTTATTGCATTTGTGCAAAGCAGTCTGTTTTAAGGTTTAGAATTTGGTCTTTATATAGCTGAATCTCATCAGTAAAAACCTGATTTGAGAATGGCCCTGAAAAATTGTGCAGCAAGTGAAGCCCTTTCTTCCACTTTCACAAACCTTACAGTACTGTTGTACTACGTACTACTGGTTTGGGACCAGCTGTTTGACCTGAAAACCTTTTTGGCATAGTCATCATTTCTTTATGATGATAAAACATTACTGTCTAATTAATCAAGTATAGAGTAAAATCATTTCTTGAGAAAGCTGTGGGAAATAGGCTTTTATTCACAGTGCTCTGTCTTGGAACTGTTGTTCTATACAGATTAGAGAGTGAGATCTGTTGGACTGAGCTGCTGAGAGAATGAGGAAGTGGTCAATAGCAACTCATTATCAGATAGCTGTCAATTTACTATGTCATGACCTTAGACAGCAGCAGAGAAATAGACTGTGACCCTTTCTGCTATTACAAAATGTAACTCGTCTGCTTGCTAGAATGTAGAACTGTGTCACACTGCAAAATCGCTGACGTTTATTTTCCATGACCTACTACTGTTAGAGTTGCCTTAACAGCCATTTATACGCTGTTACTCAGTGCTTCTGGATCTGCATGACTGTGTGAATACCATGTGCCTAAAATGCAAGGCGTTATTTTATCTTGAAATGTCGAGCTTATTGCTCATTATGATAGACATTGCTGTATATTATTATATATATAAAAAGGTCAAGAAAACTGATGTGAAGTAATGATTTGCAATTTTCACACCACTTGCTTTCTTCCACTATTTCCTCCAAAATATTTCTTGTTTCAAAAGAGGGGGACATTGTTAAGATACCATACAGTTGATTGTCTTTCCCAGCAACCAGTCCAAATATTTAAGTGTCTGAGTAGCAGTATAGTGCAAAGTCAGGTACAGCTCTGCCCAGAAATAAAACCGCTTTATTAATACTCTGAAAGAGATAAGGCTAGAGTCAGTGGAAATGACTGAGACAATTATCTTTCCTCTGCTTATGTCTTTTTTATGTTAATGCCTATTCGTTCTGCTTTCTCCCAGGAGTTGTCTCTGTCAGAATAATGAGGAAGCGACGGAACTGGAAACCTTGTTTTAGTGCATTGAAGCAATGGACAAGTGAGAGTATTTAAGGACTTTTTACATTTGATCCAATGGCGAAAAAAGGGCGCCCCAAGGGCGAAAAGCCCGAAGCCCTCATCTCGGCCTTACAGGCGGCCAACGAAGATCTCAGGTCCAAACTAACAGATATACAAATTGAGCTGCATCAAGAAAAATGTAAGGTGGGTGATGCCTCACATTCTTATACATTCGGATGTCAGCAGTGAGTTATTAATTGCATAGGAATATTGCAATAGATTCAGCGTTGGGGATGTTACTTTTGAATGGTACCTTTCCAAGCTACGAGCTACTGGAAAGTCGAACAACTGTTGTAATGTAGTATTTAGCTACACTTCAAGCTACGGAGGAACAGAGTAGCTAACTAGCTCAAATCCATGTTATTTCATTAATGCGGATTCTTCCTTCCATTTTGGCTATGATGGACTCCATCTCCGACTCCATCTCACAGCTGCCATGAGCACGCTATGATACAATGAGCATGTGGCATGTGGGCACAGTAGCCTATCAGATGCCACCAATAAAAGAGATTTCTTGGGTTGTAACAATGTAGCATTTTGCGCAATATCGCTTCTTTTTAAAAAAAAATTTTTAAAGCATTTTAAAACTAGCTTTCTCTTGAAAAGGTAGTTAAGTTAGTAGCATCCCAACTTGTATTTAGCAACTCCCCAATACTGTGTAGATTTTATGCCAGCTTTTAAATCAGATATTTTAAATTTTTATTTGCAAACCCTTTCAAGAGATGTTTATGTTCAATTACGCCCTGTCCCTCTCAGGTGACCAAGCTGGAACGAGACAAGGTTCAGGAAGGCAAGCGTATCCGCGAGCAGGAGCAGCACAGGCACACGGCGGCTCTGACTGAACAGCGGGCACGCTGGCACGAGGAGAAGCTAAAGGAGCTGGCGGCGCTGCGCGAGTCGCTCACCCGCCAGCATGAGCAGGAGCTGGCCCGTACGGCCAAGATCAAGGATGGAGAGATCCAGCGGCTGCGTTCGGCCCTTAGCGCCCTGCGCGAGGGCAGCGGTGAGAAGGTGCGCACCGCCCTGACGCTGGAGGCCCGCGAGGAGGCGCGCCGCTTCTTCGACCAGGAGCGTGTCAAGCTGCTGCAGGAGATCAATGAGCTCAAGGCGACCAAGCGGCAGACGGACGAGGCGCTCAGCACCATCATCCAGGCTGACAAGATGAAGGCAGGAGACCTGCGCTCAGAGCACCAGGCACACCAGGAGGAGATCACCAAGATTAAGTGGGACTGTGAGCGTGATATTCGTAGACTGGTGAGTGACAAACGTTCTAATGGTGGTGTGGTGGCTGGAGTGATTAAAATCCTGCGTTGGTGACTATGAGATTGGGGATTTGGATCCTGTGAGAGCCTAAAAAACCACACTTGGGGCCCTGGGAAGATCCTATATAACCCTAAGGTGCTCCAGGGAGACTGTATTTAGGAAATTTAAGCCTGGGCTGGTCAAATTGTTTATGTTGAATCACAATTCCTGCTTTGTGATTCAAGCCGTAGGTTAATGAAGCACTAGTACTTGTGATATGAACATATTTTATAGCCACATTTCTCAATAGAGCTTTTAAGCATGACCTCTTTGTAGCAATTTCCAGCTCTTTAAGTAATTGCTTTCCTGCGGCTCATAAATATTGCACATTTCACAGCATGTTACACTAACACAGGTCTTTTACCTTCTGAGGACCTCTAAAAGCTGTAATCAAGAATCATTGCCACAATTAGCAAGGCAAAAATAAAAGAATTGTGCAAAAGCTTTGTTAAACCTTACAGGTGGATGAAATCAAAGCAAAGGACAGAACCATTTTTGCTCTTGAGAAGGAGCTGGAGACCACCACAGGCTTTCTGCAAAAGCTACAGCTTCAGAAGGATGCACTGGACGAGCAGCTTTTCCTTGTGAAGGAAGCCGAGTGTAACCTGGGCAGCCCGAAAAGGGAGATCCCAGGACGGGCCGGTGATGGAGCAGAGCACTGCGGGAGTCCGGTAATCTGGCAACAAGCTGGTTTTATATAGCAATTTATGTATGATAACTGAGAAAATGCAACATGCAGGAAGAAATTGTAGAAATTCCAGACAATACCACAAAAACATTCAGTGTTTAAATACTCAGGTACAATGTGTTATGAGAAAGTGCCTTGAATTGAGAATCTTGTTACAGTAGCGGCCCAGGTAACAAAACAAGCTCTGAATGTCCAAACATATCTCAATCTGAGATGTTTTTTCAATGAAATTTTATTGTATGTACAGGATATGAGGAGGAACCAGAGACGTGTTGCTGAACTGAATTCCACCATTCGCAAGTTGGAGGACCGCAACACACTGCTGGTGGAAGAAAGAAATGAATTAGTATGTCTTTAAAATACCTAAAATAGCATTTTAAGAATGGAATATCCTGTCAGGTTACATTATTCTGTTATAGGTAGCTTTTATAGTTCATCACAGAAACAATGAAATCTTATAAATACCATAAAGATTAAACATGTGGTGTAGTTTATAGAATACTTTATTTATCTCTCCTCTTTCTCCCTTCCAGCTAAAAAGAGTGCGGGAGGCAGAGAAACAGTGCAAGCCGCTTCTGGATAAGAACAAGCTGTTAAATAAGAGGAATGATGAACTGACTCAGTCTCTCCAGCGTGTGGAGGAAAAGCTCAGGAGCTTGACTAAGGAAAACCTGGAGATGGTGTGTTTGTCTCCTACGCTCTCGCACACTATTATTAAACTCTATTACACATTAGATTTAGAAAGACCAGTAGAATGTAGAAAGACCATTACTGTGACTTACTGTAGACTCACTGTCTACAAAATACACAAATTCCTTACCATAAGCAATTTGTCACACTCCCACTGCACATTTAATACTCATTAGTTTCTGAATTCTTATTGTTTTAGGTCCTTGAACCACTTTGACTTTTAAACTTTGACTGGTGTTAACATGACAGGTGCTGGTGTGATTATTTTTTATTGAGTGCTTTATCCAGCTTGGTTACTGAAATGAAACTGAGAAGAGGCTGTAGGAAAGTATTTTGTCACCCAAAAATATTCCAGTAACAGTTTAACTGTAAGCAAAAGTATGTTGGATAAAGGCTTATAAATAGTGGTCAGCTAGTATAAATAGCAGCCATTTGTTAAATCAAATTAAGTCAACATACAGTACGTTTATATTTAGTTTACGATTTACAGAATAAAAACTAGGTTTCCATTCATGTCCATTCTAAGTTGATGTCTGTTTTTCTGGTTAGAAAGAGAAAATTAGTTCTCATCCTCCTCTGAAGAAGCTGAAGTCCTTGAATGATTTGGACCAGGCTCATGATGACCAGGAAATTGAATTTCTCAAGCTGCAGGTTCTTGAGCAGCAGAGCATGATCGACGAGCTGACGAGAGTAAGTGAGACATTACGTGCAGGCTCCTGGTTCACCCTCATTCATTGCAAGATTTTTCATGTTTACCATAAATTTAAAGTTAAATGAAGTGAAAAACTGCTTGCAGTCTTGGAAGCACATATCCTGTTGTACATGAAGTATATATGCATTTTGCCAGAAACATGTTTATCATCTAAATTGCCCTAAAAAGAAACTAGTTGCCACTAGGAGTCACTAGTGGTGTTTAGATATACCTATTTTTATATGTAGTCCGTTCTGACGAAGACTTGACATTTAATTCACATTTTGTGTATAAATTATCTTTGTCTTTCTGCTATAGGATAGAGAAAAACTCTTGAGGAAGAAACGGCATAAACGAAGTAGGCCGATAAAGGTATGATAATGTAAAGCTATGTTTCATCTTACTGTATTGCATTATGTTAGTATTTACTAGGGGACGATACATCCACTTACATCAGTATATTGATTAAACGATCAGCAATAAAAACACTTGATTAGACATCATGCATATTGTTACATTCCTTTTTATGCAAGTGCAGAGATGTCAGCTGGTTTCAACTTTTATTAAGCCTGATAACATTGGCTACTGTGAGCTGTAGCTCAGGAATAAAAATGTCAAATTTTGTTGCTTTTGTGATTTGATATGAATGGAACTGATTGTGTTAAATTGGCATATGATATTGTCTTAGTTGTCTCTTGAGTTGAATTGATTCAAAATATCTTGATACAAGACTTTTGTGAAATCAGCAGACAGACGACATAATATTGAATTGTGATGAAACTTACACCCCTAATATTTACTAAACTTGGTGTCTCCTAAACAGAGGCACATTGTGGTGGACACATTCTTTGGGTACGATGAGGAGTCGATGGACTCTGAGACCTCTTCCGTGGCATCTTTGCGTATGGACCGGACCCCAGCAACACCAGACGAAGACTTGGATGAGGTGCGATTTAAGGCAGTAACAGTACTGTTTGGTCTACTTCATTGTAGAGGCTGTTAATAAACTTCTCCAATTCATAATACTATGTTGATTTTTCATTTCATGTATTTTTCTCTTCTTCCTTTTGACCTGCACTACCCTTACCTCTTCTTCTCACTGTCTGATCTCCTGCTTAGATCTCCTGTTACATCTTCATTACTCTGTCTCTCTTATCAGTTTGCCCTGTTTCATTCTGACTTCACAATTCCCTTCTTGATCTTAACGTTTTCTTCTCCGTTGGTTGAATGTACAGGGGCTGGCTGCAGAGGAGTCAGAGCTGCGCTTCAGACAGCTGACGCGGGAGTACCAGGCCCTGCAGAGAGCCTACGCCCTGCTGCAGGAGCAGAAAGGAGGGATCTTGGACGCAGAGATGCAGGCCAAGGTAAACCCCGAAACCATGTTTAGAACAGCTCTAGTATTTGCAAAATAGAATACTGCTCAAAAAAGTCAGAATCAGGATTTAGAATCAGGATAAGCACAAGAAAAAAATATTCTTATTAAGATACAAGAAAATATAATGACATATACACTTTATAAAGTTTAACCAGAAAAACAGTTGCCAAAGATATAAAAATGCAATGATGAATATTGTCACCTATTTCTTGATTTGTATAGGCTAGTTTCTGTTTGCCCTGACCATTTTTTTAAAGCTTCTCCTACTGGTTTGTTGAAGTAACATCTACAATGAGTGCAAAAGGACGAAACCTTTATCCATAACTGTGGGCAAATTTTATTCTGCTGAATTGCGAGCGACCAGCGTTTCCGACTGTGTGCCTGTGTCTGTGTAAAAGCAGGGCATTTTGAAAATTCTTTCTAATTGCACTTGCAAAAACAGATAATTAAAGTTCAACTTGTTTATAAATTGACATTTTATTGTTCAATATTAAAGTTGTCATGAACCATTAATATAAAAATATCATTGTGATAGCATTTGCCAAAGTTATGGGCAGGATTACACAGGTCCCTTTTTGACTCACAGTGTAGATGTTTATGTTCAGGAGTATTGATATATTTTGCCATTTCTGTCACACACATCAGATTGAATGTGTCCAGTTAAAAAAGACCAAATGCTTTGCATGCTTATTAGTGGGAAACTGAAGTGAATGATGACTTGTGAACGATGAAAGATCTTTTTTAAAATTATTATTACGAAAGCTATTGTCTTTTTTCAGGCTCACGAGCAGCTCCTAACAGATGTACAGCGGTATAAGGCCAAAATTGAAGATTTGGAGAAAGAGCTCACACTCAAAGGACAAGTGAGTCTGCACTCCTAAATTTCATTATTTTGGTCTAAACAAAACTCCTGCAAGTTCTGAAGTGTTCAGTCAAATCTCACAAATTTACAGTTGTACAACAGTCGCCTTTCTGTTGGTTCACTCAAGACAGATTAACCTTTGTTGACTTCTAGCATCGTTTCAAGGAGTTTTGTAACAAAACATCACCAGAATGTTGTCAGTGATTCATATTTTTTTCCTACCCAACAACTATCTTTAGGGTTAGGGTGATGGTGCGCTCCTGATTTCCGTGATGTTAATGTACTTTATTATTTGAGGTTGCATCTCACAACTTACAAAAATTTAAGTACCTGGCATAACATTCTAGTAACATATGTTGTAATACACCATCAGGTATATTTAAGGTGTTGGTCATTTATTGTTACACTCACACTTCTTTTAGGAAGAAAAGTACAAAAGATGTTCAGATCTTTAAAGATGTTTAAATGTGATGCAAAATGTGAATTATTTTATGTATTTTAAGTTGAGAATTTGCTGGCAGGTTGAAACTTGTGTGCCGCCTCACATCATTTAGGGAGTATTTTATTTGTCTAACCGGGTAGATTGAGGTGACACTGGGGTTTGTCAAGTTCCTGTCACTGCGATTGCAACTGAGGTATAAATGGCTCAGCCCCCAGGAGGGACATTGATTTCCAAGGGGTTTAATAAGGTCATCGACTCCAAAATATGACATTTGTTGTTTTGCCATTGACAAGGATAAAGTCAATAGTTTTGAGAAAATTAAAGTGGAAATGTACCACGTTACAGTGAACTGTGTTCAGGGACAATTTAGAAAACTTTTCTAGTTGCACTATTAAAATGTAAATGATATACTTTGACACACATCTGTTGTCACATATAATGGAAACACATTAAAAAGACATTTGGAGGCTAGGATGAATAGATGACGTTTTTGAATGCTTTGCTTGTAGAATAATATAAATCAGCATTACTGGGGACCACTTTTTCCCCCATCAACAATCCTTAGATTTATGATCCATCATCCTTGAGGGACAATATGTAACCACACAGTTTTGAAGCAGTGACAGCCGGTAAAAATGGGTTTGTGGCCACATTCGTGAATGTGCTTTGAGTGGCAACAAATGGATCTGTAATGAGATTTGATTCTGAGGTTGAGCTGGGTCAGTTCAAGCCCCCATGAAAGAACCTTTGTTCTACCGTTCATTCTCTGTACTGTAGGATTCTAAATGGGTGGAAGAAAAGCAGCTGTTCCTTAGACGCAATCAGGAGCTTCTTGAAAAGGTTTGTATAGTTTTGATTTTTCCTCTGCTCCAAGCTTTTTTTGGTTAGATGACTGAGTGAGAATAGCCTCTCGACGGGTTGAAGCTATGAGGAAATTGCCCCCATTGTGCCTTGTAGAAAAAGTGAGGTCTATGAAGGGTTTTCTTCTAATGAAAATTAAATACAACATAAATAGAGAGAATTGTGGGATGCAGTGGTGGGCAGTTTTTCGTTTATTGTTGATAATCTAATAATTTGATGTGGGTGATGACCTAGTGGAAATATTCTCACCGAAGGACCAAGCAATGGTAGGTTCAAACTAGAGATGTAACCGATCTGATATGTGGATCGGTATCGGTCCGATAATGGGCTCAAACAGCTGGATCGGGTATCGGCGGCATTGGGCCGTTCTATGGAGCCGATCTGTAAATGCGTGTACACTCAATTCGTTGTGCATGGGAAGTGGCACTGCGGTAAAGTAGAGCTGAAACGATTGTTCCAATGACTCGAATAATTCTATTACAAAAAATGGGCAAGGCAATTTTTCTAGAAGCGAAGTTTGGTTTAATTCACTTTACTCGCTAGAGCAGCTCTGCTTGTATTTCACACAGACGCTTAATAGTGACACACAATGTTTTCAGTGGCGCGATCAAGACAAGACCTGATCCCTCTGCATGTGAAAGGATTTGTGAGATGTTCTGTGTGCTAAAACAGAAGTAATTGCATAAAAAGTATAAATGATATTTTTTGCTATGTAAACACGCGCTGTGTTAATGACCGTGCACATGAGCGCCGTTACTTGCTAAAACGCTCCAGTTCGGTCAAAATGTCCCCTTTATTACAGACACAAACCATATTTTAGCTGATAAATAACCACAATATCCAGTGTTCTACTCACAATTCTGGTGTTTATTTAGATTTTCCCATAGATTTTCCATCGTTTACTCTGGAACGCGCACCTAACTCATCATTGTGACGCGGCTCCGGAATGCGCCCAGAGGATCGTGGGAAATGTAGTTCTCTGCAAAAGCAGCTCATTTTATAGGCCAAATTGGTTCAAAATGACAAACTTCAGTATTTAATTTTCAATTGATCAAATTTTTTTCAATTTTATAATGTTATAGTGTAATCAGTAAGGAAGAATAAATATTTATATGTTTAAATGAACAATTTTTGAGAACAAATAATTTAGCATCTACATGTGTGTGTGTATTTATTACATTGTTTTAGTAGGAAAACAGGATTTAAATCAAGCATTTCCTTAAATATAACAATAATCTCAGTCATGTATTTAGACATTTTAAAGCATTATTTTATGTTTAAAAAAAGACTGTTGCTGTATCGGATTTGGATCGGTATCTGCAGATATCCGAATTTACAATATTGGTATTAGTATCGGACATAAAAAAGTGGTATCGGCCCATCTCTAGTTCAAACCCTTCAAACAGCACTACCACTGAGCAAGACCCCTCACCACAAGTTGCCTCAGAGAGATTGTCTCTGTAATGAGGAAAAGGAAGTTGCTCAGGATAAGAGTGTCTGCTAAAATGCAGGAAATGTAATGATGTTTTTTCTACAGGTTGAGAAGTTGGATGGGGAGAATTCAAGGCTTCAGCAAGAGCTACAGGATTCTAAAGACCAGAACGAGCTGCTTGAGTTTCGCATCCTTGAACTGGAGGTTGGGTCCATTCACTCTTTACACTTTTCCCACTAAGGCTGTTATTATTCCCTCCTGTAACTCAGAGTTTCTAAGAGTATCCGTATTGAGGTTTGCAATTGTTTTACACATTTGTCGCCATGCGTTAAACTTTCAGTTAAACTGACTGGCTACTTCATTTGGAGCACCTACCTCGAAGCTACTGACCACAGATTGTTTTACCCTTTATCCATTCACTGCACTAGTGGCCAGGTTTTTACAGCAGAAAAAGTGGTGTGATGGTTCTTGGTGTTACTTAGTTTGAATTTTATTGTATATAAGGATTTTTTCCTTAATTAAGGAGGCAGTGAGTATCCATACATCATATCTAACAATTTGGTCAGTGAGAATGCACACACTCAACTAACAACTTGCCTGACAGTGACCGTGCAGCACATGTTGATGAAGACCCTCAGGCTTTAAACAGAGCCAAAATGCTAATTAACCTTCTTATTCATAGCCAAACAAAGACTATTTCCTTCATGATGATTAGGCTCAGCACATTGTCACAACTGATTTGTGGCTCCATCTAGAGGTGGAACAGTGGAAAACTGCAGAGGTTTTAATCAAAGTCAAAGTAAACTTTGCCACCTCAGATATGTACAAGTATATAGAGAGACGAGACGACGTACATAAGGTTTGGTATCTCTAGTCTGTTTTTTGCTGTTTGAGTAGTTTTTTTCCTGTGATTTGTCAGGAACGAGAAAGGAGATCACCACCATTCACTCTTTCAATCCACCCATTCTCGGAGGGCGTGAGTGCCCTTCAAATCTACTGTATAAAAGAAGGAGTGAAGGTAAACCAAGAAGCTGATGCCACAATACTACATCTTTTTGTATCTCTTGGTTTATGGACTTAAGACCTTCTGTTTCCCCATCTACAGGACGTGTGTATACCCGATCTCATCAAGCTGTTAGATATTCTAGGAGATAATGGGGTGAGTTGAACTGAACATAATATTGACATTAATACTGCGTTAATCTAGTGTCAGAATATTGACATGAAAAATCCATGTGGTTCTTGATTTCTCAGAATTTAAGAAATGAAGAACAAGTGGCCATTATTCAAGCGAGCACTGTACTGTCTCTGGCTGAGAAGGTAAATGTTCTGCATGGTTTTACAATTTTTGTTTATGGGCTTGTCTAGAATCAGGTTGACCTAAAATGAATGGAGAAATATAATTTCCTAATTTCATTACATGGTAATGAAAAGGTTGTGTTGATGTGTAAATGCAATGAAAAGCCACTTGTACCTGTTTAACATATAGTCTGACAGTTTTATTAAATGTGATATTAAGATAGTAGTACATCAGTAGCACATATAAGATATGTTTGCAATCAGCTCCATCTTTATCTTGTTCTGTATCTTGTCCCCTTAGTGGATCCAGCAGATAGAGGGAACAGAGGCCGCACTTCACCAGAAAATGTTGGACTTAGAGCTGGAAATGGTATCAATTAAATGTTCTTTATCAGCCACACAGTATCTGTCTTTAAGGACAGCTACCAGCTACCAGCTAATTTAGCATTGCCACTTGAAATGACACGTAACGCGGTATTTCTCGTATAACATGACTGTAGCGACAAATCTTTCGACTACAAAAACACTGTATTATGTACACAGCTGATCATGTTAGACACAAACAACACTAAAGTGCTAAAAAATGCTATAAATCCCAGCATTATTAGTCTTTGCACCGAGCAGCCATCTTGAATTTTGGAACTCAGGGTCCTCTGCTCCAAGATATTTGTTCAGGTGTCCGAGAAACTGGGGCGCGCGTATGGTTACTTCTGGCTTCAGCCCTCGGAAAACGACTCGGAAACCAAGCACCAACAACAAATGGAAGGCACAATTAGAATTCCAACTTTGGTGGACCAGGCATAGGTGTAATCATACAGTGAACCTTTGAACCAGCTGTGTTTTAGAATTTATGCAGCTTTCTCCAGTGTAGAACTAAGCTATTCAGTTGATGTCACATTACATTGTTGACTGATATTTTGTGTTTTATGCAAATGTCTCAGTGTTTTGGAGTAGTTTTATACTCTATCATCCATGCATATACCCCTGGCATATAATAAGATTTCAGTCAATGCTGACTGTTGGTAAGGAACAGCGGCTCATACAGCCCAGTTGTGATTCAATGTATTCTATATTCTAAAGTATTCTATGTATTCTATGTATTCTGATTTATTCTATTCTACAGGAGATGTTCTGCAAGCAGAAAGGCTATCTGGAGGAGGAGCTCGACTACAGGAAACAGGCGCTGGATCAGGCGTATATGGTAGAGTTTTCATATTGTGCTTGCAGCACTTTCAATACTTCATTTCCCTTTGCAATTTCAGTCACATCCTTTGATAGTAAACAAACACACAAAATGTTGTGGTATTGAAATTGTAAATATTTAGTGGGGAACAATTTTAGGAGGTGTAGAGGCTTTTAGGAGGTCATGTTAGTAAAACTAAACTAAGATGCCCATAACAAGGCTTTTAATAATGCTGTCTTTTTATAATTTTGTTTTATGGGAGAACAGGAGTTTTAGATATAAAGCTTCAAGTCTTTTCAAAGTTACACAACACAGTAACTGAGACCAACTGAGTATGCAACTGATTTTTTACTTGAACTTTTAATCAAGCAGTGTACAAGACCAAAAATAATTCGAATTTTCCAAAAAAATCTTTTTTCATGATTATGTGCATGTGTGTGTGACCAAACAGCAAATCCAGGAGCTTGAGGCGACCCTATACAATGCACTCCAGCAGGACAAGGTGATCAAATATGGTGAGCCGCTGGATGAGTTGCAGCGAGATGAGTTGCGCACAGCTGTGGAGAAACTCCGGCGACAAATGCTCAGGAAGAGCCGTGAGTATGACTGCCAGGTGCTGCAGGAGAGAATGGAGCTGCTCCACCAGGCCCAGCAGGTACGACATGTGTCAACGTACAGACCACATGACAATATTCAGTTCATGTCGCTGATCTTTTGGTTAAACCTTCCTATAGTCCAGAGATAACCAAATCCTCTGGCTTTGCTAATATACATAATTGTTCATCATGTACACATGTTCCAAATGGATATGCATATTGTAGTGATTCAGCCACCTTTAATTCTAGAACCATACATCACCATGAACTATACATGAAGCTTATCATAAGCATTCCATACTATTAAAGCCTGTGTGCTGTAGATCTGTATCCTGTTATATGCATTAATGAAGATCCTACTTATTATAGTTTTTTTCCCCTTTCTATTCACAGAGAATAAGGGACTTGGAAGATAAGACAGACATTCAGAGAAGGCAGATTAAGGATCTGGAGGAGAAGGTGAGATAATAATTATATTTTATACTGGAAAGGTGTATCCCTATACTTCTATTTCCAGCGGTAAAAGCAGTGCATCCCAGTAATGCTTACACTTCAATTAATAAAAGAATCAACTGAAAATCTTATTAATTGCTTTTTAAATGCATTAAATTTAATGCAGCACTAACATATAGCATTCTTTGGACAAATTAGCCCTTTGAGGACTGATGTGCATTTTGTATAGGTGGCCCGATCTTGCATTTGTAAAATAATACTTGCAATGTTTATGCCTTGGAGGCTAGGACAACAAAATATTCATTTAATGATATTCTAAGCTTTAAACTGCATATATTTTCATATAGTTTAAATGCTTCATTATAGCAGCGCCATTAAGTAATGTCTACATTATGAAGACACAAAAGATTTATTTAACAGTAAACACTCACACAAACTTTTGTGCAGATGCGGTACCCAGTGTGAACCATGACTCTTGCTGTGCATTTATCTCTTGTGAGCTTACATTTATCCTTTTCCTCCATTTGGTCCATTGACTTACACTACTTACTCTTTTTTTCTCTCTTTCTCTACTTCTTTCATGCCTGCAGTTTTTATTTCTCTTTCTATTCTTCTCTCTCGCCTTTATCCTTTGGCCTTGATGTCTGTGACATCTCCTACAGAGGTGAGAGTGTAATAAACGTCTTGTTCAGTAGAGTTGTCCATCTGGACATTTTCGACAATTACATCTGCCTTTTTGTCTTCAGCAGGCATGGAATCGACCTGAAACTCCTGCAAGCGACTGCGGTTTTCCACTTGTGAAGACTAGAACTGTACTAGTGGCCATTTTTGTTGTGTGTGGGTGAATGTGGGAAATGTAGTGCTATGGTAATGGGTTTTTAGACATCAGGTTTTTTTCTTTGAGGCTCATCAGCAACGCTGCACTGAACTTCTCCTCCAGATTACGAAGGCTCTGACTCATGTGGATTGCCTAGCAAAATCTCAAAGCCTGAAGACATAGACACATACCTACATACGCAGACATGCCGAAATGAACTGAACGTACACATGTGCTACATCAACAGCAAGCAAGGAGAACCAAAGTCTGGAGGATTTACTGTTTTATCTCTGCCATGCAGGGGATTTGCAAAGCCACCTGCCAGTACCTGCCTACTGCATCTATCGCAGCCTAGTAAATGCTGTCCTACATCAAAAATACCTGTCAGAGTCCACAAATTCAAACTCTTTCTTCCCAGTCCTCCATTAACATACAAATACGGTTTAAGACTAAAAGTGGAATGGACGCTTCTACCGCCAACACATCATCCACACGTACACCTGACACCTTCGGGACAGCTTACGAGATGTGTTGCTCACACTGCCTGAACCCTCAAAAAACCAATATGAAAAAAGGAAAGACAGCAATTAATACAATTCCTCCATGACTATACCTCCACCATACAAGCAGGTCAATCCCAAGAGACTCTTCTTACAACCAGTTCACTCCTTGTCACCATACCTGAGTGAGCGTGGAACTAATAGTATTTTTTTTAAACCCATGAACCCCTGATGTACTAAGATTTTGCTGTCAATAATCAAATGTACCTTTCAATTTATTGCTGTGTAATATATGTTTGTTGATAATGTACATGTGTCGGGACGATTTATTCTAGTTCACTTTATCCCCACTATCGATAATGTCCCCTTTTCTCTGCAGCTTGAGCAGTAGCAATCCTCCAGAGTTTATCATTGACTTGACGACAATGAGTTGCCATTTGTGGTGACAGCTGCAAATTAAAAACAAAAATCTCCCACTTCACCTTTTCTTCCTCCTGAATATACTGTCTTGGCAAAATCTTTCCCATTTTCTGCCTCTTAACTTTTTTTACTCTTTTAAAGAGAAATGACAGTAGCATACTGGCAGGAGTTTCTCTGATTTGTTTGTATGGAATGATCTTTCCAGTTACCCTTTAAGTCTGCTGTAATCTGCTTTGTAAATACATTTCTGGGCATTTGACACCTGCACTGAGTTTGGGACTGATCCTGTTTCATTAAAGTCTAAATACCTCTTCGGCATCAGTGTGAGACTCTCGTCCTCTTTTTCTGGTTCTCTCATTTGTAAAAGAGAACTTGGATCAAACAGAGGACACCAGTATGGGCAAAGTGTGTAAATAAAAAAATTGTGGTGAAAGTTGGTCTAGTAGTAGATGGTGGTCTAGGACATTTGCCTATGGCTGAGATGTTCAAATCCAGCTCTATCCTACTGCTAGAACTACCACCCTCGAGCCACTGAGGCCTGTAACCCTCAGTTGTTCAGAAAAGACTGCACGTGAAATTAGCCATTGTAAGCCGCTCTGGATAAGAGTGTCTGCTAAATGAAAACGTAGCAATGATTTGTGAAATGTCTCAAGTATTTTCCATGAGCACCTTGATGCTTAAGATACATTATAGTTTGGGAGATATTTTTATAACAAGATTGATTATTAATTTTTAGATTCAGGTTTTACAAAGTATACATGTGATATAAACATTGAAACTGCTTGGAATTAGTTGTGTTGTAAATGGGTGGTTTGGCAGGCCAGGGTGCATTTCATGCTTTCAACATAATTTGTAATGCTAAAAGATCAGTTTCTATTCCTCTTTTTTGTCAAAGAATGCTATCTTGAGCTACCTACAAATATGCATATTTACACATATGAAGAATGAACCTATTCTTTATATTGATATATTCTCATAGAAATCCTACTGACTGGCCCATGTGAAGCGAACGGAGATTTAATAGCTAGCATCGTCCTCAGGCAGTTTTGCAGTAATTCTTGGTTCAGTTTACATAGTATTACTATTTAGAAGCTAGCATTAACCTTCCCCCCAAAAAAACAAGCTATCTGTAGAGAAATGAAAATACATTGTATTTTAATCATTGTTTTCACCAACTGTATAGCTTTATTCTCCTTAGCTTTTATATTAACTCTTTCAGACATTCATATGAACCTTTTCAATACTTTCTTATGTGGACTCAATCGCCTTATTGGACATTCAGTACTGTGCATATGTAACCATAGTTACAGTGGAGATGCACAGGAAGGAGGAGACACCGGGCAGACACAGATTCGATAATGCCAGCAAGTAAGTGGATTTTATTATTATTTTGTTTTCTGACCTGATTTGTATTAGTAACTACCATCTTATTGTTATTGTTCTCCGTCTAATTCTCTTGATATAATATGAGTTCCCTTTCCATATTTCACTCGTACTGCGTCGTAAGACGCTGTGGGAAAAGTTCTCTTTTTCCTCTTCGTCTGAAGCCTTTTTTTCAGTCACGCAGTGCAACTGCACGCTGATTGGTTCGTAAAAGTTAACCAGCACGAACCAATCGCTTGACGGCGGAGTTTAAGCGGCCAATGGCCGCGCCGCTTTACCGGGTGTTGGTATTTGCATGGGGCGGCTCCAACCGGCTCTATAAATGCGGCCATTTCGCCGTCATATTCAGATTTTTCTTCTCTTCAGTCTTGGGTATTTTTCTTGTTGAATTCTTCCGAGCTGAACGCCGTCGCTGTCGATCGAGCAACGCAGCTAGAAACCGGTAATTATTCCCCGTTCCCCTGCCGCTTCCGGTGAATTCGAAAAAGCTTATTTCGAGAGAATATTAAGTAACGGCATTTTTCAATGCCACGGCGTCGCTGCACTTTGTGCTCTGAGCCGCTGCGCTCTGACGACGGCCACGCTGAGTGTGCACTTTGTCTGGGCGAGTCCCACGCAGATGCCGTTTTTATCTTCGCTGATTGCCCGCATTGCGAGGCTCTCAGCATTTCTACGTTGCGCTCGCGGCTAGCGCTCTTTTCAGAGCGCGACTCCGTTCCTCGATCCCTCCCGTCTGTCTTCTCCCAGGGCTCTGCGAGGAAGAAGCGGCGGGGTGGAGTTGTTGCGCGTTTGGAGGTGGACGAGCTCTCGCCGGCTCCGTGCCCGCGAGCCTCGCTCTCTCCTCCCGAAGAGTCAGTTTTCTTCACTCAGCCCGACCAGCATTCCTCTGCGACTGCGAGTGACTTGGTTTCGTTTGGCAGCGATGAAGACGACGACGACAGCATCTCGCTGGCTGCCTCCGACGCGGCTGAGTTCACGGACTCCGAGTCGGACCCCGCCCTCCGGCCGCCGTCTTCCATTCGCGGCGCCAGGGTCAAGACCGATGAAGAGCTCATCCGGATCCTGATGAGAGCCGTTTCTGAGCTGGGGCTCGAGTGGTCTCCCCCCGAGGAGCCCTCACGAAGCCGGCTGGATGAGTGGTTCCTCCCGGGGTGCCAGCAGGTCTCTCGTCAGCGCTCAGTCCCGTTCTTCCCCGAACTCCACGACGAGCTCACTAAGGCGTGGCATGCTCCTTATTCATCGCAGGTTTGCTCTTCCTCCACTATGCTCTCCTCCGTGGATGGGGCTGAGGAGAAAGGCTACGTGCACCTGCCTTCTCTAGATGAGTCCATGGCCACACATCTCTGCCTGCCATCGGCCATTGGTTGGAAGGCAAAGGCGAATCATTCCTCCAAGCCCTGTAGAGTCACATCGGCGCTCGCTGGTCGCGCTTACGCAGCCGCTGGCCAAGCTTCCTCAGCTCTGCACTCCATGGCTGTCCTGCAGGTTTTTCAGGCAAAGATGCTCGCCTCAGAGGGAGCCAGTCTCGACGCAGCTTCTCTCAACGACCTGAGGAGTGCAACAGACTTGGCGCTTCGGGCTACTAAGGCCACAGCCCAAGCCATCGGCCGCTCTATGTCAAGCTTGGTGGTGTTAGAGCGTCATCTTTGGCTGACGCTCACGGAGATGAAGGAGCGAGACAAGGTCCCGTTCCTCGACGCTCCCGTCTCTCCAGGTGGCCTCTTCGGTCCAGCGGTTGAGGGGTTTGCTGAGCACTTTACTGAGGCTCAGAAGTCTTCCCAAGCAACGCAACACTTCCTCCCAAAGCGCTCCAGCACGTCATCTGCTACTAGCCGCCCCAGGTCTGAGCCAGCAGACCCTCCCCTGCCGGATCCACGTCCAAAAGAGCATCAGGAGAGAGGACGTTTGTGCTCGGTGAGACGCTTCCCTTTCCGTCAGCGCATGAGTCCCCGGCCCAAGATCGCCACGGATCCAGCGCCCAAGAAGTCCTCCTGAATGCCCAACCAGGAAAAGGAGGGGTTTGAGTCCCGCCGCGGCTGGACCTCCCCGTAAGCGGTCTTGTGTCAACCTCTCACCACCCCGCTCTCCGCCGGGTGCAGAGGCAAGTGTGTGTCTTCGGCTCCGGCCCGGCCCATCCATGTGCCTGGCCGTCCGACCGCTGTGATGGCGGAAATAAGAATAAAAAACACACATCCTCACAAAAAGAGCAATTTTCTTCTTCCTCTCATATCAGATCCGCTGCCTTCGGGCAGCCAATCTAGCTCAAAGCGAGTCAGGCTTTTACAGCCGTTACTTCTTCGTCCCCAAGAAAGACGGTGGTCTACGGCCAATTCTGGACCTCAGGCTCCTGAACCGCGCCCTGGTAGAAGCTGTAGAATAAGGAATTGGTAGAATGTTCCAGAATGAAACAACTTAAACTGATGAAGAAAAACAGTCTTTATTTTATGAATTAATTGTAAGAGTGCACACCAGACAAAACAGCATATTAGTGTTCTGACAGCTCTGGCAGTGTGTGCACACATATATGTGTATGGTAATCAGGAGGGCAGTGTAATAGCTGTAAATGCAGCCTGCTCACAACATAAAATCAACATTCCAACCTGCTTAAAACCCAGCTTTACACCTCTAGCTTCATGACTTTCCAACAGCAACAATGTTCTAATCAAGACAGAAAACAGCAGAACTGTCTGAACTTCATTTTATAGTTGTAGTCTACAGGTGTGACGTAACCCTACTGAACAAACACTTAGGTGCTTAACTATAGACACACCAATCAGGTTTAGGCACTATAGAAAGGAGCAGGTGAGTTAACCTGTATCAGCAAACATGGAGGTCATGAGAGTCATCCATCACCATGCCACCTTAGGTCCTTACAATACAACTCTCATTCTGCCATTTTTGGACCAACTCAATAATATTGTTAGTGCTGCAAATCAAATTGAGATGCGATACATTGTCATCTACAGCCATATATTCATGCACCTCTCATTCAAGCTATGGAGGATGCATGTAATCAGATTGATGTCTTTATTCAAGGATGGATCTGACACTGTAGGAGATTTTTTCCATTTTGTCTATGACGGAGAGATGTTTAGTTTTTTTTTACCTCTCTCTTTTTGCATGTCTGTAGTGGTTGCAGGAAATAAAGATATACAGATTTGATCTAATGTGGTGTTTAACATATTTTGTGTACTTTTTTTGTAAGGTGTAAAAGGCTTAAAGTGTTTTAGGATAAATGCAGTAGTGTTCATCTTATTGAAAAGGAGTTAGCAAATAAAAACTCATACGTGTACAATATAACAAAACAGTATTTTTATAAAACAATGTAGAGTTTTTACAATAGTGTTTCATTTAGCAAAAGATCTGAGATGTTCTGCTACTTGGGTGTAGTGTTGTGCTAACGGTGTGAAGTGTTTTGAAAATATGGGCCCAATTTTCAAACTTGTGCTTAAGCAATTGAAAAAAAACTGTAATTAATTTGCAGGATGGTAACAGAGCTCTGTCTCCCTCTGCTGCACACATGGAGCTATATCTGCCTGAGAGTCCAATTCTCTGTGTCCCTTTCTAATAATATCAGGCAATTTTGGATCACTGACCTAATTATTTTACAATTTAAAATCATAAAACAACAATACTTCTGACAATACTTCTAAGGAAGCAGACAATAGAAATCTTTTTTACATTTTCATTTTACATCAAATGCAATTATATATGCATATAGGCACACTGTGTTGCAAATTGTAATAGTTTTATTTGTACATATGTTTGTTTCTGTTTTATTGTAGTGGGCATTTGCAATTGACTGCTACAGTCAGTCAAAATAAACATAATTGGCATCATTACAGTGTGAAGGAACAAAGCTTGCAATCATCATATCTTTAATGGCAGTTCACGTTATTTAATAAAATTAAATTAAAATAAGGTCACATTCAATCATAAAAAACATTAGATTTTAAGGTTTTAGATTTCTAAAAAAATTTCTAACAAAGTTTCAGTTGTATCACAATTAAATTAAAATGACATTTAAAACTTTGACAGTAAAGACCACTTTGTATGTAAACATGAAATTAAAATGTATTAAAAACACAGCAAGTCTAGCGACATAAACACTGGTTATAGGTAAGGCATTCCAAGGACAGAAATCACAACAAACACTGAATGCACACTCCAGGATGTGTGGTGTTTGGCATTAAGTTTTCCAGTTACATCTTGACATCTCCTTCACATCATTTTGTGTGTTGTAACCGTCCGTCAAATCTCTTACCTGCACCTTTTGGTTTAAGGCCCCAATATGACCTGAAAGAATTGTGGGAACTGAGAAGTAAGAAAGATATGATGGGTTCTGGAGACAATGGCGTTGAGCCTCACAGGCCCTGGTTCTCCTCCAGCTTCTGGAAGACAGCCAGGCTGCGCAGTTGAGACTCCCTCTCTCCATCCTTCCACACAATGAGGAGGTGGTCAGTGGAGCAGGTGACCAAACCCTTCTCTCCAAAACTCACAAACATCTGCAGTCACAGAAAGAAGGTGTTAATCATGGATTAGTGTGAAAACTGATGATTTATTTTGAGAAAAGCATTTAATGTATTATATTTTAAAAGTATTTCATTACATTGGTTCAATAAAAATGTCACATGTACAGTAGATATAGATTATATTCTACAAACAAACATCAGCTTGGCATTTATGACCCGGACCAAAAGAACAATATAACAAAACAAAAATCACAAAAAGTAACGGTCCCTCTAAGTATCATGTAAGAATTACACAATGTGTTAAACTCCTCAGTCCAAATACCTGAACAGCTCCAGAGTGACCAATCAGATCACCAATCAGCTCCAGGGATCGAAGACCAGCAACTTCCAGAAGCTTCTTCTGAGGTGCGCCAGTGTGTTTCCCAGATCGTCCGAAAGTGCCAAACATCCCAAAAAACCCTGACAGAGCGAAAGAGAGGGAGATAGATATTCAGCTTAGACTTTTGGTAATATTTGGATTGGGACTAACTTATCACTACCTTTAGGTGTAGTACCTATGGATTACATAAAAATGATATTGCTGTGATTTTACACATTATAAGTTGGTGTCAGTTGTCAGAATCATATTAGTACGAGGAGTCAAAATAGTATATGAGGATTTGGTATTTATGGTTTAAACACTGCAGTGAGTCAAACTGAAAGCTGAAACCGGCAGTTCTCTCAAACACCACCTTAGCTGCATCATTTAGAGTGAAATGGCTGGAGTCAATCTTGAGTTGATTCATCAGAAAATGTGCACGCACACGCGCACACACACACACACACACAGGCGGAGCCCTGCAACTCTATGTGAGTGATGGATGGGAAAGAAGAGCAGAGCCAACATCAGGATCAATCTTAGGAAGAAAGAAGTAGACAGTGGAGGAAAAATGGAGAAGGGAATGTTGAAAGGCAGAAAGAGGTGAACAAAAGTAGAATTGAAGAGTTCTGAAGGGGCAGGTCCTGCTCACCGGAGGAGGCGGGTTCTGCAGCAAGGGGGAGGTCCTGTAACTCCCAGATTCTAACACTGCCGTCCTCAGAGCATGACATCACATGTCTGTAACACAACACACATATTAGTCCCAAACATGTCAGATTAGACATGTAAATAAATCATGATTAACTGAACATTTACCTCAATTATGATTAATCAACAACTACTTAGTTTGAGAGTTTGTTTTTTTGCCCTCATTGTTCACAGACAAGGTTTGCACTTTAAATATGTTTAACTGTTACAGCTGGGGCATTTTTTCTAACGACAGAGCACACATCTTTGCAATTTTAAAATAGCTTTGCTATGTCCTGTCTGCGCCTACATTAAATTAAAATTGCCAAGACATGTACTCTTTCATTTGGAAAATAATTCAGAATTTCAAAAATATTTGAAATAACTGACATGGGCAAGAAAACATTGATTAGAGGTTATGAAGGTAAACTTTAATTATTTTTTGATTAATAATCCAGACTTATACCAGACAAAATTTTAAGAGTATATACTATATATTACAACATATATGAAAACATACAGTATTACTGTAACCACAGATGATAAATGTGTCACATTTGCTTTGATACTTGTCATATTTTACTTCCTATGCATGTGAAAATGTAATTACAAATTCCATATATGTTAAATTTAATACATGCAGAGGCAAATAATAAACTAAAATTTAGATTAATTAAAAATAAATAAATAAATAAAATAACTCAGTAGAGCAGAGCTGCCAAACTATGGTCAGTGGGCCCACAGCAATTTTTAAGTCATAAAATCATAAGAGAATTGGTCAATATTAGGAAAACATGCTGTATATTAAACCAAAGTTTGAACAGCTGCTGTCAGAATATACAATTATGCATCTTGCATAATATATTAATAATTGACAAACACACCATGGAAAATCTGTCAACTATTTTTGTGTTACTGAAGCTGTGAAGTAGCTTGGAGATGCATTTTCATGTTAAACTTTGGCCCACAGCTGAGCATTGGACAACCCTGCACTACATACTAGCAAACTGTAAAATCAATGCACACCCGTTTTCCAGCAGCATTGTGTGTAGAACATCTGAGTCATGAGCGACTTTCCTGTAAGCCACCAACATCTTTGTCACTGCGTTATACACGTAGAGGCCGCTGCCTATGGCTGCAATGACCAGCTGTGTGTGTGAGAGAGAGAGAGAGAGAGAGAGAGAGAGATTATTACCTCTAAAACGATATTGGTGTGCTCCACCCAAGTTGCTGTTATGGCTGCTAATTAACAACTAAAGGGAACACTGAAAGTTAGACTGTAAATGTCAACTTCCTTTTAAAGAATACGCCTCTGAAAAAAAGGAAATGCATGTAACATTCACAAGTACAAATTTCCTCCATGAACCGTTAAAGAAGAGAATGCAATGTGTTCTACTCTCAACTCTGCATCTTTTCATCATTGGCCAGGCTCTGATGACGTTCTAATAGGGTCTTTAAAGACCCAGGAAGGTCAAAATAATATTAGCTCTAAGTTCCTCATATCAAAGAAACAGTTGCCACTAATCACCTTGTTAATTTTAAGCGAATATGAACGTTGGTACATAGGTAAAATAATGTCTCAAAGTGGTGAAAATACAGACGGTACTTTCTATGCTTGGATGCTGTAGGCGTGTCGGCTCAAAGCGCTGAAGCACCGTCCACTACTGCAGAGCCCCTACACATCGACTGGAAAAGACATGCATGGACATGCACTATTTAAAAAAATATTTTACCATGCCAGCGGTGAGGGAGTGGAGATATTAGAAACCGTTACGGATTTAGCATGTGACAGAGTCTCTTAGCAAACTTGCCCAGACTAGCAGGAAGGATACTGACTCTACACGGGTGGGCAGTGCGAGAGCAGTAGATCAGGGCAGGGCTGTGCTAAACATAACTTCTCTACATCAGCAAGCTGCGTTTTAGTTCCTCTTATTTGTCTCTGTGAACACATCACAGCACAGTACACAGTGCACCACAACAAAATGTTACCTGTGCATTTGACCCATCCGTGGCGCAGTGCTTAGAGAAAGAACCTTGCTCATGAGTATCTCAGTGGTACCTTTACTAGTCTGGGATTCGAAGCGTTATGCAACCAACTGCCTCAAATACTATGTAACTGTTAAAAACTGATGCCCCACCTCTCCATCTGAGGCCAGATGCTGAATGGACATCTCACTCTGTTTCCGCTGCCCCATTCGGATCTCCAGATGTCCCTCTCCTGCTGGTTCCTCCCACAGGATGCGCTCGTAGGCTTCAATTGTCCAATCAACGGCATCCCAGAGTATGAGCTCACCAACATGAGAGCCGCTTGCAAACAAGCCATCTGAGGGATAAGAAACAGAAGACAGCTCATGTACCACTAGGCCT
The DNA here is from genome assembly GCA_032718565.1 of Distichodus sexfasciatus. NCBI lineage: Eukaryota > Metazoa > Chordata > Actinopteri > Characiformes > Distichodontidae > Distichodus > Distichodus sexfasciatus. The sequence goes on along the minus strand of JAVGVS010000026.1, from coordinate 274,259 downwards.
AGGCAATATATTCGGTGGTACAATATAATGGACATTTTTAATGCATATCTTAAAAATAAAATTACTGCAATATATTAATAAAATAGGCTTCACCAAACACAGGTTGCAGTGTGTGATTTTTGTGGATTGGGACCTTACTAACTGCAGTCCTCTTTGTGACACTGAACAGCCTCCTGCTAAGTATTTTTAAAGTTAGAGGTAGTTGATAGACTTTCTTGAACAAAATTTGTAGTCACCTGAATGCTTGTCTTTGCTATAGTTTATTTGTTCACAAAACATAGCCTTAAAGGGGCATGTTGAAACTATTTTATTCTTTGCAATTAGATACAAATAATTACATATAAGAACATAAATCAGTTAATATAAATGAGTCACTTTTTCTGTGTTAAAATAAATAAGATAGGGAAAAAATAGACACATATTGCATATCAATATTTGGTCATAAGTTGTGGAATTTGGAGTCTTATCACCCGGCCCTAGTAAACATCATAATTTATTCCAATTGAGCACTTCAGGAGGCAATGTAGCTTATAGCCTCTGATTAATGTTTAAAGATGCAAAGAACGTGCATGTGTCCAATGTGTGTGGGGTTAGATGGTCTCACCGTTGACATTAATAAGTGCTCTGATTGTGTCCTGGTGGTCAGCTAGTTGGCGAATGGCCAAGATTGACATCTCCCCCTCTGATACGTTTAATTTAAAAATAACTGGAAAGATGACGTTAGATGCATTATTCAGGTTCAGAGAATATTTAGGATCACATGAAAAAAATGCAGCTGGTATTGATAACTACACATAGCTGAAAACAATAAAATATAAAATATTTTTCACTATCATTTTAGGTACTCAAATTCCAATCTTTCATGATCCCTGACCTGATGGTTTTCACTAACGGTGTGAAGATACATTGATCTATGTTGATCTATGTTTATTCAATGACCCTGAGTATTAACTATGAGAATAATTAACATTAACATTACAATAAGACAATCTGCTCAAGAGCTACAGTTTATTTTGCAAATCCAGAGCAAAACCAACAAAGAAAAAATGGACATCTAATATGTTTGTTTAATTGACTTTGCATAGATTACATTTGTTTCACTGAAATTTTGCATGCATGACTTTCACTTACTGATCTCCTTATCCACAGCAGCAGCTATACAGTTTTTGGGCAAGTCCACCATTGCTGTTACACCTGATTGGGTAGAGAAAGAAATGTGTGGTCACCGCTCCAGGAAAACAACGTCAACGTAGACAACGTCCCGGGCTTCCATGATGCCAATCAGCAGACAGGAACTAAAAGGCATCATGAGATGCTTGGTCGCTCAGTTTGTTTGAGTGTGTACCTGCATCATTGTGGTGTACTGTTTTACACTGCAGCTGGAAGTCCTTGTTCCACACACACAGCTCATTGCCACCAGAGAGCCAAATGTTTAACCGATGCAGCACCAACAAACACTGCAGGACACACAGAAAGAAATGCACTTACAACAAAAAATAGGCACATCACTTAGAAAAGTAAAATAGTATATCAATTATAATCACTTAACTTAAAATGAAGCCTGACACTTTAGTGCAAAAGAAGACTGCAGATCACACACTAAATGTTAACTACGAAGGTACAATAGACACTAAACTTTGACAACTGTAAATCAGACTCTGAACACTAGATTAAAGATTACCTTCACAGATGACTGTAGATCAGACACAGTCTGCACTCTGTTTCCTGTATCAGGATCCCACAGCTAACCAATATTAAGGACCACACATTATAGAACTGAATCACAGAGTGGTGTGTGTGTTTATGTGTGCACGCACATTAAGGATACACTCAGTGTATGGTCTGATGATGCTGTTATAAGCCCTGTGTGGCCTCTTTCCCCTTTCATGAAGGTGCACAATGTCATTGCTGTGATCTGTTGAGTATGACCTCGCAACTCCATCAACCGCTCCCCTGTCTAAAACACACAACACTTAAGTAACAATGCACATCCTACATCATATGAAACAAAATACTGCTCAGACAAAAAAACAAAAAAAACAAAAATCACACCCAGGATAAAAAGCTACTGGTTTAAATCTGAAGGCTCCTACCTCAACGTTCCAAACGAGCACAACGCCATCATCTCCAGCAGACGCAAATCTGTGAATTTCACAAAAACATGCTTGAGAATGATGCAGGGAGGTCTTAACGTAAAAAAATGTACAAGGGTAAATGAGACTATTAACACACACTTAATTATGCTTTTAGGGCAGGAAATTGTGTCTACCATAAACACATTGTGTGGCATCCACTCTAGTCCACTGATCCTTCCATTTTATTCAGACCATTCACACACAAGCACACACCATTACAGACAGGCGGGTTATTCACACTACACACACATACACAGACACACACAAATAAAATCACACAAACCATTACAGCTGGGCTGGGCTTTAATGTGGCTCTGTTGGGGCGGAAGAGGTGATGGGTGTGAGGTGAAGGGTAGAGGGCAGGTGGGAGGTTTGCTTACACACACACAAATGCACACACAAACTCTGCCCGGAGCTCTGATGATTAAGCTCTTGTCACGCTCTGTAAGTTTGCTTTTGGAGAGGATCTACCTCAAGCTTAGCTGCCAATCAAAGGCTCGGTGGGAGGGAGAGTGGGAGAGGGAGAAAGAGAGGAGCCGAGAGAGAGAGGGAGCTATAAAGAAAAAAGAGGGAGGGAAGGAGGGAGAGAGAACGTAGACGAGGAGAGGATTGCTTACCTGAAGTCATCAATCTGGACCAGAAATCGAACAATGTCAAAATGTCCTTTCAGCACCTGCAACTGCGTGAAGCAGTTTTTCGGCTGTTCCTCTCCGATGCACAGGGCCGCGCTCTTCTGCCCAGAACACAAACGGATCAGAGCCACGGCGGGGCTTCAATCACTGCCTGAGATTGCTGAAATGTTGCCTTTAAGACTCTAAACCACAAGCCTCAGGTCTGTCTGGAGGCAGCTGCAAGCCATCCCCCAAACCCCATTTAATGTGGAAAAACAAGGGGATTAATAGCAGCGCCTCTTCCACTTTTACTCACCTCCACCGTGCCCTGTGAGCCCCGCGACCCGAGGATCCAGCGCAGCATCGCTCACAAGTCCTGCCTTTTACACAACCTCTACTATTAACATGACACAGAAATGGCAATCATGTCATGTAAAGCTGAGTCGAGACAGTGTATGTGGTAGAAAATGCTACGCAAATGAACTGAATAAGCCAGTGACTCGGAGATACACAGATCTAGATAGATAGATAGATAGATAGATAGATAGATAGATAGATAGATAGATAGATCTAAAAAAATATAATGTATATTAACGGGGGGGTACATTGCGACAATTACGTCACACCATCAAGAACAACAAAATAACCACAACAATAATAATAACGTTACATGGTTATTTTAACACCATATAAGAATGGTTCGTTATATTTAACATGTAAATGATTCAAATTCTATTGTTGCCTAATACAGAAACAAAGTATTTCACTTAGTAAATAAAATAATAAACGTTACAATTAAACGTGCAAAAGTTCCAAATCCACACAGATTCTGAAACCTCCAGCACCCAGCAAGCCGCCTTCCGCAGTCACTTTTAATTAAAACAACTTATCGCTAATTTATCGCTAAAATACACATTCGGACTTCAAAACTGGGCTTTTAAACACAACCTGTGTACATAAGCAGCCCAGTAGAGCAACATTACAACGGACCAGTTGACATTTTCTCCTGCGGTACATTCACAACAGTCTAGAGCTCACGTGACAAGCTACGAAGGCTCGTGCAGGACAAACGCGTTACGCGCGAGATAAACGTCAACGACTGCCCGAGTGGAGACTCACTTCTGATTACAGACTACAGTGAAGCGACGGATCGCGAATGAACGACAGCAAGCTTTGAGGGCAGCTCTTATAAAATCGTTTTTGTCTCATGCATTTGATTTTACAAGAATATAAATAAGCATAAGTATACGAAGTATATCAATATAAGTAGGTATATGAATATAAGTACATATGTAATAAGTGCAAATAAAATATTCTATAGCTTCTCTTGAAATATCAGAAGCATTAAATCACTAATAAATAGGCTGTAATCATAAATAAAATTATTTGGATTTTTTGTAGCTATGCAGTACTACATTTGAACACAAGATGGCAGGCTCAAATAGAGCGAGAGAGAGAGAGAGAGAGGTGGGGAGTGTTGACTTTATTATAATGTAGACTAGAGTAACTATTTGAGGACTGCTGTCAGTGTGTTGAGTTTCTGTCCTCTCAATCCCTCAGGCTCACTCTGTACATGCACAGAAACCAGAAAAACACACACTCACACACGAGTACATGTATATGAGTCATGTATATGTATATATATACACACACACACACACATATATATATATGTGTATGTATATATATATGTATATATATGTGTGTGTGTGTATATATATATATATATATATATATATATATATATATATATATATATATATATATATATATATATATATACATATATATATATATACACATATATTATTATTATTACACTCACACACACACTTGAGGGGTGTGTGACCTCACGGGCAGGCATGATTGAGCTCCTGCACTGATCTCTGATTTAGTGTTTATCCATTGCTGGGCTTGTCACATCAAGCGAGGTGCTTTCACACGGTAACAGAAAAAGCTCAAGGGCAGAGACAGACAGAGGCAGCAGAGAGAAAAAGAGGAACAAGTCTAAAAAATGAAAAGTGAGCGCATCGGCTTCAACAATAATATCAGATATTTGGGGTATATGTTATTCAAAACACACACACACAGTGCATAGTGTCAGTATGGCCAGAACACAATGTCAAACATGAGCAATGGAATGAATCCCAGAGTCCCAGAGAGGGGGAGAGAGAGAGAGAGAGAGAGAGAGAGAGGAATGAATAGATGAATACTGATGAATTGATGGGCCTTTGTGATGATGTAGGATTTAACCTTGCAATCTGCAGAGGAGATGCTAACAGAAATAGATAAGAGTTTTACCTTTATCAGGCACAGGGTCCGCTTCCACACACAAACACATGCAGAGACAACTTAGGATTCCCATAAAATGACTCAACCTGACCTTAACTGGTCCCATTTTCATTTATACACATACACTGATAACATGCGAGTATGAACAATCTTTGACACACAAATCAAACATACACAAAGAGAATGAAAAAATATTGCAAAGTAATGAGCATTTCTATATTCTGTCACCTCCATATGAAGGACAATCAGACCACCTAACATACACAGAGAGAGGCAAAAACACCAGCGGCAGTTCTTTCTGGTTGTTTTATTGATTGTTTGTAAGTCAAAACTTTATGACTATAGTTTCTGTGTGTGTGCCTCTATAAGAATACTATCTAGTCTAAAAGTACCATGTATGACTTTCACGAGTATGTATTAATTAATCATTTAACCCCCACTCACATACTGTACAAAACACACACTTATATAGCATTCAATTTACTGGCTTTACTTAGATCAAATCTGTCTTATGCAAGGCATTATACTGTGAGCAAGAACTTACGGAAGCTTATATGAACTTATGAAAGGTTATGGGAATGCCTACTCTGGGCATAAGCAGAACAGTACCAAGCTTCAGGAAAGCAATATTGCAGGAGATCCGGCTTGAAGTTGTCAAGCAAGTAACTGCAAAGGCTTCTTATCAGCTCTATTTGCATTTTGAAACCTATGAGTGTAAGCTTATGAGGAGAAAGAAACAAGTGTGCATATGGTGTGTGTGCATGCAAACAAATGGGAGAACACAGTGTCCATTCCAATGAAGAGTTGGGTCAGTGGAGCTACAATAAATTGCATTTTTATTTTTTAAAGCTACAATGTGTGTAAAACATTTTGCCTTAAAAATATATAAAACACATTGACATAATGATTCTTTTAAATATACACGTCAATGTTATGACCAGATTCTACACATAATCTATATGACCTATAATAATTTCCCACAAATGTTTCCACAAAGGATTTTTTACATTAAGGTACCAGACAGCAGTACCATCCCCAAGCACTGTTCAGGCACTGTTTACAATACGTCTACTGTTCCAGCATGGATGGGAGTTACAAAATGCAGACATCAGCATTTTGTCACTCAAAAAACAAGAACAGAGCATTGTAATTTTCGCTGGGAGAGTTTTCCCCACAAGATGCAAATGACTAGCACCACAATGTGAGATCAGGTGTGTTTAGGCAGAGAAGTAAGGCTGTACAGATGTGGCATTATACACCCAAGCACACCCTGATCCTACATATGAGCAAAGTAGGATCAGTGTGTGCTGATGTAGAAAATACTAAATTTGTAAAGCAGCCTACTTTTGCAATTCTACTATTTCCAGGCTTGGGTTTGGCTCTGCTATCTGTTCTGAAAAGAACCATTGGAACAACCCCTGAGTTATAAAAAATGTGGAATCGCTATTTATGTGCTGGCAGTTCAAGGTCCTTTCTAAAATTCATGAAATCGACTAAAGATGCTTGTTCTGAGATGTACATTTAATATGGTCCAGTGGAGAACAGGATCATGAGATTGTCACTGAAACTATTTGTTCAACAGCAAATGCGCTTTGGGCAGGCTATGAAAGTGAGTGATTATTTGTTTATTGTGAATATTGACGACAAAGAGCCGGCACATAGTGTATCATTAACGAAAATGTACCCTCTTGCATTTGACCCATCCGTGAAGGAGCCAGGCTAACAAGGAGCAGTGCTGGGGATGGTAATTTCAGTGGTCCTGTGGATTCGAAACCTTACCTTCTAATCACGGGCGATCATTACCCTCATCAAGAGCACCAATTAACTGCCCCTAACGGTGTAACAGTTTGGGAGTTGACCCTGTGATCAGAGGTTGTCAATTCAAATCTAAGGTCGCTAATGGTGCCACTGAGGTATTCCTGAGTAAGGTACTGTCCCCATGCAGCTTTCCTTGGGTGCTGCCCATCAGCTGTACACTGCTCCTTCACGAAAGGGTCAAACGCAGAGATCACATTTCATTGTGGCACACTGTATACTGTGCTATGATGTACAAAGAGCTTAGTGTTTTTAAGAGTTCTTCTTCTAGGAGCTGTTTTTTTAAATAGTGTTGCTTACTCAAACGAGACAAGAAGAGAGTATACTAATTATAATTGAAGATGAAGCCATTCATTTGAAAAACAGTGATGTGACAATGATTTTTTTCCTACTTGAGGTTCAAGTACTGATGTATATAAGGGCTGTTAGGATATTTTCAATGCAACTCGTTTACTGGATCACAAGCAGCGAGCTTGGTAAATGCACGGGGTATGCAGTATATTGATTACTGCACTCATATAGATATGTACTTTTCTCTCTATTTCCTTTCTCTCTCTCTGCCTCTCACACACACACCCACCTGCAAATTAACATGAGTTCTCATTCATAATCCGGACAGAGAGAGTCAGATTCACCCTCCACCACTTTATTGACCGATTTCATTTATTTGGGGGAGATAAATTGGAGGTAAGCAGACACACTCCCTCCCCCCTGCCTCACGCACGCACACACACACACACACATTGTCAACACACACCATGGTGCAGCAAGGCATCAGGAGAAGTGTAGTGAGGGCGCGGCGGGTCAGGTTCGCCTCCCTGTCAATGTGGACAATTAGCTAATGAGGAGCGGCCCTCGCATTTCCACAAACTAATCTAACCTGCAGGTACTGAGACAAATTATAATATTTATATAATATCATCTCACATCCAAGGTTTGCAAGGCCACAAAAAGGAATCATCTTCATTTGAGTATGTCACCTTACCCCTAATCTCTCTCTCTTACACACGCATACACACATATCCAAAGATCACAAGCTCTTCCACTGAAGATAAACACTGCTATAAAATTTTACAATAATGATTTTCATTGATCTATAAATATGGAAATTGTCATTAGCGTGTATATGATAACACTGAGGTTAATACTACTGCTACCTGTCTACATTGCTACAATCAAAAATGGCTCCCAAAAGATTCATTTTTATTTTGGTCACTACACATCAACATACGTCCTATTTAGCATTATGCCTGTAAACTATTTGCATACGTTCAGTATCACAGTAACTGTATGAATATTATTGACAAAATTCCAATAATAAATACATTTTGTGTGCGATGTATTTAATAATTATTGTCGTAATTATAATTATTGTCTGTAATTGAATATATATTATAGTATTTTATTATTTAGTAACAATTATTTACTTCTAGATAATGGTATTCATTTATGGTTCTGTGACGAATTGAAAATCCTTGCATTGTTCTTTTTTGATTATTTAATTTGTTATGATTTTTATAGATATTTCTGGTTATATCAGGCATAAACCACCCCTGACTGACACCACAGGCGCACACACACACACACACACACATGCACACACACACACACACACAATAATAATAATAATATTAATAAATATTGGTTAATAACGGTGTCAAATCTGTTAACTGGCATTTTTTTCATGACTGGCATGTTAACATGACATTTTGACAAATATTATGGAAAATCTAAATGAAAAACACAAACTAGGCTTACATAGAGATTACAATTGTTTAACAATTTCTTATCCAATTAAAGATTTTTATTTACTTCTGCAACTCCCTTTTTTACTGACTCTTTGCTTATAACGATTAGACAGAACCAGGTCTGTATAACCTGAGTGCAAGGACAAATTAGGGCTTGATATTCGCGAGATGACATATTGAAATGATTTTATCTGTTACATTCAATCTCTGATATAAACATGTTTTAGGAAACAAAAAACCGCGGTTTTAAGTTCAAACATTTAAGAAATTGGTATCGGTGGTAATCACAGACAGTAACTTAGAACGTATCACAAACCGACCAAATGGAAACAATTCAAGAATGCTTTATCTACACAAAACATCCTATAGAACAGCATATAACATATTCAAATTTCTTGTCTTTAGAAATGATAATTCTTCTTTCTTCTTTCTTCTTCTTTCTTTCTACTTTTTCTTCTTCCTTTCTGACACATGCACTGGATCAAAATCTGCGTGGTCTTACCATTTTTGACGAGTTTCCTTTATTCCTCAGTGTTCTTAATGGAAAAACATTTCTTTTCTTTCTTTGTGTTTTTAAATAAAACTTCCCGGTCTGGTATCGGCGGAGTATGCTGCAGTGCAGATTTATTTGTTTACTGTCTCGTTCACTCTGTTCTTAAAACGCAAACGCTGTGTAGAAAACAGATGAAAAAGTAAAGAAGCTCTACAAATATTGCTTTTGTCGTTTTTAAAAGGAAATTGTGTACGCTTTCTTTGTAAATTGAATAAATGAACGGGCAATAAAATAAATTAGTAAATAAATAAGTAAATAAATAGGATACATTTACAAAGAATTATTTTTCGGTCATTCGCAAATACGGCGTGATTTTCTGCTTGTTTTCCTGTGTGAGATTCCCTTTAAATTGCACATAAGTCTCTGCACTCTTATAAATAAAGGTCCCTATGTGGTCTTAACTGCTGGAGTACATGGTTCCATAAAGAATCTTTTAAACAGAGTAAAACTCTTGAATCACTGTGGTGAAAAGATATTCAGACTTTTGTGGCACCCACCAAAACAGGTTCTTCCATCCCGTGAATCCCACGAGAGGTTATTTATGGAACCAAAGGGAGGAAACTGACTTTCTACGGCATCATTCTACGGAATCTTTTTTTTGTGGCACCTTTATTTTGGAGAATGTAGTTTTACGACATCCGCATCCCTGAGACTTCCTGGTGCGTCAAGGGCCAACATGGAGGAGGGAAAGAGAGGAAGGAGGATGGGGATCAAGGAGGAGGTTGATGATAAAAAGAACAGTCGGGCCTCGTCGTCTATTGCTAGTTTTCCATGGAGACCGTGTGCTCTAGGAGCTTATGGCGCAGGAAGGATGTCGTCCCTCCAGACGTCACTGTCTGGCGAGCTGCTGGACAGCTGCGGCGAACCGGTCACAGGGTCCGGAGAGCGACGCGGCACCATACCGTGAACGTGGGTTGTAGGAGGTGCGACCGAGTGCCCGGACAAGCTGACGACACAAGCGATAAGACCCATGGAGTTAGAGGCGGGCCCGGGCGCCCAGGCTGCACTGGCGACAGCGATCGCGCTTACGGCTCGCCGCTGGCGCCCCAGCGGGGCGGGAGCCGCAGCTGCGATATCGCCGGCATCCCTGCGGCCGCCCAGCGCGTGTCGTTGGCGTGGAAAGAGCACAAGCTGTCGCCCATGGCGGCGGCGGCGGCGGCGGCGGACGGAAACTGGGGCAGACCGTGGTGCGTGGGCAGCAGCGTGCCTGGCGCGCGGAACACATTGGTGGTCTTCTTGCGCTTCTTCCACTTGGCGCGGCGGTTCTGGAACCAGACCCTCGGGAGGGAGGGTGAGGAGGATGATGCCGATATCGTCAGATATTGCTTTTATATCTAAGCCACGCATTTTAAAACAGCTACTGAAAATGGATATAGTGATGCCACAGAAGGGCCCCATTTTAGTCTACTAAAAAGCATTTCTTCCGTCGGCACTGCAGAACCGTACCACAACACATTTCCTATGGACATAAGACACTTCTAAATAAGAACATATTTTTTGACGCAGCTTTTTTAATAGTATAACGAATTGTCCAAGTTGTAATGTGAGGCAAAAAATATACCACTTATTATATATTAAGGTATCCTATATTACATTTAAAATGTAATGTCTATACTTTTAGATCTCGAATGGTTTATTGTTAAAAAAAAAAGGTATTATAAAACGATAACTACAATAAACTAATACACCTACAAAACTGCAACTATAATAATAATAATAATAATAATAATAATAATAATAATAATAATAATAATAATAATTAAAAAACAGATCAGCAAACATCTGCTGACCTTACGAACAAAGGTTCCTATGGGCAAATTCTTATTGAGTGCTTTGAGTTTTAAATAAATTCTTTAGACAAATGAATTTCAAGGCAAAAAACGAAGGATGAGATTCATCGCATTTTTGTGACATTTATTTTTAACTGGTCACTGCTGTTGCCCTACATCACATATTTTGGTTAACTTCCTATGTCAATTCGTAACAAACTCAATTAATGGCACTTGGAAACTCCAGAAAGGACCATTTATTGCTGTAATATTCTTATAGCCCCGGGGGCGATTAGGCCTCTGAGCAGGCTGTAAAATGGCAAGCGGTGCTTTATTTCCGGGTCCGTGGAGGTTTATAGAGATCTCACCGAGCAGGCTGCGGATGATTACAATTGGTTACACGTTTCAAGCAACGAAAAAATAGGGGAACGGGGAAAAGTGTGGTGTCATATTAGAACCTGCCCTGCGCAACCAAAGGAATCCGACTCAAACGCATTACACTCACAGGAACAAAGAAAATGCAATTTCTTTGGCATCATTAAAAAGACAGAACGCGCTGGCCATTAAGATGTGGATGCTGAAAGACTTGTTAGAGAAAAAGGCAAGGAAAGATAACCGATCCGTTTAATTTCTTCAGCTACGGATTGTGTTAGGAAAATACTGCGTACGTTCATCATTTTACACCATTTTATAAAGCAAAAACCAAGTGCAGAAAAACGCACCAGATAAATTATTATTCTGCATAATAACAATCTGCATAATTTTTACATTGAACTCAACAGCACTATGAACGCATAAAATAATCCCGGAAAATTGCTGGATAATAATGGTTTTGGCTTTATTGCACTGTCGGCTTTGGACAAAGACTTACATGTTTAATGACCTGCCGGATGCACCGCAGGACGGTGGAATGTGCCGCACGCGCGCTTTCTAGCGGGTTAATTTACGGCGCGCTGGGAATGCGTTCCGACCATCTCAATCAGGAGGCAGCACCAACCACCTTGGAAAGTGATTAGGATGGAAGCCATCTGTTTGATCATTAAGATTATTAAGATTGTGTTTTGTGCCGTATTACTCGGACTACCCTTTTTGTTTTAAAAACAGCTTACGTAAAATTTATAAGTATAAAGGGGCATTGATTTCTAATCGCACCTTCGAATTCTACATTAATCTAGCATATATACACACAATCTAAAGAGATTTTGTGCACCATGGAGAGTCATGTTCCGTTTTTTCTGCGCTATGTAAATAATGAGGTCAATTTAATCTCTTCCTAATATTTATTTACTAATCAATTTAGGTTGTTTATTTTAACAATGTATAAACAGATGCTGGCAGACACCATTTTATTTGAGAAATATTTAAAAAATATCATTTGTTTATGCACATTCCAGTTTTTTAAATAAGGCCTAATCATATTTACAATATACATTTACGCACAGCCCGAAGATTTGCATTTGTTTTGGTCAATGTTAATAATAAAATTATAGCGTAGAAAACAAAAAATAAAACAACCTAAATATATTAAGCTCAATTCATAGATTATTTTGGCCTTTTAATATATATTTACCAGGTTCATGACACGTCCTCAAAGATCAATTAATGTATTAATTTGAACCAGTTTCCTTTATGTAACCAAAAACTGTTCCACCAACTAAATATTTTCTCCGATCATGTTTTGTTTGTAACAGTGTTTGACAACTGACCTGCACGCGGGATTCCGTTAGCCTGATTCGAGCGCCAGCCTCGCGCATGAAGATGTCCGATAGTGTTTTGGCGAAGCTGCGCTCGAGCCTGAGCTGTGCTGGTGTGAAACGGGTCCGGTACAAGTCGCTTCTTGTTTCTGCGTCTGCTGGCCCCGGACTGCGTGGGATCCTGCTGCTGCTGTTGCGGCTTCTCCTGCTCTTTACCGTTCACTGGCACTCCCGGGCCGTTAGATCCGACGCTGGTGAGGTCGTCTCCCCGGGGAGGAGGTTGCCCTTCCATCAGTAAGCCGGAGCCCGGGGCGAGCTCTCCCGGATGTACAGGGTCAGATCCCCCGCCACCCAACCTGCACTTTAGAGCCTCCCTGTGTCCCAGAAGCTCGGCCGCGGCATCTTTCATCCCTGCAAGACAAAAACGGTGCCCAAAACTCAGCCAGATCCAAACTAACATTAATCCAGCATCGTCCTGCGTCTAAAATAGAGGGTTACATAAACACAGCACTTAGAATCGCCAAAATAAAGGTATGCACGTTAAAGAGTGTAAAACTTTTGCGAATGTTCAACATTACATTTGGTAGTAAAGTCGAGGTCTCGCAAAAGGCGAATAATACTACAAGTAGCGCAATTGCTTTAACTTCTTTAAAACACATGTAATCTCTGTCTGATCACATCAATATCTCTGAAATCAAATTACGGTGTAATATAATAATAATGATTACTTTCCGATGAATTAGATCACTTAACCGCATTGCTAAAAACAAGAAACAAATTGTCAATTTCTTCGCTCGATTGGAAAAAGAGAAGGTCCCCCAGGGCTTACAGTAGATGCAGACCGAGTTTGCTGATGGTAACTCTACCGAGGCGAGCGTTGTCCAGCAGGTTTATGCAAGGAAAGCATCGCGCACCGCTCCAGGGCGAAATGCTTTTCCTAAAAAAACCCTCTATGACTTTAAACTATTTAAAAAATATATAGATGGCCTAAATGAAAGCAAATTCGGTTTAGGTTTAAAAGGAGGTCTCCCTGCATTATAATGGCCTTTAGAGGAACGGGGGAGGCGCTTTAATAGTTGAATGAACTTCCATGAGCTTTTCAACAAGAGCCAATCAGCGTTGAAGCTCGGAGATGTCCACTGCTCCTGCGCGAGCAAGGCGATCCTGCCATGTTCACGAGCTTCATTCTCCTCGTTCTAACTGAGGATTTGATGTCAACTTGCAAAGATATTCATACATTCTCCAATACTGAAACGACATGATGTTGCATCACGGAAGGATAAGAGAAAAATAAAATTAACCTATTTGAAGCGCGCTTTTACTCAATCTATTTAATTACGCGATTTGTGGATCTCTCAAAATGTCTTGGCGTTGAATATGTGAACAAAGTATTAGGTGGAAGGTTATATAAATATTCCTTCCTTATCATTTCCATACGGCTCCAGAGTCATGGTTCAGGTTTTATGACTCTCCGAGTCAGGAGAAATGGATGAACTCCTATTATTCAATTGCGACCCAGCTAAATGGCCGAGAGGGCTTCCCAATATAAAAAAGAACTCAAGACAGGCTCTCCTAATCTAACCGACCACATTATGGCTTTTTTCCCTTTTCCACCCCCACTAGCGACACTTTTTGTCATTTAATCGTTAGTGATGACCGCGGATAATTTCTGTTTCCTGGTGAAAAGTTCCGGCTCTCGTGTCACAGCATGCCCAACCCAGGCCTTTTAGGAGACGAAGTGAACTTCCCTAATGGCGCTGCTCTCCTGAGCAGCTAATATCAGTTTAGATTAGGCAATATATTTCCAACCAGAGCAATTTTGAGCTCATTAGGCTTTTTATGTAATTAGTGCCAAATCTATAAGCTTTTATTACGATTATTAGCGAGACCAGTATAAATTAGGGCTGATTTAGGGCTGTTTAGACTCGACTGTCACGGCAGGGGGAACTTATTGTAAATGATATGTGAGCAAATTAGGTGCATAATTCGGCGGAAAGTGGAAGGAGCGGGCCGCGCGCGCGAGGGCTCGGCGCGGGTCCTCGTTGATGTGCAAGGGGAGAGAAAAGCAGACACCCCCCCACCACCACCACCCCCAAAAAAAAATAAATGTTGAACAACATGGAAAATAGATACATACAGCAGCCCGTTTCCATCGCTTCCAAACCGCAGTCAGTGCATTGATTTTTTTTTCATTCAAATTGACTCAAATTAAGGTGATTTATTTCTTCCCAAGCACGCATAAACAGGTTCGATGGCTGCAGCCCATCCACGACCAAGTAAAGCACCATTACAGCAATTAACATATAGCTTGTCATACGCAGAGCGTCTGTAAAATATAAGCAGAGACTTCGTAGTGGATGCTCCACGATAAAGGGGAGAGCGAGCAGATGCGCGGGACGCTTTATGCGCAAGGGCGAATCGACGGCCTTACGGCGCACAAAAGGATGCGTCTGAGCGAGAAACGCGGACACCGTGGGCTGTTTAGGTGCCATGGGTAATTGCTTTATATGTCGGCTATCTGGCTGGCAAAGACCGAGATTGCAACCTCGGGACGCCGGGTTTAGATGCGACGGAAGAGGTAAACGGAGCAGAAGTGTGGGATTTAGTTTAGAACAATTGCGCCGTCCAAAGCCAAAGGATAACTGAAGTGTCAGAGAAATGGGGATGTCAATGGAAGATCTTCTTGTTTCTATTCTTGTTTCTTTTTAAGTTCCTTTCTGAAGACGAAGAGGAAAAGAAAAAGGAGTGTGAGGGTTAATGGTTTGGTTCATAAAAGATGAATTGCTTGTGAAGGAGAGGACCTGTCCTCATTAGTAGTAATTAGAAAGCAGCATTTATACAAAAAAAAAAAACTAAATGAAAGCGAAAATATTTGCTTTATTTATCAGTTGCTTTGTTAGTGTAGTATTGCTTAGCTCTAGCAATTTTGAAATTACCTTAAAAGAGAGCTAGACGCGACTGTGCGTGTTAAGACGAGGGCTGGTGGAAAAACGGCGCAATGTGTAATAAATCAGTAATCGAGACGGGTGTCGTTTTGATGCTTGGTGGCACAAAACACGTGGCGTGCGGCATTGTGGGTAATCAGCGTGTTGTGGTGAAGGAGCAGAGAGGGAACTGACGCTTCCCGCGCTTATGGCGACGGCTAACAATAACGATAATTTTAAATCATTACGTTGTTTAGCCTTCGGCGCAGCAGCTCCGCGGCGTGATTGATGGCGCACTTCTCTTTACGACTTCTCAATCGCTCGCGCTTCTTTATCGCTGCGCAAACAAAAGTGAATCACCTGGCGACCCGCATTTAAGCGGTTAAAGAGCGCGACAGACGCTCAACGACGCTCTTCAGAACAAACGAATCAACCGGTTGATTTCTTAAAGAGACATCACGCGCGATGACAACGCCGTAAAATATCGGCAAAGCACGTCTGGTGCTACATGACCCCTGCTTAAAACTCCCTGATCTCCTCGCCGCTGCTTTTTTTTGTTCTTTATTCAGCAGGCGCGCTTTAAGGATTTTCTGTGGCGGATCAAGTGATTTTTTCCTAATAAATAGGTTTTAGATTGTTGCACACAGCCGGAGCGGGTAGACAACAGGCTTGTTGAAAATGCATTGGTTGCCCTTAATGCAATTCATTCTGTCTTCGTTTACTCAAAAGCAAATGTACAGATTGAATTTCCTGCAGGCAAGCTAACACGGCGCCCCTAAACCTGCGGTAGTAGTTACAGGATTTTGTGAAGCAAAGAAAATATTTTATTAAACGCATTTGTGGGAAAATACACCACTGTTTCCTTAGACCTACAAAAATAATGGAAGAAAAGTTCTCTATTCATAGCAGCAAAAGGTGTTGATCTCAACACGAAACAGGAAAATGAACATCTTCAGCTGCTGCACCAAAAATGAGGAAATAAGAAACATTCATTGGTAGAGGATAAACATACAAATAGAAAACTGTAGTATGCTTTAATATAATAATAATAATAATAATAATAATAATAATAATAATAATAATAATAATAATTAGTTACCATTTAAATATCGGTCTTGTAAATATTGAACATATGTAATATATTTAATGCATTAAATATAAAATATTAACACAAAAACTGTTATATATTGCCAGTGCCGTTGCAGCAAAATCTTGTCATTTAAAAAGTTCCATTCTACAAATATACATATTCATATGTTCATTCAACATATGTTCATTATAAATTATTTATTTTGCAAGAATAATAAAATCGTAAACAAGCTAATCAATTTTAAGACAAATTGTGTAATCGCAAATATTGAAATCATGTGATGATTTAGACTAATACAGCTCAATATTAATGCGTCTGAAAATCTACATTAATCGCTATTATTATTATTATTATTATTATTATTATTATTATTATTATTGCAGTTGAACTGTATTTACTGGGTTGCCGTTAGGAAATATACATTTCTTGGAAGTGTGTATGTGTATTTGTAACTGGGAGAAAGGGAGAGTGAAAGTGTAATTGACGGTGAATCAGAGACGGAGCTGAGTCACATCTTTCTCGCGCCAGATAGCGATAACAAGCTCGCATCAATCTTGCACTGCCTATAAATAAAAATAGACAAACAAACAAATTCGCGCCCTGCAAGTTAATGCAGCGCATCTGGGCGGAAAGTAGACATTTTCACGCGCCCTAGAGATGAGGAGTGACTTTTAATAAAATCACACGGAAAAAAAAACACAAATGTAATTCCGAATGCGCTTTCGAGATTCTTCCCCCCACGCTCCCGACCGGGGCCGGGAAATTCACCGGGAGTTTGAAAGGGGCTCGAGGCGGCCTGATGCACGACTGCCACCGCCTAGTGCCCCCCGCGCTCTCTCTCGGGCCCCCAGTTGCGCGAGCACACACCGAGCAGAAGGGAGAGAAAACGATAGATGATTTTTGTTGACACCCCTCCTCCCTCCCTCCTTCTTCTCCTCCCCTTCAAGTCTTGCGACTGAATGTAATTCGCCCCGCGTCTACATTCCCTCAATTAGAGAATTCTAAAGAGAAAATCGATCGTCCATCTGCAGAAATGCCAGCTTAACAAATTATATTCTTGTTTCGTGTAGGTGATTCGGTGACAGTCGGGGGATTAGAAGTAATAAGTTGTTGTGTTTTCGCCCGCGTGGGGAAGCCGGGGCGCGCGCGCGCGCGCCATCCGTCAGGTGCTGCGGTCCGCGCGACCAGGTAGCGCTGCCGCCGCATCTCATGCTTCAATTAAGAGGCGCTGCCCTCCGAATGGACTCGATTAGACCGTGATTTATCCGAAAGAAATATAATTATGGTTCCAAATAAAATAATCAGCATTGAAGAGCGATTTCCTTAACGAGATGGAGCGGCTGGGTGTCACGGAGCGGCGGCGCCTCATTAGCGCCGTAATGAGACTTTGGGGGTGAAGCCGATAATTATCGAAATCTGTAGAATGAAGACCAAGCCAAATGGAAGCCGAAATCATCTGCTCCTGCGATTCCGACACCGCCACCACATCGGACCCCAAAACCTTAAAAAAGGCCTACTCAGTCCACACACACTCATAGAAATCTATGTTGCATTCGATAAAATTGTAGTATCTCTGGTAAACCTTATTTAACAAATTTATCGCTTGCGCTAAAATACTTAAGATTAATTTCAGATTAAGATGAACACTAAACTGAACATACGTCAGGTCAGGATTTATCAGCTGTCTGAAGTGCTTTTTTCTCTGAAATATGCCTGAGAGACATTAATAACTGATTAATAACAACACATTTAAAGAAAAAGTAATGGAAGTTCTGTCGGATTTTACATTTTTCATGACAAAAGACATACGTTATTTTCACCATAAACTCTGTTATTATTATCATTATTATTATCATTATTATTATTGTTGTTGTTGTTGTTGCTGTCGTCGTCGTCATTCCGTAGGCTTCAATAAATCAATGACATTAGTTCAGCGCCACAAAAAACAAAATCCGGTGGAAAGAAATATATGGTGTATGCATATTGAAAATTTATTAAATATTGTGCTCAAGTAAATTAAATTTCAATGACCATTTACGTTGAGATTTTTGCGGCCACCAGCTCAACCAGACGGGAAACTGAGCGCGCTAACGGAGAAGATATTAGCGAAGCTTCACAAACAACCGAACCATATATGTAATGTATTTTATAAAACTGCATTTTAAAAATGTCAATTTTTTGATGGTTGCACTTCCACGTGAGAAAACATGTTACAGGGTAAAAACAATGTCATAAAAATACATATTAAAGACTCAAAATGTATCAAGACGTCCATGGAAGTCAACACTGTCGAATCTTTCGGTGTCCCAGTCGCCTAAGCACAAAGTCAGTAAAGGTGTTCGGTATTTTAAGTCACGTTTCGTCTAGGATTTGTAGCAGAATGATAAATTCTCCTGGATAATCTCCAGCTGAGCTCACATTATGCAAAACTGGGGGAGGGTATCTGTTCACAATAGATTGCCAGTGCAAATGAAAAATGTATCCCACAAAACTGTACTGTAAGAAAGAAGTTTATTGGTGGTTATGTAAATGTGAACACTCATTAGAGAATGTAAGAGTTTGGGTGGCACATCATTCTCCAAATTAAAGATAAATACAAAAAAGGTGGGAAAGAAGAGGAGACACATCTGCTTGCATGAACATTTCTTAACAAGTCCTGATAAATGGAATGGACACTTGGGATGTGTGTTAGTGTGTTGGTGTGGACTTTTTACATCATCCTTCCATTTTGACAGAGTCTAAAATGCTTCTTGCATCATTGTATTCATCTGTTTCAGTCAGATCCTCCTCTGTTTCCTGAAACACAAAACACTGCTCATCAGAAACTTCACAGAAATATTGACATCATTAACCCTTTAGACATCAACAGAACATTCAGGTTGTAATTATCCAGAGAACACCAACATACTTCAACATATTCAAGTGACCAGGCAACAGTTTCCTCCTCTTTTCTATTTGCACCTATACTGTGTACCCTGACTTTCAATGCTAGTCATTCCCTAAAAAGAACTGAAGTTTCTCCCTTATCTTTACAGACAAGACAAGGTAAGGTAAAATGTACTTAAAATTAGACACCTACTGCAACTACATTTTCATCCGCACTGTACACTTCATTAATTGTTAACAATACATTTGTAGCTTCATTGTACAAAAAATATAAAACCCAAACAGCAGTCTTAGCTGACTGCATACATGCATTTGTGTCTTTTTATTTCTCCTTAAAAATTCTCCTAACCTCTCCCAAAATTGCTGGGCCAGCAATAGTGGGATATTAAATGTAAGGGCAATTGTCTGCAATATTTGCAGGCATGCAACAAAGAATGTGAGAGCATAATTATATTAAATTGTTCTGAAATCTTCAAGGGAACTGAGAAAATATACCTTCCAAATTCTAGAACATCTATCTAAGGTGGTCAAAACTTACACTTTAGAAACATTACCTCTTTCAATAACAGTGCCTTGCGAAACAAGATAACTCTAGCACACTATCTGCATGACAAGATAGTTCTAGTATCCAACGCAAAAGGTGCCCAACCCATGTCCTACAAGGCTAAACAGCATTTGCCCCAAACCAAAACAGTCTACATGATGAATAAGGTTAAAGCCCATAATCTACTTGGCTGGGGCTCTCCAGAACCAACAAGTCCAATATGTCTGAAGTTTACATCACAGACAGGAGAAGCAGGGTTTGAGACCTCAAAAAACAAACAAAAAAACCTATCACCAATCCACCAAAGCACATCTTTAACCATAATCAGGTATATATCTTTACTAGACAATATACATTTCTATATGTATTTTAAAATAATTGCACAAGACAGGAAAAACAACAGCGTGCAGATGCACACATAAAAATAGAAATTAATTACCGTCGCCTCTTACCACAATCATGCAATTGATCAATAATTATTCAAGCTCTATCCATATGGAAAACCTCCAGCACCGACGTCAAGCCGCATCCAACGCCTGCCACTAATTAGGTCTGACACGCAGTCGCCAAGCAGACCAGCTCTGTTTCCCAACACAAGATCGTATTTCAATCTTGAGATGATATCAATTTAGCACGAACATCAAGATTAGCACCTGCATTAGCGAAAACGTGAACAGCCATCCATTATAACGCCTTTGCTGCAAAACGCAGCGTACAGTAACGAAGCCACCCTCGTTCTGATCTACCCAAGAAGCTGATTTGGAGCATGAACGTGTATGTGTGTGTGTGTTTATGAATGTTGCCTTAGTTCCAGCTGTAGCAGTGTTGACCACTCTTAAGATATTTATGGTCAAATCTATACATAATGCTATATTACTGAAGTAAGCGAACAGCATCTGATAAGTATTACAGCCAAAAACAACAGAATGCATTAATAAGAGTGAGAGAAAATAAAACATTTCTTGAAGTAGGTGACGCTTGGTGCAAAGAGAGGTTTAGTCAATGCCAACCTGACATTAGACATTAGCTGCAGATGCCAATGGCTGTGACAGAACTACAGATACAGGGAAAACGCTCAAAGAGGCTCCATGACTGGCTTTGATAGCCAATTCAACCAGACATAATTCAGTGTGTGTACATTTCATATTCTTGGTGTGTCAATTCTACAGTTGTCAGGGGTCATCCATACACATGACAATGAAAAATCATGGCAATTTAGTTGGTACACAACGAAAAAATGCTGACACACCAAGCATACACAAAATAAAAAGGTCAATGCAGCACAGAGCAGCAGTGCATTGTCACTCGCTTACCAGCTTGTCTCTCTCTTGCATTTAGCGTTGTAGCGTGCTCACCGTTACAGGCTCAATTAGCGTGCTTTGGCCACACTGAGTATTTGAGCAGACACAGAAGGCCGTGTGAAGCGGTCTGCATGTAATTTTCAGGGCTCAGCCACTTCACCGGTGCAGTGCAGGGGTGCAGGAATTCCTGTCAGTCATTAGAACCAGTGGGTGTACGCAATTAAATAAAGAATCAGGCGCACAAACGCCTCAAGAGCTGAGCGGAGGTGTGAAAGCCTTGAGGAAAAAGGTTGGCATACAACGCATTATTTTTGGTTTGCAGTGTGCAGAAGTCAAAAGTTAAAGTGTGCTTCACATTTGGACTAACATACCTAGTTAAATCCCAAAATCATATTCAGAGATTGTAACTTTACTCCTTGGGAATTATTCTTTTTACTTTTAGATGCCATGTGTTAAATACACACATGCGTCTATATGCATACCTGCCGATACCAATACAAATCAGATACAGTCACAGTCTTTTTTTAAACATAACGCTTTAAAATGTCTGAATACATGACTGAGACTATTGTTATGCTCAATGCTTAAATGCTTGATTTAAATCCTGTTTTCCTAACTAAAACAATATAATAACTACACACACCTATATGCTAAATTATTTGTTCTCAAAAATTGTTCGTTTAGACATATAAATATTTCTTTCTTATTGATTACACTATAACATTATAAAATTGATCAATTGAAAATGAAATACTGAAGTTTGTCATTTTGCGCCAATTTGGCTTATAAAATGAGCTGCTTTTGCAGATAACTACATTTCCCATGATCCTCTGCGTTCCAGAATAAACGATCTGGAGCGTTTTGCGAGTAATGGCACTCATGCGCGTGTTCATTATCGCAGAGCACGTGTTTGCATCGCGAAAAATGTCGAAAAATGTTTTTGTGCATTTACTTCTGTTTTAGTGCACGGAACATCTCACAAATACTTTCACGTACAAAGGGATCAGGTCTTGTCTTAATTGCGCCACGTAAAACGCTGTGTGTCACTATTAAGCCTCCATGTGAAATACAAGCGGAGCTGCTCTAGCGAGTAAAATGAATTAAACGAAGCATCGATTTTAGAAAAATTCTATAAAACAGATCGGCTCCATAGAACGGTCCAATGCCGCCGATACCCGATCCAGCTGTTTGAGCGGGTTATCGGACCGATACCGATCCACATATGTGACTCTGCACGGCAAAACCAGTCGCTTGACGCAAAATTTCAAAATTGAGTTATGTTTTCATGAAAGGGCATAAATCAACCTTCAAAACGATACCTATATCGAATGAATCGGACGACATACGGGTTTCTCCTGTCACGCCAAGTGAGAAACGGAGAAATCTGCCTTTGAAGTTGACTATTGCTGTAACACTCACAGACGCTTGGTGCGGTCGTGGCTACGTTTGTATTTACGGTAGCCTACGCTGCATTCACAGCCACACGGATAGCCTACCTGCGTTAGGTTAACTGAACTCGGGAGACGGAGATGGATTCCGGAGAAATATCTTCACGCTGGTCAACCAGTGGATTTACCGTAAATACTGAAGTACAGCGGTCAAGAAAGTCACGTTTTTAGGATGGAAAGGGTAAGTTTTTCAGCGAAATGTCTTCACAAAAGCACAATATAGACCTTCCACTGTTTCAAAACACTGAAAACAAAAAATCCAAAATTTTACCCCACGCAACATAAACGGTCGTTTTTCTCGGAAACCTCCGTTGTGACAAGCAACTGGTTTTGCCGTGCAGGGTCACATATCGGATCGGCTACATCTCTACAAAGCACACCATGAGACACTACAAAAACATGGAAATCACCACAAGTGAAACCGAAATGAAATTAAAATGTGAGCAGTCAGGTCTAAACAAAGAAACAAAATTTCCTGGGTTAATTTTTTGTTTGGTGTTTATTGTATTTTATTTTAAAGGCCTATGGCAAATGGAAATGATTTGATTTCTACTCAGCAGAAAGGGGGCTGTTCAAAACATTGAGAAAGGGTTGTACCAAAATCACTGACGGTTGAATATGGGAGACATTATATCAATAGCTGTTCAACGCAGTACTCATTCGCACGCATGTATAAACTCTTTCAGCTACACCCTAACATACACTGGCTACTGATTCCCCATGTCTTCTACCCCCGCTTCCTTTGTATGTCAGGAAACAGGATGTTCGAGTGAAAGATAGCAAGGAAGTCAGAGATTGCACATTTCTCACAGACAGGAGACACAGCTCACTCTAATTAAAGGTTTTATGAGGTATGTGTATGTGCATGTCCATGATCAATACACAAAATGAATTAAAGCACACTAACTGTGTTTCCTTGTGAATGGTAGGAAAGGGTGGAAAAAAGAACGTGTAGGTGTGTATGAGTGTCAAAAGACATGGGGTGTGTGTGTGTTCTCACCAGCAGTTGCTGCAGGTCAGCGTGAGCCATGGCTAAACGGCGATGACAGTCGGAAATCATCATTCTGGACTCCTGCAGCAGCTCCATCTGTCCATAAACACACACACACACAAAAGGGAAAAAGGAATAATTTACACAAATGCTAAAATGTGACCATCACATGAAGAATCTACTGAACAAAAAACTTAGATGAGAGAGAGCGCAAAATGAACTGTTTACAATTGTGTGTGTGTGTGAACACGCACAGAGAGAGAGAGGGAGAGAGAGAGGGAGAGGGAGAGGGAGGGAGAGAGAGAGAGAGAGAACTTGGCAAATAGAAAAGAATCATGTGGGAGTGTTACATCCCCAAAGCTGCTCTCTGTGAGAAGTGAGCGCTGTATCAGCTTATCGACTTGTCAGAGTGCATACATACAGACCATAGCTAAACCATCTTTCTCTCACTCACTCATTCATTCATTCAAACACACACACACACACAAACACAACTGGCCCCCTCCAGAGCAAGGACGTCTCAGGTAACATTATCAGACACACAGATCAAACCAAAGCCTTCTCGGCATCCAGATGTGAGATTGGACACACGCACAGACAGACAGAGTGAGAGATTGGGAGAGATTTTGTTCAAGTAATCCTATTAAAAAGCTGAATATTACAATGCCACAGTAAAAAACAAACACTCAGCACCACAACCATGAAGCAATGACTGCAAAAACTGCATGTGTATTCTACAGATAGCTACTGTTAACCTCCAGCAAATACTTATAATCCCACAATCCTGTTCAAAGAAGATCCTCATGAAAACATTTATTTTCTAGCTGCATATATTTCAATAAGTCATATTTAAGGATTTTAGGACCATATACCTGTTACTTTATTTCTGCTTAGCAGAAAATTCTAAGATTTTCATTAACTAAACTACCACTTGGGGCAGTTGGTAGCATAACAGTAAGGGCGCTTCCCCCCTGATCAGAAGGTTGCTAGTTTTGAATCCCGGACTGGTAAGGGTACCACTGAGAGACTCATGAGCAAGGATAACAAGTGTTTTGAAATTTATTCTATACTCATGTCCACTTTCATTTTTCTTGTGATAATCAAGGGTGGTTATACAAAATACATTGATTCCCTTTGTAAATTTTTGCACTTCTATAAAGATGCAGGAGTAACTTACACCTATAATGTATTTCTAGAGGAATTTAAAATTTAAAATAATGCAAGCTCAGATGGTGGCAGTTTTGATTCTGACTGCGCTTACACCGGCCGGATGCGGATCTTCACGACCAGGGACACAAACATGAGCTCATTAGTAATGCCCGGTTCACACATTTCACACTTGCAGAGGAAGAGGAGAGAATGTCATCACTAGCAAGCTGTACTTTCAGGCTCAACAGCCCTTAAAACAACAGCGGTGAGTGTTGTGCTTAACTAACCATTCACTCTGCACGATGGGTGGAGCGACGAGCTGTGGACGCTAGCATGTGAATGTCACTTTAGCTTACTGCCTTCATTCCTAACACAATTAACTTGCACATTAGAAGAAACAACTGTGAAGTTTTCAAAGAATATATTGTTTACATATTAGACTCGTACGGTAATTCTCAAATTAAAACTTCAGATGAATGCATTTTTGAAACTGTGAAATAAATCTTGATTATTTACAGCACTTATACTCGTTAATGTTATAAGATATACATAATTCAATTTGTTCTCGTTTTCCTTTTTCAATCCGCATTTTTCTATAGTGGGATTATAGTTGAAAGTTTGCAGTTGGGAAACCACTCAGCACTTTTTAATAAGTTTAGGAGTACTTCACAGACAGACCAAACTCAGAAGGTGAGAGGAATGTGTGGGTGGGTATAAGTAAAATAGGACTTGGTTCATGACACTGACCTGTTTCTTGATCATATATTCGTCTCCTGCTTCGGCCTTGAGCCGCTCCACCCCTTCCTCCGTCTGCTTCGCCTCTTTTATGTACAACTCCTCCTCTTTAGCCAGTCTGGTAGAATAGAAAGGAGAAAAGGACTTAAATGATGAGTGAAAAAAGACTTTCAAACACAGCATTCCCTTCAGCATGGATCTAAAAATCACCTACTTGACTCTATATACTGATGTGAATCAGAGTTTCACAAATTAAAAAGTTAAGTCTGTCACTCTATCATTTAACCTTTTAAAATGTGGAACAACTTCATTCCAACTGATATTCAGATTGTAATTCTGCCCTGTTCAACAGCTCATTTAAAACTCCATAACGCCACACAAATATTAATCTGAGCAGTTCTCTCAGCAATTCTCATGCACACAGATAATATGAAACAAAGGAATACAAATACATTAGTGTCACTGACTCAGACTTGACCATAAACAAAATCAAAGACACAGAGGAGGGGCTTCAAGCTGTCAATCATAACTTGAGCCTGTTGCACCAATTGTGGTATAAGTACAAGCTTGTTAGTGACAGGGTAGGATCGCTTCAGTTCCTTCCTGATCACTATGCTAATCTGTCTCTTAACTCCATTTATCTGACACACAGACACACTTACGCGCGTGCACACATACGTGCACACACACTGTACCGGCCCTTGTTGGATTAATTGATCATCAATTTAGCCCCTAATTTGGACTAAGTCAGGTGGCAAATGGGCCACTTTTACTTGATTGTTACTGAAAACGGGCTGCAGGAACATTGATAAATTTTGATTATTTATCAATTACGGCCAAATGAACTAAATGCATTGGATAAATTCGGGCGCTGATGGTCGTAATGGAGTTTGAAAATATCACTATTGATAATGATTCCAGCTAATAGTCTTTTTCCGTCTGCCCGCCTCCGCTTGTCCGGATGACATGCCGTCGTGGAATTCATTTTTCATAAAGTCAGTCGTGTGTGTGGGAGTGGGAGTGCGCATGCACGGGCGTGAGTGTGTGCGAGGCTCTTCATCATTAATCAGACACATTCCAGCATGGTGTATGTGTGTGTGCATGCGCAGATTTGCCTCACTCACATTTTACATCAATTATGCTGAATTTAACAGGGTTCCATCAACACCCACCACTCTAATATTTAGCATATGCTCAGGAGAGCGCCCCCCCTCTCACACACACACAGACACAGACACAGACACACACAGAGGAACAATACACAATACTGTAATGGCACACAACACAAAGGACTGCGATTTTCTGGACACAAAAATATTAAATAGTACAGGATTAAACATCTTTGACATTTTTAATCCTAATTTTCTTTTTTGACTTAAGTCTAAATGCAAATACAAGCCCCCACACTAGCGGTGGGCGATATATCGAATATCTTGTTTCACGTGCGATGTAGTAAATGACTATATCGTGACCATCGCGTAAAAATCCTAAAGTTACTGTTAAACAGACAGCGTAGCGCATGCGTGTTTTGTAGCGCTTCCGTGTATCGCTTCTCTACGGCGTCACATCAATGCCAAAACTAGAGCGCGCAACATGGCTTGCTGCAAACATTTTGCGGGCGCAAATTTCAAAGTCTCAAGCGCAAATGTGAAACTCGAGAGCACAAAATTAAGAATCGAGTGCGTGTTGTGATAATACTGCATGCAAACTGCATTTCTCCTCTCGCGAAAGTCTTTTTTCCTCTCGACGTGTTAAATGTGCTCGCGCGCAAAGTAGATTACCGACGAGCGGCTTTTTTGCTCGAGTGAGATTTCTAGCGCGCGGTTTGAAAGGGGCGGGGTTTAGGCTGTTTGGGGGCGGGGTTTTGGCAGCTTCTGCCTGCGAATCCTATTGGCCGATGGCTCCTGGTCTTGTGATTGACTGCACGCTACAGGAAGTTTATACAAAAAAACCAAAGATGACGGAGGAAGAGGAACCGCGGCAGGTAGGTTAAACGCAAGTTATAGTTTATCGACCTTATAATTATAATTTAATAGTTAGGTCTTACACGTTTAATAAGCACGCAATCAATGGCGCCCCTTGCCCACTTGTCTGTCCCCAATATAAAGTTTGGTATATTATACTTTGGTTTAAAATAAAAGCATTTACTATGTTAAACGTTGGCTAAATTCATTATATTGGTGTCATTTTATGCAATATAGGGCCGAATTTATCATACAGTGATTTAGAGGAAATTTCAAGGTATTGAGATATATATCGTGTATCGTGATATAGCTTAGAAATACTGTGATATTATTTTTATGCCATATCGCCCAGCCCTACTCCACACCACACCAGTATATAGTTTTAATAATTAGACATCATTCTAACTGTGCATTTACTATGAGTAAGAAGGTTTACATATTCCAATATGAAATACTGCTAAACCTCAGAAACAAACAAGTAAACACACTTGCACACAAAAGGAGGGTGTTGGGAATGCTTGGACAGATAGTGGGCCGGTGACGGCGTAGAATAACGCCAGTGGAGTTGAAGGACAGTTTAATGAAAGTGAGCCATGCTGATGTTAATTTCTTATTTCTGCCCTCCTTATAAGAGGGGTGGGGCCGGGCCAAGCCCAGCCGGACTCTTAAAATGGGCCTGCCAGCGTGGTTCCCCTCGCCATAATGGAAAAGCATCTCTCTGGAAAATGGAGAAAGGAATTAGAGGCGACACACACATTCGCTTGCCTCTAATACTGTATTTTTGAGGCACCGGGGGCCCCGGCAGCAAGCCAGCGACAAAAGCAAATCACTGTTGTCATTTTATTAAGGGTGTCCACAGAGCCGGGCCTGAAATGGGCGGTTGGATTATGGCGCGTGCACACACACACACACACACACACACAAGGGGGCTTATTTCAGCCTAAAGAGGTGACAGAGGAGAGGGAGACAGAGAACAAGGCAGGAGAATAGAAGGAGATATAGGGCTACATTTTGATTTGGGCTAAAAATGACCCACTAAAGGTCAACATTAGGGAGTGTTTTTTGGCACCAAATTAATAAATAAATAAAAGCTATAAACCCAAATAAAGTCCCAGCTATCAGATTTCTCATCCTGTCATTTTTCTAACAAGTGATGTCATTTTAGTCATGTGCCCTCAAGTCCAAAAAAACCTTGGGGTTCCCAAAAAAATTGCATCTTTAGAGTTTGTGTAATGGTACTTCATACCTTTTAACAGATAACCGCAACAGCTGAGACACCCACTGACTGTTAACACAGTAAAAGGGACAAAAGCGTCTATTTTCCTGCCCTGTCTGGAGGGTGTGAGGGATGCAGGACATGAACACACATTGCAAAAACATCAACCTGCACGTCTCAGGCTCCTGACAAATTAACCATTGAGCATGCCATTCAGCAAAAAAGGTGGACAAAATCAATAACATGACCTGCTGCTTGTGTGAACAGGGGAGTGTGTTAGAGAGAGAGAGAGAAAGAGAGAGAGAGGGAAGACCTGGAGGGAAATCCATAGCAGCTAAAGAGCTGAGAAGATGCTGCAGCTGGTGCAGTTCTGATCAGATCAATATCATGAGTCTGGGACCATGTTTAGCACTCTCTGTTTGGCCCAGTTACAGGTAGAGTAGAATTTAGAAATGAGATGAGATTATTTGGCTTAAAGGTGCTTGCACCTTCCTGATTGGTCCAACATGGGCCAATATGGGAACATGTTAAGCACATCATTCTATCTTAGTATAGAGGCAAAACTGTTGCAGTTGTAACATTTAATGACAGGAATCTTTATACATATTGTATTGCAGTAGACTGACAATAATGTTCACTTATGAAATGAAGATTTTATTTATAAAAAAGCAAATGTAAGAATTAGCTAATTATTTACTGTTTATTAAATTATTCTTGCATTATAGAAGTCATAATCTAAATGTAAAGTAAACAAATATACTAATAATAATCTAGCAAATATCCTAATAAATAAATACTACTATCTCTGCAATGTTTGCAATGCAAATTTGTAAAAATACAGTACTGTGCAAAAGTTTTAGGCAGGTGTGAAAAAATGCTGTGAACAAAGAATGCTTTCAGAAATATAAATAATGATTGTTTATTTTTATCAATTTACAAGATGCAAAGTGAGCGAACAAAAGAAAAATCTAAATCAAATCAATATTTGGTGTTATTACCTTTTGCCTTCAAACCAGCATCAATTCTTATAGGTACACTTGCACAAAGTCAGGGATTTTGTAGGATTATAGTCATTATATTATTTTGTAGTCATTATATTATTTTGTAGGATTATGGGATTATAGATCTGTGGTTAGATTTTTGGAACAACCTACCAGCTGAGTTCCTTCAAAAACTGTGTGCAAGTGTACCTAGAAGAATTGATGCTGTTTTGAAGGTAAAGGGTGGTCACACCAAATATTGATTTAGATTTCTCTTTTGTTCATTCACTGCATTTTGTTGATTGATGAAAATAAATGATTAACACTTCCATTTTTGAAAGCATTCTTTGTTTACAGCATTTTTTCACACCTGCCTAAAACTTTTACACAGTACTGTGTATATACCTCATAAGAAGTTATAGCAGTGATTTCCTACTGAGTAAACCATAATGTATACAACTATATGTATCCAGATACACAACATTTATTTTTATGTAGACAGATACTTATAATTTTTATACAGATAAACTTGCTGACGTGTATCAATATTCTTCTAAAACATGAACTAGTTAATATAAGGACTGAGTTCTGTTCTGTTCTAAGCACGGGCAAGAAGGGGAGAAGCTGACCCACATCTCTTGGGTCTCCTGAAGTTGACTCAAAAGTAGTGTTGTTCTCAATGAAGTCCAGGTGTACTGATTAAGGGACTAAACCTACAGGAAGCTGCATGCTTATCCAATGCACAAGTTCATCATTAACCATTTATGACAAACACACTGAGACAACAATGACTCAGCAACCGAGAGCCTTAGGGGTCAATTTGCCATGTGAAAAAGTGCTGCTTCTGTAAGACGACATCTGTGACATGAAGTCTTTGGCCAGTTGAACTGAACTGTCAGCTCTTACCGTTAACTGTAAAAAGAACCGGACGAGATGTTAGCAGAGGCGGTTCTGTAATTCTAAACCAAATATCCCTCCCAGTATGAGCACTTCAAAACCATGTTTTGTAATCAGGAAATTATTAATGATTAATTATTAAACTACCATACGTCAAAATAGCATCAGAATACCTAATTCATGTGTATCTACTTTTTGTCTCAGTACATACATAAAGTAAATCTGACACACCCTTTCCCCCCTCATACTGTACTGCATCATACTGTATAGCAGTAGCTGTTCGCTGGTTATCTTTACTAAAGTATCTGGTTTGATCAATAAAGTAAACATTGTTGGCAAATGCTGGTGTTATCTGAAACTTAATTTCCTTTGGGAGACCACTGCGCTGAGTGCCGTGGCTTCATCCTCATTATTTTGTCTTTATTCGGAGCAAGGCTATATGGTGATGGGTGCCGTATAGGGACGGCCCTTCTTGTTTTGTGAGTTGTGTGTGCGTTTAAAGAGGGAATATGGAGGCCCCCATGTCTTTGTTCGCCTTGGGCCCTAGAGTAGTTAAATCCGCTACTGGATTTTAGGCGCCGCCGCTATAGAGCGCTCATAAGCGGCAAGCGAGAGCGTCCCTCATCTCCGCGGTGTAGCTACGGCCTAGCGAGGGAAGCACAGCACTCGAGCTAACCCGCTAACACAATGGGGTTCAAAGACCGCTTATGGCGTCATGCACTTACCGTTTCACAACTCCGGTCTTGATTTTAATCTGTCGTAATCTCGGGTCCGCCATAATAAACGCAAAAATAAACGCTGCGTGAACTGACAAAATTGAATGAAAACAAAGTGACAACACCTCGTAGCACAGCTCACCAGAGAGAAGCAGTTTCCGACTGAGCATGCGCCTAAGGACGAGCACGCGGGCAAGTCAAGCGGCTGTGTCACATTTACAGTCTCGCTCCTACTAGCGCACTAGGCATGGTGACGAATGTGTACAAAACCCTCTGTAAACGTTATTCGTGGTTGGTATCC